>VDFB02353493.1:400588114-400677756 GCA_007258455.2 Sequoia sempervirens | reverse complement strand
GTAGCTGATACGCTTTGAGAGTCTTTGGATCTGAATGAAATCTCCTTATTTGTATTACCATAGAGAGTGTTAATGGGGTATAGCTCTGGACTATTTCTCTTGTTTTCAAGCCAGCGTCTGGAACTTTTCTTTTAATCATTCTTATGTTAAGAATTCACCCCTCTAGCTGGTAATGTACCAATATAAATCTGGTTATGATTTAGTCTATAGAATCATTTGATACTATGTTTAATGGTGCCACCTCTTTTCCCTGTTTGGTAACTTCTAGCCATCTTGGTGGCACACATCTTGTTTCCAGATTGTGTCTATTTGAATCATCTATACTCTCCACAAAGTGAAAAAAAAATAAAAATATATCCACTTTAAATAATGGAATTGGATCACAGTTCTTAGGACAGTTTCTCTTGCAACAATCCTGGAATTGAAATTTGAAGCTGCACGCCCTCTTCTTGATATTTGAAGTTTATTGGAGCTAATCTATTTTCTGTACCTTATGCTCTTGCCATGCAAGTTTTTGTGCACAATATCTATTTTTGTAATCTCCTCATTCTTTTATTTAGTAAGTATTGGCTCAACCAGTATACTTACTGTTTCTCCATTTCTTATTAAATGTGAAATACCTTGAGGTCCGATTCTCTTTTACTTATCACAGCCTTAGTTTAACCGCTGGTAGCTCTTTACATCAGTGATATTGCATGTGTGTTAGACTGGTTGTTAACCATAGGGTGTTAACACGCCTTTACTGTTGATATTTATCAAAATGTTTGCTTTACTATGTCTTCTTAAAATTAACTTTGACTGCATTTTAAGTTTGATAGATGAGGGAATGATCATCTTTAGTATACAAATATAAAGAAAAACTTAAATGTATGGCTTACCAAGATTTGGGTTAGATTTCTTATTTTAGCTTATTTGAATTTCCCAACGATTAAATGATGAAAGAAAATACCAATTTATATTGATAATGTATAATGTGTTCAAGTTGATTAAAGATTGCTATTCATGTTAATCTCCATAAAAGAGATTTAAAAATATTTGAATTACATGTAATTTGGTTGAGTTTTCTATTTCAATTATAAATTGAAACTTTGATATTAAATTTATTTATTAGAATTTGTTTTAAAAAATTATAACCAATAATATGTATAGTGGGAGTGTTTATTTGAACTATACTTGTAATATGGTTTTGGAATTAAAAAAAAAAGAATTTGAAGTTTGTTATTTGGGATGAATGGAAAATTTGGTTTTCTAGAGGCTAGAAATCACTTCGTATGGTTTGTTTATTTTGTATGAGCCATGGAAATTGTTTGGCATCAATATTTTCAAAGTTGGCCTTGTTCGTTACTTAGTGTACCTATGTGGTATTTTAGAATTAAACCATGAATGGTGTATTTTATTACTTTTGTGGTATTGCGAGATTATATGGTCTATGCCATATGAATGATATGATCATTTGAGATTTTTCTTCTCGTACTTAATGGCTTTTCTTTGTATCTGATTTTTAGTTATGTGTACTTTTCCTTCCAGAGGATTAGTGTGTTGATATTTGTTTATTGATGTTTTTATACCTTGATCTATTTTGGGACTATGTCATGCTATAATTAATTGTCACCTTAAGGGTGTTGAGTTGTTCATTGATTGGATCATGAATGAGATATATTCTACTATAATTTTATTGTTCTATACGCATGATTGGAAGTCCTTAGTATTTGGATGTTGTGTCGTGTTTCTAGGAAGAGTGGCTTGCGATAGGGGCCGAAACCCTAAGTGGTTGCCAAGGTAACCTATCGTGGGTTTCTCCTAATTCAATGAAAACTTTAATAATTAAACTTGGGATTCATTAAATAATAAAGATTAACAGTATGCCTCACCTAGCACCTTAATGCTTGTTTAGATTAAGGGTAGGTTGAGAAGGCCTGGAATGGCTTGTCATTTGCCTTGTCTTCCTGAAGGGTAAATTCGACACCACATGAGTTTATCTAAGGGCCGAGAATCGGTAGAGACTGCCATGGTAACTCTAGAAGAGGGCCGATAGTCTAGGAAGATTCACTAGGGTAACTTAGAATCAACTATGCGATGACACTCTGTCCTGAAACATGTTTGTAGTCTTCTATGTAGAGTTAACTGTAATATTGTGGTCATCTTTAAAAGCATATGTTGTGAATGCTATAGTTTGATGTGGTCATGTTGTTATGTGTTTTCAGCCAAGTAATGTAAAGTATGTTCTAGGATGTGTGTTTGAATTGGCTTCTGGACCTATCACTATCTCCTAGCATGGAGGGAGTGGACCTTCGGGTTCCACGCGGTTGGGTGGAAACCGTGCTACACTTTCATTGGATACTCTTACTGATGACATTATACTTGTACCTGGTTCTTGATACTTTGATGATCGTGACACTGGACGCAGATCATATTCGGATGTGGATATTTGATATGAGGAGATCATTTTCCTTATTGTATATTTATCTCATGTATATGAGTATACTCTTTGTACCATCATTATGATGTATCGAGATCTTATGAGAATCTCACTTGATGTAATATGTTTTTATATAAATGACTCGACTGTATAAGTTTTGAAATGTGGATCATTTATGAATGTGATTTGTTCTTGTATTTTATGACTTTAATACTATGGTGTTATGTTCTTAATTATTATGTTAAAGTAACGTCGTCTTGGAATCCTTAAGACATTTGTATAAACAATTGACTTTAAAAAAAAAAAATTTGATAATTCGCTACTTAATGCATTGTTTTATTGGATTCCTTGGCGTTACAAGGCCTATTTTGAATTGTAAGTGCTCATTAAATAAATGATTAAATATAATTCCCAATTTTATTTTGATTTCTCAAAAACTATAATAAAACGGTCAAATAATAAGCATAATTAGCTCCAAGCTCTTAAGGGGGGCGAAAAATAATATAAAATTTTTAGGGGTGGCAATTTATGATAGTACAATGAAAAATATCTTCCATAAGCACTATAACCAATTTTTTTGTGGTTGTTTGGTCAAAGATGATTATCAAGAAGTGTCAAAAGGAAATATAAGGGATTGTGTCCCTATCAAGATCAAGGACTATAGTTGTTTCCTGGAATTTATTCTACCTTAGGAAGAGTTGGAACATGCCATTTTGTCCATGGCTAATGAAAGAGCACTAGAATTGATCATATTTCTATTAAATTTTATAAAAATGTAGAACCTATAGTGGTCAATGGCTCCCTAGGAATGTTTGTTAGCAAAGTGATTTGGTTCAATTTGAGAAATAAAAATAACCTTGCAAATCGCAACAAGATTATGGAAAGGTTCTCATGAAAATATATTTATGTTCATTAGGATTTTGAATGCAAAAGATTCATAGGAGAAACATGAAAAGAAGTGTGTTGATGTAATGGGATAAGCAAGAAAAATTGGCTAAAAGAATAATTTTAAGCAAAATGTGTATATAGTTTATAAAAAATGTACAAGCCATAATACATACATGTTATAATATGTACTTATAATGACTTGGATCAATTCTAGGTCATGATACATTCTCATTTTGACATGTACAACTGCATTATAACAAGCTTAGATTATGTAAAGCTTTATCAAATATTCTTTACAAAATTTTGTAAATTTTATAGCATGCTTTTAATATCAAGAAATGAAGCGGATTTACCTATGCTACCAAGGTGCCACAAAGAGGTGTAAATCATGATAATGATGGGAATTAAGGTGTCTCAAGACCATTACAAATACATAATTGAATTATTTTATTATTAAAAAAATGTAATTACATGTCATATTTTAATTATATTGTATTTAATATTTATGCTCCACGTCAAATGGGTTGTTGGAATTTATGTAAGGTATCTAATGCTAAGTGTTAATGCTTTTTTTGATGAGTTGTGAGATTTCATAAGGTGGATAAATATGGAAGTTTTTTAGCACACCCCTCTTTTGTGGGATTTTATGATAAGTTATTATGGCATCTTATGATGCATAATAGCTAGAAATAGGGGAGTTACTTTGTAATATTTACCATGTTTCAGAGGCTTTACTATTTATCATATGGTGCATATTTTGAGATGGCATGATAGGACAAATTTGGTGCTTGTATTGATTGGGTCAAATTGGGAGTTATTGTTGTATTATTGACTTACTATTTTTAATAGGTAATATGTAATTTCTTCATGCATGACATTGGAAATTGTGCCCAAGTTGGGCACCACTATTTTTTAGATTTTATAAAATATATTTTGAATCCATTTATGGTTTCCCATCTATTTAATTTATCTATAAATTGGTTGTAAACTTTCCAACCTTCCTATGACTAGTGTTACACCTTTCTCCTTGGTAGATTCCTTGTTATTAGTAGATCTAATCAAATGGATGTTTGGATTAAAGTAATTTGATTTAGTTGTGCATGATGGTGATGATGATTTTACTAGGAGGGTATGTGCAGGATCATGATGGGCCAAAAGTGGCAATATGATGAGTATGTGGTGATGACTATATTTTACCCAAAATTAATCAAATGAAAAGGGTTTTTAAAGGAGATTCTAAGCTTTCCACCAATATAAATTATGTTTTACTTTGAATTTAATAATTTATTATTATTAATTTTCTATTCAAATTATGAATAAAGTCGATTGATAGGTTGATTGAAAAACATCTATAGCTTTCAAGCGGTATCACATTTTTGAATCCAAAACATCGTCACATTCTATGCTTTGCATAATATAGGATTAAATAAAGAAAAAATGAATTTCATGAATTTTGACCAAGTTAAGGTGGTTAGACATACGAGTTTTTATATTTTTTTTTAAAATGTAATAAATTTTTTATAATTAATTATTTACTTGGAAAAAATTACAAAAAAATATGCATCACATCGGGCATGAGTCCTCCACTTATATCTAAAATCTTATAAAAAATAATTATAATTTTATTGTGGTTAGGGTGGTCAGACAAACACCTACTTCTTATTTTTTCCCTAAAATTTAAGTACCTTGCATTGAAATTTCAAATTTTCACCAAATAGATTGTTTTCTTTTTAAAAACCTAGTAGTTTAGAAACTACATTCAATTTGCTACAGATTCTATTCTTACATATTTTTGAAATAATATAGATAACTTATTCAAATTTTTACATCAAGTTTCCTAACTCTAATTTTACATCTATGTCATATGGATTAAATAATAGGCATGTGGACTGTAAATGAAATATTATTGATGATATACATAATAATGAAATTCTAGACACTAAAAATCATCCTGATATTGTAATTAAATTTATCTACTAATTTTCATCTAACCTAATTAAATATTTAATTAGCTAACCCCTTTCTTCTAACCCTAAACATGCCTTTTCTCTATAATTAAATAATTGTATTTATTTATTTAAATAATTAGATTTAATTATTTAATCTCTATTTTTCCTATGATTAAATAAATATCTTTATTTATTTAATTGTGTATTCCCTAAATTCTTCTATGATTAAATAAATATGTTAATTTATTTAATTATTCACATGTGGGTGAAAATAAATAATTTTGTTATGTTTTGTTTTCATACTTACCACATTTTCTTCTCTACTTAACTCTTCCATTTCTCTATTTTTCTCTTCACTTAATTATTTTGTTCCTCCAATTAACTCTTTTATTTTTTCATTTCATTCTCGACTTCTTTCATTTATTTTTCCACTTAACTCCTCCATTCTACCATTTTTGAAATGGGAAACTTTCCCATGCATATTCTCTCATTTGATCTCATCCATCAATTTTCTATCGCATCTTGATTGTTGATTGAGGCTACATCCTCTATAAATGTAAACTCTCATATTCTTTCAAAGGGAACCACAATCTTTGAAATATCATAATCATTATCATCTCAAGCTTATCTCAATTGTGCACATGATTCTGAGAGTGGCAACTTGAAGCATGAAGATTAGGAAGGAAAATCGAGGTAAAATGATGTTGATTAGAGAATATATAATGTTTGATTATTTTTCATGATTCTTGCATTTCTTTTTCATTCTTCATTAGTAGATTAAAATTATTAACATAAATATAATGGTTTTTGTGGTTGTTGTTGATAGTTTATGTGTTATTTTGAGTTTTTGATCTTACATTTATAATTTTCCATTTTAATTTTGAAGGTTTTCAATAGGTGGAAGAATGCCAAGAAAAGGTTTCTCAAAATTGCATTCATAATATTCAATATTAATAATTTGTTATGCAATCACTATTTCAACTTTTGTGTATTTTGTCAAGGTGACATAAAAAAAATTATTTAGGTCATCTTGTCCTCACATGAGGAGGTAGTAATCCCACACTTAGATGACACCCTTTTGCCATGTTTCAACATATTTTGATGTGTGTAAGGTCATTATAATGGGAGGTATATATGAAATTTGTCTCCCACACCAAAAATTTCAACATTTAATAGCAACTAAATTATTAACTGTCAAATCTTTGAAAACTATAGTAAAATATTATTATTATTTTTAAATATAAACATAAAATGGACTAAAAATATGCATTTAATTAGTTTACACAATTTCAAAATTTAAAACATACTGTTCACTTTGTAGTGATTCAAGTTAAAAAGTCAGATTAGTGTCAATTATCTAATTTAGAAAAAATGGGACATAGCTTTGAACTTTCATCCAAGCTAGCCAAAAAAATATTTTTTATGTTTTTGAAAAGTCACACTAAAAACTTAATAAACAATTATTTATTTTCCAACATGTATCACATCCATACATGTCTTTTAATTATATCCAAGGTTTTATGAAAAATATTTTCTTACTTCAAATTAGATTGGCTAGAAAATAACCTACTTTTTTTCTAAAAACATAAGTAGTGTCTCTTTGAAATATTTAATTTTCACCAGATAAATCTAATATTATTCAACAAAAAATGTATTCCATAAACTACATTCAATTTTATACAAAAAATATTACTAAAGTTTTCTATGTATATTGTAGATAAGTCCATTGATTTGTTAAGTGAAGTTACATAAGTCCATTTTTGAACTTTTTCATTACCACTTAAAGGAGTTGATTATCCCATCATGATCCTACACTCACCCAATAATGTGTAAAATTGTTTGTTCAAACATGAAATTATAATATACAAAGGTCTATATTATTTTGAACTCAAAAACAAACCAAATATCATTACTAATCTATAAACTACCAAGAAGACATACTAATAGATTTTTTACAATCACAACTATTATTTTGCACTTGAAATTGATTCAAATGATAGTCATGGTATGTTTTTATTAATTATAGATAGACTAAATTTGTGTTGTAAAATAAAACATGTATAATAGGCTTAAGAATTTGACATATCCAAAAAAATCACCCTAAAAACCCTAAGCCATGAAAAAAAAACTAAAATTAAAAAATATTCATAGCTTCCTTAGTTTCCTTACAAACATATATTAGATACAAAGAGAATTAATAGAACAATTACAAAATCAACTATAGTTGTTTTGTCCTATAGTCTCTCTCTACATAGTGGTTCCTTACATCTATGATTAATTCCACTTAAATTATTCCACTCTTATATGTACACCCCCATATTTACTCAAATCATTCCGCGTTCTCACATGTGCACCTTCATCTACATTTGTGTTTCTATCCAAAATCTAATCCTCTTATTATAGTTCCCAAGTAGTGTCCTTTCATAGACAAAAGGATTCCCAAATGATCCATAAAAATAGAAGAAAAAAAATTCTATTACTCGATATGTATGATTTCTTGAAACTATATCTTAATAAATACCCTAGGTTAGACTTCTTGTCTTATTTCAAAATTTTCACTTATATTAGTTGATAGTTTTGAAATAACCACCTATGGGTAATATTTGACTTCATTATTGACAATCTGACCACCTCTTAATTAGATAGTTTTGCAACTCCCGCATCTTGAAACTAGTGTTTACAACCTAACCTATAAAGTAAATTGTATTTTTTATGTTATACATGAAATAATCCATTTAGAAATATGTTGTTGATTATTTTCAATTTATTGATGAAGGGGTTTAAAATTTTCTCAACACTTATCAATCATACTTCTCTCCCAACAAGGTCTTTGTTCCATATAAGATTTTTAGTTGAGGAGATGTGGGAAGTGATTCCCTCTTTCTTATTATGGTGTCACTTTTCTTCTCTTAGCATCTTCCACTCGAGGCCAACCTATCAAGATTTGTGTGGCCCTCTCTTTATCTATCTAACTATGCAATACAACATCACATCCTCCTCTAGCTTCAATTGAGAATCCAAAAGAAGTCTTCAATATAGGGTATAGCTTTGTCTTCTTTCTCCTCATCTAGATTGGATAACTCTTATATGTGCAACTTTTCATAATTAAGTAGTATGCATATTTGTGTTACATTCCCACAATGAATGTGACTCAAGCTTGAAAATTTTCTTTCCAACTAATTCAAGATGATGAATAAGAATTTATTTATGATGTGATGGTTGTATTTTATCAAAACTACAACAATTGATTACATATAATTTCAAGAGCATATGTATGTCTCAGGCGTATTATTTTGTCAACATCACCCAAAATTTATGCTTAGCTCCAAACAACTCTAGTGATATTTTTACCTTGGTAGGTTGAATTTCAATTTTTTTATCACACTATAAACATCATGAGTTTACAACTCCTTGGCTTCCCTTTCAATGTTTAAATTTTCCCACCAATATTGTAAAATGCTTCACTAAAACTTGCATTTAATGCTACTTAAAAATTGCTTCACATAAAACACTTCAAATTGGTTTATCTTTGTCAAATTGTTCTAGTATTGTAGTTGCTTCAAGAATTATAGAATTAGCACTAATCAATATAATAGATTGGAAATGAGTTGTGACTATAATTATGAATTGTGTTCCTTTGTTCCTTGACCCAACATAGAAATGTCTACATTCAATGGGTTAGGTTATGGTCTCATGGAGAGGGGCTAGCTCAAATTTCTTAGGGGCTGCTACTAAGAAAAATCAGAAATCTTATCTAAGCAAGGAGTCCCATGAATTTTAAATTTATTTTCTGTTGTGTTTTTAAGTAAAAGTAGAGAATTTTTATATGGGAAATTATATCAAAATGGAAAATAGAATTAAAAAATAATATCATTTATATTGTTAGATAGACATAATAGTTATAAGCTAGTGGATGACACTTTTAGTCCCCTCTCCTCAACACCAAACTAAAGCTTATACTTATATATGGAGCTCCTATTTTACATCCCTCTCCTCACCAATCTAAAACTTGCAATTACATATATGATACTCGTGTTTAACAAGGAAAGATTCATTTTAATCATCTAACTACACTTGAAAAAAAAAAACAAGAATGCAAGGACCTCCTACAAATCTGTGGATTCCAAAATTATTAACATACTATTATATAATATTCTTCATTTTTTTAATTCTTTTTTATCTGAATTGATGTTGAAGTGAAAAATATTATTAAAGTAAAGGTCCAGGTATAATGGGAATTCCGGGAGGTCATGGTATTAATGAGTTTGAAATTCTTTTGTCCTTGATTCCACTATTTCTTACTCGGTAGAAAATTTTATAGACAAGAACACGAGCAAATCTTAAACATATCATTTCAAGAAGAAGAGGAGTTGGAATCTTTGTTTCAAATGTCAAAGTTCACATGCAAAATTATCACTGATTATGACTGAAATTCAATTCATGTAGTTTTGTACTACGCTGAAGATATTGAAAATCCACTTTGAACTTTTCACAGAAATAATTTTTGCATGAGTTGTCGAGAGATGCTTTGAAAGTGACATGATAGTCTGATAGCTCTGAAGAGGAAAAACAGCTAACAGATTAACCACAATGTTCCTGCTATTCAAGCTCTTTCCACAATATCAAATCAATTGAGCATAGTCATATTCAAATATGAAGACCTGGTCCGAGTTCTACCTAACACATACTCTGTCAAAGAACACAGAAAGGTTTCCAAATACCAAACTATTGTTGAACAAAATTGGGAGGCAAAGGGTAGATAGGGTGGGTAAGCTGTAAAACACTTCAGGATTTTCCCACGCTTAGAATCTCAAAGTGTGGGGTACATGCATTGCCATATTTTCAACAAGCTATTAAATTAGTGATCTGTCGATCTTAAAAATATGTACATTGGAATTTGGGACAATTGGAGATGATGATGGCAACCGAATCTTTGCTCTACTAGTCAAGAGTGTAAGATATTTACTGCTTGATATCATCATTGAATCATTGCTTACCAATGTACCTTAAATTAATTTTAAATATAGTGCTTTATAGACATGGATTTTAAAGAACTGAATAGTAATTTCAAAGTTGAAAATAACAAGAAATTTCAATCCAATATTTAAGTTATGTAACCTTGTAATGGTGAATTGGCATACTTATGTCAATTTTTATGGAGTTTTGGGTCTTAATGTAATTACATGTCGGAAAATGACATAATCTTGTGTGAAGTTGGATTTGTTTCTCAATTTTTTAAACACACATAGTATACATTCCTACATGCATCTTTATACACCTAATTTTTACATCTTCCATGTCTGCATTTTCATTTCTTGTCTACATATTACTGTTTCCATGTCTTAGGTCAAATCCAGAAGTGCAAAATCAATCTTGTACCCATGGATCTAACCCCTAAAATTTAAAATTTAAAACTCAAATTTTAATTCACTCTTTTCCTATTCCTTTCCCACCCTAAGTTGAATTGGTATTCATGTGACTATTTTATGTACAAGTGTATTTAAAGGCATTCAATTGCACTCATTTGGGCATTATGGAATCATCAAGCATTTATTAAAAATCATTCACATACAAGGAGCATGTATTAAAAGAAAACTACAATTTGTGCAACAAAAGGAATAATGTTTATTTAAGAATTACCATATAGGAAATTTAAATGTTTTCTTTCTTCCTTCTAATAATTAGCTTGTTGTAAAACTAGTCTCTCTAAGGGGTTGACCTAGGAAAACTTGCTCCTAGTGATTTGACAGTGTCCTTGAGATAATTTTAAATAGACCAAGTCCTTAATAACCAATAAGAAGCATAGATTCTAATATGAAACTAGTATATGATCATATCTATGAGTTGCATGGTAGATAAATGGTTGTGAAACCAAACCAAATTTATAAAATTTTCCTAAAAATGATGATAGCTCATCAAATAATTCCAAATAGTAAGTGTTGATGCCAAAATTTGATGAGGTAACAGTGTCTTATGGGAAACTCAGTTTATGGGGGACCTTTTGCGCTAAACTGAGTGACCTCCAAATTTTTAGAGAAGTTGACTTCTTCTATAATGGGGGGTTGGAAAGGGAAAAGGAAACAAATATAATAAAATAAAGTCTAACCTAAGGCGATGTGCCAAGACTTAATCATAGGCACGATAAATCATAGATCTAAGGGCCTGAATGGTGTTGTAGTGTTCCAAAACATCAGAAAATTAAGATTATAGCATAGACAATCCATTCATTGACATAAAATAATATTGCATACATTCCTATTGCCAAGAAGAGTCATTAGACATGGTCTAGGTCAGCAAACTTGCATTCAACATATATAGAAGTTCTTAAATGAAATGTCCAGATAATAAAAAACACAATTTATATTTTCATCAAATAGCATGAAAAATAGAAAGGTCGAACAATTGGCATAGTCTAAGAATTTTTGCAATAAAATAAAATAACAATAAAGTCCTACATCTTTTACTACAACCAGCGTTTTCCTTCAAATTTCAGACCATTTTCTCATAATAGAGAAAAGTATATATAGCAGGAAAAATCCCCACCACTTTAGAGAGCAGCAACAAAAAAGATTTTGCAATCCCCTGGCAATGATGCAAAAATCAAAATATTCTCAAAACCGTTGCAACAAAATCGATCTAGAACCAAGTATCTGGTCACTCCAGGCACAGATGCATCCTCTGCAAATGATGGCGGTGGTCCCGACAAGGCCTAATTAGACAAGTGTCACCATCCTGTGCAAATGATTATAACACGCAGTGGCCAATAGCATCATCAGGCTTGTCTGATTTATCGCTCGAATATGAGATCCGTTGGCTAGGCACGTGGCAGCCTTTTGCTGCCCATATGAACCTCTTTCTTTTGCTGTTGAGGACTTGCATTAATGTTACACGTGTCGAATTGGCAGAGCACTTCATCAATAATGGAGGGAACAATCACCAGCCGAGTGCAAAAGAGATGTGTGGCAGCATTTCGCTGCCCACGGTTGTTACTTCATCTCCATGTTGAAAGATTTACGAATAGTAGACACGTAGCAAGAGTGCACTGCAGATAGCAATTGTGGGGCCCGCTAAATTTTTTTGGGAATAAAGGCTTTGTGACACCCGAGCGGAGCCCGATGAGACAGCAAGAAAGCATGATCAAAAGAATCCCACAGCCGCAATACATGTAAGCATAGCGTAGCTTTCTCGGATGCGAAAGGAATGCTGAGACTCAGAGTTGCAAGGAGTAGACATGTGGAGTAGGAGAGAAAAACCTAGATAAAAGGCCGAGTTCACTACTTTCGATGCACGGGCCGAAGCATAGAGGAAAATACACCTGAAGGGAGCTAGTTAATTATTTATTAACAACTTTTGGCAACTATCAGGGGCATTTCAACTAAGGAACAGAGAGTCCAAAATTTCTCTAGTTTTCAGGCCAGAGTGACATTTCGTTAGATAATGGAGTCAGAGATTGGAAAGAGCCGCCTACAGAGGCGATCATTCATCCTCAGATGGCTTCACCATATTGCGCAAATTTTTCTGCACTCCACTTAGATCAATAGTTTCTTTGTGAGGCAGCACATTGGGTAAACCAACCCCTACTTCATAATGAAATAGTGGTTGTGCAAGTGGATGAATCACTCTCTCAATGTCAGTCATCGTGGGAGGATGACTAAAATCCTTGAAAGCCTCTAGATCATTTTTCTTTTCTTCTATCATTTCTGCAATCTGCTCAGTTGTGGCAATAGATCCATCTTCAAGGAACGGGGACGACAAACCCATCCTATTTAACTCAGAGAAACTCCCCCGTATGTTGTCCAGTGTCTTGCTCAAAATAGTCATGGTTGCTTTAGTGCGCTGGAAGGTAGAGTGGCAATGGATGAACTTATTTGTCATTTGAGCAGCAACATCTCAATCTTCAATACCGCTCTGGCAAGGTTTTCATTAGAGACCGAGTATAGCCTGGTGAGTAGATCTTTTACTTCTGAAACTTTCTCCAAGATGAACTATGGGAACTGCTCAATCGTATCATAAGCCTCTTGGCTCAACTTTGATGCCTCAATGATTAAACGATTAAGATGTACAACTGCCTAACCAACAAAATTATGTCTGGTTGTGTAGGGGAAGATAGGAGAGAGCTTTTAAAAGAAGAAATCTTCGTGTCCTTTGAAATAATGGCCTCAGCCAATTCTTCCTTCTTCTTTTCTTCGGATGCTAGCTGTTCCACAAAGTTGTTCATTTCTTTATTCCAATTCTCCTCGACTCGGGAGTGATTTGTTAAGTGTATGCCCAAAGAAGACTTTGTCTATTGGAGTTCTTCTATTTGAGCTTTTAGGCCCTTAAATTTAGCCTCCTCTTCTTATATTTTCTGCTCATATTGAACCTATTGGTGCTCTAAAGCTTCATTCCTTTACGCCATTCCTTGACTATACTCAAGGTGAAGTCGCTCCAGCTCTTCATTCTTTAGTCATAGATTCTATTTCGTCTCCTGATTCTTAGACTGTAGCTCTTTTATCATGGTAGGGTCAACAGCCTGAGTCTTCACAAGTTCACCCTAAAGTCTGTTCCTCTCATCCTCTGCTGCCAGCACCCTTTATGTCATACGTGCAACATCCGCCTCTAGGGATTTCTCTTTTTTCTCCAGAAAACTAACCCTCTCCGTTATCGCTTTAAGCTGTTCATCCTTATTTTTTAGCTGGCGGCTAGTTTTAACGAAGTCAGAGGTGACTAACCGTTGTGTTTTCTCCATAATTTCAACCTTATCCTGCGGTCAGGCCACCTTCATATCGATCCCTACCGCATATATCTCATAATATTTTGGGTGCATTTCCCCTTGAGGCTTGGTTACTCTCTAGTACATGATTGCAAACTTTAATTCCTATTAGGCCTCATCATAAAGAGTTTATATTTTTGGCTCAGCAGAAGCACTATCATCTTTTTCCCTGTGCTTTCACATTTTACTTGCGCTTGCCTCTTTTCTACAATCGATCTGTGCTATAAATTCAGCTGGCGACAAAACTAGTCCACTTGCAAAAGGAGCACTAGAAGGTAGGGCATAGGGATAGATAATCGTCATAGGCATGGGCATTTGTTTCTTCTGGAGAGTGACAGTTTGCGAGGAGAAGTGGGGCATGTTCCAAAGCTTGGTTTGAGGCCCAACAGAAGGGCTAGTCACTTGTAATGACTAAATTGGTGAATCAGCCATAGAACTCACAAGCTGGGATGGTGGAGGAGTTGTCAATATGGTGTCATCCTGTTGCGATGGAAGAGGATCCGCAATAATATTGGAAGAAGAAGGGGCACTCGCAAGGAGTATGTTTTTGAAAAGCGAGGCAAGGAGAGTTTGAGCGGCAGCGGCGGGTGTAAGGGTCCGCGGAGGAGTAAGGTCGAGTGGAGTGGTCTATGAAAATTGGGTGAAACCTCCTGAATATATTGGATTAAAAGTGGAAGGCATAGAGCCAGTACTCATGGTAGGACTCACCATTGAGGTAGGGGCAGATACCAAGGAATGAGAAGCAAGGGAAGCAGAAATGAATTTTACCTATTGACTAGTTGATGGTGGCTCCAGAATCGTCAGCGACTCCTCCTTAGCCTCAGGCTCTTGGCTAGGTACAAGCACTTTTCTTCCAGTGGGTTCCTGTGAACCTTCTTCAATAATTCCTTGTGTACCGTCATTTTTCGAGTGGGGTCTCTCGAGCTTTGGTAGCTATTGTCATTTGCTGCAGTGATAACCTAGCTAGCTTAGCGGCCCAAGTGAGTGTATGCGAGACCCTTGATATATTAAAACACACATTCATGGCCACATAGGCGGGTTGTCTAAGGCCTTTCTCCCTCGGCACAGAGGAGGCAGATTTCGCTGCTTCTTCTTCCTACTCTTCGAACTTGTCCCCCAGGTTCCCACTCTTGTTAATACTAGAACTCGGTTTGGGGTGGCCCTCATTCCACCATCTTTCAAATTCCTTTTCATCCTTCAGAATGTCATAAGGGGCATCCAATTACCCTGTCTCTTGGTGATACTTCCAAAAAGCTTCTATTTTTTCAGTAGTCCACTCCTCATCCTTCTTCAACTTATTATACATGGTGCATTCCATGTGGACATTATCTTTGGCCAACACCATATATCAAAGTATAACTTGTGCCATGGCCTTCTAGTATCTTGCATAGGAATACGTGCCAATTCAAGAAAATTTTCTTTATCTGCCCGCAGGTTATGCCGCTTCTCCCAGTAAGGTCAGGGAACATGTGCAACCTTCATATGTGGCTCTAAAAAGTCATTGAAAGGGTTGTAATCCCACTTATCATTTACTAGCACCAACCCTAAATAAGCCAGTTTATCCTCCAATAACTGGTCTGATTGTTTCTTAATCAGAGTCACTGACTTAAAATTCTTCAGACAAAAGAAGAATCCCTTTTTTCTTACACTTTTGCTGCTGTAGAAGGTAAAATAAATGATACACACCTGCCGATACATTTCTAGTGTGAGCACCCTATCTATGACACGGGTTGGGAGAAGGAAAGGTTGACTAGTGAAGCCCCGCATCTGGAGAATCATGAAATATTTCCTTAAGGACTAGTCACAGGCGGGAGTGAAACTCTGCATATATCTGTTATGCTCCCTGTTGAGCTGGATTATGTCACCTTCTCCGATTAAATCATACAAGACCAGAGTTATGAAATAGTCCAAAAATGCATAAGAATCATATGATACAGAAAAAAAAGGTGTCCACGTGGAAACTTGCTTCCTCTTACCCCGTTCATCACAAATTGACAATTCAAAATACTGGGCGAAGAAATCAGGGTTTTGATGTAGAAACATGTGAACCAGGAAAGAAAAAAATATAAACTTTCCCTCCGCCAAGTAATTCTTTATTTTCCATATCATTTCATCTATTATGAACTCAGCAAAATCATACCAGAAGGTATCATGCTGCTTGCGGAATTGGAAAGCCGGTCCCAGTTGAAAATTTTCCACCATCTCATCGAAGTCTTGGCCACACACAAAAGCTAGCATGGACATGGCATCCTGCAAATCCTCATGTAACGCACCATGCAGAAATGGAATACTTGGCAGTTTAGCGGCTGGGATGCCTTTCTTACCAATCTCCAACAAGAACTCTGAGTTCTTTTTCATCGCCCTCCATGTTTTCTCTCCTTTGCCAGGGTAAAAGGACTCAATGTTCTCTCTTCTGTTACTTGGGTCTGGGATGCTTAGCATATCCCAGATGCCCTGTGGGGTGATGTGAATCCTTAAGTTTCGGCCCTCGATGTAGTGGGTGTTAGGGTTATAACGCTGGATGGCAGCGTCAACTGTCTCTGGGCAGTAGTGCACCAGCGAGACCATGTATTATGGAAGACCATTGTACCAAATTTTTATTGCTGTAGAATTTTCTACCTTTGGTGCCATCACCTTTACACAGGCTACTTCTCTTAAGGACTTAGGGTTTTTTGCGAGCTGTGGATCATAGATATTATCCCATTTCTCTTCAACTCTTTTCTTGTTTCTACAATCCTTAGGCCTTTTCAGCTCTTCTGTATACACCCTCTTCGGCTTGCTTGGTATACCAGGCATAGCATACGCCAAATCCTCATAGACATACATGTCTTTTGATGATTGTATGGCTGTAAAAAACTCTTGGCCAATTTCCTCTTATATTGGTTGAGATGAACTCTCCGACATTTCTCTTTGGATGAAGACCTTTGCGAGTTCTAGACCCTATAATTTTTCTCGGCTCTGGATATGGAAAAGAAGAACAACTCTACACCTTTAGCTTTGGTGTTTGTGAAAATAATTTGAATTATTAAGCCTTTTCATGCAATATTTGGCTATCTTTCCTCAAGGTGGTAGAAAAAAGCATGCTTTTTGCATTTAATTCGGCATGTACCGTTAATTTTTGCAATTCGTGCAAAATGAACTACTTGCCATTTTGAGGCAGCAAGAGTTTATTATTGTGTTTGACAACTGTGTGATACGTTGTGATTCCCTTGAAACTTGAGCCGACAATTTTCTTTCTAACCTTGCGTTAGTATGTGCTGGTAATTAATATCCTGGCCAGAATGATTATGCCAGAGCAAACGATCACGGCTTGAAAAGATATGGATATTTCCTTGCGCTCTAGGAAACGCTTGTGAGATGACACAATAGCCTATGGCCGTGTGGCTTACTGTTGATGAGTGCCACCTTTTTAAAGCTAATTAATTAGCTCCTATTAATCTAGCACGCATTGAACTGTACCTCCGCAGATGCAACTGGCCTGAAAATGTGAGTAAACACAGGCATGCCTTTCAAGTTGGCATCTAGCTATCATCACATTTTCTCGAAACGGATTAGCATGCGTCTTGTCATTTTTTCTATAAATAGGCCGGTAAGTATTGAAGAAATCATACTTAGCATTTGAGTAGTGATAGGTTGTTAGCAAAGTTTTAAGCAAGTTTTCTCATAGGCTAGGTGATAGGTAAATTTTAGTATTGGCTAAAAAGCATAGGCATAGTGTCAGAATCATGGATACTCCTATTTGTCTAACCTCTTATAAGTCACAGACAACATTTCTAGGGGAGGCTTCTACTAGTTGGCTAAAAAGAATGACTAAGAATAAGCATTATTTGGTCTTGATAGCCATAAAATGGGTTATGGGTAAGGACTGCATAAAATACGAGGACAAGTATCGTGTGAATACTGATATATGCTCCCACTTCATGGCATCTATGTTAGACATTGGCATTCCCAGGCCCCTCATCATGAAGCTGGTCAAGGAAATGTTTCCCAGAAAGTACCTCAATCGCCTTGGTGAAGTTGTTGCTCATGCTACATATGGGGTAGGTCTACCGTCAGCCAGCGACCACCGTCACTATATCGAGGAAGAAGTGGTAGTTGTATGGCTACCATTTCTCAGTGGATTCCACCTTCAGACACGCGACGAGCATCAACAGAGGGTTACCAAGGCCTTGCATTTACTGTTCCGTAGTTACAATGTGATACCGTTCTATTACATAGATTGGTATACTGACTTTAGGAACCTGGTGTTTCCCCCACCAATGGCGGTTGTGCCAAATGGTGTTGCTTCTATTTTCAAAGAACCTACTATCGAGGAAGAGGTAGACATTGCTATTAATGCATCAATGGCTGCCTCTCGTGCCCTTGGATGAAAAACCCTCTCTGTTCCTACAAAAAAATGCCTCCCCATTTTCTTTATTTCTTGTTGTTGCATAGACCACCTACCCTATAGTGTGTATATAACCCTGAAAAAGGATATCATTTTGCATATGTAAAATAATAGCTCGAATACTTGTATACTTTTTTGGATTATGGCTTCCCCAACCATTTTGCAATGTAAAAATCAAAGAATATATATAAATAGATATATATCTTTTAAAAAAAATCCATGGCTCTTTCTTTCATTCTGCATTTTAGTTTTATGGGCTTTTTTATAGCATATGTGTTATTTCTTTTGTGCATGGGTCTATTTTATGTAAAGCAATCCCACTATTCCACCCCCCATAATAATGGGTTACTTCCGTAGAAGCACAAACCAATTTTGAAAAAGACCGGCCAAAGAAAGAGAAATAAAATAAAAGCACTATTAACATATGTAAAAAAATAGAACTCGGCACCTAATGGAATAGCTTAAGATGAATCCCATTAACTGAGATTCCTAAGGGTTCATTTTCTATATTTTCTAACTCGAAAGTGTTATGCTCCTTGCACCGAATGATTTTAAAGGGACCCTCCCATAAGCTATCAAATTTACCATGCTGACCTAGCTTAGCAGCCCTTTTATCATATTTCAATATTAAGTCTCCGCATTTTAGGCCTTGGTCGGAAGCCTTCTTGTCAAACCATCACTAGACCACTTGTTGACGGTTTGTCATGGCTATTAGGGAATTCTCCCTTTTTTCCTGTACTTCCAACAGTTCGGCAAGCCAAACTTCCTTGGAACCATTTTGTTTTATCTCGAGGGATTTCAACAATTGTAGTGTCAGAATCTCCATAGATATAGGTAACAACTCCTCTTTCACATATGTCAACTCATAAGACGAAGTTTTAAGGACTTTCTTAGGAGTTATGTAGTTTTCCCAAAGCGCTGCTCAAAGGTTTTTATGCCATTCCCTCTGGTGTTCTGAACCAATTCTTTTAAGAAGCTAGACTAGGCTCTTGTTTGTTGACTCTGCTAGGTCGTTTCCCTGTGGGTAATAATTTGATGATGTCTTGAGGAATATTCCATTTGTTAATGCAAAGTGACATACCTTTGTGCCTAGGAAAGCTCTGGCATTATTAGAAATGATAGTCTTCGGAGGACCGAACCTTGTCACCAGCTCCTCGAGGAAATCTACAATCTTTGTTTCTATTGCACTTTTAAGTGCAATGGCCTCCGCCCATCTTGTGAAGTAATTCGTGGTGGTCATAATCCACTTGTGTCCAGCACTAGAAGTTGGGTTAATCATCTCAATGAAGTTCAGGCCCCATTGCGCAAACGGTTCGTCTACCACTATGGGTTTGAGAGGCATTGCAGAATTCTTCCTTTTGTCAGTAAAGAACTGGAATTTTTTGCAAGATTTTACCAAAGAGTGGGAGTCATTAAAAAGTGTAGGCCAATAGTAACTGACGCATATGATTTTTATGGCAGTGGTCTTAGCAGAGAAGTGTCTGCCCGCAGCACTGTTGTGGAATGCGTCAAGAATCCTCTTCGCTTGCTCCGAAGTAATGCATCGTAGGAGAAGACCATTGAAATTTCCTTTGAAAAGGACTCCTTCTACTAGCGTATATTTGCAATTCTATAGTTGATAGTATCTCCTTTTTTGGGATGAGAGACTTGGCAGATACGCTTTTGTTCACATAAACCTCATTCTATCTGTCAACCAGCAACCCTTTGATTCTAGTTCATTTATCAGGACTAGATCCAGTTGTTCCCCTATAGTGGGTATCTCCTCATTCTGCACCATGTATTCACATAGTCCTCTTCCTCTAATAGTTTTAGTAGGTTTTACCTCAATGTCATATTCAAGGATCTTAGTGATCGAATTAGATCTTTTTTCTGTGATCTCCCCTTCCATGATATATTTGCACACACTAGAATGTGTGACATACACAAACACCTTGTTGCAGAAAATTAGATGGCGGAACTTTTTAAGTCCCTTAACTATTGCAAAGGCCTGCCTTTCGACAAAATTATAATTCGCCTCATATTCCTTCAGGGTCCGGGAGTAGAACACCACTAGATGCTTTCCTTTTCCTTCATCATCCTTTTGGATTAGGATAGTAGCAATATTGGACTTGCTACTGAATGCATACATTATAAAATCTTTAGATTGATCTAGATTAACAAGTACCAGAGTTATGGAAATAGCTTCCTTGACCTTTTCAAAGGCTTCCCAAGCTTTGGTCGTCCACTTAAATGCCTGATCCTTCTTAAGCATTAGGGTGATCCACTTAATTATTCCCACAAATTCAGAAATAAAATTGCTAAAAAAAATTATTTTTCCCAGGAAAGACTGAACACCTTTCTTATTCATCGGAAGGGGAAGTTCCTTGATAGCTTTCACCCGTTCGGGGTCAATTGAAACCCCTTCCTTAGATACCACGTGTCCTAATAGCTTTCCTTGTGGTACTTTGAATACACATTTTTTTGTATTTAGGAAAAATTTGAACTCCTGACACTTTTGAAAAACTAATTCTAAGTGATCAAAATGATCATTATTAGATTTAGAAAACATAGTAAGATCATCCAGATAAATTAGAATAAACTTATTGATTAGTTCGCTAAATGCAATGTCCATCGCCCACTAGAATGTTTCCCCTGCATTGGATAAACCAAAAGTAATTTTAGCATATGCAAATGTTCCCCACTTTGTGGTGAATGTGGTCTTGTGTTGATCCTCTTCCTTAACTCGGATCTGATTGTAGCAAGAGAAACCATCCAGCAGAGAAAACATTTTAGATCCTACAACTATTTGTAATATTGACTCCATGGAAGGCAACGGATAGTGGTCCCTCAGAGATGCTCTGTTTAGGTCTTGAAAGTCCACACACAAATAGATATTTCTATTCTTCTTTCAAACCGGGACCAAATTAGATTCCCAGGTACTATGCTTGATTGGGAAAACAATGCGCGACTCAATAAGCTTAGTTAGCTCTTGCACCATTAATGCTTCAATTTTAGGGTTTACTAGCCTTTATTTTTGTTGGACTAGTTTTGCACCTTCTGTTAACTCAATCATGTGTTGAATGATATCGGGATCATACCCCTCCAAATCATCATAAGACCAGGCCACTACTCCATATTTTTCACAGAAACTGATGAGTCTTTCTTTATCATGGTGCGGGACATTTTTCTTGACTTGAAGATTCCTACCATTTGAGACCCGAAGGTCCACGTAATCACTTTTGTTTGCTACGAACTTTCGTTTATCATTTCGGGCATCATCACAATCAATTTTTTTTTTGAGATTAACCAACCCTTTTAGAAGCTTGTTCAATTTGAGCTGCATAATTTGTCCTTCATAAGCTTCGGCAATCTTTGGTTGAAGTTGATCGGCGAACTCCCATGAGTGTTGGATAAACGAGCAGATGTGTTCATTGCTTTCAAAAAATTTCTGACTCTGATCATTGTCAGGGATCGTCAATCGAACTAGCACTCTTACTACATGTTCGTTATGTATAAGGTCAGAGGTAGGATCAAACTGAGCACCAATCACGGCCATGCAATCTGCATCACTATTTTGTCCTTGGGGAATAGTCTAGATATTGAAAGCTTCAAAACCATCAACCAGGTCCTAGACTAGGTGCCGATAGGATCTCATGCAGAAATTCCTTGCCGCGGAAACTCCTCAGACCTAGTTGACTACTAGTTCAGAATCTTTGAACACCATTAATTGCTTAATGCCCATTCGTTCTGCAAGTCTTAAGCCTTGGACTAATCTTTCATATTCAACCTCATTGTTTGAGTAGGTGAAATGAAAATGGAAAGACCTTAACAATTTTTCATTTTTTGGGGATATTAGATATATCCTTGCTCTATCAAAGTACAACGTCCATAGCTGATTTTCTTAGCTACCTTCGAACTCTTTGGCGACCTTCGGAAGCACTTGGTCTTCATCATAAATTACATAGGTGCCCAATCCTGTAGCATGATAATTTCCGAAAGGATCACATTGTCCATGTGTTCACTCAATAGAGCATCTTCTTTGTCATTCCAATCTTTGCTCACCTTTTCTTCCTCTAGTAATTCAGCGCAATACATTTCTTGCTTGGTGATAGAGGTATGTGCGACTTCAAAATTGATCAAGGCTTCATTTGCTACATGTTCAGAATGTAAAGCCTCTGATTCTATATTCATTTTCTTGCCATACTTGGTTCTGAGTATCAAATGTGACCAATCCAAGGACAGGTAACCACCCACCTTTGAAGTGAATTCTCGGGATAGACAGAGACCAAACATAGGAGGAACATCTATGATCATAATGTCTTGCAGCACCGTGATACTAGGGAAAGAAAATAGAGTTAAAGGAAGTGATGTGATGACACCTACGGTTTCAACTTTGTTCCCATCAAGCTGTATTACCCCCCTTTTCTTAGGTTCATAGTTGAGTCCTAAACCTTCAACTATCTACTTAGGCATAACCATGATACTAGTGTGAGAATCAATCATAGCATTTTACAATAACTTCTTTCCTATAATGAGAGTCAAGAAGAAGGGTTGGGGTTTTAACTTATCCCTAACCCTGGTAGGGGATTCCTTTATATTATTTGTAAAGACTTTCGTCGGCGGTATTTGATTGACAACCTCTGCACTGGAAAACTGCTCGGTTGGCACTATATTGACCTCTTCTTGAAGAGCCTTCTATAATAGCATCTTTTTCTCTAGGATAGCTAGAATGTCCCATAGAGATACATTAGCGGATGACTTCTTCAATTGTTCAACCACATTAAAAGGTGACAAACTCAGAGGTTTTTGCTGCTTGGCTCTTGGTGTAATAATTTTCTTCCATGGTTGGGATGGTGGCGGGGTAGTAGAAGTACCAGGAATCTGATTGGAAACACCTTTAAGTTGCGGGCTGGCTAGATGCAAAACAACTGACTCATCGGTAACCCTCCTCTTTGAGCGCGTGTTATAATCATATTGCACTTGTGGTGTCTTGGGTATGAACACGTCATTATCAAACACCATTTCTTCTTCCTCCATCTAGGAGAAAAGTGTGTGATCAAGAGCAATATCGGATTCTTGTTCTAAAGACATTCCTTGCATTTGCGCGGTAAGAACCGCACTCTCCATTTGTGGTGAGGCGCATATATAACCCCCGTGATTTGTTGCCACACCTTGAATGCATTGCTCCACCACCTTTTGTTGCAAGTTGTCACACGGATAGTTCCAGGGCATATGTGCATTGGTGCAAGGGAAGCACCATGGATTGATATCATCAATAAGGTTGTTCTACCCTACGGTTGATTCGCTGCTTGAGCTTGGTGACAGGCTTGTCAGTGGAGTAGGCATCGGCAACATTTGGTTTGCGGTCGGAGCTGGTGGATTAGTGCGAGGTATGCCCTGGTACTGATTCTGCTAATATGAGGACTATCTGCCTTGATAGCTTTGATATGCAGGCTTCAGAGGTGTTGATTGGTTCTGCTTAAGAGTGGTTATATCATTTGCCATGGTTTGCAACATCTCTTTGAGGTCGCTCATTTCGTCCTTGGAAGAACCTAATGTAGAGGCCACATTTTGTGGGGTTGCCACATATGTGTACATTGACTGGGCAGTTGCGGGTGCGCTAGTTGACGTAACCTCTTGCACGGGGATCGATATTTTAGGAAATATTAGCATAATAGGTTGACGAGGAAATTTTACGTAATCTACTAAATGATTCTCGGCTTTGGCAGTGACACTGTAAGCATCTAGTAGAGTAGCTCCTCCCAAAGACTTGATCATCATGGAAATGTCTAAATTGATGGACTTTAGATAAAATATGAATGCCAACTCAGGAGTCGAGCGTATAGTAACAAGAATCCTCTACCAATTTGTGTGGAATCATGCATTAAAGTCCGTCAAAGCCTCCTAGGGGGCTCGTTTTATGATAGATAGTTAATAATATAGTGAAGAACAATCTTCGTGAACCTCTCATAGAATGGACCTTTGAGCTCGTCATAGGTGTGAATAGTACTAGGTGATAGTGCTCGGTACCAATCCAGCACCTTGCCTTTAAAAGACACAATGAGAAACCTTAGAGCTACATTTTGTGTTGTAATCCCATGTACAAGACATACCTCCACCACGTCTTGCAAATGTTCTGTTGGTGTTCTTGAGCCATCTCTAGTAAACTTGGGTATAGCTTTCATGGTTGAAACTGGGATAGCGCCCTAGACAATGGGTGCTACTGGGGTTGCTAGGGGACTTCCGATGTCCCATACCATGTAATTTTGTTGGCGGCTGACAACATGGTGAGAGGAACGGGTGGCAGGAATGGAACTGTTATCAGCTGATTTGTGACTCGCACTGTTCCTAGTGGAGGTACTAGTAAACTGGGGTTTCTTGCGGTTTGGGATCTAGTTACAGGCCGATGGCTCATACACCCTTCTAAAACACAATTTCATTTAATCTTGGTCCCATTGGGTGTGCCAGAAAAATAACAAACTGTTGACGCCAAAATTTCACGAGGTAGCAGTGTCTTATGGGAAACTCAGTTTATGGGGGACCTTTTGCGCTAAACTGAGTGACCTCCAGATTTTTAGAGAAGTCGGCTTCTTCTATAATGGGGGGTTGGAAAGGGAAAAGGAGACATATATAATAAAATAAAGTCTAACCTAAGGTGATGCGCCAAGATTTAATGATAGGCATAATAAATCATAGATCTAAGGGCCTGAATGGTGTTGTAGTGTTCTAGAACATCAGAAACTTAAGATTATAGCATAGAAAATCCATTTATTGAAATAAAATAATATTGCATACATTCCTACTACCAAGAAGAGTCATTAGACATGGTCTAGGTCAGCAAACTTGCATTCAACATATATAGAAGTTTTTAAATGAAATGTCCAAACAATAAAAAGCACAGTTTATAGTTTGATCAAATAGCATGAAAAATAGAAAGGCCGAACAATTGGCATAGTCTGAGAGTTTTTGCAATAAAAGTCTAGCATCTTTTACTAAAACTAGCATTTTCCTTCAAATTCTGGACCCTTTTCTCATAACAAAGAAAAGTATATATAGCAAGAAAAATCCCCACTACTTCAGAGAGCAACAAGAAAAAAGATTTCACAATCCCCTAGCAATGATGCAAAAATAAAAATATTCTCAAAACCCTTGCAACAGATTCGATCTGGAACCAAGTATCTGGTCACTCTAGGCACAAGTGCATCCTCTACAAATGATGGTGGTGGTCCCAGCAAGGCCTAATCAGACAAGTGTCACCATCCTATGCGAATGATTATGACACACAGTGGCCAATAGCATCATCAAGCTCATTTGATTTATCGCTCGAATATGAGATCTGCTAGCTAGGCATGTGGCATCCTTTCACTGCCCGTATGAACCTCTCTCTTTCATTGATGAGGACTTGCATTAATGATACATGTGTCGAATGGGCGGAGCACTTCATCAATAATGGAAGGAATGATCACCAGCTGAGTGCAAAAGAGACTCGTGGCAGCATTTCACTACCCACGGTTGTTACTTCATCTCCATGTTGAAATATTTGTGAATAGCAAACATGTAGCAAGAGTGCACCGCAGATAGCAACTATGGGGCCGGCTGAAATTTTTTGGGAATAAGGGCTTTGTGACACCCGAGCAAAGCCCGATGAGATAACAAGAAAGCATGATCAAAAGAATCTCGCAGCCGCAACATGTGGAAGCATAGCAGAGCTTTCTGGGATGCGAAAGGAATACTAAGACTCAGAGTTGTGAGGAGAAAACACATGGAGCAGTAGAGCAAAACATAGATGAAAGGCTAAGTTGACTACTTGCGATGCACGGGCTGAAGCATAGAGGAAAATGCACCCGAAGGGAGCTAGTTAATTATTTATTAACAGTGAGCATACCAAAGTTGCATTTTCTTTTATATCAAGTTGATTTAGATTTATGCATCATCAAATTTATTTCTTCTCTTTGAAGTTAACTAGTTTTATCCCTTTGCACTTAACTTCATATATTAATATTTTATTATTCAATTATCACTCCCAAATTTATCCTTAATTTAATTAGGGTTGATTTATGCTTACTTTCTTGTATTTATTAATTAGACTAAATTAACATAGAGAAAATCTATATTTTGTTATATTTTTGTTGAACCTATAAGATCTTACAACCCCTATGGTTTGACCTTAGGGTTATACATTTATTATTTTTAGGGTTTTAAATTTATACCTTATGATAGTTACCTACACATATTTTAAAAAATTTCAACATGTTTATGTTCTAATTCATTTCTATATCTTTCTTCCTAAGGTTTCTACCTCATTTTGTCACCTTCATTACTATACACCCTACCCACCCTTGATTACCCAGTTAGGGTTTCCATTTTGGATTTGATCATTAACTAATTTTCTTTGTTCACATCAACCATTATCTCATTCCTTTATCCATCTTCATTAGGGTCTAATACTTTATTGTAGTATCTTATTTTGATGTTCACCATCCCACCCTTGAATTGGACATTGATACATCTTTATTAGGATATCCTTCCCTCTTCCTCACCAAGATTAAATATACAATGTCACTACGCTTTATGATAGCACATCTTTTGTGGCCTATCATATTGTCTTATGTAATGAAATAACTTTCACAGTAGAAGAACATGATAGGAAATTTTCTATGAATACTTGATAATAACTAAGAATAAGAAGCCACTTCAAGGGGAAAAACCTCCAAAAATATCTCCAATGAGAACACAATTCGCAATATGATGATGAAATAAGACTCACTACCTCTTATTTATACCTCATTTATGCCTAGTATATCACCTAAGCTGACTTAGATAGCCTTGTATAAGCCTTGGGCCTATCTAACTAACTAAATAATAATATAATAACATGATAATATGACTTAATTGAGATTTAAGATAACCACAACGTGATTATTCATAATCCTATATACACTAATATTAGGGGCATAACATGCCCCCCACTTTAGAGAAGCATTTCCCTCAATTCTAATCAAGTGTGGATGCTTATTGTTGGTGTAAATAGATGTCTTGTAGCTAGCCAGTTCATTCACTAGGTAATTAGGGGACATATTCACATGTTAAATTTACTTAGGATAAAAGATTCTTTCTAGAAGTCTTAGTTGCCTTTTCTAGAACTTATCTTATTTAGCTAGTATTTCTTGATTCCTAGGTAGTTAGTTTGTTAGTTGTCTCATGTAATAAGATTAAGATACTTGTCATGATCTTGTCTAATCATACATATCTACATTGTCTTTATAAGCAAGGCATCTCATGTACATTTTCATTGAAGCATGATATTTTGACAATCTCTCTCTTGTGGAAGTTGTTTTGGTCTAGCAACTATTATTGGGGGTGTTGAGGAGTCACCATTTACTCCCACATGGTATCAAAGCTCTAGTGTTGTAGATTCCTTCCTAGATCTGAGGGTTTCATATTGGCTTGAAAATTTTGTTGGGTGCAAGTTGGGGTCTTGAGAACGTTTCCATTGAATCCAAGGCATTAGAGAAAGTCAAGTTTTCCTTTCATTTCATTAAATTTGGATATGTTTTTGTTGATCTATGAAGGGTTTGGAAAAGTGTGAAGAGTAGTGTGCATAATAATTTTCTCCCTCAGTTGCACTTAAGGGGGGGGTGTTGGTGTGAATAAATGTCTTGTACCTAGCTAATTCATTCACTATGTAATTAGCGGACATATTCACATGTTAAGTTTACTTAGGATAATAGATTCTTTCTAGAAGTCTTAGTTAGATTTTCTAGAACTTATCTTATCTATCTAGTATTGCTCGATTCATAGGTAGTTAGATTGTTAGTTGTCTCATGTAATAGGATTAAGAAAATTTTCATGATCTTGTCTAATCCTACATCTCTACCTTGCCTTTATAAGCAAGGCATCTCATGTACATTTGCATTGAAGTGCATATTCAACCATTATTCAATCTTCAATTGTTGAAGCAAGATTTCTTGTCATTCTCTCTCCTATGGAAGTATTTTTGGTCTAGCAACTATTCTTGGGGGAGTTGGGGAGTCACCATTTACTCTCACACTTATGAATGAACTCCTTGTCCTCCCATGTGGCATCTTCAACTAGTAAATTCTTCCATTATATGAGATACTCAGTGAGTGTTCTAGTCCTTAGCTTCTTTAAGCATGTTTGATGAATGAACTTTGGTTCCACTATGATTCTTCCTTCTTCATCGAGCCTTGGTAATATTATCTAAGTAGGGATATTATGCCCAATTACCTTCTTCAAACAAGAAACTTGAAAAATGGATGTATGTCTGTTGTTGATGGAAATTCTAGCTTGTAGGTGACACTACCCATATTTTGCATGATTTGGTATGGGCCATAATATTTCAAACAAATTGTTATTCTTTTTTATTGCTTAAGTGATATTTTCTTGTAAGGCTATAATATCAAGAAGACTCAATCCCCAACTTCAAAATTTATTTTACTATGGTATTGGTTTGCTTGATGCTTCATTTAATTTTGTATCATGTCTAGATTCTCCTTGAGCCCGAAGAGTACTTGTTGATGAAGCAAGTGGTCCTCCACTAATTGAACTCTTGGTGACACATTCAATGATGAGGTGATGGAAGGAGATTGATATCCATATAGTACCATAAATATAGAGACGTTTTTAATGAACTGCAAAAGGAAGTGTTACACCACCATTTTTCTAGTGGTAGCCAATCTACCCATTGAGATTTTTTATCTAAAGTGAAACAACATAGATATCATTCCAAACACTTACTAACAATGTTATTTTTCTCATCAAATTGAGGGTGTTATGAAGAACTATGAGGCAATTAAGTACCCAAACTTGAGGATAAATTTGTCCAAAACTAACTAGTAAAGATAGGATAATGACCATTGACAATAACCTTGGGTGTACCATGTAACTTTTTTATATTTTTTAGTGTAGGAAAAAGTAATCCCTTTTCACACTTAATTTGGGAATGGATGATTAATAATAAAATGGACTTAATTGTACCTTATTTTTGGTGTTGTAAAGTGTACCTTTACACTTCACACTAATCTATGGATTTAGTAATTGATTGAGGCTAATTTTTCCTTAATTTTCCCCTTTAATTCAAATCCAAGTCTAATTAATTGCAATTTCCAATGGGGGTATGTGTAGGATCATCATGAAAAAAACAATCCCTTAAGTGGTGATAAAATTCAGAAAAATCAGAGTTAGGCAACTTGACGTAAAAATTTGAATAAGTTATCTATATTATTTCAAAAATATGTAAGAAATGAATCTGTAGAAAATTTAATTTGGTTTCTAAACTACTAGGTTTAGGGAAAAAATAAGAAGTAGGTGTTTGTTTGACCACCCTAACCACAATAAAATGATAATATTTTTTTATAAGACTTTAGATATAAGTAGAGGAATCATGTCCCAATGTGATGCATATTTTTTTGTAATTTTTTTCCAAGTAAATAATTAATTATGATTTTTTTATTACAAATTTTAAAAAATATAAAAACTCGTATGTCTGACCACCTTAACTTGGTCAAAACTTCATGAAATTCATCTTTTTAATCATATAGTATGCAAAGCATAAAATGTGATGCATGTTTCAGATTCAAAAATGTGATACCATTTGAAAGTTATAGATGTTTTTCAATCAGCCTATCAATCAGGACTTTAGTCGTAATTCAAATAGAAAATGAATAATAATTATTTATTAAATTCAAAGTAAAGCATAATTTATATTGGTGGAAAGATGAGAATCTCCTTTAAAAACCCTTTTGTTTCATCAATTTTGGGGGAAAAAAGTTGTTAGCCACATACCCTACACATACCCATCATATCGCCACTTTTTGGCCCATCATGATCCTGCACATACCCATGGATAAAGCTTGACATTCATAGATGGCCATAACATAATGTTTAACATTGAGCAATGTGTGTCTTAAGTAAGTGGCATGGGATTTATTCACCACAGGTAAAATGGGTCCTCACTTGCACCTAGGACCTAAATTCAAACTATGTTTTTGGTGGTATTTTAATGATTTAAAATCCACAATTCAATGTTGTCTTGTGATATTTGAATTTTGGGAATTAATCTTAAGATATGTATAAATAAGAGGTCATTTCAATATGTTTCACCTAGAGATATTTTTTATGCAAGCATTCCTAAAGTGATGTTTATGATCAAGAGAGCAATTCAAGAGCATTTTCAAGGAATTCAAGGGAAAAAGTATTGAATGTTATTGGATCAATCAAGATTCCATTGTCATGTCAAAGATTTATTGCATCATGCATGTTGTTTGAGCTAACATGTGATTTAGAGTTCAAGATCTATGCAAATATTCAAAGACATTGTTTCAAATCAAGTTTCATGAGCAAGATCCACATCCATTGAAGCCAATTCATGCTAGTTGCAAATCTACAAAGGTTCAAATAAGGTTTGGTGAGTTGTGACATTGTTCTTCATTCATCTTTCCTTCATGCTTTTCTATTTCATTTCAAGGTTTAATTACCAAAATTGGGTTTGACCAAGGAAAACCCTTATTCACCTTACAAACAACATTTTTCTCTCTTTTATGTGTGATTTCATATTTTAGGTGAAAGATCCTTTGAAGAGAAAAATTGAAGAAAGTTGCAAAGTTGTCAAAGTTGCAAGAAAAGTTGTCATATCACATAAACTCTTCTATAGAATTTATTTCTGATTATTTGGTGGTATGAATTAGGAGTTTGGGAGTGTAGGCATAGCATAAGAGAACCCAAAAATAGATTTCAAAGAACCCTAACCAGGACCCATTCACCATAGGGTGAATGTGTCCTTGATGAGATTCAAAAGGTGACTTTTGGTGAAAGGTACACATTATTTTTCCCTTTCTAGATCTGCCTTTTTTATTACTATTTCTATTAGTTTTGATTATTGTCCTTCATTTGCATTTTATAACTTTCATTTTGGAGTTTTTTTGATGATCTTAATCTTTCTCCCCAAAGTGCTATTTATCCTATACCCCCATCCTTGCATAGATATGAATTTTTTTGATTCATACCTTGATTTAACTCACCTTTTGGTTGATAGTCACTTCATTTTTTGGATCTCATTTCCTTGAATGAAATTAGAGAAATAGGTATTTGTGGTAAACCAACCCTTTTCACCCTCCCCCTATATATTTCCTTATGTTTCAATATTCATTAAAAAAAATTATTTTACTAGTTGTAACATGATGTGATAATGCAATGAAATGTGCATATATTTAGTGAGGCAGTCTACTACTACCATGATGGCATTATGACCTTTAGGTTTTGGAAGCCCTATGATGAAGCCCATGGATACCTCTTCCCAATTTTGGCTAGGAATAACAAAGGGTTACAAGAGACTCGGTGAATTAATTTTCCCCCCTTTGTTTATTTGACAAACCAAACATTCAACCACAATTTTTTTAACATCACCTTTTATCCCTTCCCAAAAAACATTTCTTGACTCGATGATATGTCTTCAAAATTCCTAAATGACCACCAACTAGAGACACATGAAGTTATATAAAAATATTATGTTTAAGAGTGTAATTCCTTTAGAGATACAATCACTCTTTATACCATAGAGTATCTCCATTCCAACAATTTAACTTATTTGAACTACTAGGATCACTATGTAACTATTCAATGAGTCTACTTGTAGCAACATCATTATGCCAATTTTCTTTGGCTTCTACCACCCAATCAGCTTGTAATATTGAAATGACACCTAATAAAGCTTCGTCTTTCTCATTTTTCCTAGAAAGTGTATTTTCCACAATATTTTCCTTCTCTTTCTTACATACAATCTCAAATTCATATCCCAATATCTTAGTGACCCATTTTTATCGCTTTTCAAAAGATAATATTTTTTCCAAAAAATATTTTAGGCTAGCATGATTTGTCTTAACCTTGAGGTTTCTACCCATTAATAAATTGGCCTCCATTATTTTAATACATGAAGAATATCTAATATTTCCTTCTCATAAATATGTTTGAGTTTATTCTTACCCTTTAATTGATGATTCTTAAAATATATTGGTCAACCCTCTTGCATGAGAAATTCTCATATAACATTTATGTAAGCATCACATTCCATAATAAAATCCTTGGTGAATTCTAGAGCATGGAAAGCATTGGAGTTGTACACATAGCCTCCTTTAATCTCTCAAATGTTGCATTAAGGGACTCATTCCAATGAAAATAATCCTTATTCAATAAATTTGTGAGAGGTTCTACTATATGGCCATAATTCTTCATAAATATTCTATACTATCCATTCAATCCCAAGAAACCCCTTAATTTCTTAACGGCTTTTGGAATAGGCCATTCCATGATCTAGACTTAATTTCCTAGGATACAACATTACTCCATGCAAAACTATGTGTATCAAGTACTCCACCTCGTTGAGAACAAAATCACACTTTGATGGCTTAGCATAGAGTTTATGATCTTCAAGAACTTCTAATTCTTGATCTACATGTTGCAAGTGTTCTTCCCAGTATTGCTATAAATCAATATATCACCAAAGAATGATAATACAAACTAACTCAAGAATTTATTAAATATGGAGTTCATCAAACTTTGAAATTTAGATGGTGCATTGGTGAGACCAAACGGCATCACCAAAAACTCATAATGACCCTCATGAGTCCTAAATGTTTTCTTAGAAATATCTTCTTCCTTAATTCAAATTCAGTAATAATCTAATCTAAGATCTAAATTTGTAAAATATATAGCTACATTCAATTCATCTAGAAAATCATCAATGAATGGAATAGGAAACTTATCTTTGATGGTGTAAGTGTTATGTAATCTATAGTTTGGGTACATACACCAAGTTTCAGCCTTCCTATGCACACCATAACCATGGATGAGGAGTAAGCACTTTTCTTATACCTAAACATTCCTACCTCTAACATCTCCACAATATTTTCAATCTCACTTTTTGGTATATATGGGTACCTATAGGGCTTGATGTTGGGTGGCTATCTCCCTAGAACTAGTTGTATGGCATGATCATTATCCCTCTTAGGAGGAATTCCTTTAGGATAATCTCCATAAATTACTAAGTGACAATCAATTATTGCTTGTAAATTTGGATGGGTGTGAGAATTAGATTGATAGAATTCTTATGAATATAATTGGGCCATAAATCCATCAACTCCTTTCTTAAGTAACTTATGCATTTGATGAGATCTTACTGTTTGTTCATACTTTTTCTTCAACCCTTTTAGCTCTATTTTCTTTCCTTTTGATTGGAATCTCATGAATATGTTGCAAGTATGAGCATGTTTGGTGGTGTTGTCATTAATGTTGGCATTGATGTCAACATAGTTCAGTATGTTGCAAATTGTGCATGTATAGTTTAGATGTTGTGAGCACATGGAGCTATCATTATGATGTTACAAATGTGTTGAATTGATGGGTTTCCAAGTTATTTTGAGAAAATTAATAAAGAGAGAAGTCAGAGTTATGTTAGTGTTCAAAATGTGCTCTAGTATGTGCTTTGTGTTTCTCTTGTGTTGATCCTCTGCTTGTGTGGATCTGAAGGGTTGTTGTTGTTTATTTGATGTTGATATCTATTGATGTGTAGCTTCTGGTTTGATGGAGTGTGAAAGTTGTGTTCACCAGTGTGTGAACTGTTCTGGCAGAGTTAGCTTTCTGTGGACTGAGAGAAATTTTTTTGGTCTGCAGTCCTCCACTATTCTGTTTCAAGTCTTGTGGATCTAGAATATATTGTGTAAAGGTGTTCTCTAGGTTCTACAAAAGTGTTTGTGGTTTGGTGATCTGGAAGTTGTGTTCTAGAATTGTTGTATGTGTTTGCACAATCTAGATGGACTGATGGAAGGAGTTTTGTGTTTGAAAGTTGTTACACTTGCTACAGATGTATCTAAAGGAACCTAAGGTGTGTTTTTGTACATGATGAAATGTGTTGTGTCATCTGTGTGTTATCTCCTTGCTGGGCAGCATGTACTTCAATGTTCATTTGTGTTTTCAGTAGGTTTGGCTAACTTGGTGTTTACACTTCATATGGAGAATAAACTTTAATTAAGAAAGAGTTTGGTTGATTTCAGACATTATTTTTTGGTCTTGGTTAATTATTTTATTGGTCCACTCTCATTCCTTTCCACTGCGGGAATGTTGATTTGTAGACCTAATTTGAATTTATGAAATGAAGTGTATGTGGTCGACCTTGGAGAAAGTTTCTAAGGTTGAAGATGGTATAAATGCAATTTAAGTTGCAAAGATTTAGTAGATGACTAGGTAACGAAGTAAGCCATAAGAGAAGAGAAAATTTGTACGAAAGTGAGTTGAGGTGACAGTACTTAATTGTGTTACATTCTTGAAAGTAGTGAGCTGAAGGTTTCTACAATATTTTGATCAAGGCTACGAATGTGTGTAAATTTCTATGGTGGATATTTTCTTTTCTTTTGTATATGTGGGCAGTGAGCCTCCCTATTGGATAGTGAGTCCTTTCTATAGGCAGTGATCCTTTGTATCTGGACAATGAGTCCTCTTTTGGTAAATGAGCCCTTGGTAGTGAGCCTTTGTATTTGGTTTTTCTATCTCTTATATTGTGAGTTAATCTTCATTGTAGTTTCTCCCTCATTGGGTTTTCCACATAAAATTTGGTGTTTAGTGTGTTGATTTTGCTTTCTGTTATCTACATTTCATGTTCATACATAATAACAAAACAATGCAGTTGTGAATTAATAAGTGTTGAAGTTTTGAGTTTAATTTGGTGACAACTGATTCACCCCCCCTTTCAATTGTCTTGTGCCTTTTAACAATTGGTATCAAAGCTTTGGTTCCTTGGTGTAGAGTTGAACTGCTTAAGGAAGATCTGATGGCACATAAGTTGGCGATCCCTATGTTTAATGGATCTAATTATAGTGACTAGAAAGTGAATATGAGAGGATATATTATAGATCTCTTGGTTACAAGACCTAGAAGGCTATTGAAACAAAGTATGTTGCTCCAACAGGTGGTCTTACTACTACAGATGAGGTTTCTAATTATGAGGAAAATGAGAAGGCAAGGTATGTTATTTTCAGTGCTCTATCTAAAATTGAGTGAACTAAGGTTCTTTCTTTGGACACTACTTATGAATTTTGGAAGAAGTTGGAAGATTTTTATGAAGGAAATGATAGAGTGAAATTGACAAAGAAGATGATGAAAAAGCGCAGATATGAGAATCTGAAAATGGAAGAAGGTGAAGATTCTACAAGCTATTTCCAAAGGGTTGAACTTGTAGCAAATGATGTTAGGAATCAAGGGGGTAAAGTGACTGATGAAGATATAATTGATAAGATTCTAATAACCCTAGCAGAGTGTTACAATGATAAGATCTCAGTTATTGAAGAAATGTATGATCTTAAGAAGTATACTAAATAAGAGATATTCACCACCTTGACTACATTTGAGATGAGAAAGTTTGGAAAGGAGGAGAAGAAATGGACAACATTTAAAGCAACAAAGATTGACGATGATCTAAATAGTGACAGTTCTGATGAGTTGGAAGGGAATTTTACCAGGAAGTTGAAGAAAGGTACTAGTAAGTATAAAGGTATGTTGCCCTTTAAATGTTTCAGTTGTGGTAATATTGGTCATTATGATTCAAGATTTCTAAATAGAGTTGTACATAAGAAGAACAAGGATCACAGAGATCAGGATATAAAGGATAAGAAGTATAAGAAGCTCTATTATGTTAAAGAAGAAGTTGAAATCTCTGATGATGAATCTAATTATGAAGGTGATGATAGTGAATTCCTATTTTTAGTTTTGGAGAATAAATCTGTGTTTGCTAACCTTGGAAAATGTGCAAGAAAGAATGCTCCAGAGAAAAAAAAGAATGAGATGGAAGGTACTTTGATCACCGCCTTTCATGCTAGATAGGATGAAGACTACTGGTTGATTGATAGTGGATGCTCTAATCACATGACTATAGATAAAATTAAGTTCACTAAACTTGAAAAATATGATGGTAGTTTGGTCATGTTTGGTGATGATTCAGGAGCAAAGATTGTTGGAAAAAGTTCTATTAGTTTTGATGGAATTCACATCACTAATAATGTATATTATGTAAAAGGTTTGAGGCATAATCTTTTGACTATTGGACAAATGTGTAGCAATGGTTTTAAACTTGTGTTTCAAAATAATACCTGTGAAATCAAAAAAGGATCCAAAGATATGGTTGTTGTTGGAAGGAGAGCTCATGGAAACATCTATCAACTAAAGGGCATTGATGGTCAGTTCCTTGTATCTCAAGTCAATGAAAGTTGGTTATGGCACCGAAGAATGGGACATGTGAACTTTGATAATCTAGTTAGGATTAGTTCAAGAGATGTTGTATGAGGTCTTCCTAGAATCACAAAGCCTACTAATACTATTTGCAAAAGTTCTCAGCTAGGGAAACAAACAAGATGCAGTTTTAAGGGAAAAGAGAAATCTACTACCAAAATGTTGGAATTAATTCATATTGACCTCTATGGTCCAACTAGAATAGGAATCCTAAACGGTGATAGGTATGTCATGCTCCTTATTGATGATTATTCTTGAATGACATGGTTTTATTTTCTTAGAGAAAAGACTCAGGCTCTGGATAGATTTAGGGTGTTCAAAGCAAGAGTAGAAAATGAAGTAAACCTGAGAATCAAATGTTTGAGATATGATAGAGATGGAGAATTCGCTTCTAGTGAATTTAATACATTATGTGAAGAGAATGGCATAAAAAGATAGTTTTCTACTATGAGAATCCCTCAACAAAATGGGGTAGTTGAGAGGAAAAATCGGACAATACAGGAAGCTGCAAGAACCATGATGAAAGAATCAAAAGTACCAAAAGTGTACTAGAGAGAGGCAATACACACTACTATTTATGTTCTTAATAGAGTTCAGATTAGAGGGAACAACACAAAGACTCATTTTGCATTATGGACTGGTAAGACTCCTACTGTGAAGTACTTTAAGGTATTTGGAAGCAAATCTTGCATTAAAAGATATGATGAAAATCTTGGAAAGTTTGCTACTAGATGTGATGAAGGGATTTTTCTTGGGTACTCTACTATCAGTAAAGCATATAAATGCTTCAATAAAAGATTGAAGAAGATTGTTGAGAGTGCTAATGTGAAAGTTGATGAGGACATGCACAAACCTATTGAGATAAGTGAAGTTGAACCTGATGATCCTATATGTGGACATGTACTTGAAGAAAAGGAGAAAGAAGAAGAAGAAGAAGAAATCTTGGAACCTATTGTTAAGACTCCTAAGTATGTGTAGAAGAATAATCCAGAGGAACAGATAATTGGAGATAAGAGTGAAGGTGTGATGACAAGAAATAAAGTAGAAGCTGAGGTAAACTTGTGTCTAATTTCTAAAATAGAACCCAAATCTGTGCATGAAGCATGTGAAGATAAGAGTTGGGTTAGAGCTATGAAAGAAGAGTTGCAAAAAATACAAAAGAATCAAACATGGGAATTAATTCCTAGACCTGTGAATAAGAATGTAATTGGTTCAAAATGGGTGTTCTAAAATAAGTTGAATGAAAATGGAGAAGTTTTCAGAAACAAAGCAAGACTTGTATGCAAAGGATACTCACAAGTTGAAGGTATATATTTTGAAGAAACATTTTCCCCTATGGCTAGAATGGAAGCTCTTAGGATATTTTTGGCATTTTTTTCCCACAAGGACTTCAAAGTATATCATATGGATGTCAAGTCAACATTTCTGAATGGTGAATTGGAAGAAGTGTACATGGAACAACCTGAAGGATTTCAATTATCAGAAAAACTAGATATGGTTTCTAAGTTGAAGAAGGAATTGCATGGACTGAAGCAAGCTCCTAGAGGTTGATATTTAAGATTGGATAGATACCTGACACAACAAGGTTTTAGCAAAGGCTCTGCTGACAACAATATTTACTTCAAAGTGCAAGGTAACAAAATGTGGATAGTAGTAGTATATGTTGATGATATCATCTTTGGTGGAAATGAAGGCATGTGTAAAATATTTAAAGAAGAAATGCAAAAAGAATTTGAAATTTCCATGATTGGTGAGTTGAATTTCTTTCTTGGTCTTCAAGTAAATCAAACTAATAAGAGGATATTCATTTCACAATCTAAATATTTGAAGGATCTATTGAAGAATTTTGGAATGGATGACTCCAAACCGGTTAGTACTCCTATGGTAACTGGATGTAAGCTGAGTAAAAATGTTGAATCTGCTAAAACTGATTAGAGAAATGATTGGTGGGATGTTATATCTTACTTCTACTAGAATGGATATTATGCATGCAATATGTTTAGTTGCTAGATTTCAAGCATATCCTAAAGAGGCACATGTTAGAGTAGTAAAGAGGATATTTAGATATCTTAAAGGTACACTAGATTATGGCTTATGGTATCCTGAGGAATGTTGATTTCACCTTGAGTGCTTATACTGATGCAGATTGGGATGGTTGTGTGGATGACCGAAAGAGTACCAATGGAGGTGCTTTCTTTCTTGGTGGAAGATTGATTTCTTCGTTGAGTAAGAAATAAGAGTCAGTTTCTTTATCCACTGCAAAAGAAAAATATATTGCTACAACATCATGTTGCACACAGGTTTTGTGGATGAAGAAAACTCTTAAAGACATTGGAGTGATATGTGATGATCCTATTCCTATTTTATGTGACAACAAAAGTTATATAAACATTTCAAAAAATCTGGCATGATGCATTCAAGAACAAAACACATATATATCAGATATCATTTCCTCAAAGAAAAGGTGTTGGAGAATGAAGTCGGGCTAGAGTAAGCGACAACAAAGGAAAAAATTGTAGATATATTTATAAGGCTCTTCTAAAGGATACATTTGAGTATCTTAGGGAGATGTTGGGGGTCATTGGCCATCCAAAGTGTAAGGGAAAATAGGGCATCTCAGAGAAACCTCCAAGAATAGTAGTGCCTTCAGTACCTTTAATTTCAATTAGATTGCCTCAAAGACACGTACAACTATGTCCTAAAGTGGAAACGGACATAGTTCATTTCCCACATTAATCCTTCTGAGAGAAGCACATGTAAGTTCAACATCATGCAACAATGGATTCTAGAAGAAGAACCAACATAGATGAAAGATAAGACAGAAAACCAGAACACAAAGATTTACGTGGGGAAAACCCTTTCGAGTAAAAAACCCCACACTCCAAAGATCGAGCCATTGTATTATTCAGCAACTAAAGGTTACAATACAATTTAGGCTCATAACCTTTTCAAAGATTACATCTTGTTCATTCTGGATACAACTTGGTAGCAAACTCTCCTACAGTGCAGATCAACAAGAAAGAGATCAACCATGATCCATGATCAGAAGAGATTCTAGCAGAACCCTACTTCTCTCTTCTTCTCCTTCGGCCTCATGGCCTCAGCCTTTCAGCCAGCCACACGGCCCTCTCTGTTAGCTCTCTTGGTTCTTCTTTTTCTTCTTGTTCTCACCGGCTCTTTCTGTACCTTCTCTTCAGAACGTCCAATGCATACATATATGCATTCATTTTCAATGGCCTCTATGAATTGGTTTTCTTCCAACTATTGGATCACAACTATTGAATCATCTAGCTTAGCATCATAGATGTTTCCACTTCCTTTCATAGAATATAATATGTCCAGGTCATGCCACGTAGGAGAGTCATCCAAACGGTCAAAAATGATCAACTTGTGTTGCATGTCGGTAAGACACTAGCCGTGTCTCTCTGATGCCATAGAGCCCATATCGTCATTATCGCCAAGAGTCTTCATTATCAGAAAGACATTATACCGAGTCCAGAAAGTTATCGCTTAGACTTCCCCTTGTCACGAAGACATCTTACCGAAGTTCCTTCTCATCGGCAAGACAATCGCCATTCAATGAGACATCATACTGATGACCATAAGTTATTTCGAAGTGTTCATCAGTCAGCAAGACTATTGTCCTTCAATGAGAGATCATACCGAAGTTCAAAGGTCATACCAACATCAGGATTCCCATTGGCAAGACAATCACTCTTTTCCAAGACATCATACCGATGCCTTCAAGTCATATCGAAGAGTCCAACCATCGGCTAGACATTCCACATTCGCTGAGACTTCATACCAAAGTCCTTGTGTTTCTTCGATGACTCCATTCACTAGGAGTCTCACCGAAAACACCCGATCACATGTAGCTTTGTCGGCCAGACTTACCGTTGTCGATGAAACATCATACTGAGCTTAGGAGTCATATCGATGTCCAATGCACCCATCAGCCAGACTTCATTTGTCGCTGAGAGGTCATAGCAAAGTGCACAAGTCACATAGACAAGAGTATTCCCATCGGCAAGACTATTGTCTTTTTCCAAGAGATCATATTGATGCCTTCATGTTACTCCAAGATCACCTTTCACTAGGATTCATACTAAACACATCCCATAGCATCGATGAGACAAAATTCCCATCGCCAAGAGTTCATAGCGAAACCTTTTTGTTACCTCGATGACTCCATATCTATGACTATCGATGAGACATCTTCCTGTCACCAAGACTTCATATCGATAGGAGCAAGTCATGTCGATTACCACATCAGCCAGATAGACCAAAGGTCACACCGATATCGGCAAGACTTCATATCATCACTAAGACATCATTCCAACAGTCCAGATTATGTCAAATGTTTCAGATGCCAATCACCAAGACATTTAGGAGGTCACAGTGACAATCCAAGATCAACTAGCAGATGGGCCAGACATCTCCTCAGTCTCACTAAAATTTCTCATAAGAAGTTTCAGCCTGTGGGATTGAGGCACACAATTCCAACAATCTCCCACTTGATGAAGATCACACAAGCACCTCCAAAGCAACCAGGAACTAAGATCACACTAGCTCCACTAGGTCAGACCCCACAACACTCAAGACACCCAATCAACAAGATTCCACAAAAATAGTCCACCGGACAATTTGCAACAAAGACCAGGCATCCAACTGCAACTCACTGTCCAACAAAGCAACTAAAATGCAACTGATCACAGCCTTCTAGGAAATCACATAGACCTCAAACATGCTCTCATGCTCCATCAAGAATTCTACTCCAACATCTAAGATGTCCACCATTCAGGCAACAATCCTGTCATCTTCCAACATGCCACCTGAGGAAGAAAGATACAAGCCAAGGTGAATAAGAATCATTCCAATGAACATAAGCAAAAGATCCTAGTGATATTATCAATGAGATATTGCTACCACTTCAAAGCCTCAAACAGAGCACAACCATGAATTCATTCTCCAGAAACAAGATATAAAACACCAGCTATAACAACAATCAGACTGATTGTTTCCATCTGACTGATAAACCCACGTGACTGAAAAATAGCACCCACAGCTCGTGCTATTCCATCCAATCTTACATACCTAATAGGTATCAACATTAGTAAACTTATTCCAAACCATAACCAACTCATTAATAGAAAATACAAGCTCCAAGTGCCAACCAATCGAAGAAGACAAGACACATACAAGAACTCCCATTGCTTGAGTAATCCAGATCTGAAAGATCAAAAAACATCGCAATTCTACCAATAACATCACATAGAACATGTAACCGTGTAGTACCAAGGAAGTATCCACAATGATATGCACAACCTGCAACAAACCGCTACAAGAAACATTTCTCTCACCACAAGTCTTTACAGTTCTCCCAAGATCTCCACATGCAACAAATAATGTAATGTGAAAACAAACATCCAAGAAGTAAACCAAGACTACAGAGAGAAACTCTGCACATCATATTCTCGTAGAATATCCTCCTACATACACTTATAACTGCCAGTTGTGTCAAGAATGATCTCCTTCTCATCCCAAAAGAAAATCAAGCTATTTCATTCCCCATTTCAAGAAATCAGCCCATACATCATCTCCTACCAATTCTAATTAGTAAATAACACAACACAAAATCTCAAGGAGATAAAAAAAGTTGTACATCTTCCACCATGAATCCTCCAAAACCATTAAACAACAATTCAAGATCCATATCATGAAAGTGAACAAAAAACACATCTAAAAAATATAATGGGCCAAATACCTCTCAGATCAACTACCAAGCAGACCAAGAGTGGGAACGAGAATACTCCTTCAAGATATACAAGCCATCATGACTAATCCAAGAGCAATCTCCTCATAGGTCTCTTATTGAACTCATGTTCAACTAAGGTGTAGGCTTCTCGGACTTTCTACTGAAAAACTTCATCAAGAATACCAATCAACAACACTTCTCTCGTAAGATAAAAATAGCCTCACCTTATTCTCCATGTATCCATGAGTACTAGTAACTGATCATCTCATGTTAAACTTCAACTACATTACTGTACAATCACAAATTATCAAGCAAATAATCAAAGCACCCAATACACAAAGAATTACCAAACCACTGTCAAAGCTCCAATCATCTGAATCAGGAACTTATCATGACACCATGATCTACATATCCCCTTAGGAGATACCATACTTCAAGTGACTTCACCATGGTCTCAAGTACAATGCACAATTCCAAAACTCCAGTGCACAAGCAAGAGTATACCATGACATAAAGCAAACAGACTCAAAACCAACATCACCTATCAAGCACCACCAACACCTCAGCCAAAGACTCCAAGTGTCCTCCATGGATCCAAGATGTTGCACATCTTCAAATAATGTCCATGCAAATGTGAAAGAAACCTTCTACAACAACAGGATCTAAAATCTCCCTCTTGAAACATCTGCAACACTAAAGAAGACCATTCACACCATGTGATGAACCCATAGTCACTGCTAAAGCTCCCACTAAAATGTGACACCCGAGCTCTCCAAGCATCATGACCACCTGCTTCAGGTTCCCATAATCGACTATTCAGGTACTCAACAATATCCATCCTCTCATCTCAAAGCAATCACACCAATGCACAAGTGACCACAGACAAGGCCAACTAACAAGTCTGCATCAACAATGAATCAACCTCGTGGATAAAGATAGTCCACATCCAAGTTATCTCACTACAGCCAATGGGTAGCTAATCCACCAACTGCATAACTTGTAGATCACAAACATCGAACATGCAAACCTATCATTGCATTGGAAACTAAAACACTGAGATTTCAAAGAGAATAACCACGTAAACAACATGACTCAAACACCAAATCACATAAACAAGAGTATTCCCATCGGCAAGACTATTGTCTTTTGCCAAGAGATCATACTAATGCCTTCATGTTACTCTAAGATCACCTTTCGCTAGGAGTCATACCAAACACATCCCACAGCATCGGTAAGAAAAAATGCTCATCGCCAAGATTTCATAGCGAAACCTTTTCGTTACCCCGATGACTCCATATGTATGACTATCAGCGAGACATGTTCCTATCACCAAGACTTCATACCAATAGGAGAAAGTCATACTGATTACCACATCAACCAGATAGACCAAAGGTCATGCCGATACCGACAAGACTTCCTATCATCGCCGAGACATCATTTCGACAGTCTAGGTTACACCGAAGGTTTCAAATGTTGATTGCCAAGACATTCAGGAGGTCACAGCGACAGTCCAGGATCAACTAGCAGATCGGCCAGACATCTCCTCAGTCTCACTGAAATTTCTCACAAGAAGTTTCAGCATGTGGGATTGAGGCACACAATTCCAACACAAAGTAGGTGCACATGAAGGTGCATAAGTCCAATGAGTTCAAATTTTCTTCATTTATCTGGACTAATGAATGGGTCTACTCTGCAAGGGGAGTAGAAAAGTCTTTCATTGTTGCAGTATGAGTTGAATGGGTGTACTCCTAAATGGGAGTAATCATGGCTTTGATCTTTTCCATTGATGTTAAAGGGGGAGAGAAAGTCATGTGAGAAATAGTGAAAAAGAAGAAAAGGTGTTCTACTAGAATATTGTGTAGGTTTTTGTATTTGATGGTTTTCACATCATGTGTTGCCATCAATGACAAAGGGGGAGATTGTTGCAAGTATGAGCATGTTTGGTGGTGTTTTCATTAATTTTTTCATTGATGTCAACACAGTTCAATATGTTGTAGATTATGCTTGTATAGTTGAGATGTTGTGAGTACATGGAGCTATCTTTATGATCTTGTAGATGTGTTGAATTGATAGGTTTCCAAGTGCTTTTGAGAAAATTAATAAAGAGAAAATTCAGAGTTATGTAAGTGTTTAGAATGTGCTCTGATATGTGCTCCACATTTCTCATGTGTTGATCCTATTCTTGTGTGGATCTGAAGGGTTGTTGTTGTTGATTTGATGGTGATATCTACTGATGTGTAGCTTTTGGTTTGATGGATTGTGAAAGTTACATTCATTGGCGTGTGAACTATTTTGGTAGAGTTAGCTTTCTATGGACTAGGAGAAAAGTTTATGTTGTGCAGTCCTCCACTATTCTATTTTAGGTCTTGCAGATCTAGAATATATTGTTTAAAGGTGTTCTCTAGGTTCTGGAAAAAGTGTTTGTGGTTTGGTGATCTAGAAGTTGTGTTCCAGAATTGGTGTATGTCTTTACATAGTCCAGATGGACTGATGGAAGGATTTTTTTGTTCAAAAGTTGTTACACTTGTTGTAGATGTATTTGAAGGAACATGAGGTTTTTTTTCATACATGATGAAGCATGTTGTGTCATCTGTATGTTATCTTCTTGTTGGGAAGCATGTACTTCAATTTTCATTTGTGTTTTAATTAGGTTTGGCTAACCTAGTGTTTACACTTCATATGGAGAATAAAATTTAATTGTGTGGTTGATCTGAGACATTATTTTTTGGTCTTGGTTATGTATTTTATTGGTCCACACTCATTCCTTTCCACCGCAAGAATGTTGAGTTGTGGACCTGATTTGAATTTATGAAATGAAGGGTATGTGGCTGACCTTGGAGAAAGTTTCTAAGGTTGAAGACAGTATAAATGCAAGTTAAGTTGTGAAGATTTAGTAGATGAAAAGTAATGAAGTAAGCCACAAGAGAAGAGTAGATTTGTGTGAAAGTGAGTTGAGGCAGCAATACTTCATTGTGTTAGGTTCCTCAAAGCAGTAAGCTGAAGGTTTCTACAATCTTCTGATCAAGGCTGCGGATGTGTGTAAATTGTTGTGGTATTTTTTTCTTTTTTCTTTTGTGTTTATAGGTAATGAGCCTCCTTGTTGGATAGTGAGTCCTTTCTATAGGAAGTGAGCCTTTGTATTTGGATAGTGAGTCCTCTTCTTGGTAGTGAGCCCTTAGTAGTGAGCATTTGTATTCGGTTTTTCTATCTCTTATATTATGAGTTAATCCTCACTATGGCTTTTCCCTCATTAGGTTTTCCACATAAAATATAGGTTTTAGTGTGTTGTTTTTGCTTTTTGTTATCTACATTTCATGTTCATACTTAATAATAGAACAACATGGTTGTGAAGTTAATAAGTGTTGAAGTTTTGAGTTTAATTTGGTGACAACTAATTCACACCCCCCCCCTCTCAGTTGTCCTACACCTTTTAACAAAATAGCTCTTGGAATTTCATCCCAGTTGTTCAAAAAGTAGTAAACCATTGTACTCCCAAAATAGTATATGTTGCATCCATGTCTAGATAGAAACATTGGGCAATCAAGTTGATATTCCCCCATGGTTAAAACCAATTCTATGAAATTTTCATAAACAACTATTAATACCCCCATATGCAATTTGGACTTGGAATTATAGAGTAGGGTGTATAAAATAATTTAGGAAAGTATCTAGCTTATCATTAATAAATTTTTTAGTGCTTCTTAAGACAACTAACATTGTTAATCTCTGTTTCTTTAGGAAACCCACCATTTTAAGAGTTTGTGGGGCAGTAAATCTAGGAAGAGAATGACAAGAACTTATTGGATGGGTATATTTAGATTCCAATTCCATATCATTTCCTTCATCTAATATTAACTCTTCCTCCTCTTCTTTCTCATTTTGACCTTCAATGTATAATAATTTATTTTTAGCACATTTATGACCATGACTATATTTTCTATCATAATTTAAAACATAACCATTTTTCTATCTTCTCCTTATTTTTTTGTGGATTCAACTTGGTAGGCTAAGGAAATGAGTGTGTAAGAGAGATCCTTTCTCTTATATTTACAATCCCTTATTTTCTATTGGACAAAAAGAATAATCCTCAATTTACCTTTCCATAAGTACTACTTGGGACAACGATTATGGTTGAAAAAATTGTACCTCATATTTTATGTGGTCCTTTAAACCTCCTAGAAATTATTTCTTCAAAATTTATTATGTAGCATTCTTCACTCTTAGAAACAAGATTTGAAATTGATGAGAATAGTCCTTAATCATGCTTATTTTCTCTAATTTAGTGAGTTGACAAAAGAAACTATTCATAAAACTATCTCTATAATGGGTGGTAAGTTTCTCTTGAAAAAATGGCCATGTGACCACACAAAATTTCATTATGTTCCCGTCGCATAACCAACTATACCAAATAAATTAGTTTGGTTTCAAGTATAATTTTGTTAGCCACCTTTTGTTGACTTGGAATATGGTGAAGATAATAAACTAATCCATTTGAAAAAGCTAATTGATTGGATCTTTTCCATCAAACTTTATCATAACTAACTTTGGCATAAAATTCCTAGGCATATGTAGGATTATTTGAGAATTTATCCTTCTTGAGATCTAATTCAAGCCCAAAATTAATCATGTCTAATAAAAGAATTATCTTCCACTTTATGATTTGAATCTTCACCCTTATATTTCATACCATGAATAAGTGATTTAATTCATGTATATCCTTCTTCATTGATTTTGAATTAATGATGTATAAGCCCTAGGATGACCTAAATAAATAAATAAGAATACAATAATGATAATATGACTTAATTAAGAGTTAAGGTAGCCACAAGATGACTACTCATAACCATATACACACTCTAATATTAAGGGTGTGGTACAAAGTGAGACAAGGAATATGATGTAGAGTGCAATTATGTGAGAAAAAGTGTTAATATTTTGTGGCGTTATTGTGTAGCTCATGTGGTACAAGTTTGGAAGTGTTGTTTCCATCATTATTGTTGTGTATGTGTGTAGAATACCTTAGTGATAGTTATCCATTTGTTTAATCTTGTTGTAATCATGTAGCTAAGTCTTGGCATGTGAAGCAACTCTCTTTGACAAACTATAATATGTTTGAGGATTTAATAATATGTGTAGGAATATTTTGGAGGCTATTTTTTCCCTAAATAAGGGTTTTCCCAAGGTAAATATTATGTTTTGTGTGGAATTTCATTATTTATGTGTGTTTATTTTGGCTACTTATGTGGTCTGACAATCCTTTTTCAAACCTTTTGGTCATGACTACATCAAAATATCTATTAGGTAAACTAGAGAAAAATAAAATGTTAATTGAATAATTTTTCAATACATTCAAGGCATCAATATCAAACCCTCGCCATACATCACTTGCAAACACATTAAAATCAATGATGAAGCAATTTGGGTTAGTTCAAAGTCAAATCCTTTAATGGGAAGCAAAAAGGAATTTGGTTTTCCAATTAATGCAACAATGTTATCCTATGATGAAGTTAAAAGGATAGAGAAAAATACAAAATGTGTGCTCTTTATTCACACACAAACACTAATTCATCCCTTGTATTAAATTGAAAGAGATTTCCTATCTATTGGGTCATAATGACATAATAATTAATTTTAGGCATAATTGGTAGATGGTATTCAACCAACCTCCTTGAAACAAGAAATAGGTTCCCCTATATATACTAATAGAATAATCTATTCTGAATTTTCACTTCTTACAATTCCTAATTATTTTGATATTAGGGAATTTCAAGGTAGAGGCAAAGACTCTACCCTAGATAGACAGGGAGATTTAAAAGAACCAAACCATCCACTAATAGTGTACTATAAAAAAACTTATTCATCATGTGATGATGCCATAAATCTTTCAAAATATTATGGAGTTGTAAACCCTACATTTCACTATTACTCTCACGAGCACCCTTATCACCATGGAATGTAGATGTGTCAATATCATAGTTCAAAGGATTTTAATTCAAAAGGATCACCTAGTTTTGATTATATTACACTAAATTCTACTATAGGTGTTGTCATATCCACACTATAGGAGAGGTGATCCAGAAGGTGCATAGAATGGTGCCTCCCATAAATTCAATTAATGTCATTCTACATGAATTGGTAGCTTAGAGAGTGATTTGACACCATAGTATAGTGGATTAAATATATTTTAATCACCAATAAGCTAGTGTGTGAATTATTTAGGACACATAGAGGTATTTCTATAAAAAATTATAATATATAGTTTGCATTTTATATTTAGGATTTTAAAATGTAAGTTGATTATTGATTCTACAATTAAATTAAAAATGTGCATGTATTTAATAATTGAAGGTATAACATTACAAGATGGTATGTTGAATTGACCACTTAAAAATTGAGCCTTCTGATTTGATCTATTTAAAAAATTATTTCTCTTAGATGACCATAAATTAGTAGCTAGTTACTATTCACTGAAATGATGAAAAGTGATATGGTGCTATCATATGGTTTTAGGACATAGAGCCAACCCACTTCTCCAATTTCATTCAAGGATAACCCTTGAGATCTCAATGCAAAGGAGAAAGAGATCTTGCAAGAGGTTTGTCCTAGGGTTTGATTAGGATCTAACAAGGCATTGGGTATGTGTAGGATCATCATGGAAAAAACAGGCCCTTAACTGGCGAAAAATTTAGAAAAATCAGAGTTAGGAAACTTGACGTAAAAATTCAAATAATTTATCTATATTATTTCAAAAATATGTAAGAATAGAATCTATACCAATTGAATGTAGTTTCTAAACTACTAGGTTTTTTTTTTTTTTTAATCTATTTGGTGAAAAATTGAAATTTCCATGCAGTGGTACTTAAATTTTAGGGAAAAACTAAGAAGTAAGTGTCTGTCTAACCACCCTAACCACAATAAAATGATAATATTTTTTTATAAGCTTTTAGTTATAAGTATAGGACACATGTCTTGATGTGATGCATATTTTTTTGTAATTTTTTTCCAAGTAAATAATTAATTATGATTTTTTTACTACAGCTTTTAAAAAATATAAAAAACTTGTATGTCTGACCACCTTAACTTGGTCAAAACTTCATGAAATTCTTTTTTTTTAATCCTATAGTATGTGAAGAATAGAATGTGACAAATTTTTTGGATTCAAAAAATGTGATACCATTTTAAAGATTTAGATGTCTTTCAATCATCCTATCAATCACGACTTTAGTCATAATTCAAATAGAAAATGAATAATAATTATTTATTAAATTCAAAGTAAAGCATAATTTATATTGGTGGAAAGCTGAGAATCTCCTTTAAAAACACTTTTTGTTTCATTAATTTTTGGTAGAAAAAAAGTTGTCAACCACATACCCTACACATACCCATCATATCGCCACTTTTTGGCCCATCATGATCCTACACATACCCAGTTCAAGAATTCAAAGCTTGAATCTGCTCTAAAATGTTTTCTCTATCCTTCCAATATTGTTTCTTAGGAAATATGGAACCTAGAACTGCAAATCACACACAAAGGAGAGGGGAAAATGTTGGGGGGTTAGGGGATAGGGGTTTGCCTTGGTCAAACCATGTTTTGGAAATCAATCCTTCAAATGAAATCAAATAAGGATGGAGGATGATGAATGACCAAATGAAAATGTTGCAACTAACTAAACCCTTGCAATAAACTACTGCAAACATGTGTGAGATGGCTCTAATGGATGTAGATCTTGAATCTTTCTTAAAGATGATAAATCTTAAATGAAATGCTTGCTTGACTCATAAAACCCTACATCACAATTGTTAGCTCCAAAACAAACATGATGCATGAAGTCCTTGACATGATGCTTTATACTTGAATGCTGCTCTAAAATAATTGATAATTTTCCCTTGAATGCTCTTGAATGCTCTTGTAAAGAATTGTGAACTCAACTTTTCTATAAGGATGTATTCTTGAATGCTTGGGGTGAAAATGAGAGAAAGAACCTTGTATTTATACTCAATTATGCAAGAATTCGCAAAATTACAACACTACAAGCTAACATCAAATCTAGGAGGATAAAATCCTAACAAAAATTTGAATTAATTTTGATTTTGGACCACACAAGACTCATTCACCCAAGGTGGTGAATGAGTCCCACCAGGCCTAATTTTTGGGACCATTTTTAAAAATGCTTAGAAATGTGTGAAACCAAGTCTAGGACCTAAAAATCCAAGTAGGACTCATTCTCCCAAGGTGGCGAATGAGTCCCAGATCACTCAATTTGGGCCATTCAAGCCTAAAACACCTAAATTATGATTGGGTAATGATTTGTGTCAAGATTAACCTTGAAAAAATACATTAAATGGGGCTTGTGGATTCAAAATAGGGCCAATTAAAGCATAAGAAATCCCAATTATTAATGAAAACCCTAGAAAAGTGTGAAAGTGTGTTACAACACTTTACAACACTCCAAACAAGGCACCAATAAGCTCATTTATTTCACAAGGACCTAAGACCTAATGTGAATATGTTAGGCATATTAAAACACTAAATCAAGGCCAAGTTAGGGGGGACCCTTTTCTGTCATTACATCTAGCCCCCACTTTACTGAGAGGAGGAACCTGCTTCCAACTCGCACTAAATTACACCAAATGTAATAACACTAGCTAGATAGAATGACCATGATCAAGAGGGGTTTGAATGCACTAATGCTAGTAAGATAGGATAGCCATGATCAAGAGGGTTGCGCAAGCCCCCAAGACCAAGGTCCTATGGAAAACAATCATAGCCACAAAAGAACACACATTAAAATGATGTAAAGAGAAACAACCAAGCACAAGCATGCACTGTCAAAGACACAAAGGAAATGAAACAACATGACAAAGAAAAGGGGAAAATCAAGCTTCAACTATTTGTCCAACATGATGTGGATCAGATGTAGACTATTTTTCCAAAAAAAGAAAGTATACTCACTTTGAGGCAATAGAACTCTAGGCTATCTGTTGGGTGAGAAGTCCAAGAAGATGAGACACATACACTCATAGCCAGTATGCTCACACATACACTCATAGCCAGTATGCTCACACACACACATGAGTGGCTAAGGGAAATTCATTCCCTCGTTCGGCTTCCCATCAAACCATACCAAGGTTATACCTCTTGATAAATTTAATAAGGTGTCACACAATAAATGGTTTTCAAGCTTCATGAGGCAAGCAAAGCTTTGTATGCTTGGAACTTATGAACAAACAAGATGGCTCTACAAGCATGCAAGTTGTGTTATGGAAGGTTTCATATAACTGCAAATGTAAAATGCAAAAATAAGGAATGTTTAAAGGAGTTTTGCTTAGTTCATGCAAGGTCTTTTAACTTAGGGAACATTGTTCCTAATGTCTCCAAGAAAGGACCAATCAAAGAATAGAAAAGTCACAACTTAGGGGATGTAGTGTGTCACATCAAGCCACTAAGAGGAATGCAATATGCTAAGAGAGATCACGCTCTTGAAGGACACCATACCCAATGTCATCCACAAAGCAAAAAATGTATCGTATAAAGTAAAAAGTCTACACCATGAACCATGAAGAGAAAAATGTAAAAGAATAATGACAATATATGCCCCCACTTTAAATAAATTGCTAAACACCATACTATGAGCAATTGCTTTAAAGTAGAAAATGATAAATGCAACAATGAAGAAGACATTAGAGCTAACTTGGAATGCCCTATGCCAAGTCATATTTTTCCAAGTAAAGCTACATCATGGAAAAGTATGTCACATGTGAGTCAACTTAAGGAATGTTGTCCATATCCCAAGCTTTCTCTGATATGGAAGGAATTCAACTAGCGAAAAGAGACAACGACAAGTGTCATACAAGGACAAGGCTTCCTAACCCTTGCCCCCACTTAGTGCAAGTTAAGGGTGAGCCCAAAATGGATGATGATATGTTACTCCTTGCAAAAATGGAATTACTTGCAATGAATGTAAAACATACAATAGTGAGTATGCTATGATGCTACAACTATTACACATGGCAAGGAGCAACAACTGGGTTATTTATTACGATGAGTAAATAAAGTGTCAACTTGATACATATTTAATCAGATATCTATCAGTTTTAGATGTATCCAAGTGAAAGTTGTCTTGGAGGAATCTTTTGTAATAGTTTTGACATTGAATGAAGGATTTTCTTTCGAGGGACAATAACCAAGACCATTAGTCATTTCTTGCATTTTAGGCTCTACAGGGACATGGATACCTTGTTCTATAGTACTACATCCTTTCACAAGTTTTTTCATACTTGTTCAAAAACTTTTACATAAATATTTTTCACTTCTTTTGGATTCAGTGGTTGTTCAACTTCATCAAAGTTTGTCTTGTATGTTGTTCTTTTCTTCTAAAGTGGTTGAAGTGGATGCTTTTGAATTTTTGTATTGGCATTACCGGTTTCTCTTTTCCCATTTTAGACTCTTTTTCTATGATATTGTATTCTTCCCTTGAATATAGGTATGAAATCAAAGGTTTCCCAAGCATCTTGCAATAATTTTGTGGCTTCTTCAATTTTCTTTTCTTTTTTTTTCTCTTGTACGGATTTTGCATGTGTGGTTGGTGTCAAGGGATATCTAATGTGAATTTAATTTAAAAGGACTTATCCTTAGTTTCATGATCTCTTAGTGAAGAGGAGTCTAATTTCACTTCATCATATTCATCTAAGGAAGCCATATTACTATTGTTTGAAAGAAGTGTGTCAATGTTGTCATTTTATTGCACCATGATACCTTCCCTAGTAGGAGAGTTTTTAGGAGAGTGGAAAACTAGATTTTCATGGCATTCAAAGGTGGGTTCTTCTAAAATAACATCATTACAAGTAAGGTGGTTATCAATGGTTAAACTTTCTTGTGTATCAATGATGGCATTTTCTTGTTCAATAATGTTTTCCCTAAGATTCTCATGATTCTCATCGATTGAATCTTGTAACACCATAATATATTCTTCACCAATAGGAGAGATACTAGGAGAGGGGGAAATTTTATTGTTGTCCATAATTTCATCCTTATTCTCTAAGGTCTCATTCTCTTGTGCCATAATATCCACCCTGGTAGGAGTTCTTTTAGGAAAGTAACAAACAAGAGGTTCATCACTATGGTTAGATGTTGTAAAATAGCTTCATCACACATAGGGGTAGAATCAAGAGAAGGATAACTATGAGTTGCATGGTTACCAATGATTAGAATTTTTGTTCAAATAGGTCTTTCGAAATGGTAGGGGCATCAGGAAAGGGAGGAACAAGATTCTCATGAGTCTCAATAAGGATATATTCTAATACTAAACTATCTTCTTTGTGCCTAGAAAAGATATTAGAAGGAAAGGTTTGATTGTCATGATTATCTACATTTATATCCCCATGTCCTATAATGTCTTCCCAAGTAGGAGAGGTAGGATTTTCATAGCTCACACTTATTAGATCTCTTAATAACAACATATCCTCCACACAAATGTGTTTGTCATGATTATTCATGATTGTATCTTTATTCACTAAAGCATTCTCACAAGTAGGGGAGGTGTTGGGAGATGAATGAAGACTAGGTAAAGTAATGGCCATGATATCAGCTTCGTGTGTCATAATATCTTTCCAAGGGGGGAGACAAACAATACTTTCATGATTCTCAATGATTGTATCTCCTATCACCAAGATACCTTCGTCACTAATAGGAGAGGTATCGAGAGAAGAACAATTATGATTGTCATGATTGTTGATGCTTGCATCCTCTTGTGTCAAATCTTTAGTAGATGATCTAAGCGAGATAAATTCATCAAGGGATTAATCTAACATGTCCAATTCATCTCTACTAAAGGGTTTAAACGATATGCTTTCTCTAAGGTTAACCATTTTTTATTTGTCTCTTTTGATATTTTTGGTTTTTTGTTTTCATTTTCTAATGAATGTTGAATGTAATCTAATCTAATTGAACTATGAACTAATGTTGAAATTGAAAAGTGCAAGAATCTAATGGGTGTGTGCAAGATCATCGTGGAAAAAATAGGCCCTTGAGTGGTGAAAAATTTAGAAAAATCAGAGTTAGGAAACTTGAGGTAAAAATTTGAATAAGTTATCTATATTATTTCACAAATATGTAATAATAGAATTTGTAGCAAATTGAATGTAGTTTCTAAACTAATAGGTTTATTTTTTTTTAAACAAAATCTATTTGGTGAAAATTTGAAATTTCAATGCAATAGTACTTAAATTTCAAGGAAAAATAAGTAGGTGTCTGTCTGACCACCCTAACCACAATAAAATGATAATATTTTTTTATAATATTTTAGATATTTGTAGAGGAATCATGTCCCGATGTGATGCATATTTTTTGTAATTTTTTTCCAAGTAAATAATTAATTATGATTGTTTTATTACAACTTTAAAAATATATAAAAACTCATGCGTCTAACCACCTTAACTTGGTCAAAACTTCATGAAATTCATTTTTTTTAATCCTATAGTATATGAAGCATAAAATGTGACACATGTTTCGGATTCAAAAAATGTGATACCATTTGAAAGCTATAGATGTTTTTTAATCAGCCTATCAATCAGGACTTTAGTCATAATTCAAATAGAAAATGAATAATAATTATTTATTACATTCAAAGTAAAGCATAATTTATATTGGTGGAAAGCTGAGAATCTCCTTTAAAAACCCTTTTCATTTCATTAATTTGGGGTAAAAAAAAAGTTGTCAGCCACATACGCTACAAATACCCATCATATCACCACTTTTTGGCCCATCATGATCCTGCACATACCTTAATTCTATCCACAATTGCAATGAATGTAACTTATGCTAATTCAAATTATTTGAATGTAACAAAAGCTATGAAAAGTAAAATAGAAAGATTTTAACAACAAACTGAAACCTAAAACACGGGGTTTTAAATTCTAGAAAATACAATTCAAAATTTGCACTAGGACTAATTCACCCAAGGTGGTGAATGAGTCACAATGGAGATTTTTTCAAAAAAATTAGAGAATTTCAATTGATTTTTATGCTTTTTATGTTGTATGATCTAAAAACTAAGTGCAAATGCAGATTTTTTTTATTTCAATGAAATGAGATGTAAAAATGCAAGTTATATGAACTTTCACTAATGCAAAATTAGAAACCTGAGAATGCCAATTAAATAATGAAAACTCTAATGCAATGTTAATCACAAGCCAAATTTAGGATGATGATGCACTCCAAATCAGAATTATCATGTTCTAAATGTAGGTTCACCAAAATGAAATGACGAAAAAGTGGTATGGTGCTATCATATGGTTTTAGGACATAGAGCACACCCACTTCTCCAATTTCATTCAAGAATAACCCTTGAGATCTAAATGCAAAGGATAAAAAGATCTTGCAAGAGGGTTGCCTAGGGGCTGATTAGGATCTAACGAGGGGTTCACCACCAATTTTAGACTTGGAAAAGACAATTAAATGCAAGATGAAATGCAAAACCCTAGTTTAATGCAAACTTGATTTAAACGACGTGGAAATGCAAGTAAAACAAAATAGAAAGCATCAAGATGAAATGTGTGCCCCTGAAAACCTGAAGATGACTGGAAGGAGTCCTGAAATGCTAGAAATTCTAAATTTTTGACCTAGTGGGACTCATTCACCATTATGGGTGAATCAATCCTAGTTTTGGATTTTTGCACTTGAGAGAAGGTTTTGAGCAAAAGGGTATCTGAATTTGCAAACAATTCTAAAAAACACCTATAGTGGGAATCATTCGCCACTTGTGGCGAATCAGTCTCATTCCACTTTTTCAGGAATTCAAAGTCTAAATCTGCTCTTCTATGTTTGATATGTCCTTCTTGATTGATTTTTGGATCTGAAACCCTAATTTGCAACCTATAGGTGATCTCCAAGTATCTCCAATTCTTGATCTGTCAACTTTGACTTGCTTTGATCTCTTTGAAAAAATTTCTCCAATCTTGCTCCTTAGGAAATCTACAACCTAGACCTATAAATCAGACATAAAGGAGAGGGAAAAATGTTGGGGGGGTTTTCCTTGGTCAAACCCGTTTTGGAAATCAATCCTTGAAATGAAATCAAATAATAATGGAGGGTGATGAATGAACAAATGACAATGTATTAACTCACCAAACCCTTGCAATAAAATTTTGCAAACATGTGTGAGATGCCTCTAATAAATTTAGATCTTGACTCCTTACTTAAAGATGATAGATCTTGAATGAAATGCTTGCTTGAATCATAAAACCCTACACCACAATTATTAGCTCCAAAACAAACATGATGCATGAAGTCCTTGAAATGATGCTTGATACTTGAATGTTGCACTAAAATACTTGATAATTTTCCCTTGAATGCTCTGGAATGCTCTTGTAAAGACTTGTGAACTCAACTTTGCTATAAGGATGAATACTTGAATTCTTGGGGTGAAAATGAGAGAAAGAACCTTGTATTTGTACTCATTTATGCAAGAATTCTTGAAATTACAACACTGCAAGATGACATCAGATCTAGGAGGATAAAATCCTACAAGAAATTTGAATTAATTTTTATTTTGGGCCATAGGACTCATTCACCCAAGGTGGCAAATGAGTCCCACCAAGCCTAATTTTTGGGAGAAATGTGTGAAATTGGGTTCGAGACCCAAAAATCTAGGTGGGACTCATTTTCCCAAGGTGGTGAATGAGTCCCAAATCACTAAATCTGGGCCATTCAAGCCTGAAACACCTAAATTATGATTGGGTAATGATTTGTGTCAGTATTAACCTTGAAAAGATGCATTAAATGGGGCTTGTGGATGCAAAATAGGGCCAAATAAAGTATAAGAAATCCCAATTATTAATGAAAACCATAGAAAAGTGTGAAATCATGTTACAACACTTTACAACACTCCAAACAAGGCACCAATAAGCTCATTTAGTTCACAAGGGCCCAAGACCTAATGTGAATATGTTAGGCATATTACAACACTAAATCAAGGCCAAGTTAGGGGGAGATTTTTCCATCATTACATTCACAACACTATTAAATTTATAAAATCATAATTTTTTGTTGAATGGAGGAGTGTTGGACCATCATTCAATTTACTAATTAATAATGGGAGTCACAACATATAATGTATTGAGGTATTTTTTAGCACATTTTACATAAATATTAATACAAAATTTTATTTTATTGAGTATGTGTATTTAATTTTGTTAGGTAATCCTATTATTGTTTTCTTAGATAATGATTTTAGCTTTTATTCCTCCTATATATCAAAAAAAAAAAAATCATTATTCCTACTAAAATTTCATCCTATATTTCTCTAACATAGATATGAGTATACATAATATATACATTTAACTATGATTGTATTTTCTCAATTAGTATTTGATGGAGGGAGACTCTCCCTCGAACACAACCTTACATAGATATAATTGTTAGAAGCAAAAACCTACAACTTTAATTATATATTTATAAACTTTGTTACAAAAATGAAATCAAATTCATTATAAGGGCTTGGTCACAAGACCACTATCACCAAAAATGGGTTACAAATACATGCAAAAAATTAGACATGCAAGTTTTCAAATGGAAACAATGGACATTGAAACCTCAACCTTCATTTTAAGCTGGAAAAGCAAGAAAACCAATTATCTTCTCATCCAAAATGAATCTCTTTCTATTTTTGACCACTTTATATGAATTTTCCACTTGTCAATGAACTATGACTTCCACTTTGATGCCAAACCAATCCAGTTGTCCCTTTTCCCATCCTTAAGAAATTTCCTAATTTTAGTCCAAATTCTGAGAGCCATAACTTTTTGCTCGAGTGTCAAATAGGCAAACCATTTGTGTCATTAGAAATATATCATCAAGCATGAGGTTCACAATAGTGTATACCTTTAGGTATAATCTTATTTTTTACCATTTTCAGGCCCATTCAGAATCTCTAGGTGCTTCAAAATTGACTTCAAATATTTTTCAAGAAATTTTAAAACAAAAACTTTAATATCTCACAAATGATAAATGGTATTGAAGTGATTTCTTCACCTTTAGATTTACTTCACAATTCTAAAGCTCCATGTAAGATTTAGATTATCCATACATGCACAAATGTCAACTTACTAAAAATAGTAACCCTACTATTTTTAGCCCACCAAACCTAACAAAAATCAAAATTAAAAATTATTTTGGGGGATGCAAGATTATTCTTACACCCTATATGCTCCTGCATCAAACACCTGGGGTAATTTGAGGAGTGACCTTGTCACATATTAGGTGTTCTAAGGAAAAATAAGACAATCAACCTCTACCTTAGATAGCCATGATCAATCTTCAATAGGCCTTAATTTCCACTTAACCAAATATTCTTCATATTGCATGTTTCTTGTACTTCTACCCACATGGCTATCCAAGATGTCTCCAATATCCTCTTTCTCTGAAGTAGGTTCCAAAATATTCCACTATTCTTTTATTGTCTATTCTCCATATCTCCTTCATGATATTTTTTTAAATTTGCAATGTTGAACACAAGAGAGATGTTTATCCCACACTAAAAATCTATTGCATAGGCATTTCCTGAATCATGCTTCTTCAAGATCTTGCATGGTCCATTTTTTTTCATTTTCAATTTATTATATGTTCCCATTGGGAATCTTTCTTTCCTTAGGTGAACCATGAATTCATCTCCAACATGTAATTCCTTATATCTCTGCTTTTGATCTACCTTAGCCTTGTACTAAGAATTCATCTTATAGATATGTTTTCTTACCTCTTCATTAAAGTTCTTCAAGTGTTTTGTAAAATATTTAGCCATAGCACTACTCTTATTTCATTTGTCAATATTTTTTAACTTAGAATGATTTCTTGGACTACTCTCATATACAATCTAGAATGGGGATTTACTAGCACTCCTATTGATAGAATTTTTGTATGCAAAATATTCCTGTGAAAAAAACCAAATCCCATCCATTGGGATTATTTCCTACTAAGAATCTAAACAGGTTACCCAAACTCCTATTTACCACCTCTTTTTACCCATCGGTTTGTGGATAGTGTACAAAACTAAACTTCAAATCACTCTTCAACTTCTTCCATAGTGTTCTCCAGAAATACCCCACAAATTTGGTATCTTGATTTGAGACTATAGTCTCTGGTACACCATGTAGTCTAACCACTTCTCTAAAAAATAACTCTATAATGTGAACAACATCAATGGTCTTATAACATGGAATTAAATGTGTCATCTTTGAAAATCTATCCACCACCATAAATATTAAGTCATGTCCCCTCTGTGTTTTTGGTAAACCAAGAATGAAATCCATACTGATATCCTCCTATAGCCTCTCTGGTACAGGTAATGGCTTATACAACCTAGTATTCTAACTTTCCCCTTCATCCATCAAGCATATTGGTGCAAGCACATATGGAGGGTCCAGAAAGGACTATCCAACCATGCAACCAAGAGTTCAACGCAGGGGAAATAACACAAGAAATTCTCAGGAAATATGACTTCTCATTGATTCAATAACTTTTAGTCTTACATGAGGGGCGATGGGCCTAACTCGATTGGTTAAAGCATACTATTTCAGGCAAGAGGTCATGAGGTCTAGTCTCCCCACCATCCCCATGGTACTGGAGGGTGTGTCGCGCGAGTGCCACCAGTCACGTGAAATTTTTTTACCAGGTGCACTACAGTTTATAGGGAGACAGATACACAACTGATTCTTGCAGTTTTTTAAAAAAAGTCTTACATGTATCATCCTTCTATGTGGTATAACTAGGGTTCACAGTCCCACCGCAAGGGAATTACAAATATTACAATTGGAACAAGGCCTTATTACAATCCAAAGGACCTTGAAGACTGAAACTAACTGCTAACTACCAACTAAGGATCTAACTATTTTCCAATGAATTAAAAATGAAATTAAATATGAATCTATGCGTATGTGCAAGATCATGGTGGGCCAAAAAGTTGTGATATGATGGGTATATGTAGGGTATGTGGTTGATGACTTTTTTTTACCCAAAATTGATGAAATGAAAAGGGTTTTTAAAGGAGATTCTCAGCTTTCCACAAATATAAATTATGTTTTACTTTGAATTTAATAAATTATTATTATTCATTTTCTATTTGAATTACGACTAAAGTCTTAATTGATAGGCTCATTAAAAACATCTATATCTTTCAAACGATATCACATTTTTTGAATCCAAAACATGTTTCACATTCTATGCTTCACATGCTATAGGATTAATAAAAGAAAATTTGAATTTCATGAAGTTTTGACAAAGTTAAGGTGGTCGACATACGAAGTTTTAAATTTTTAAAATTTGTAATAAAAAATTCATAATTAATTATTTAATTGGAAAAAATTACAAAAAATATGCATCACATTGGGACATGATTCATCTACTTATATCTAAAATATTATAAAAAATATTATCATTTTATTGTGGTTAGGGTGGTCCATTGCACCTACTTCTTTTTTTCCTTGAAATTTAAGTACTTGCATTGAAATTTCAAATTTTCACCAAATAGATTTTTTTAAATAAACCTAGTAGTTTAGAAACTACATTCAATTTGCTACAGATTCTATTGGGTGATCCCATAATAGTGGTTTACAATTTTTGGCCAAACCGACACTAAAATTATTATTTTTAACTAAATCTTCACATTCGAGCACCTATAGCGCTAAACCGTGAGGAATTTGAAGATGATGCAAACTAGACTCTCGTCACATTTTGTCTAGATTCTAAAAATATTTTTTCAATTTTTGGAATTAGATTGCACTTCTATTTCCATCTCCCACAAAAAACTATTTTTTTTCATAAAACAACATTTTTAAAAAGTGATGCACACTATATAACACAACTTTTTTTCCATGAAGGATAAAATTCTAATTCTTTCGAATTTAGATTTCTAACTCCGATATCTAGTACTTCCACTTGGTTAGATAGGTTTTTATTGAATATTTTTTCTTTAATCAAGTTTCGAAGTCAAACCAATTACAATTCAGACATAGTGCGAATGTATAACGCATAACTTTTTTTGTATATATCAAAATTCAATTTTATTTTTCTATTGGATTAAGGACTTCAATATCTAGTGCACTCATATTTTAAAAAAAAAAAATTGATAATCTGCTATTTTTCCACATGTGTAGAACATAGACCATTTTTGATGAAAAACCTATGTTTAATAAAACTAAAAAAACAAATACATAATAAAACCAAAACAAATTAAAATTATATTCGTTGGATAGCTCGTTCTAAGGACTACCTAGTTCCAGTTGGGTTTGTAAAGATTCCTCCATTTTCATCCTTAACCCAAGCTTCAAAGCGTAAAAATTTAGGTTCTTTTTGTGAACAAGGTCAAAAATCACGGAAAAGGGGGGTTCGCTAGCTAGCGAACCCTTAAGGGTTCAAGCGAACCCTTAAGGGTTCAAGCGAACCAGGGTTCATTGGAACCCCCTTCTCAAAAGGGTTTTTCATTTTTTTTTGTCTATGCATGCATTAAATGGGTTCGCTCGAACCTTGGTTCGAGCAAACCCTTTTTTGGTTCGTTCGAACCAATGAGTTCATTTGAACCCCCAGAATGAAAATTTTTGGGATGGGGTCATTTTTTACAAGTTTTACTTCCTCATTCGAATTGTAAACCACTTTTGTGGGTTTACCCTATTCTTACATATTTTTGAAATAATATCGATAACTTATTCAATTTTTTACATCAAGTTGCCTAACTCTAATTTTTCTAAATTTTTTGCCACTTAAGGGCCTGTTTTTTCCATGATGATCCTACACAGACCCCTATAGTTTCAATTATGATCTACATTTGGCCTCAAGGGTTTATAAACCCAATGCAATATCAAATGTGTAGGTCATCCAAGAACATGGAAAGATAACCCATTGGGAAACAAAATGTATTATGGATCTAGATAAGAAAGTTCCCCTTAGAACTAAAATTCCTTGAATGATGTTTCATTAAGATTTTCACATTCTAAAAAGGGGCCACACAACCAATTTGAGCCAGCTACATCTTGAATTCTTTGTCTGAGAATTTACAGTGAAATTCTGAGAGCGATAACTTTTTGTAGACGAATACAAATTTCACCTGAAATATGGCTATGTTGTAGATGACCTTGTGTAGATGCTATATCCTACTCCCTGAGCCAAGAAATGACAATGTGGTAAAATGCAGAAGAAACTATTGAGACAACTATAAACTATACTACAAGAAAAAGTTTCTATCCTAGCATAAATCCAAGTTGAAATTTTTGTTATCTAATCAAACGTTAAAAAAATCCTTCTAAAATGTTATTGATTCCATCCCTCCCCATATGGTTCACAATATTAGGGTTATTTCCTTCAAGCCCTAATAGAAACATTGGAAATAGTATCCTAAAACGCCATTTCATAATTATAGATCCTTCAAGTCAAATTTCTAATTTACACCTCATCTCCCAATGGTGGAAAAATAAAAATCCTCATTGGCACCTCCAATCTTCTATTGTTACTTGGCTTCAATAATATTAGATGTTTGGGTGGTCACTCTTGAGCCTAAATTGACTCATTTTATGTGGTGCATTATTTATCATGGTGTTTTTCTTTATTCTCATTTGTCTTTCGTAGGAGTCCTCAACTACCACTATCATTTTTTGTGGACTTGACTAGAGTCTCGAACAAGAACCTCTTGGTTCTACTAGATCTCAAGAAGATAAGATTTGGATACATTACTTATTCCATTTAAATTTATCTAGATCTCATGACATATGGTGTTGTGAATTTTCCATGTCATCCATTTAAATTTGTCTAGATTTGGCATACTTTCAAGGTGGAAGTTCTCTTTAGTATTTAGAATATATAAATTAATCTAATTTTTAGATTTCTTTATCAACTAAAGTTTGTGATATTCTCTAACATTTGTTATTATGTAGATCTAAGTGAAAGCTAGCAATTTTTTACTAGAAGTTGTACATATGTAGGAGCTCCTTGATCATAGGGTTAATGTTCCTTACACAATTATTAGAATCCTAGTTCTTGCCTCCTCCCACCTCATGGGCATAGGCATGGTTGTGGTAAATCTTCTAGATAGTATTAAGGATCCTAGTATCAAGTATCTCAACTACAAGGTTCTATGGATGATGCTACACATGGATGGTGTCATCCCTCTCACCCAACTTCTATCTCTTCTCATACCGTATGTGGTTCTGCTAACCAAATGGATTTTGGCAAGCTCCCTTTCCTAGAGCTTCCTAAAAGATAAATAATTATTGAAGGGTTCTACCTTAATTTTATAATTAAACTACAACTTTTGTGAAAAAAAAAATCATTTCAAATCTTATGTTTTGAATCTCATAGAGAAAAAGTAATTTTTAAATTATATAATCTAGGTTATGATAAAATCATGCTATACAAATGGAGAAAATTGAAAATATTTGCTAGCTACTAAAACTACACTTCCAATAGTCAAAATATCATGTACTAATTTATTCCTCTCTTTTTAGTGGACTATGGAAACAAAGCTCTAGTGCCATGTTAAGAATACAAAGATAAATAATTTCATGGATGTTCAGTTGACAATCTAGAAACATTAATCATTTAAAACATTTATTTGGTTTTGTGGTAGAGAATCCAAGAATACCAATGGGATGACCTAGCTTTTAGTCTTGGATATTCCATGTCTATGGCATGGGAAATTTAATTCAATGCACTAATTTTATAATTTAAGCAAAACAAAAATCAAGTGCATCTTGATTCAAAAGTGGAGTATATATAATCATAATGTAAGTTGTGTTATTACTTAAAGTTATATATTTTTACAAAGGGGTCATGATTAAATGGAGTAGAATCAAAATGTAATTCAACAATAGAGGTTAATCAAAATGTATATCATATAATATACTAAAAAATCAAAAAGATATTCTCCTCTCTCTTCCCCCAAGCTCTCTATTAGTATTTAGTTATTTTCTTTGTCTTGATTTTTAGTCAGTTCTCAATCACTATAGTCTAAGAGGACACCTATATTTGATTCATTTTATTAAATAGTGCATGTGCCTTTGTCTATGCTTCCACATTTTACATACATCTCAACCATGGTAGTTACACCTATAACATTTCCATACCCTATAATTCTAAAGCTCCCATTTTGGTACAAAGAAAAAATATTATGGAAAAAATAGAATTTTGATTTACAATTGTTAACTACATTTGCTTAAAATTTTATAAAGGCTTTATGAAAAATCCATTAAATTCATATCCTACAATCATGACATTCCATGAGTGCACATTATATGAAATCATTTTCACTTCTGGCTACTATTTTTTATTTTCTTGAGTGTATTGTTGGTCCCAAAAAAGTTAGAACCCTTTTACTTTACCCATTGCATCAATTATGAATGATTAATTGATCTTGTTTTGTTAGGTGTTAATCAATAAGACTATGTGAAATTCTATTTGATTTTCTTATCTTCTCTATCAAAATTTATTTTAGACTAGAGCACCGCTCTATTTGAAGTTTCCTTCTCTTTTTTCTTAAACATATTTTCCCTCATCACCCATATTTTCATGAGCATATCACAATGTTTTTTATACCAAAATAACATTACCAAATTCAATAAGGACTAGGTTGCCATGTAGCTCTTTTTTATTAGTCTCATATTTATATGTACCAATGGTATGTTTAAAATAAAAGTAATAAATTTAAGAGAATTGTGAAATGATAAGTTGAAACATTTTATTAATAATATTTTTAATAATCGTAAGGAAATATAAAATATGTTTTATTTAAATACTATTTGATTTAATGATTAATTGTTAACAATAATTTTATAATTTATTTATATTAAAAATGATAAATAGTTATCCTTTTTATTGGTAATAATTTATCTTTGATTATTGAATTATATGATACTTAAGAATAATCATTTTGGAGGTTACTAGACAAATATTTAAATAACTAAAAAATTTATAAATAGTTAAAAAAATAAATTTAATATAATATGTTGACTTTGCAATGAAAAACCTCCTATTCTTATCTTTTTAGGGAGTCTTACCTTTTTTCCTTACATGTTACTTTTCATATTTTTTATGTATTAAAAAGAATAGATTTTTTTTTAAAGGAGAGACTTCCCCAGGTCCCCAAAATATTGAGGTGTCACTTGGACCCTTGGGGACACATCCCCATAAAGAATTGTGTATCATATATAAACATATTATATAATAAAAAAATTAAAGAAATTTAGCTTAGATGAATCCCAAATTAATTCAAAAACTTAGGCCAAGTTATACTCATATCATGATTCAGTTACATATTTGTATTCAAACTTATTAATCTATATTTCATGAGTGTTATTTTTTGTATTTGATACTTGAACCCCACATTTTCCAGTTGAATATCACATACAATATAAAAACCTATCACAAAAGAGAGAAAAAGTAATAGATTTACTATGAAAGCTCTGAGAATTATATTGATCAAAAAAATGAATGAATGATGCAATATAAAATGAATTCCCCCTAATAAAGTGAAAGGAAGTCGGGTGAGTAGAAATAGTTCCTTCCTACACTAATCTAAGTAGGGGAGAGTTACAAAAAAATTCTTTAACACCTTATATAGTTACAGTAATGAGAAACACATAGGAATAATGGAATAGAACATGTACTCAAAAAAACAACATGCACCAAATATACATGGGGAAAACCTTTTCAGGTAAAAAACCCTACCATCCAAAAGCACAATACTTATATATTACTTCAAATAGGAGTTGCAACACAACCCAAGTATAAAGCTTCTACAAAAGTGCTTCATCACAAACAACTATTTTGGAGTTATCTCAGTAGCACTTCGTTACATGCAAACAAACTATGCATTCTACAATGCAAGGCATACATTTTTATAGAGAATACAAACCAAGAGAAGCTTCTAGAAGAGGATGAGCATCCAAATACACATGGCACAATATCCCATGCCATAGACATGCATTTGGAAACTTTTACTAGATTCCCTTACACCTCTTATAGCTTTCATAACATGCAATATTCTCTTTCCTAGCTTGGGAGCCCAAAATGTGCTCATAATTGCTTATGAAAGATGCCTTACAACTATCATAGAATATCTCATAAATATGCCATAAAATATATCTAGAATCCGTAAGAGAATCTGTCATAACTAACTAAAAATATCCAATCCTCTTACATCCTATCATAACCCAACTTGGCCGCCAACTTTCTTCATGCAACTAGATGCCTTATAACACGTCATAAAATCTATCATAGGTCAAATATTCCAAACTAGGATGCCTATTTCCACTTGGGATGATTATGTGTCATCTAGTCACCTCCAATGGGGATGCCACCCAGCTAGTGGGTCCTAATTTGTGACATGATACCATAGGAAATTAAATAATACAAATTAATACAATAATATATCAAATTAAATCAATATTAGGACTCTAAGGTTTAGAAACCTTAATACCAACATTTGAAATTCTTTGTGCTCACTGGTTTTTCAGTGCATCTGAAACATTCACCAAAGTTTCAACCTTCTCCAAGTTCACCTTTCCATCTTCTACCATATCACGAACAAAATGATAGTAAACATTGATGTACTTTGTTCTGGCATGAACTAGGATTCTTTGCTAGGAAAATCACACTTTGACTATCAAAATAAATAGTAATTTTTCCTACATCTAAGCCAATATCAAAACATAAACTCTTAAGCCAAATAGCTTCCTTACAAGCATGAGTAACTATCATAAACTCTCCTCTATCACAGACAAAGAAACTACAACCTACTACTTACTCATCCAACTAATAGCACCACCAAACATCATAAACACATAACCACTAGTGGATCTTCTGCTATCAATGTCACCTACCCAATCCAAATCCACATATCCTCTAATGCTCACATAATTCTAAGGTCTAGTAGGATATCCATGAAAACATGATGCATACTCAGAAGTACCCCATAAATATCTAAACACTCTCTTAATCATATCCCAATGCACCCATCCAAGATTAGCCATAAAATGGCTAAGGGATGCCACTACTTGAGCAATGTCTGGTCTCATACTCACCATTGCATACATCAAATTGTCAATTACACTTGTATATGGTACTTTGGTCATTTCCTCCATCTTAGTAGGAGATTTTGGAGAATCATTCACAGAAAGCTTCATCCCTTTAATAGGTAAACACTCTAAGGAGAGATGATCTTATGAGTTGTGTCTAATATGAATGGAACTTTGGTTATCACACCAAAGAAGTGGAGGACTATCAAGTGGTAGTAAAATCTCTTTCATAATCTATTGAAGCCACAAAACCTCCTACATAGCAAGAATTATACCTTGATATTCAACCTGAATGGATGATAATGTACAATAGTTGTTTTTTTCACAAGACCAACCAATTGGACTATAACCAAGACAAAAGACAAGCATTAAGGTGGAATTTCATTATTCAACATCACTATCCCAATATAAGTTGGTGAAGGCTACTATATGAAGCTCCTAGTGTGTATTGATTGCTAAAATGCATAGTGTCCATAATTCACCTCAAAGTGCACTTGGATACCTTCTAGTGACTCTCATGAGGATCATGGGGAAAAGGGAGACAAGTCCAAAAATAAAGGAGATCTAAATATACACGTGAAAAAATATAAGAGACTAACTACCAAATATCTATAAAAACTAGCATCAACACTAGGTACGGTGAAAGTGGTGGTCAATGTGACACTAGACTAAAATGGCTTAGGAGCTAGCTTAAAATTATCCATGATGAAATGATGAAGCATATCAATGACATAGTTCTACTAGTAATAGAAAGAGATACCCTCTAAAAAGTAAAGAACCTATAGACTAAGAAGTATGTATAGAATCCCAATATCTATCATGTCAAAGTTGTTGACGTCCCAACTGGCACAACAACATTGCAAGCAGAATATTGCTATCCTGCTTCTCCTGAAAGAGAAAGGAAAAACATGGATGCCTTAGCTCCCAAGGTCTTGGTAGTTGGGTCTCGACTGTGCTGATGTCCCTTAGTGGTCAATGTAACAGTAATATTCAAGGGGCCTACTGGTGTTGAGCTTTTCGACTGTTGTGGATTGAACATGAATTTAAATCTACTCTAACCGGGGTTTTACAAGAAATAGAAAAAGATGGATCAGGGCTTTGGGACAGAAAAGAATGGCACTTCATCTAAATTAACCAGACCTGTTTCCTTCCAAGGAACTCCTAACTAAAACTGTAGAACAAACTTAACTTGTGACTAACACACAGCTGCATTCATTCACACTGTTGATTTCAACAGCAGATTGCAAGTTACCATTTAAACAAAACATAAAAATCCAACTTCATTCCTTGAGAGCTTCCCAAATCAAATGATTAAATCAAAACAAACACCATTCTGGAACACAACATGAAATAGATTTAAATCAGGTTGCCCCTACTGTTAGTGAAACAGATAGACAACATTTACAAATCTGGCACAATCACTAGTGTACAGAAAATATGTGGCTCCAAATTGCTTCCATTTACACTAAGAAATCTGAAAGATACATTAGTCTATTCTAAATCTAACTCCTACTCAGGAAGACAAAAGAAGGTCCTATTACAAAGAATCAGGATCAGCTTCTATCCCCTCCTACTAGTTCTACTCTTAATTCTACCCTAGAAGTTCTCCTCTACTACTTTCTAACTCCAAAGTTCTAACCTTTACAAAGAGGCAAGAATGCCTTATATACATAATGTACAAGAAAGGATGTGATGTCCCCCTGCATTAGGGTTTACAAAATATTTTCTTGGTTGTAGGACTGTGAGCTCTCAGATCTTTTGAAGAAAGTAAAAAATGCATTCATTATGAAACCTTGCTGTCCATATTGCTGGAAAGGTTGCTAGGAAAGATCTGTAGATCTTTTGCTGTTGCAGCATTAACTCTAGCATTTGCGTGTCCATCTTTGAACTCTCTTGTAGTCTACCTTGAATGCTCCAGGATATCTGCATTAATATTGATTTGCCTCTGCCAGCAGTGATCGCCACAGGTGTCCCTCTGGGTCACAGTATTTTCTTTCTTTCGACTTCCTTCATGTTTTGGATGTCCTTGTACATTGACCGTCCTCTGGAAGCACCATCAAGCCTCCTGTAGATCTGAATGCCACCCCCTGAACAGATTCATCCCTTAGTGAACTCAGAATGAATCCACCTTGCGTTCTTTCTATTGATCTTCTTACACAAGGGGGGAGTCAATTGGTTAACTGTCGCCAATCAGTCCTCTTAGCCTCTTGTGATTGGTTCAGTCTATGCCACGTGAACTCCATCAGGCAGTCAAAATGGTCTGAACAGTATCGCATGTTAGTGAGACACCCCTGGTGTCTCCCCGATGCGATTTCATCATTGTGCAGTTAACGGTATGACACCAGATACTCGGTGCGATGTTTCAGCGAGCAGGGGAAGTCATATTGAGTCCACAAAACCCATCGGCAAGACTCCTTTGATTCACTGAGACCTCCTGGAACACATCTTTCCTCTCCACGAGCTTACTCTATGTCACTGAGACTTATCAGAATCGGGGAGACATTACCCTAAATTTCCCTTCTCTTAACAAGCCCATTTCCTTTCAGTGTGACTGCATCCCTTCGCTGAGACCACATGGTGAAGCTTTTTTTTTCCTTTGGAGTCTCCCCAAACTTATTCTGTTGGCAAGAGTCACGTCGACACTAGACTCACTGAGCGAGCTCATCTCGGATGTCGGGGAGACCTTAGATATCCTCTTTTCTTACCGAGCCCCTCCTCTATTTTGATGAGACATCTCATGTTGGTGAAATGCTTTACCAAAGGAAATACCTCTCGGCGAGATCCTCTTGAGCTTATCCTTCTTTTGACAAGAGCCTGCTGGGTCGGCAAGAAGTCATAGTGAAAACACCTCATTCGTTTGAAGTCTCCCCTATTTCCTCTTGTTTCTCCTCGAGCTCCTTTTCTTTTGGTGAGACTTGGTTTCCTTGGCATGAGATCATACCGAATCCCCTTTTGCTTTTCTTGAGATAGTCCGATGTTGCCCAGACGTTTCACCAAATTCCCTTTTTTCTTTTGGAGTCTCTCTTAGTTCTTTCATTTTGGCGTGACCTTCGAACTTCCCTAAGACCTTACACCAAGGTCTTGTCCTTTGTCGAGTGTTCATTTGAGTTCGGGGAGAGTTCATTTAGTCGATAAGATAGCCCGTTGATCCCTAGATCTTTGGGCGAGCTCATTTTTTCCTTTCGGTGAGATAGTCTCACATCGGTGAGACCTTTGGCTAAAGCCACTCCATTTTGCCAATGTCATTTTTGCTTTGTCGGTGAGACCTGATACATTCACCAAGACTTCATAGCAAGCCCAGATCACTACGCTGATGTCGCTTTTGTTGCTATGACCTCACCTCTTCGGCAAGACATTATACCGAAGGTTTTATCCTTTGGAGATTTTCCATTTCAAGGAGACACTGATGTACTCACACCGAAATGAAATCTTTGTTAGGTGGTTCGTTGTAGCACCCATTTGTCAGGAAGATGTTTTGTAGACACCTCATGTCTCAGCGAGAACCTTACTAATTCATCCCATTGTCGCTATGGCATACTGATTTTCTCGCCGAAGACCACCTTTGAAATCCCTTAGCGCTGCATCGGCATGACCATCCACCATCACCGAGACCCCCTAGCGAGCCCCAACTGATATGCCGATGGACGTCATGTTTCGGTGAGACATCCCTCACTCAGCGAGACCTCTGGGTGACACTATGCTGCTTCACTGATATGTTGACCCTTCCTGTTTTTGCAAGACTCCTGGTGTTCGGTGAGAGCACATACCGAAGGGAACAACTCATGCCAAAGTGAATGCTGATGGTGGGGCTATTTGTGAGACTTTAAGGATTCAACGAGACATCTCGGTGAAGAAGGAACATTTCGCCGATAGTGTATTCCTTTTATCGCATGTCGATGAGACCCAAAGATCTCACCAAGACTTCTCTCCGAAGGAAACCCCTCATGCCGATAGGAAATTCATGTCGCTGGGACGATGACCCTTGTCTTGCCGAGAGATCCTACATATGATTTCTGATCGAGGTGACATCTCTGGGGTCTTGTCGATAGGCACCATAAACACATATTTGAACCAAACGAACAATGGGTCGAGGAGACTGTGATAACCCTACGATGATGAAGATGCATAGTGGGGAGACTCTGATTCTTTGGGATTTCAAACAGTGAGAGCTGAGCCACCAGTCGGAAAGAGCCTAGAAAAGTCTTGCCGACTTTTGCCTTAACTGATTTTCATAGCCAAATGGATTGAGGATAGTCCTCAACTATCCTGTAGTAGGATTTAATCCTACAATTCAATAGAGAATATCATAGTAAAGATCATACCAACAGTAGTCAATTAATCGAAAACATCATTGAAATGAATCCCATGCTAGTAGGGCACCGTTAAATCCTCAAACAAATGATCATACCAACAGCTCGAGTTTTAGGCCGACCCACATAATCCAAGCGAGGGAGGAATTCCGAAAAATTCTTAGTTGGGCGGATTCCAGCAGAATAAACATGAAAACACCCATTAGAAACTTAATCTGATCACTATCAAACCAGGAACAACATGCGAGATCTCAAAATAGCATAAAGGAAACATAAAATGCATCATTATTTATTAACTTCCTGTTACTCCATACTTCTTAACATTTCACTAGATTCTGGGGAAATCCGCGCGGGACGGATTTCCACGAAGGAGAAGACATCCCAGAAAATCCGGAACAAACAGGGAACAACAGATTTTGGGAAAATCTGGAAGAGAAGGAAAACCGCGAAAAAAGAAGACATAAGGAAAATCCGGTCCACACGGAATTCCGTGAAGACCAAAGATCCTTGAACAACAAATGCTCAGCCGGAGTTCAAGCGAGATCTAGGAAAATCTGGATTGGGTGGAACATCTCGAATTTAGGAGAAGACCCAAATTCCGACTGAGGCAGAAAATAGAAGCAACCCAAGAGGAAAGGAAAAAGACCCAAAACAAAGAAACCAAAAGAGAAGGGGGACCCATTTTGATCCAGATCAAAGTGGGGTGGTTATGCAAGGCATAACAAATGGCGACTCGGCTGGGAAAATGGTTTAACTATTTTCATGAATCTGAAGGATTCAACTACCCAGAACTCCTGGTTCATGAACATCACAACTCCAGTTGGGTCAGTTATAACAAACAAGGTAGAGCTAGAATCTCAAATGTAAGTCAATCAATGGCTACCCCTAAACCTATGTGTGTGCTTGATAGTGCATCATTCCTTTCATAAAGTTTCTTCATCCTTTGAACAACAACGTGTAAGATTTGAACTACATGAGTTGATTCCCTTTGTGCAATGATATCCCAGGCATTGCTCCACTGCCGGTCAGGCATCCATAGCCCCGACGGAGATACCTCTATTTTTCTCACAGCATTGCTCTACTGCCAGTCAAGCATCCATAGCCCTGGTAGAGATACTAGAATCACCCATTCATATTGAATCCTCTTTTCTTTTGATAATTCCTTTCTTTTTTCTTTTGAAGTTTCAAATATTTCATTTAATTCTCTTTTTTCTTTTCAATATGTCAAATGTTTAATATCTTATCTGGGTTGAAAACTACAATTGACCTCATAACAACACTTGGGAATTGGATTTTTCACTCAAATCTTACAACATTGCCATCCTAAGACAAATATACCGCTACAAGAGGAGATGATCTTATTGATTTGTGACAGATTCAGGGGAGCTGATGAAGGATTTCTTACTTAGCACCTTGTTTTCAAAACTTTCCACAACTTTTATTGACAATAAGCATGGAATAACGAATTGAGGACAAAATCATCGAATCAGAAAATGAGAAATGTCTAAACCACTTCTCTCCTAATGACCACAATATGCTTTAGATAACAACCACCATTCCAGAGATGGAAGGAAACAGATGAACCCCAAAGAATAGAACAAACAAAGACCAAACCGCAAAGAAAACACAAAGGATAGAAGGAAAGAACAAACAAACAATAGAAAATTATTTACAAACAGAGAAACAAACTATCTACAAGCAGAAAAACAAAAAGAACAGGAAAAAGGAAAACAACAGAGCAAAAGAAAACTAACTAAAATAAAACTAACTAATCCTATCCCTAAACTAACTCCAAATCCGAACTTTTCAAAGACAAGACTGTAAAAATTTGTACATTGATTTGACTGATTTTTTCATTATATGCAACAATCTCAACTTACTAGGCATAGTTCTAAACCTAGCAAATTTATCTTTATACTCAGAAATATAAAGCTTGTGTGCAATTAGTTCATTTTGAGGGCATAAAGCTTGAAATATTATTAGTTGTGGGTTCTCAGTTTTGTCATGGTTTACCCACAAACATGTTTTACTATCCCCAACACCATAATCAAACTGAAAATCATTGAAAGACATAGGATAACGAAAGGACACCACCTGATTCAAAAGATATCCAGTTACCAATGCAGGCTTGTGTCGTATGATCTCCTCTTCATGAGGTCTCAGCTCATGGAACACCACTAGAATAGGGCTCATCTTGCAGTCAAGGTATTCACTCACCAGCATCTTTGTATTCATCTCGGGCACGGAGTCAAAAATTTTCTGAATTTCTTGAGATGAATCCTCCCTTTCAACATTCTCTTGAAACATGTCATCCCCAAGGGTTTGAGAATCCGCCTCCAGTTTATCACCATTGATGTCAAGGATACTAGCACATGGTGAACAAGGATTTCCTTCGAGCTCATTTGAATGCACAGAGTCAGAGCTAGGAAAACTTTTCACTTCATATTCATCCATATCATCAACAAGAACATGCCGCTTAGCATCAAATTCATTGGTGTTAAGAACAAATTGATTAGTGGATATTAAGAAAGGACCTTCTTCCAACAACACATTTGAGCAATCAGAATCAAAATTAAGAAGATACTCACTTGTCTCATTCTCTTCATTATGCTAAAGAGATTCAACTTTTGAGATAGCCTCTTGGCCCTTTTCTTGGCATTCCTCTTCTTTATCCAAATGTACTCCATCATGAACTTCCTCAGGGAACACTTGACTGATTTGCACGTCTTCTTGAATTTCCTCCCTTAAGATTTCATTTGGGCTTTTGAGTCCTTGTTTCTAACCACCAGATTCATTGGCAATCTCATCTTGAAGTGTGCTATCTGCTTCAATCCATCCACCTCTTAAATCAGCATAGTCATCTTCTTGTGTTGACTCATCAAGGTGTGTCCCTTCCTCATTCACCATCATGGAAGAATCTATGAATGCATCGGTGAATCTATTCTCCACTTCTATCAAGTTTGCACTCTTCACACAATTACTATCATCATGTTGGATGGCAAAGCCATCGTCAGTACTAGAATTTTCAACAAAGCTGGATTCTATCTTGAGATTTCCATTATGCTCTAAATTTACATCCTTTTCATACTTTTCACCAAACAAATCATCAAAATTATATTATGGTGAATCAACTGTTTCATCTAGAGATTCATTGAAAAGTGGAGTACTTAACTCTCTGATTGGGTTTTGCAAGTATGAGTCCTCCCAGTGGTCTTGTGTGTGATTGACCTGATATGGGATGTTGGAGAATGCAGTGCTTGGAACCTTAGGAAGGTTGTAGCTACTTGATGAGAATGATTATGCATGGGTAGGGATGGTGGATGAAGTAGCATAAGGCTGCAGATGATGGCAGTTTGCAAGAACAAGAGGATTATAACCCTGAGTTTGGCTATCTGAATTCCTAGTGTCGCATCCGAATTGTGCCAATAAAAGAGCCTTTTTCAAAGCATCATGCAAAGATGTAGCCTCGCCACAATCCCTGACTTTGGTTGCCAACAAAAAATTTAAACCCCAATAGTAATGTTTTATCAGTATAAGATTATCAACAACCAAATCCAAAGATTGGACCCTCTGATACATGAACAAAAATCTATAATTAAATTGGTGAATGGGTTCTAATGGTATCCTTTTTGTAGCTGCAAATTCATGTAATGGGCGTAGGGCATGAGGATCCAACATATCTAAGAATGAGATTTCTAGTCCCATCCATGAATAAATAGATTCTAGTGGAAAATTATCATACCATTGCCTAGTTGTACCTTGAAGTGTTCTGATGAACAACTGACAATGACATCCTCATGTTGAACTTGGAGAAAAGTAAGTATATGCCTGCAAACTGCAACATGTTCAGTAGCATTTTTCCCATTGTTAGGGAAAAATAAAGGAAGCTGATCATACAGATGACCAGGGATTTCATGGACAAATCCTGGTATATACAAAGGGCTACCCATTAGAGATGGGCTTTCCAAGACCTGGCCCACTCCAACTCACAACGATCTGAAATTACTCATAGGCCCTCCTTCTAGTGCCAGTTCTTATTGACATCCTAAATGGCACAGCAACATTGCAAGCAGAATATTGCTATCCTGCTTCTCCTAAAAGAGAAAGGCAACACATGGATGCCTTAGCTCCCAAGGTCTTGGTAGTTGGGTCTCAACTATGTTGATGTCCCTCAGTGGTCAATGTAATAGTAATATTCAAGGGGCCTACTGGTTTTGAGCTTTTGGACTATTGTGGGTTGAACATGAATTTAAATCTACTCTAACCGGGGTTTTCAAAGAAATAGAAAAAGATAGATCAGGGCTTTGGGATAGAAAATAATGACACTTCATCTGAATTAACCAGACCGGTTGCCTTCCAAGGAACTCCTAACTAAAACTGTAGAACAAACTTAACTTGTGACTACCACACAGTTGCATTCATTCACAGTGCTAATTTCAATATCAGATTGCAAGTTACCATTTAAACAAAACATAAAAATCCAACTTCATTCCTTGAGAGCTTCCCAAATCAGATGATTAATTCAAGACAAACACCATTCTGGAACACAACATGAAATAGATTTAAATCTGGTTGCCCCTACTGTCAATGAAACAGATAGACAACATTTACAAATCTGGCACAATCACCAGTGTACAGAAAATCTGTGGCTCCAAAATGCTTCTATTTACACTAAGAACACTGAAAGATACATTAGTCTATTCTAAATCTAACTCCTACTCAGGAAGACAAAAAAAGGTCCTATTACAAAGAATCAGGATCAGCTTCTATCCCCTCCTACTAGTTCTACTCTTAATTCTACCCTAGAAGTTCTCCTCTACTACTTTCTAACTCCAAAGTTCTAACCTTTACAAAGAGGCAAGAATGACTTATATACAGAATGTACAAGAAAGGATGTGTTGTCCCCTTGCATTAGGGTTTACAAAATATATTCTTGGTTGCAGGACTGTCGGCTCTCAGATCTTTTGAAGAAAGTCAAAATTGCATTCATTGTGAAACCTTGTTGTCCATATTACTGGAAAGGTTGTTGGGAAAGATCTGTAGATCTTTTGTTGCTGCAGCATTAACTATAGCATCTGCATGTCCATCTTTGAACTCTCTTGCAGTCCGCCTTGAATGCTCCAGGATATCTGCATTAATATTGATCTGCCTCTGCCAGCAGTGATCACCACAGGTGTCCCTCTGGGTCATAGTCTCTTCTTTCTTTCAGCTTCCTTCATGTTCTAGACTTCCCCATATGTTGACCGTCCTCTGGAAGCACCGTTGAGTCTCCTGTAGATCTGAACACCTCCGTCCGAACATATTCATCCCTTAGTGAGCTCATAATGAATCCACCTTGTGTGCTTTCTGTTGATCTTCTTACATAGGGGGAGTCAATTGGTCAACTTTCGCCTGTCACTCCTCTTAGCCTCTTGCATTTGGTCCGGCGTACGCCACGCAAACTCCATCAGGCAGTCAAAATGGTCTGAACAGTATCACATGTCGGTGAGACACCCCTGGTGTCTCCCTGATGTGATTTCATCATTGTCCAGTTATCGGCATGACACCAGATAGTTGGTGTGACGTTTCAGCGAGTAGGGGAAGTCATATTGAGTCTGCAAAACCCATCAGCAAGACTCCTTTGATTCGCTGAGACCTCCTGGCGCACATCTTTCCTCTCCATGAGCTTACTCTATGTTGCTGATACTTATCAGAATCGGGGAGACATTACCCCGAATTTCCCTTCTCTTACCGAGCCCATTTCCTTTCGGTGTGACTGCATCCCTTCGCTGAGACCACATGGGGAAGCTTTTGATTTCCTTTGGAGTCTCCCTGAACTTATTCTTTCCGTAAGAGTCACATCGACGCCAGACTCACTGAGCGAGCTCATCTCAGATGTCGGCGAGACCTTTGTGTTTCGGGGAGACCTTAGATCTCCTCTTTTCTTACCGAGCCCCTCCTCTATTTCGATGAGACATCTCGTGTTGGTGAAATGCTTTACCGAAGGCAATACCTCTCGAGCCTATCTTTCTTTCGGCAAGAGCCTGCTAGGTCGGCAAGAAGTCATAGTGAAAACACCTCATTCATTTGAAGTCTCCCCGATTTCCTCTTATTTCTCCTCGAGCTCCTTTTCTTTTGGAAAGACTTGGTTTCCTTGGCATGAGATCATACCAAATCCCCTTTTTCTTTCGCTAAGACAGTCTGATATCGCCCAAACATTTTTCTGAATTCCCTTTATTCTTCTGGAGTCTCTCTGAGTTCTTTCATTTCGGCGTGACCTTCGAACTTCGCTAAGACCTTATACTGAGGTCTTGTCCTTCGTGAAGTGTTCATTTGAGTTCGGGGATAGTTTGTTTAGTCAATGAGACAGCCCATTGATCCCTAGATCTTTCAGTGAGCTCGTTTTGTCCTTTCGATGAGACAGTCTCACATCGGTGAGACCTTTGGCTGAAGCCACTCTGTTTTTCCAATGTCATTTTTGCTTCATCGGCGAGACCCGATACATTCACCAAGACTTCATAGTGAGCCCATATCACTATGCCGATGCCGCTTTTGTCACTATGACCTCACCTCTTCGGCCAGACATTATGCCGAAGGTTTTATCCTTTGGATATTTTCCATTTTGGGGAGACACTGATGTACTCACACTGAAATGAAATCTTTGTTAGGTGGTTCATTGTAGCACCCATTTGTCAGGAAGACGTTTTGTAGACACCTCATGTCTCGGTGAGAACCTTACTAATTCATCTTGTTGTCGCTATGGCATACTGATTTTCTCGCTGAAGACCACCTTTGAAATCCCTTAGCGCTACATCAGCGTGACCATCCGTCATCGCCGAGACCCCCTAGCGAGCCCCAACTGATATGCCGATGGACTTCATGTTTCGATGAGACATCTCTCGCTCGGCAAGACCTTTGGGTGACGCTATGCTGCTTCGCCGATATGTTGACCCTTCCTCTTTCAGTAAGACTCCTGGCATTCAGTGAGAGCACATACCAAAGGGAAAAACTCATGCCAAAGTGAATGCTGGTGGTGGGGCTGTCGGTGAGACTTTAAGGATTCGCTGAGACATCTTGGTGAAGAAGGAACATTCCATCGATAGTGTATTCCTTTTTCCGCCTGTCGATGAGACCCGAAGATCTTGCCGAGACTTCTCTCCAAAGGAAACCCCTCATGCTGATAGGAAATTCATGTCGTTGGGACAATGACCCTTATCTTGCCAATAGATCCTCCATATGATTTCTGATCGAGGTGACATCTTTGGGGTCTTGCCGATAGGCACCATAAACGCAGATTTGAACCAAATGAACAATGGGTCGAGGAGACCGTGATAACCCTACGCCGATGAAGATGCACAGTGGGGAGACTCTGATTCTTTGGGATTTCAAACAGTGAGAGCCAAGCCACTAGTCGGCAAGAGCCTAGAAAAGTCTTGCCGACTTTTTCCTTAACTGATTTTCATAGCCAAATGGATTGAGGACAGTCCTCAACTGAGCTCCCCTAACAAATATCATCCTATAGTAGGATTTAATCCTGCAATTCAATAGAGAAGATCACAATAAAGATCATACCAACAGTAGTCAATTAATCGAAAACATCATTGAAATGAATCCCATGCTAGTAGGGTACTGTTAAATCCTCAAACAAATGATCATACCAACAGCTCAGGTTTCAGGCCGACCCTTGAAATCCAAGCCAGGGAGGAATTCCAGAGAATTCCAAGTTGGGCGGATTCCAGCAGAATAAACATGAAAACACCCATTAGAAACTTAATCCGATCACTATAAATCCAGGAACAACATGCGAGATCTCAAAATAGCATAAAGGAAACATAAAATGCATCATTATTTATTAACTTCCTGTTACTCCATAATTCTTAACATTTCACCAGATTCCGGGGAAATCCGCGCGGGATGAATTTCTGTGAAGGAGAAGACATCCCAGCAAATCCAGAACAAACAGGGAACAACAGATTTCGGGAAAATCCGGAAGAGAAGGAAAACCACGAAAAAAGAAGACATCAGGAAAATCCGGTCCACGTGGAATTCCGCGAAGACCTAAGATCCCTGAACAACAAACGCTCAGTCAGAGTTCAAGCGAAATCCGGGAAAATCCGGATTGGGTGGAAAATCCTGAATTCAGGAGAAGACCCGAATTCTGACTGAGGCAGAAAAAAGAAGCAACCCAAGAGGAAAGGCAAAAGACCCAAAACAAAGCAACCAAAAGAGAAGGGGGACCCATTTTGATCCAGATCAAAGTGGGGTGGTTATGCAATGCATAACAAAAGTGTTCCATTAATGAATGTCATATATCTTAAAGCATGGAGGAGTAGCTACTAGTGAGGATAAAATCATCTACATACATGAACAATATCAAAAGAATAGCTTTGTGTCTTTGAATATACAGTAAGTGATAGGAGTGGCAATGTGTGAAATTGAATTCAAGAAGGAAACCATCTATCTTCTCATACCTTGATCCCTAAGGGCTTGTATGAGACCATATAAAGAATATTGTAGCTTAAAAACAAGAGAATAATCCTACACAAATCCTAGAGGTTTCTCCATGTAGATCTACTCATGAAGATCACAATAAAAAAATTGAACTCTTCACATCCATCTAACTTAAATAGGAAAACCATGAGAAGTGGGTAGAGAAATTATGAAGAAAAAAAAATGCATCTTGGATACAACAAAAAATATCTCTTACTCTCAACCTATGAGAAACCCTTAGAAACAAGACATTCTTTGTATCACTTAATAGAACCATTAGTTATGAACTTGGTGTGATATATCCACTTGCATCAAACTATATTTCTCCCTAGAGGAAGAGAAACTAAATCCCATATGTATTTCTTTATCAACAAATAATATTGCTCATTTATAGCATGAATCCACTCTACAATACTTGAATCCAGATAAAAAATATAAAGATTGGTAGATGTAACATGTATCAGAAAACTAGTACTAGCATATACTAAGAGAAAGTGTGATGATGATCTATAGGATCACCAACTAAATGTACATCCTCCTAAATAATATTACAAGCCCATCTAGGTAAAATATGAGTGGTAAGAGGTAGAAGTGGTGGTGTAGCAAGTGGTGGTATAAAACCATCATCTAAAGTATCCTCCAATACACAAATATCCTCATGAGATAAATAATGTAACTCTTTTAGTGAGGAAGAAGAAGCGTATATTGAATCTGACTATGGGAACCTGGACTTGTCAAACTCTAGACATCTCTATGAATGTAAGCATCTCATGTGGTATGATAAAACAATCGATATTCCTTCACATCCTCACAAGAGAAAAAATAAATGAATGGGTGACTCTTCTTCTCCATTTCCTTATTTTTTCCATCTAATATGAATTCCCAAGCCTCACTACCAAATACCCTATAGAGGGAAACATTAATCTTGATATTAGACCAAGCCTCCTACAAAGTGATATTCAAATTTTCCTTTTAGGGTATGTGGTTTTGAATATAATTAGCACAATTGATTGCCTCAAAATAAAAATATGGAGCCATATACTAATAATAAAGAATACAATTGGCCATCTCCCAAAGTGATATATTCTCACATTCAACCACACTATTCTACTAGAAGTATTATAGGAACTAAAAATTTATGATAAATACCATTCTTCTGCATGTAGTTGCTAAATAGAATAATTGATTGCTTCTTCATGAACACATTGCTGGCATATGGCTCAGGGAGATTATTGGTATGGCTTCTAGTGTTGTCATTGATGGCAACTGAAGTCACTATTGTGGTCCGCAGATCCGAACCTGGTCATACCGACAGCTAAAGTCAAGTACAATTTATTACCAGCAGAGAACATGATGAACAGGGTATCCAGTTAGTATGTCAATCTGTATGCTTCACCGGATCATCATCTTGTGTTGTGGATCCTTAGGACAGGTTGTTAAGCATGTATGGTACCTTATTGGTAAGTTTTGTGATGTTGCATTAATCCATGTACGAGTAAGGAGATATGGAAAAATGATTTTTTGTCTATTTTATCATTATGGTCGACCTAATCAATGAAGCGTGTTGCGGATGTATAAGGGGGGTATATGCAGGATCATGATGGGCCAAAAAGTGGCAATATGATGGGTATGTGGCTGACGACTATTTTTCACAAAAAATTGATGAAACAAAAAGGGTTTTTAAAGGAGATTCTCAGCTTTCCACTGATATAAATTATGCTTTACTTTGAATTTAATAAGTAATTATTATTCATTTTCTATTCAAATTACGAGTAAAGTCTTAATTGATAGATTGAATGAAAAATGTCTATAGCTTTCAAACAGTATCACATTTTCTAAATCCAAAACATGCATCACATTCTATGCTTCACATAATATATGATTAAAAAAAATAAAAAATGAATTTCATTAGTTTTGACCAAGTTAAGGTGGTCAAACATACGAGTTTTTATATTTTTTAAAAAATTGTAATAAAGAATTCATAATTAATTATTTACTTGGAAAAAATTTACAGAAAAATATGCATCACATCGAGGCATGAGTCCTCTACTTATATCTAAAATCTTATAAAAAAATATGATTATTTTATTGTGGTTAGGGTGGTTAGACATACACCTACTTATTTTTCCCTAAAATTTAAGTACCACGCATTGAAATTTCAAATTTTCACCAAATAGATTTTTTTTTTATAAAACCTAGTAGTTTAGAAATTACATTCAATTTTCTATAGATTTTATTCTTACATATTTTTCAAACAATATAGATAACTTATTCAAATTTTTACGTCAAGTTGCCTAACTCAAATTTTTCTGAATTTTTTGCCACTTAAGGGCCTGTTTTTTCCATGATAATCCTGCACATACCCAGGGATGATTGTTTAATTGTTTCTATGTTTGAGAATTTTGTTTTGGGTCCTAGCTATGGTTTGGCCGACATATGTGGGAAAACGTCAAAAACTATTTATGATTTGAAGCCGACATGTAGAGGATATTATATTTTGTGTGAAGCCGACATATAGTGTTTGAATTCTTGCTAACGGGTATTTATGCGAGTTCAGGCAATTCATTTTGTGTGCATGAGATATATGAGAGAAGTTGTAGGGCAGAGAAGTTGGGTATGCAAATATCAGAAGATCAACTATGAGAATTTTTTTGGTACAAAAGAGGATTTGGTGACAGAGTAGAAGCAAAGTGTAGAGTCTGACAAAAGGTTCAGAACTTGATTTATGAGCTTTACAGGAACTGAAGCCAGGAATTTGTAGATGCTATCTTCTCAGTTCAATTTTTTTTTGTAATCTCTAACATTTTGTAAGGTAGTGAGCCTTCCTTGTTTTGAGCAGTAAGCTCTAGGCAGTGTGCCTGAATGCATGTGCATTCCCTTTTCTTTATACTTTTAACAGGGTATAATATTGTGGACTAACATCCACCGTGGTTTTTCCCCTAGGTAACAGGGTTTCCACGTAAAAATATTGGTGTTATGGTGCTTTGATTATCTTGCTCATGTGCTTGCATCTTTATTTCTATTTATGTGTTGTTAATGGCTTAATATCTAGATTTAAAGTTTAAATTTGTGGAACACTGATTCACCCCCCCTCTAAGTGTTCCTTGAGTCCAACACACATTAAATATCTTGAAAATGGTGAATACATCACTCTTGCAATTGAGAGAGAACATCCATATATAATGATAGTAGACATAAATGAAGATAAGAATGTACTTGGATCCCTAAAAAGGAGTGGAAAAGGACATAAGGACACAATGTACCAACTCTATTAAGGTAGAAGTATGGTGGGCCTTACCCTTCATAAAGGGCCCCTAATGAGTTTTGATAAGAACATAACCTCAAAAAAATCCATATATGCATGAAACCTTAAGGAGATCAAGTATCACCTCTTGTGTACTCAATTGTTGTAGATACCTATAGTTGGAATTACCAAAATATTTATTCCAAATTTTACTCAAGGAATCTACATGGGAAATGTGTGATAAATCTAGTGATAAAGGACTCAAAAGAGTAAAATATGTACAATTTGGACTCATTATAAGCCCTACCTAAAGTAATAGTTGTCTATGGATGTTGGAGATAATGAGTGACATTATCATGTGAAAAATAGACTATCTTATCAGGCTAAGTGTGACAAATCTAGAAAATGGAGAGAAGATTTATAAATATCTTGGAACAAGAACATCTTCAATGTAACCATCAATTATATATACAATTCATGGCCCCAAAACTAAAATATTTGAATAGTTGCCTACTGCAATTTGAGAAGTATTGCTATCAAAAAGAGACTCGAATAGATCAAGAGAATGATTCATATGATTAGAGTCTCCATAGTCTACAATCCAATTATGTGTTGAAGATAAATCATGTATTGAAGGTGTATGGCTTTTTCTTGTTCTGGTGGAAGAAGACTTAGAGGGTGAAATGATATATTGCTACATGGCCTCCTCTAATGCCTCTAGTCTCTTCCAACATTTGGTAATTGCATTTCTCTACTTGTCAAAAGAACTAAAAGGATCTCTTAATTTATTCTTCACCTTGGAGGAATACTCACTAATCTTAGAAGATTTATCATTTTTAGGCCTAGAGGAACCCTCACTACCTAATGTATATTTTTTCTTAAGATTCTACATCAGATTCTTATCTTTTCCCTTGGATGAATAAGAAACCAATGCATGAATTTTGGAACTAAAGTGACTCTAATTTTCTCAACTTATCATATTCCCATGTGTCAAGTGATCACAAAAGACCTCAAATGAAGGAAAAGTGAATGTATCCCCCAAGGAATCCATAGTGGAATAAAATTTCAAAGAGAACACTTGAATGGGTCCTCAAAGCTTAGATAGGATAAAAAATAAATGTTTTTTCATCTTTGTCCTTTCCACAAACCTATAAAAGTGATCTTACTGACTTGAATTTCACAAAAAACTTCTCAATGGACAAAAATGAATTTGATGTCAATGTAGACAATTGTATTTCAACCTATAATTCCTAGAACTCATTAACGATACCATATAATTTCTTGTACTTATCCAAAATCTACTTAGGATTCCTACAAGACTCTATGTGAAACAACAAGCTATCTAAAAAATGAAGTGTAATAAGACCCATGGTTGCATCCATCTTGTTTCTATAAGAAAATATCTCATATTACTAACTTAGGTGTAGTATCATCCAATGTAGATAATAGTTCCTTGGACATACGCAATCTAGTCATCTAGGGTTTTGAGGTGTGATAGTTTTAAGTGTAAGGTGCTTAATCGAAGAGATTTATGTCATGTGTATGTTTGGTTTTAACTTTTATAAAGTGACTAAATACTAGTTTTGAATGTTTTTTACTCTTGAAGTTAATTTAGGAATCAAATTTATCATCCCAAAACAAGAAAAACCTAACCCGTTTATAAATTTGACAACTAGAAAGAGAAAAATGAAATATTTCCTTTAAATTTGATCTATGTGTACTTGGTAAAAATTCTAGAAAATCAAGTTAGAGAATTATGTAGAGTATTAAACCAACTTTTCAATGTTGTAAGAATCATAAAAAATAGAGATCAAAGACAAAAATCATGAATTTGGAAAAAAAAATAGGTAGATCTAACTTCAATCGGCAATAGAACTCACCAACGACAAAAATTTAAAAAAATAACTAGCAACACTAGAAAGTTCTTAGATCCAACTTTTTGATGATATCTAGTTTGCAAAAATTTGAGTCCATCTACTCAAGTTATAGATTTCTTTTAAAAAAAACTCTTTTGGGAAAGGTGGGTGGAGGTTGATGGCCCTACGATGGCAACCTAGCAATGGGATAATGGCACTGCTCATGCTAGTGGTGACTTAATCGTGATTGCTTGTCGATCAGGATAAGGGGTAGTAGTGACTAGGATAATAGATGGAAAAGTGGAGCCCAACAACCTAACAACAAAGTTTTAGCAATTTTTGTAATGATCAACAATGAAAAGGGTCATTGTTAGTGACAAATCTAGTGATGGTAGTAGAAACTAGAGGTTCAACTTGATAGAGGGTGATGGCAGATTTCATTGCCACTAGGGATTAAATAAATGGCCCTAAATCGCTAAGGTGATTAGGGTTTTAAGATCCCTCATCACTAAAAATAGAAATGGTTGGAAAATATAACACAAACCATTAAAAACCAAAAAAAAGTCCAAGATTTCTTAAAACTTGTTAGAAATTTTAATTTTTTCTCACTATGAAAAATGTCACCATAAAAAAACTCACCAAAAATTGATATCAATAGTCCAAATTTGTAAACAAGGCCTACAACATAAGGTATGATGATGTACAATCGATATGGATTTGTACATGTGTATGGATTTCATACAACTATATGGATTTTACTTGCATGAATTTTAATGATCCCAAAAACTCACATAAATTTTTATTTGCCTAGATTTTCATGAGTTGACAATTGGTATCAAGGTTTCTAGGTAGTTTGAGTGCAACAGTGAGATCTGTTTCACTCCAATGTGTATTGTTTGAATGTTTAAGGAAAAATATCTCAAAAAAAGAGAATTATAGATTTGGTGTTTTGGTACTGTGTTGGAGTTGATAATTGAACCCCACAGCTACCAAATATCACCTACAATCAAAACACCTATCACAGAAGAGAGAGAGGGAAATAAATTTTCTATGAAAGCCCTGAGTATTCTAGTGATCCAAAAAATAAATGAATGATGCAACATACAATGAATTACCCTTGATAAAAAATAAATAAACCTTAAATAAAACCCTAAGTGAGGATTAAATTTGATCATGACATATGTGTTAATCTTATGACTTGAGACCAAAAAAAATGTGCATGACATAAGTGAGTTTAAAAGTATGCTAGTGTAAAAAGAGATTTAATAATTTATTTATTTATTTATTAGGTAATTATATTTTTACTCTAATGTTCTTCACATGAACCCATGTCTCATGACTATGAATGGTCCACTTAGCACTCATTGCTTCTCAATGATGCGCATAGGGGTGAAGCATCAGAACTTCCTAGGAGATCACCCATCCTAGTACTCCTCCAATGCACTTAACCAAGGTGTTTCCACCAAGATCAAGCCCACTTAGCTTGTTACCCCATTTGTAAATTCTTCAGCAAGGGTTGTGTTGTATGAATCTTTCATTGTGAAGCCCTTTTAGCTTATACATTGATAAATATGAGGTATTTGCTTTATTGTGTGAAATTATTATATTTATATCAATATTTGATTGCACATTTTTGAGTAAAAACTCATTGACCCATATTTCATGAGTAATGGTTCACATGAACCTATCTTTAATAAAAATGAATGGTCAAATTAGCACTAATGGTTCACTTAGAAATCATTTCATCTAGTTGATGCTCATAGGGGTGAATCATTTGGGCTTCTTTTGAGAGTTCACCCATCCTAGTAATACTCTGGCTAAAGCATGCTTAGCCATGAAGTTTCCTCCAAGACTAAGCCCACTTAGCTTGCTACCCCATTTACAAAAACCTTTAGCAGTATTTGTGCCTTATAAATTGTTCACTATAAATCTCCCTTAACTCATCAATGTGTTTTTTACAATGTGAAATTATGTATTCGAACAATAAACATATTTAATAGTAGGGGAGAGGACCCAGTAGTTGAGCACCCTAACTCTGTGCTTCTCAAAATCCTCTATGGAAATTTCAAATCATTGTCATTTTTTTACAACAACCTACTTGGCAAGCCCCCTGCTTAACTAAGGTTTCAAGGCAACATAATCAAATATGATGCCACATCAGTATGTTTTTCGTCAAGGTGTCCAAAAGAGCCCAAAAACAAGTGAGACCAATACTTGTGCACTAAATCATGTTTTATTGGTGTGCTAATGTGGCATCACATGATTTGTTCCTTTTTAGATCTAAGGAATACATTTCATTCAATTATGGGTAGTCATCATCAACACTAACTTTAAAGTCACAAGTATTGGTCCAATATTGTTAAAAATATTGAGCATTAAATCAACAAATGCTATAACAACTATTGGAACATGCCCTCTCTCCTAATGCTAAAAAAATTACCCTATCCAAAGAAAACTACCTACTTTCTTTACGTAATTATCAGCAATCAAAAGACAGGAGAGGAGGACAGTTACAAATAACTGCAGCAGGTAAAAGAAGGGCAGCATTACCCATGAATAACAGTCCAAGACTGTAGTTGCACAGAAAACCACAGTGACAGTCTATGATTGCAGCATACACACAGAAAAGAGTCAGAAACCAGAAGTTATAATCAGTAATCAAAAAATAACAGAAAAGGACAGTTACAAATAACTGCAGCAGGTAAAAGAATAATAGCATTAACCATCAATAACAGCCCAAGACTGTAGTTGCACAGTCCATAAACTATTCAAACACAGTGACAGTCCATTATTACAACATACATACAGAAAAGAGTCAGAAACCAGCAGTTGTAAACAAGGTACAGCTAGAAAAAGAAATGTACATCTGTAACACAACAAAACAACGTCAGCAACAACTACTGCTATCCCACAGTCCATAAACAACTGTTCAATTAACAGTGACATTCCATCAGAAACTCTCTAGCTCACCTAACTATACTGGGATAATCATTTATCATTTAGAAATTTTTTACATTCCATGCATTAAAAACAAGTAAATAACCAAAATGAAAGCGATATAACTTATCTCAGTAACAGGAAATTAAAACCCAGCACGTTACTTTCTGGAAGCGTTAAACTTTCTGTCCCTTAGATCTTACTTATAATGGCGACACACAGTAAGAAAGAAAAGATCACAAGTATAAGAAAATATCAGGCGAAACATATTCTCAGGGTATAGGTACTGTCAAACGTTGTAATCGAGTCATCACCTCCATTCCTTTTCAATGTGATCGTGATTGGCTTGGACTCTCTCGCAGAAATCCCGCAATTAGCGTGAGTAGCAGGAACTTGGGAACATCCTTCATTTTCAATTCCAAACTTTTGTCGAAAATGATTTCCAGTCTAAGCCAAGAATTCAATTTAAACGCAGTCGAGGTGAATAATGTTTAAGAGACGTGCAGATCATGGTAGTTAGTTAAGAAGTCTAAGAGTAGTTCTATTTTAGCTTTTATATTTATTAATAAAATATATTATTTAGTTGAATGAGGATTTATATGTAGACTTTTGGATACAATTTTTTTAAAAGATTCCGTCAAGAAGTAATAAACGATGTTTGATAAATGTGAGATCTGATCTTTCTTTAGTGAGATTTAAGTAAATAAAGTAGATTGTGTACAAATATTTATATTGGATTGTTGGTTATATATATTATTTACAATAATATCAATATATTCGTCAAATATTAATAAATAGACTTCAAACCTATAAGAATTGTCTTCCAAAAATGTTAAGCTAGATCCAATTATACATTCTTCCACATAAATTATAATAAATAATATCATTCAAAGTGATTGTTGAATTCAATGAGTTTCACTTATATCTCTAAGAAAATATGAACAAACCATACCAAACACATGTGAAATTACAATGAAATCAATATGTATCTAAAATATTGAATTTAAGTAATGAATTTAATTGGATTACATAAACCAATTATAAATATCTTACATTGGAGTGGAAGAATTGGCAAATTCAACTATTGTAGGTTGGATCTCACCAATAGCAGAGACCAAAAATCATTTGGTTTCATTTGACAAAGGAGTATAACAAATGTCAAGAGCCCATTTGTTCTAGGCGTTGAAGGCTAAACCACAACCATCCCATCGAAAACAAATGTTTTTGACATGTGCCCCTACCCATTCAAGAAAGTCCTCCCAAATAAATATAACATGTGATTTATCCAACTTAGAAGACTTACACTTTCAATGGCACACAAAATCGGGTTGTTGTTAACAATTTGTATTT
>VDFB02353493.1:400504549-400588014 GCA_007258455.2 Sequoia sempervirens | reverse complement strand
TCTCCCCTTAACCCTATAACCCTAAACCCGTCTACTCCCTACCCTCTATCTCTCTCCCACTCCCCCCTCTCTCTCTTGAAAGTTTCTCCCTCCTACCCACTCTCCCTCTCGAGCTCCTCTAACCTTAACCCTTAAACCCTAGGACCCCCTACCCTTAACCTTTAAACCCTAGGACCTCCTACCCTTTATCTCTCTCCCACTCCCCCCTCTCTCTCTCTCAAGTATCTCCCTCCTACCAAGGATTAAATTTGAAGGCTAACTTTGCTTGTCAACAAATTTTTTAATGATGGTTATCTATTCAAGGGTGCCCTAGAAACATTATGGTATACCTTAGTGTATGTAAAATTATATATAAATTAAACATATATATCATTATAATTCTATATAAATTTTAACAGTCTATCCAAAATATCTCCTTTTATCTGATACAATCTTCTTAAAATTTTGATTGTATTCTACAGAAAAATTATCTAAATACGGTCATACGGCCATCAAATTTAAGCCCTATCTCCTACCCTCACTCTCCCTTTCTCTCCCACTCCCTCCATATCTCTCTCTCAAGTCATAGTTTAAAAAATATATAATTAATATTTATATTAATATTAAAAATAATTTTTAAAAGATTGGGTTCGACCGAACATCTTTAGAATGTTCGAATGAACCCAATTTAAATCAATTTTTTTTATTCTATGTTTAATGGGTTTGGTCAAACCCCTGTTCGACTGAACAATATTTTTTTGTTTGACCGAACCAACATTTTTTCACTCCCATCCCCTGAGGCACCAAAATTGCTAAGAATTTTGCACTTCGAAGCTCAATTTGAGAATGAAAATGGAGGAGATCTCAGAAACTCAAATAGTATTAGGTTTCCCTCAAAAAGATCTATCCAACGAATATAATTTTAATATGTTTTGATTATATTATCTATTTGTTTTTTTATGTTTTATTAAATATAGGTTTTTCACCGAAAACAAAACTCTTTGTTCTGCACATGTAGAAAAATAGAAGATTATCAATTTTTTTTTTTTTTTAAAAATATGAGTGCACCAAATATTGGAGTCCTCGATCCAACAAAAAAAAAAAAGTTCGATACATACAGTAAAAGTTATGTATTATATGGTTGTGTTATGTCTGAATTGTAACTGATTTGATTTTGAAACTTGATTAAAGAAAAAATGTTCAATAAAAAACTATCTAACCAATTGGAAGCACTAGATATTGGAGTTACAAATCTAAATTTGAAAGAATTGGAATTTTATCTTTCAAGGAAAAAAAGTTATGCATTATATGGTGTGCGTCACTTTTTAAAAATGTTGTTTTTTGAAAAAAATCAATTTCCGTGGAAGATGGAAAAAGAAGTGCAATCTAATTCCAAAATTTTTGAAAAAAATATATTTAGAATCTACAGAAAATATGTGACAAGACTCTAGTTTGCATCATCTTCAAATTCCTCATGGTTTAATCGCTATAGGTTCCCAAATGTGAAGATTTAGTTAAAAAAAATAAAATAAGTGTCCAGTTTGGCCAAAAATTGTAAACCACTATTGTGGGATCACCCATTACACTCACAAACACTTACACCATTAATTAGGTCAACCTAATTAGATGAAACATGTAATATAATAACTTGTTGGTTCAAGATCCAACCACTCACGCCTCAAAATTTGTAACACATCAAAGTAGGTTGGAAAGGACCTATAATCACTCTCTTAAGTTTTCTTAAATCATATTTTAAATTCGCACAACCCTAAACTCTTTAGGTTAGCACTAGATAGTAAATACTGGTGATATGAACCATCTATTCATTCACAAAACAACATGTGAACCACCAAAAAACTTGCCACTTGGATCACACACCCTTGTGACACCTCTAAGAACTCCCACAAAAATTGATATAACTAGATATTATACTATGATGGAATGCAGACCATTCCAAACATGTACTTTGTACTGGCAACACTATCACTAGTAGACTTGATACACTCTCATCATTATCTTCGATACCAGAGGAAATAAAGACATAACTCTTTGGATTTAGATTCCTTTGACATACACCAAAAATTACCTTAGAACCGTAGACCAAAATTCTTCAAGGTGGAGCAATGTAGACCTAAAAACTGATACTCTATACATTTAAAACTAAACTTTGTGACCTAGCCAAATATTAATATATTTTTTCTGCATTGGATCAAAAATCTTACACTTGTATAATGGATTACCATCACCATACTCACTTATGCTTCACCAATCAACTCTACCTCAATGTATTCTTTAATTTTGACATCAAACAACAATGTTGACATCAATGAAAACACTATATATGATCATGCTCATGTTGCCAACAACCATATCAATGACGATAAAACCAACAATTTCCTCAGACTTCCAACATGCATGAAAGTGCATTGCATGTTTGAGGGGTTGTATGTATGAGGAAATACGTATTAGAAATGAAGAAAAAAAATTAGGCAGGTCCCAATGATGATAGTACAGTTCATGCAAGGCTATTGTATGCATACAAGTGTTGTACATGTCAAGGATTCTCAAGAAACACATTTAGGCTTTGGATTTCTAACATGTGGAAATCCTAGGTGTCCATCTTCTCTTGTGGAGTTATATTTATTTGGTACATGTTTATTTTAAAATTAGTACAAGTTTGAATAATTCATGAGTACCATTATGTTGTTAGAATCACTCTAAATATCTTGTTGTAGTTCAAGACTCCTGAAGTAGGTCAAGGAAGATTGGATTCATAAAACCCCTATATAGTTGATTTTTGATTGTGCATGCATGACCCACATGAGATAAATTTATTTGATAACTAAATGATATATCCTTGGTTATATTATGAGGTCATTACTACATATGAAGGACTAATTTATTAAAAAAATATTATTTAATTTTTTGTGATTTTTTGATGATATGCTCAATTAGTAATATGGTTCCAAACCAATGACTACTCCTTGGGAAATAGAGACAGTAAATTGGAAGGTAACAAACTAAAATAAAAGAATAGAAAGTCATGTATTTACACACAATAAAGATGAAATTTTTTGTAACATACTTATTAATCTTTAACAGAGCTATGTACATATCCATATATAACATGAGAAATATCATTACAAATATTACAACATTTTCAAAGTGTTGTTATACCCATCTATCTCATATTACATTTATGCCAAAAAATGTGGCAAATAAAAATTCCTAGCTACAACTAAGAACCTCTCTTGAATATATATACATATCATCATGAAGAAAATCTACAACAAAACCCACCCTCAATATTTACCTTCTTAGATTACATAGGTATGTACACCCTAATGATGCAAAACTTGCAAAAATATAATACTACATACGAGCTAAGAGAGATTTGATATAGTTAGGTGGTATGATGACCATATGATTATGTAGATTTTCATATGACCACCATTGCTGACCTCTCCAAAAAATCATCAAAAATTTTCGTTGCCAAAATATATATTGTGTTCTATATGCAAATTTATCTCTTAGGAACTTTGAGCACAAAGGTGGTGTTTACTTTACTCTAAGATGCACCATTTAAAATTCAATGCCTAGGACCATTGTATATCCAAGAAAGAAAGGGAATGGACTTGCAAGATTGCTCTAATTCCATGTTGGAGTAGCCAAGATCTTGCAAGATCAAAAATATTCCACAAACATGAATTTTAAGATGAAAATTATTATATGTATGTTATAAAATGTGCAAAAGAGAGCCTTAAATATAAAAGCAATGATGAGGAGGTGAGCAGTTAGGAGTGAAACTTTGAATACCCCTCCGAATGTGAAACACGTGTAAGAGTTCATGGACAAGTGTATTAAAACATGGTGAACCCATTTGAGGTGAGCAAAAAAAGTGAGATGTCTCTCTAAGGGAGCTTAATAGTAGTGTGTTTGTAGGAACACCTAGATAATAGGTAAATGTAAGATAGTTTAGTAATAACACTTTTCACACTATCAATATGTTGAAAAAGACAACTAAGAGGGGGGGGTGAATAAATTGACATAGATTTAAACCTTTATTCATTCACTGGAACTAATCCTTAACACTGTTTAGATGATTAAACATTAAATATTGGTACAAAAATTGAAAACTATCACACAAACACAATAACACCAGATTTACGCGAAAAATCCAACAAGGGAAAAACCATGGTGAGGATTAACTCACACTATAGAGAATATCAAAATCGATTACAAGAGGTTCACTACTTGAGAAACAAGGCTCACTCCCAAAACAAGGACTCACTATCCAACAAGGCTAACAACCTAGAGGGCTCACTGCCACTGAGATACAAAGAAGATAGAAGAGATACGTTATAGAGAGAAGGAAATCTCAATGAAATGAAGAAATCCACCACAATTTCCTCAACCACTTGTAGACATGCATGAATGATAGAGTACACCTTTTGCTCATTGCATCTGGAAAACTCAACATTTAAGCTTCACACTAATCTACCACACTTGCATCACACACACACACTAATTCATATCAATCTCACATCTATTTGCTCTATTTATTTGCACTTATCTCTCTTTCCTCTTTCTATGATATATTTTACCACTAACTCATCCTATATTTATGCCATCTTCAACTTTGAAACATATTCAAAGTCAGCCATCCAAATTCAAATTCAAATTAGGTTGGCACCAAAACATCCTAGGGTAAAATTAGAATGAGGGAGACCCAAACACATGCTTCATATGGACCCAAATAGATCCAACACGCTTCATAAACTACAAAACAAGGTTGGCCAAACTACTGTAAAAAACATAGAACAATTAAGCACTAACTTTCCAGATACCAAAACTATCTTCAATAAAATCAAAACAACTCAACTATAGAACCACAATTCATAAGACTTTAACAAAGAGAAATCTGGACCAACAATATTTCTCTTGAACCTCAACCAGAAACACAAAAATCCATAGTTCACAACTAGTGAATATAACTCGCACTGTACAATGAATGAACAACCAAAAATGTGGATATAGCAGCTTCCAACAACCATGATCAACATATTTGAACCACACAAACATAGGAGAAAAACCCAGAGCAACCATTGAACACCTACAATCTTTCGTCAATACAATTTTCTCAATATCCTCGACATATATAGCCAATACCCTATATCCATGAAACTAATGACAACATCAATTAGTAGTTAATGTAATGCCCCACCACGCAACCCTAGGGGAAGTTGCAACTACAACCAATTTCACTACAATTTTTTTTTTTTAAAAACAATAACAAGTATGATAACAACACCATACTAACAATCCCCTAAGGTTGCGAGACAAAGATTAAATAATTCATAGCTTAAAACAACATGCATGAAATGAAACGTAACAACAATCACTTAAATTAATTTAAGCACATACATTCCCTACATGAGATTTCCAATTTAGACCATGAGATCCTTCTCGGTTCCAATACAAAAGTGATATAATTACATTTACATCTCTCATTCCCAGAATGAGGCAAATCAATGACATAATTGTTTATTACAATTCCCACCTCGATAAAATGAGGGTAAATAAAATGCATAGCACCAACATAAATGAAACCAAGGTAGCAACTGGAATCCCACGAGCTCTCCAACATGAAAGTCTCGTCCACAAAAGAAATGCCAACACAATGGAGTATGGTGCACGTTCCACCCAACCATGTGATACCCGAAGGCTCACCCCCCGTGCTAGGAGATAGTAACAAGGGTTTCAGATCAAGACCAACAACCTATAAACATGGGCAACACGACTCAACTAGAAAATGATAGGAACATGAAAACACAGGACATAACGGTAACAATGCTTCCAGATTCTAGATACATGAACACACCACGATTGCAAACATAATGTTGTCTTAAGAGAAGTGTCATCACAATGCTGCATGGGATATCCTGGCAAGTCTTCCTAGGTCCCAGCCCCCATCTCGGGATATCCTGGTAACCTCTAACGACTCCCGGCCCCACATGCAAACCAATGCGGAATCAGTTATCTTTCGAAGGGACAAGATAACGATCTTGCCATTCCAGGCCTTCTCGTCTCATCCCAAGCCTATGCAAGCACTTGCGTCCATGAGCGAGGCAAAATTAATCTTTTTAAATGTTGGTACCACCTATGCTAATTAATTGGTTTAAATTATCACTGAATTAACCAACTTACATTGAGATCTCCTGGCACCACTTTGTGTGCCGGCCTTCAATGCAAGCCACTTCCCTAAGACAACACGTGGAACTAAGCCACCACCAAAGGTACTCAAGTGCAATCTCGGAATGATGAATCCCTAACCACGACATGAAGTCAACCTATCCCAACCAAGATGACAGGGCTTGACTGGACACAGTGCGTGCACTAGCCAGGGTAGACTAGGGTTGACCAACATAACAACCACCCAAACACATAAAAGAAAGCCCTATCTGGAAGACCTACATACCACAGACTAGATTGCCCCACACCCAAAAAGAAGCCTCATAAGCAATATAAAGTAAACTACTTTAGGATTTCGTAAATCCAATTCACTCAACGCATTGGTGCATTACTCAAATTAAATCAAATCAATTCTGGTACAATTACGCGAGTGGTCTAATGTATTGCACTTATTTTCGCAATCTACACTTGATCAATTAATCATAATGCAAAATTCTCATAATGAAATAACTTCCTATACATTGCCAAGAATGACTTGATGGTGACACACAATTATCATTTTATTTATATATATAAAAAAAAGAAACATATATATAAAAAATGTATCCTTGACGTAAATATAATACTACGCATTTTATATATATAAACGACACTTAACCATCTACTTTAATATAAAATTTCCCGAAATAAATCATATTGCATTAATTCATTATTTAAAATATAATGAAAATGTATTTCAACATATATATATATGTAAATAATATATATATATAACTCATATATTTGAAATATATTAATTATATATTTAAATAATAATTTTATTATTTAAAACAAACATTGAAATTCATAATATATATATATATTAAATGTGATATAAATATATATATATAATATATTATATATAATATAATATAAAATACATATATTATATTTAATATAATATATAAAAATAAAAATATAAAAGAAATTATAAACAAATCAAAACCCACGAACTAAACAAAACAGGGTTTAATCCCTACACATCCGCCACCCAGAAACTGCGGCAGGGGAGACCTGCGTCTCCCTTAGCCGCCTCCCCTGCATATGACGCTGCCAGGGAAGGCAGCGCGCTGCCTTCACTGGCGGCGCCTCCCTCCTGGGACGGCCAAGGCTGCCGCGTGGCCGCGCAGGGGTTTCATCCCCAAAACGCCGCCCTTACAAAAAAACGCGGACCCAGATTTAAAAAAAAAACACAGAACATTAATTTTACCAGACATCCTTTATAAAATAAATTTACAACAAATTTATAACATTTTAATTATCATAAATGCACATATATGTATATATATTTGTAATAATATACATATATGTGCATATATGTGCCATTATAAAAACACAGTCATGAAGGAAGGACTGTAATAGTATTTTTTTTTAAATACCCATATTGGAGTTGAGAAAATTTGAGTTCACATTAAAAACATCACAATTTAACCCAAAATCCTAAAATTTTACCCAAATGGAATAGAAATTTCACAACACAACAAGTTTTCAACAAAACCCATTTGAAATATTCCATTTGTTTCAAAAAAATTTCATGTTGGTTGAAGAAAATTTCTGTTTCAACTTGTTTTCTAAAAACAAATGCAAAACTCTACACTTTCAAGTTTGAATGAAGAATCTAAGATGGGTTTAAAATCTTAATGTTTGAATTATCCAAATCCACATTTTAGCCATTTACAAACAAGATTTTTGAAATAAAAATTGCATAGAGAAGGGAAAAAAAAGGAAACCTTTTGTTTTCTCCTAGTTTTTGAAGAATCCTTTAATGGAGATTGTGCTCTTCCAAATCTTTTCCACCACCAAGCTTTTCCAAATCCTCCTCCACAATTCTTTTCCAAAAATTCTTCAAGTTTTCCTCTTCCTCTCTCTCAAATTTCCAAATTTTAAAAAAAAGATAATTCAAAAAAAGCCAAGCATTTTCCTTATGGCCTCCAAAAAAAAGGTCAAACCCCTAATTTAGCCACCCACCAAAAGTTATTGCAAACTTGGATATTTTTGGATATTTCTTTTTTTTTGAAAACAATAAAACCATCTTATTTTTCCTTTTCAAATGCATATGCTCATTTAAATTCAAATTTCATTTACCCCACCATGCTAGCTAAATTTATTTTATTTCACAAAATTATATCCAACTATTACATTTAAAATAAATCATTTTTTTAAATTTTATTTTCTTACATTAGGAATGCAATACAGCTTCGAAATAAAAATATTTTCTTTTGTCTCATCATTTACTAATGCTAACACCTATGGACTTAATTTACTTAATCCGCAATAAATCTAATTCACGGTTAGATTATTCATCAATTGCATTAAATCAACTAATAAATCAATGAGCACTCTATAATGCATTTTTTGCAATAAAATTAAATAAAGCAGCGCCATTACACCAGAAAATTTACATCATGCATGCAAGGGAGACAAGATGACAAGACCAACAGCTTAACCCAACTGACAACCCGACGACCCACTAGGCTAGGGTGATGTCACGACACAGAAACCCAAGCTACTATCTCCCAATCATTTCTGTTGAACAAGGGACATGCTCAGACCTGTGAAATAAGGTGGAGTCAATGTCCGGTACCTGCATCCTGCACACAACCCGAGTGTCGAACATGCATTCATATATATATATATAAACATCAAAACACACCGTGAAGAGGAAATCGCGGAATCACAGGGCACTCGCGTGCGAGTGATGTGATCCCGTCCCCTTCACCAATACAATATCGCTAACTGACATCTCTAATCATTACTTGCAAAATCAAAACATAAAGCATCAATAATTCACATACATGATAATTCAATTCACAACATGAAATAATGACATCATCTGATAAAAGTGCCATCACATCAAAACATAATGTTTACATCGCTTAATAATTAGTGATCAAAAGTAACCAAGTTTTTAACCAACGTGCTAACAAGGCAAAATATACATAACGAACACTGTTCGATCAAAATAACAAAATGAAGGGGTGTTACATCCTCCCCCCCAAGGGTCAGGCTTACTCCTGGAAGCCTGCGAACAAATAGGGATAAAGTTCCCTCATCCTAGCTGCATCCTCCCAAGTGGATGATGAGTCATCCCTAGGATCCAACTGGATCCTAACCTGATCAATATCTTGCCCTCGAAGAGCGAGCATTCTGCGCTCGACCACGGCCACGGGCTCCAAAGCCAGCTGCCCGTCCTCTACCTGCAAAGCATTCCAATCAAGGACATGAGAAATATCTGGATGGTATGGCCGAAGAACTGATACATGAAATACGTCGTGCACACGCGAGAGACTGGGCGGTAAAGCAAGACGGTAAGCAACAGGACCAATATTCTCGAGAATCTCGAAGGGCCCAACAAAGTGAGGCGCCAACTTAGAGCCCTTACCATAACGGATGGGACTCTTTCATGGGCGCACACGTAAGAAGACTCTATCGCCTACGAAAAACTGATGATCCACTCTATGTGCATCCGCATACTTCTTCTGCCTATCCTGCGCTACCACCAAGTGCTCTCTAATCCTATCCACCTGCTACTCCATATCATGCAACATCTCAGGGCCCAAAGTTACTCTGTCCTCTAGCCGATCCCAACTCAAGGGAGTGCGACATGGTCGCCCATACAATGCTTGGAATGGAGCCATACCGATAGAACTCTGAAAGCCATTATTATAGGCAAACTCTACCAGATAGAGATAGTCCTCCCATCATGTCTGTTGGTCCATCACATACATACGTAACATGTCTTCGAGGATCTGATTGACCCTCTCAGTCTGTCCATCTGTCTCGGGGTGGTAAGCTGAACTGAAGTTCAACTGTGTTCCCATCGCATGCTGTAATGACATCCATAGAGCTGAGGTGAACAATGGATCCCTGTCAGAGATAATCTGACGTGGAATACCATGCAACCTCACTATATCCTCCATGAACACTCTAGCTACGGATGATGCAGTAAAGGAAGAACGCATAGGTGAGAAGTGTGCTACCTTCGTCAACCTATCCACTGTCACCATAATTGCATCATGCCGTCTCGAAGAGTTGGGTAAACCAACAATGAAATCCAATGAGATTATATCCCATTTCCATTCTGGCACTAAATGTCACTACAGGAGCCCGGCTGGATGTTGGTGTTCGGCCTTTACCCGCTGACACTCAAGACATCTCGACACAAAATCCGCAATATCTCGCTTCATCCCTAGCCAAAAATATAACTGACGCAAATCAGCATACATCTTCTTCACCCCTGGATGGGCTGAATAAGGTGCACGATGTGCTTTAGTCATGACCAAAGCGCGAAGCTCACATGATGGGGGAACGTATATGCATCCCGTGTGTCTCAATATCTCGTCAGCATCTAGAGAGTATCCTGAATATCTACCCTCAAGGGGTCTTCCTGCCTCTATAACCGATCTAACATCCTGATACCAACTGTCAGCTGGGAGGGCAGAGAGAATCTGACTCCGCAAATTAACAATAAGAGTCATCTCAGATATCTCATGCCTTCGCCTACTGAGGGCATCTGCAACCACATTCTCCTTCCCTTGGATATACTTCACCTCGAAGTCATATTCATAGAGAAAATCCATCCATCGCCTTTGCCTAGCATTAAGGTTAGGCTGCGTGAAGATATACTGAAGGCTCCTATGATCACTATGCAGCTCAAACCTATGCCCAAGCAGAAAGTGCCTCCATCTCATTAATGCATGGACCACTGCTGCCAACTCAAGATCGTGGGTAGGATAGTTTAGCTCATGATCCTTGAGCTTTCATGACTCATATGCAATGACGTGTCCCTCCTGCATCAATACTGCACCTAATCCCTCCAAGGATGCATCCATACAAACAACAAAGTCCCCAATAGGATCCGATATCGCCAATATAGGTGCACTGGTCAACTTCCCCTTAAGACACTGAAAGGCGGTCTCACACTTCTCAGACCACTCAAACCTCTTTCCTTTCCTCTGAAGTGAGGTGATAGGATGCCCTACCCTCGAAAAGTCCTGCACAAAGCGCCTGTAATAACCCGCTAGCCCCATGAAGCTACGTATCTCGGCCACATTCATGGGCGCAGGCCAATCTAAGATTGCTTGGATCTTTGCAGGATCCACTGAAATACCCTCTCTAGAGATCACATGACCAATGTATTGGACCTCAGTTCTAAAGAATTCACACTTCAACAAATTAGCATACAACTAATTATCTCGCAAACACTGCAATACCTTTTGCAAGTGCTCCTCATGTTCCTCCATTGTTCTAGAATATACCAAAATATCATCTAGGAACACAAGAACAAACCTGTCAAGGTATGTACGAAATACCCCATTCATAAGACTCATGAACACTAAGGGTGCATTCGTCAACCCAAATGGCACAACCGTGAACTCATAGTGACCATACCGCGTTCGAAATGCGGTCTTATGAATATCTGACTCAAAAATTTGAAGCTGATGATATCCTGACTTGAGATCAATCTTCAAAAAGATGGTAGCACCCTTGATCTGATCGAATAGATCATCAATCCTAGGAAGAGGATACCGATTTCTGATGGTCACTTTGTTCAACTGTCGGTAATCAATGCATAACCGAAGTGAACTGTCCTTCTTCTTTATGAAGATGACAGGTGCTCCCCATGGAGAAACACTAGGGCGAATGAAACCCTTCTCTAACAATTCCTCAAGCTGCAACCGAAGCTCTTTCAGCTCCTCGGTAGTCATGCGATAGGGAGCTCGTGAAATGGGCTCTGATCCAGGTACTAAGTCTATCTTGAAGTCAATGTCCCTCTGAGGGGGCATCCCTGGAATCTCGTCTGGAAAGACATCGGAAAATTCCTGAAGGATGGGGTGACTATCAAGAGAAACCTTCTCTTCTCCACCTCCTAGACCCAAATCATCCACGGTAACAGTGAACAATTGGCAACCCTGCCGCAAACACCTTCTCAACTGCATAGCTGAGATGATCCTCAAGGAGATCGGCCTCTGAATCCCCACTACCTCTATCTCTCTACCAGATGTCCCAATGCATCTAATCGACTTACGTCGACAATCAATGACTACTCTATGGGCCTCTAGCCAATCCATTCCTATGACAACGTCATAAGAAACCAATGGAATAACACGAAGGTCCAAGGTAGTCTGGAGAGGTCCAACCTCTAACCTACACTTCGGCACAAGGGAAAGGGATGCAACTTTTGCACCTGAAGCTAACTCCACCTGCCACCTATCGACTTGCTTTACCGCATCCAGTCTACATCGCACCACGACCGATGAAGAAACAAAGGAATTAGACACTCCAGAATCAAATAAAATAGAAACGGGGTTACCCCCCAACATACCATAAGCCTCAACAACTGTACCTTGGTGCTCTGCCTGGCGGTTGTCAACCGCTGCGAATACTCGATGCCCATGGCCTGCATCACCTACAGTCGGCTCTGACACCGCTGGTCCTTGAGAATAACTCGATGCGCCCATATTGGGACACATCTTCGCTATGTGACCCTGTTGGCCACACGCAAAACCTCCAGTGCCTCTACCAAAGCCCCTGCCTGCAGGTGGTGCGCTAGACTGCTGCGCACTACCCCTGAAAGAAGAATGAGAACTCTGCGTTGGCTGCTCAGAGTTGAAGTGTCTCATACGCCTCCAATTCCTGTCCCCCTGCCTCTACTGGAAACCCTTTCGTTTCCCCTGGGAACCCTGCGGCTGCTGCTGACCACCCTGAGACGGACCCTGCTGAACTCTAGAAGGTGCACCTCCCTGAGGCTGACCCCCTCGAGCACTAGTCCCAGCTGCTGAACCACTGTCCACCTGCACTCCTACTTGACCACCTAAGGCCATCGCCAGGTTCTCCTCAATGAGCTTGGCCTTATCGACCACCACCTCCATGGTCCTGGGTTCAAAAACCCACACTCCACCATTGATACAGGCGTTTAAGCCCCTGAGAAAATGTTGTACCAACATGCCCTCATCATCGCCTATGCCTGCATACTATTTGAGCTCATAGAAACGATGCTCATACATCTCTACTGACATAGTCATCTGTCGAAGGGTGTGGAACTCGTCCCCTCGACGCTGCCTCCAATGCTCAGAAAGGAATCTCGCCCGAAACTGCTCTAGGAACAACTCCCAAGAAATTGTACCAATGTCCAGATGGAGCTTCTGCTCCTCTAATCTCCACCAAGTGGAGGCAAATCCCCTCATGTGCATGATAGCGCACCTAGCTCGAGTGTTGCTCCCATATGGGTGCATAGCAAAGCACCTAGTCAAGTCAATGAGCCATGTCTCTGCCTCCAAACCACTGCCTGATCCATCAAAAGTAGGTGGTCATGCTCTAAGCAAATCCCTCATATGGGCTGCTACCTCTGAATCAGAGTGAACTGGTACCTCTCTCTCTCTAACCACCACTGGCTCTACCTAAGCCTAGGCCCAAGGCGGGCAAGGGTCTCCTCTTAACAACTGACGCAATGAGCATCATTCGATCTTGGGTGGATCCGGATTCTAATTGCCGTCTGGTGAATTGATGACTCTCATCATTATCTTCGATACCAAAGGAATAAAGACATAACTCTTTGGATTTGCTTCCCTTGACATACACCAAAAATTACCCACGAACCGTACCCAAAATTCTTCAAGGTGGGCAATGTTACCTAAAAACTGATACTCTGTATTTTAAAAACAAAAATAAAACCTAGCCAAATATTAATTATTTTTTCTGCATTGGATCAAAGTCTTACACTTTATAATGGATTCCATCACCATACTACTTATGCTTCACCAACAGTATACTTTAATTTTGACTCAAACAACAATGTTGACATCAACAAAAACACTATATATGATCATGCTCACTTGCCAACAACCATATCAATGACAATAAATTAACAATTCATTAGACTTCCAACATGCATGAAATTCATTGCATGTTTGAGGGGTTGTATGTATGAGGAAATAGGTATTATAAATGAAGAAAAAAATAATTAGGCAGGTCCCAATGATGATAGTGCAGTTCATGCAAGGCTATTGTATGCATACAAGTGTTGTACATGTCAAGGATACTCAAGAAACACATTTAGGCTTTGGATTTCTGACATGTGGAAATCCTAGGTGTCCATCTTCTCTCGTGGAGTTATATTTATTTGGTACTTGTTTATTTTAAAATTAGTACAAGTTTGAATAATTCACGAGTACCATTATGTTGTCAGAATCACTCTAAATATCTCAAGACTCCTGAAGTAGGTCAAGGAAGATTGGATTCATAAAACCCCTACATGCATGACCCACATGAGATAAATTTATTTGATAACTAAATGATAGATCCTTGGTTATATTATGAGGTCATTACTACATATGAAGGACTAATTTATTAAAAAACTCCTCAATTAGTAATATGGTTCTGACTACTAAATAGAGACAGTACATTGGAAGGTAACAAACTAAAATAAAAGAACACAAAGTCATGTATTTTTAAAGATGAAAATTTTTGTAACATACTTATTAATCTTTAACATATGTAGAGAAATGCTCATCTATCTCACATTTATGCTGTGGCGATACAACTAAGAAAATATATATTATCATCATGAAGAAAATCTGATACATCATCTTGCAAAAATATAATACTATATGTGAGCTAACCACATATGAACCATACCTGTTGCCACTATATGCAAATTTATCTCTTAGGAACTCACAAAGCTTTAATTTAAAATTCAATGCCTAGGACCATTGTATATCCACTTGCAAATTAGAGTTAAGATCAAAAATATTCCACAAACATGAATTTTAAGATGAAAATTATTATATGTATTTATAAAATGTGCAATTAAATATAAAAGCAATGATGAGGAGGTGAGCAGTTAGGAGTGAAACTTTGAATACCCCTCTGAATGTGAAACACGTGTAAGAGTTCATGGACAAGTGTAGGTGAACCCATCTCTATTAATAGCACCTAGATAATAGGTAAATGTAAGCACTTTTCACACTATCAATATGTTGAACAAGACAACTAAGAGCAATTGACACAGATTTAAACCTTTATTCATTCACTGGAACTAGAATTAAACATTAAATACAAAAATCTATGATTTACGCATGCTCACAGAGGAGACATTACTTGATGGACTCACTAGGCTAACAACATAGAGGGCTCACTGCCACTGAGATACACATTACCTCAACCACCACAATTTCCTCAACCACTTGTAGACATGCACACCTTTTGCTCATTGCATCTGAAAACTCAACATTTAAGCTTCAGCATCACACACACTCACTAATTCACATCAATCTCACATCTATTTGCTCTATTTATTTGGGCCATCTTCAACTTTGAAACATATCCAAAGTTGGCCATCCAAATTCAAATTCAAATTAGGTTGGCACCAAAACATCCTAGGGTAAAATTAGAATGAGCAGACCCAAACACATGCTTCATATACCCAAATAGATCCAACACACTTCATAAACTAGGAAACAAGGTTGCCAAACTAGTGTAAAACACATAGAACAATTAAGCACTAACCTTCTAGATACCAAAACTATCTTCAATAAAATCAAAACAACTCAACTAGCCACAATTCATATTTAATCTCCAATACATGAAAACATAATGTCACAACATGAATATTAACAACATGTGAACCATCAAACATCAAAAGTAACCAAGTTTTTAACCAACGTGCTAACAAGGCAAAATATACATAACAAACACTGTTCGATCAAAATAACAAAATGAAGGGGTGTTACAGTTAACTCATTGACTAGTTGACATCATGAAAAAAACTTCATTCTTTCCATTCTTGCAGCACAATAAATATTTTTATGTTATTTTCATCATAACTTTTAAATCAAAACTTTGAATCATGAATTATGGGATGCATTAGAAGTAGAATGACAAAATATGAACTAGGCCATGATTCTCAACATTTTCTAGATCTCGTTTACAATTGTGGAACTAATATCACAAGAATGTATTTGAACCAGAATTATGAATCTTATGTTTAAGAGTGGATTCAATATTTACCCTCTTAGAAATTTTCTTTCATCTCACCTTAGAGTATTCAACTTTTATTACCATATAAAAAAGATTCTTTTTGCTTCTTATTTTGCATGAAGTAGCCCGATAATTAGTCCTTTGTGTGAAACCATGTAAGGAGGTTGAGTTTTTTTTTTTTTTTTTTGAAAAAGATCTGGTATATCTAGTAGTTGTGCAATATGCCTTGGAATATTAATGGGGTACTAATATAAAGTGATTATTTTGAACTAAGTTTGTGATGTGTGTGATATGTGCTCTTTTACATAGTTACTAGGTGTTTTGAATGAATCATGGTTAGTCTTCTTATATAGCTTCCCAAGGGAAATTAAATGTTTTGAATATCAAGTTAGAACATAACATCTAGATGGTGGGAAAATTAATGAGCCCAAATTTTACTTTAAATTTTATAAATCAAGCGGTAATTTCTATGAGGTTGAAAATGATCTAGATCACTTCTACAATTATGAATTTGATCCAAGAAAAATAAAAAAATTCCATAGCAAAAGTTGTTTATAGACATAAATACAAATAAGAACAAGTTATTGGATCTAGCTTAACATTTTTGGAAGACAATTCTTATAGGTTTGAAGTCTATTTATTAATATTTGACGAATATATTGATATTATTGTAAATAATATATATAACCAACAATCCAATATAAATATTTGTACACAATCTACTTTATTTACTTAAATCTCACTAAAGAAAGATCAGATCTCACATTTATCAAACATCGTTTATTACTTCTTGACCGAATCTTTTAAAAAAATTGTATCCAAAGGTCTACATATAAATCCTCATTCAACTAAATAATATATTTTATTAATAAATATAAAAGCTAAAATAGAACTACTCTTAGACTTCTTAACTAACTACCATGATTGCACGTTTCTTAAACATTATTCACCTTGACTGCGTTTAAATTGAATTCTTGGCTTAGACTGGAAATCATTTTCAACAAAAGTTTGGAATTGAAAATGAAGGATGTTCCCAAGTTCCTGCTACTCACGCTAATTGCGGGATTTCTGCGAGAGAGTCCAAGCCAATCACGATCACATTGAAAAGGAATGGAGGTGATGACTCGATTACAACGTTTGACAGTACCTATACCCTGAGAATATGTTTCGCCTGATATTTTCTTATACTTGTGATCTTTTCTTTCTTACTGTGTGTCGCCATTATAAGTAAGATCTAAGGGACAGAAAGTTTAACGCTTCCAGAAAGTAACGTGCTGGGTTTTAATTTCCTGTTACTGAGATAAGTTATATCGCTTTCATTTTGGTTATTTACTTGTTTTTAATGCATGGAATGTAAAAAATTTCTAAATGATAAATGATTATCCCAGTATAGTTAGGTGAGCTAGAGAGTTTCTGATGGAATGTCACTGTTAATTGAACAGTTGTTTATGGACTGTGGGATAGCAGTAGTTGTTGCTGACGTTGTTTTGTTGTGTTACAGATGTACATTTCTTTTTCCAGCTGTACCCTGTTTACAACTGCTGGTTTCTGACTCTTTTCTGTATGTATGTTGTAATAATGGACTGTCACTGTGTTTGAATAGTTTATGGACTGTGCAACTACAGTCTTGGGCTGTTATTGATGGTTAATGCTATTATTCTTTTACCTGCTGCAGTTATTTGTAACTGTCCTTTTCTGTTATCTTTTGATTACTGATTATAACTTTTGGTTTCTGACTCTTTTTGTGTGTATGTTGCAATGATAGACTGTCACTGTGGTTTTCTGTGTAACTACAGTCTTGGACTGTTATTGATGGGTAATGCTGCCCTTCTTTTACCTGCTGCAGTTATTTGTAACTGTCCTCCTCTCTTGTCTTTTGATTGCTGATAATTATGTAAAAGAAAGTAGGTAGTTTTCTTTGGATAGGGTAATTTTTTTAGCATTAGGGGAGAGGGCATGTTTCAATAGTTATAGTATTTGTCGATTTAATGCTCAGTATTTTTAACAATATTGGACCAATAGTTGTCACTTTAAATTTGTTAACTTGTTGATGATGACTACCCATAATTGAATGAAATATATTCCTTAGATCTAAAAAGAAACAAATCATGTGATGCCACATTAGCACACCAATAAAACATGATTTAGTGCACAAGTATTGGTCTCACTTTTTTTTTGGGCTTTTTTGGACACCTTGATGAAAAACATATTGGTGTGGCATCATATTTGATGATGTTGCCTTGAAACCTTAGTTAAGCAGGGGGCTTGCCAAGTAGGTTGTAAAAAAATGACAGTGATTTGAAATTTCCACAGAGGATTTTGAGAAGCACAAAGTTAGGGTGCTCAACTACTGGGTCCTCTCCCCTACTATTAACTATGTTTATTGTTAGAATACATAATTTCAGATTGTAGAAAACACATTGATGAGTTAAGGGAGATTTATAGTGAAAAATTTATAAGGCACAAATATTGCTAAAGGTTTTTGTAAATGGGGTAGCAAGCTAAGTGGGCTTAGTCTTGGAGGAAACTCCATGGCTAAGCATGCTTTAGCCAGAGTATTACTAGGATGGGTAAACTCTCAAAAGAAGCCTAGATGATTCACCCCTATGAGCATCAACTAGATGAAAGGATTGCTAAGTGAACCATTAGTGCTAATTTGACCATTCATTTTTATTAAAGATAGGTTCATGTGAACCATTACTCATGAAATACGGGTCAATGAGTTTTTACTCAAAAATGTGCAATCAAATATTGATATAAATATAATAATTTCACACAATAAAGCAAATAATTTCACAGTGAAAGATTCATACAACACAACACTTGCTGAAGAATTTACAAATGGGGTAACAAGCTAAGTGGGCTTGATCTTGGTGGAAACACCTTGGTTAAGTGCATTGGAGTTGGAGTAGTACTAGGATGGGTGATCTCCTAGGAAGTTTTGATGCTTCACCCCTATGAGCATCACTAAGAAGCAATGAGTGCTAAGTGGACCATTCATAGTCATGAGACATGGGTTCATGTGAAGAATATTAGAGTAAAAATATAATTACCTAATAAATAAATAAATAAATTATTAAATCTCTTTTTGCACTAGCATACTTTTAAACTCACTTATGTCATGCACATTTTTTTTGGTCTCAAGTCATAAGATTAGCACATATGTCATGATCAAATTTAATCCTCACTTAGGGTTTTATTTAAGGTTTATTTATTTTTTATCAAGGGTAATTCATTTTATGTTGCATCATTCATTTATTTTTTGGATCACTAGAATACTCAAGGCTTTCATAGAAAATTTATTTTCCTCTCTCTTTTGTGATAGGTGTTTTGATTGTAGGTGATGTTTGGAGCTGTGGGGTTCAATTATTAACTCCAACATGGTACCAAAACACCAAATCTATAATTCTCTTTTTTTTGAGATATTTGTCCTTAAACATTCAAAGAATACTCATTGGAGTGAAACATACCTCACTGTTGCACTCAAACTACCTATAAACCTTGATATCAATTTCCAACTCATGAAAATCTATGCAAATAAAAATTTAGGTGAGTTTTTGGGATCATTAAAATTCATGCAAGTAATTTAATCCATATAGTTGTATGAAATCCATACACATGTACAAATCCATATTGATTGTACATCATCATACCTTATGTTGTAGACCTTGTTTACAAATTTGGACTATTGACATCATTTTTTGGTGAGTTTATTTATGGTGACATTTTTCATAGTGAGAAAAATTTAAAATTTCTAACAAGTTTTAAGAAATCTTGGACTCTTTTTTGGTTTTTAATGGTTTGTGTTATATTTTCCAACCATTTCTATTTTTAGTGATCCGAGGGATCTTAAAACCCTAATCACCTTAGTGATTTAGGGCCATTTATTTAATCCCCAGTGCCAATTAAATCTACCACCACCCTCTATCAAGTTGCACCTCTAGTTTCTACTACCATCACTAGATTTGTCACTAACAATGACCCTTTTCATTGTTGATCATTACAAAATTTGCTAAAACTTTGTTGTTAGGTTGTTGGGCTCCACTTTTCCATCTATTATCCTAGTCACTACTACCCCTTATCCTGATCAACACACAATCATGATTAACTCACCACTAGCATGAGCGGTGCCATTATCCGATTGCTAGGCTGCCATCGTAGGGCCATCAACCTCCACCCAACTTTCCCAAAAGAGTTTTTTTTTAAAGAAATCTATAACTTGAGTAGATGGACTCAAATTTTTGCAAACTAGTTATCATCAAAAAGTTGGATCTAAGAACTTTCTAGTGTTGCTAGTTATTTTTTTCAAATTTTGTCATTGGTGAGTTCTATTGCCGATTGAAGTTAGATCTACCTATTTTTTCTTCCAAATTCATGATTTTTGTCTTTTATCTCTATTTTTTATGATTCTTACAACATTGAAAAGTTGGTTTAATACTCTACATAATTATCAAACTTGATTTTCTAGAATTTTTACCAAGTATACATAGATCAAATTTAAAGGAAATATTTCATTTTTCTCTTTATAGTTGTCAAATTTATAAAAGGGTTAGGTTTTTCTTGTTTTTTGGATGATAAATTTTCTTCCTAAATTAACTTCAAGATTAAAAAACACTCAAAACTAGTATTTAGTCACTTTATAAAACTTAAAACCAAAAATATATGTGTGACATAAATCTCTTCGATTAAGCACCTTACACTTAAAACTATCACACCTCAAAACCCTAGATGACTAGATTTCTTATGTCCAAGGAACTATTATCTACATTGGATGATACTACACCTAAGTTAGTAATATGGGATATTTTCTTATAGAAACAAGATGGATGCAACCATGGGTCTTATTACACTTCATTTTTTAGATAGCTTGTTGTTTCACATAGAGTCTTGTAGGAATCCTAAGTAGATTTTGGATAAGTATAAGAAATTATATTGTATCATTAATGAGTTCTAGGCATTATAGGTTGAAATAGAGTTGTCTACATTGGCATCTAATTAATTTCCGTCCATTGAGAAGTTTTTTATGAAATTCAAGTCAGTAAGATCACTGTTATAGGTTTGTGGAAAGGACAAAGATGACAAAACATTTATTTTTTATCCTATCTAAGCTTTGAGGACCCATTCAAGTGTTCTCTTTGAAATTTTATTCCACTATGGATGCCTTGGGGGATACATTCACTTTTCCTTCATTTGAGGTCTTTTGTGATCACTTGACATGGGAATATGATAAGTTGGGAAAATTAGAGTCACTTTAGTTCCAAAATTCATGCATTGGTTTCTTAGTAATCCAAGGGAAAAGATAATAAGACGTAGAATCTTAAGAAAAAATCTACATTAGGTAGTGAGGGTTCCTCTAGGCCTAAAAATGATAAATCTTCTAAGATTAGTGAGTATTCCTCCAAGGTGAAGAATACAAATTAAGAGATCCTTGTAGTTCTTTCAATGACAAGTAGAGAAATGCAATTACCAATTGTTGGAAGAGACTAGAGGCATTAGAGGAGGCCATGTAGCAATATATCATTTCACCCTCTAAGTCTTCTTCCGCCAAAACAAGAAAAGGCCATACACCTTCAATACATGATTTATCTTCAACACATAATTGGATTGTAGACTATGGAGACTCTAATCATATGAATCATTCTCTTGATATACTCAAGTCTCTTTTTGATAACAATACTTCTCAAATTGCAGTAGGTAACTATTCAAATATTTTAGTTTTGGGGCCATGAATTGTATATATAATTGATGGTTACATTGAAGATGTTCTTGTCCCAAGATATTTATAAATCTTCTCTCCATTTGCCAGATTTGTCACACTTAGCCAGATAAGATAGTTTATTTTTCACACGATAATGTCACTCATGATCTCCATCATCCATAGACAACTATTACTTTAAGTAGGGCTTATCATGAGTCCAAATTGTACATATTTTATTCTTTTGAGTCCTTTATCACTAGATTTATCACAAATTTCCATGTTGGTATGTGCATCATCATGGAAAAAGAGGCTCTAAAGTGGCAAAAAATTCAAAAATTGAGTTAGGCAACTTGAAAAAATTTGAATAAGTTATCTATATTATTTCAAAATATGTAAGAATAGAATCTATAAAAAATTGAATGTAGTTTCTAATGGTTTGTTTAAAAAAAAAATCTATTTGGTGAAAATTTGAAATTTCAATGCATAGTACTTAAATTTTAGTAGTTGTTTGTCTACCTAACCAAATAAATGATATAAGTACTCATGTCCCAATGATTTTTTGTAATTTTTTAAAGTAAATAATAAATTATGATATTACAACTTTTAAAAAATATAAAAACTCGATGTCTCACCTTAACTTGGAAATTCAAATTTTCTTTTTCTATGCATAGATGTGATGTTTTGATTTGTGATTTTGAAAGCTATAGATGTTTTTCAATTAGTTCAATTTTAGTCAAATAAAAATGAATAATAATTACTTATTAAATTCAAAGTAAAGCATAATTTATATTGGGGAAAGTTGAGAATCTCTTTTTGATCAATGGTAAAGCCCACAAACCCATGCTTCTCATGATCCTTACCCATTAGAGAGTAAAATTTGGAATAAATATTTTGGTAATGCCAACTATAGGTATCTACAAAATTGAGTACACAAGAGGTGATACTTGATCTCCTTAAGGTTTCATGCATATATGGATTTTTTTAGGTTATGTTCTTATCAAAACTCATTAGGGGCCCTTTTTGAATGGTAAAGCCCACCATGCTTCTACCTTATTAGAGTTGGTACATTGTGGCCTTATGTCCTTTTCCACTCCTTTTTTAGGATCCAAGTACATTCTTATCTTCATTGATGTCTACTATCATTATATATGGGTGTTCTCTCTCAAGTGCAAGAGTGATGTATTCACCATTTTCAAGATATTTAATGTGTGTTGGACTCAAGGAACATTGAGAGAGGGGGGTAAATCAGTGTTCCACAAATTTAAACTTGAAATCCAGATCTTAAGCCATTAACAACACATAAACAAAAATAAAGATGCAAGCACATGAACAAGATAATCAAAGCACCATAACACCAATATTTTTACGTGGAAACCTTATCAGGGGAAAAACCATTATGGATGTTAGTCCACAATATTATACCCTGTTAAAAGTATAAAGAAAAGGGAATGCACATGCATTCAGGCACATTGCCTAGAGCTCACTGCTCAAAACAAGGAAGGCTCACTGCCTTAGAAAATGTTAGAGATTACAAAAAAATTTTTAACTAACAAGATATCATCTACAAATTCTTGGCTTCAGTTTCGGTGAAGCTCATAGATCAAGTTTTGAACCTTCTATCAGACTCTGCACTTTGCTTCTGCTCTGTCACCAAATCCTCTTTTGTGCCAGCAAAATTATCACAGCTAATCTTCTGATATTCACATACCCAAATTTTCTTCCCTACAAATTCTCTCATATATCTCACGCACAAAAAATGAATTTCTTGAACTCACATAAATACCCATTAGCAAGAATTCAAACACTATATGTCGGCTTCACACAATATATAATATTCTCTACACGTCAGCTTCAAATCATAAATAATTTTTGATGTGTGCCCACATAAGTTAGCCAAACCATAGCTAGGACCCAAAACAAAATTCTCAAACATAGAAACAATTAAAAAATCATCCCTTATACATCCGCAACACGTGTCATTGATTAGGTTGGCCATAATGAACAAATAGACAAAAATCATTTTTCCAGATCTCCTTACTCGTACATGGATTAATGCAAAATCACAAAACTTACCAATAAGGTACCATACATGCTTAACAACATTTCCTAGGGATCCACAACACAAGATGATGATTCGGTGAAGCATATAGATTGACATACTAACCGGATACCCTGTTCATCATGTTCTTTGCTGGTAATACACTGTACTTGCTTTAGCTACCGATATGACCAAGTTCAGATCTGCAGACAACAATAGTGACTTTAGTTTCCATAAATGACAACACTAGAAGCCATACCAATAATCTCCCTGAGCCATATGCCAACAATGTGTTCATGAAGAAAAAATCAATTATTCTATTTAGCAACTACATGCAGATAATGGTAGGGAACATGTGAATTAGTAATTTCAAGACCATTGCATTAAGAATGGTATTGATCATAAATTTTTAGTTCCTTATACTTATAGTAGAATAATATGGTTGAATGTGAGAATAGATCACTTTGGGAGATGGCCAATTGTATGCTTTATTATTAGTATATGGCTCCATATTTTTATTTTGAGGCAATCAATTGTGCTAATTATATTCAAAACCACATACCCCAAAAGGAGATTTTGAATATCACTTTGTAGGAGGCTTGGTCCAGTATCAAGATTTATGTTTCCCTCTATAGGGTATTTGGTAGTGAGGCTTGGGAATTCATATTAGATGGAAAAAATAAAGAAATGGAGAAGAAGAGTCGCCCATTCATTTATTTTTTCTCTTGTAAGGATGTGAAGGAATATCAGTTGTTTTATCATACCACATGAGATGCTTACTTTCATAGAGATGTCTAGAGTTTGACAAGTCCTTCCCATAGTCAGATTCAACATACGCTTCTTCTTCCTCACTAACAAGAGTTGCATTATTTATCTCATGAGGATATTTGTGTATTGGAGGATACTTTAGATGATGGTTTTATACCACCACTTGCTACACCACCACTTCTACCTCCTAACACTCATATTTTACCTAGATGGGCTTGTAATATTATTCAGGAGGATGTACATTTAGTTGGTGATCCTATAGATTATCATCACACTTTCTCTTAGTATATGCTAGTACTAGTCTTATCATACATGTTACATCTACCAATCTTTATATATTGTTTTATCTAGATTCAAGTATTGTAGAGTGGATTCATGCTATAGATGAGCAATATTATTCATTGATAAAGAAATACATATGGGATTTAGTTTCTCTTCCTCTAGGGAGAAATATAGTTTGATGCAAGTGGATATATCACACCAAGTTCATAACTAATGGTTCTATTGAGTGATACAAAGAATGTCTTGTTTCTAAGGGTTTCTCATAGGTTGAGGGTAAGAGATATTTTTTGTTGTTTCCAAGATGCATTTTGTTTTCTTCATAATTTCTCTACCTACTTCTCATGGTTGTCCTATTTAAGTTAGATGGATGTGAAGAGTTCAATTTTTTTATTGTGATCTTCATGAGAAGATCTACACAGAGAAACCTCTAAGATTTATGTAGGATTATTCTCTTGTTTTTAAGCTACAATATTCTTTATATGGTCTCATACAAGCCCCTAGGGATCAAGGTATGAGAAGATAGATGGTTTCCTTCTTGTATCCAATTGCACACATTGCCACTCTTATCACTTAATGTATATTCAAAGACACGAAGCTAATCTTTTGATATTGTTCATATATTTAGATGATTTTATCCTCACTAGTAGCTACTCCTCCATGATTTAAGATATATGGCATTCATTAATGGAACACTTTGACATGATAGATATTGGGATTCTATACATACTTCTTGGTCTATAGGTTCTTTAATTTTTAGAGGGTATCTCTTTCTATTAGTAGAAGTATGCCATTGATATGCTTCATAATTTCAACATGGATAATTTTAATCTAGCTCCTAAGCCATTTTAGTCTAGTGTCACATTGCCCACCACTTTCACCATAGCTAGTGTTGATGCTAGTTTTTATAGATATTTGGTGCGTAGTCTCTTATATTTGGCCACATGCATATTTAGATCTCCTTTATTGTTGGAATTATCTCCCTTTTCACCATGATCCTCATGAGAGTCACTAGAAGGTATCCAAGTGCACTTTGAGGTAAATTATGGGCACTATGCATTTTATCAATCAATACACATTGGGAGCTTCATATAGTAGGCTTCACCAACTTATATTGGGATAGTGATGTTGAATAATTAAATTCCACCTTCATGGTTGTCTTTTGTCTTGGTTCTAGTCCAATTGGTTGGTATTGTAAAAAAACAACTATTGTGCATTATCATCCATTGAGGTTGAGTATTAAGGTATAATTCTTGCTATGTAGGAGGTTTTGTGGCTTCAATAGATTATGAAAGATATTTTACTACCACTTGATAGTCCTACACTTCTTTGGTGTGATAACAAAATTTCCATTCATATTAGGCACAACTCATATTAGCATTAGAAGAAAAAGAGCATCAAGACACTCATGCATTTCATTTGAAAACTTAGTCATTATGATCATCTCTCCTTAGAGTGTTTACCTACTAAGGATCAACTTGAAAAAAAATTCACTTAACCTTTTTCATTGTCTTGTTATCTTCATTACAAGCACTTAGGGTGAAGGAATTTGTCCTTGGGGGTCTACTTGAGTCCTTCATTCAAATTTTTACATACTGTTTTGGAGGGAATTTTTTCTCATGGGGTTTTCTCCTTTTCTCCACTTGTGAGATATATAATTTTTAATTTTCATATGGGTTCCTCATTAGGACTACCTTTCAAGACCCAATTTTTCCTTTCGGGTATGTGTCTAGGATCATCATGGAAAAAATAGGCCCTTAAGTGGCAATAAAATTCAAAAAATTCAATGTTAGGCAACTTGACGTAAAAAATTGAATACGTTATCTATATTATTTCAAAAATATGTAAGAATAGAATGTGTAGCAAATTGAATATAGTTTCTAAACTACTAGGTTTATTTTTAAAAAAATCTATATTGGTGAAAATTTGAAATTTCATTGCAGTAGCACTTAAATTTCAAGGAAAAAATAAGTAGGTGTCTATCCGACCTCCCAAACCACAATAAAATGATAATATTTTTTTATAATATTTTAGATATAAGTAGAGGACTCATGTCCCAATGTGATGCATATTTTTTTGTAGTTTTTCCAAGTAAATACTTAATTATGAATTTTTTATTACAAATTTTAAAAAATATAAAAACTCGTATGTTTGACCACCTTAACTTGGTCAAAACTTCATGATTTTTTTTTAACCCTATAGTATATGTGAAGCATAGAATGTGATGCATGTTTCATATTAAAAAATGTGATACCATTTGAAAGCTATAGATGTTTTTCAATCAGCCTATCAATCAGGACTTTAGTCTTAATTCAAATAGAAAATGAATAATAATTATTTATTAAATTCAAATTAAAGCATAATTTATATTTGTAGAAAGATGAGAATCTCCTTTTAAAACACTTTTTGTTTCATCAATTTTGGGTTAAAAAAAGTCGCCAGCCACATACCCATCATATCACCACTTTTTGGCCCATCATGATCTTGCACATACCCTTTTATGCATGAGTTTAGCATCTCCATAAGTTGCACTTAAGAGGGAGTGCTAGAGTAGAAAGGTAATTACCTTATTAACTAATTATGTGGTCCCTTCTTAATTTGGCACAAGATTATAACACATGTAATGGTCTAATTTAATCCTCGCCTAAGGTTTTATTTAGGGTTTCTTTATCCTTTATGTTGGGATTAAGGTGTCTCAACCTTAGAGTCCTAATATTGATTTAATTTTATATATTATTGTATTAATCTGTATTATTTAATTTCTTATGATGTCATGTCACAAATTGGGACCCATTGGTTGGATGGCATCCCCATTGGAGGTGACTAGATGACATATAATCATCCCAGGTGGACATAGGTATCCCACTTTGGAATCTTTGACCTACGCCATATTCTATGATGTGTCATAAGGAATATTGTTGCATGGAGAAAGTTGGCACCCAGGTTGGGTTATGACAAGATGTAAGAGACTAAGCTATTTTTAGTCAATTATGACATATTCTCTTATGAATTCTATGACATATTTTATGGTAGATTTATGACATATTCTATGATAGTTGTAAGGCATCTATCATAAGTAATTATGAGAAAATTTTGGGTGCCCAAGCTAGGAAAGAGAATATTGCATGTTATGACAGTTGTAAGAGGTGCAAGGGAATCCAATACAAGTGTCCAAATGCATGTCTATGGCATGGGATATTGAGCCATGTGTATTTGGATGCCCATCCTCTTCTAGAATATTCTCTTGGATTGTATTCTCTATAAAAATGTATGTCTTGCATTGTAGAATGCATAGTTTTTTTGCAAGTAATGAAGTGCTATTGGGTTAAATCCAGAACAGGTGTTTGTGACAAAGCACTTGTGCAGAAGCTTTGTACTTGGGTTGTATTGTAACTCCTATTTGAAGTAATATAGAAGTATTGTGATTTTGGAGGGTAGGATTTTTTACTTGAGAGGGCTTTCCCCACATATATCTAGTGTATGTTATTTTTTGTGTACTTGTTGTTCTATTCCATTATTCATATGTGTTTCTCATTATTGTAATTGTATAAGGTGTTAAAGAATTTTTTTGTAACTCTCCCCTACTTAGATTAGTGTAGGAAGTTGTTTCCATTTACTTGAATTCCTTTCAGTTAGTATCAGAGCTTGGCTAGCCTTGGTTCCTTTGTTGGGTTAGAAGAGTTTTTTGAGTTTATCTTTGTTTAAGTGGGAGTTTTGTAGAAGTGTGTGTTTCATTACCTTGTTGCACGTGAAAGAGATGGTAGGAACATCTGGGAGGATTGAGATGGAGAATTTTCATGGTGGTAATTTTGAGTTGTGGAAGCTCAAAATGGAAGATCTGCTTGTAGATCGAGATCTATGGTTTGTAGTTTCTAGAACGATGCCACAAGGCATGAAACAAGCAGATTGGGATCTCATGGATAGGAGATCCAAGGGTCTTATTAGACTATGTGATTTTGTCCTCCTGAATGCCCATGAAGAGAAAAAAATTGTTTCTCTATGGAAGAAGCTTGGTGATATCTATTAGGCTAAATCCCTAGTAAACAAGCTTTTCCTGAGAAAGAAGATGTATTCTCTAAAAATGGATGGTGTAAGATCCATTGTAGATCACTTGAACTCTTTTAACATGTTGGTTTCATGACTAGGTTCCGTTGGAGACAAAATTGATGAACAAGATTGTTGCATGCTTCTTTTGTGTTCATTTCCTGACTCTTGGGATCACTTAGTAATGGCTATTGGAAGCACTACTTCCACCTTCAATATGGATGAGGTTGTTTCCTCATTATTATCTGAAGAGATGTGAAGGAATTCTTCTGATATGGCCGAGGAGGCCCTTGCAGTTCGTGGAAGACCAAAGGAGAGAGGCAAAAAGAAAGACAAGCAATCTAAGTCAAAGTATTTAGGGAGATCTAAGTCTCTTGGTAAGACGTCCAAGGAAAAATGTTGGAACTATGGTGAAACTAGTCACATTCATAAAGATTGCAAGGAGAAGAAGAAGAAAAAAAAGTCTCTCTCTGATTCTAAATCAAAGAAATCATCTCAAGATGACAGAGAAGTATTTATTGTAGCTTTGACATCCCATGCATCGGATGATGTGTGGTTGATAGATTCAAGTGCATCATTTCACATGAATTATCATAGAGATTGGTTCTTGAAGTATGAGGAGTACAATGGTAGAGAGGTGTACCTGGGTGATGAATCTAACCTAAAGATTGTTGGTCGTGGAAGAGTCAAAACCATATATCCTGATGGAAGAGTGAAGGGGATTAATGGTGTCTTGCATATCCTAGGTTTGACATGAAACCTATTTTCTATAAGTAAATTGAATGATTCGGGAGTGCAAGTTGTTTTCTCTGATAAAGGATGGAAGATGACTAGAGGAGATATGGTGTTAGCTAAGGGGGTTCATATTGACACTCTATTTTAGCTTAATGTATGCACTATACAATGTAATAGTTCTTCTGATGTATTGAAGAAGAGACCTTTGGATTTTTCATCCCCACCATTAGATTGTGCAAAGAAGAAGCATGTTGTAGCTACATCCGATGGTCATGCATTTTGGGTACCTAAGGGTACTCATTCTATGGAAATAAAGCTTCCTATATAGAGAAGAAAATGTTATGGCACAAATGACTTGATCACATTGGTGAGAAGGGTCTTAGAACCCTGAAAAATAAGAGCCTTGTTAAAGGCCTTGATGATTGTAATCTCGAGTTTGAATTTTGTGAATATTGTGTATATGGAAAACAACACCATGTTTCTTTTTACTTTAGTTACCATAAGTCTTTTGTGCTTTTGGACTATGTTCATTCAATGTTTTTGGTCCTATAAATGTTCCTTTATTATCAAAATCTATATATATTTTTTCTTTCATAGATCATTATAGTAGAAGGACATTCATTTATTTCCTCACAAGTAAAGCTGAAGTCTTTAGTCGGTTTAAGGATTTTAAGGCCTTGGTAGAAAATTAGACTAGCAGAAAGATTAAGTGTTTGAGGACTGATAATGGTGGTGAGTTTTGTTCCATAGAGTTTGAAAAGTTTTGTAAAGAGTACAAGATTGAGAGAAATAAGATAACTCCCTATACTTCACAATAAAATGGAGTTGCAGAGAGGATGAACATAACATTGATGGAGAGGGCTAGGAGTATGTTGAGTATTGCTAGCCTTGAATTTTTTTTTTGGTTGAAGTAGTAGCCATTGCATGTTATTTGATCAATAGATATCCTACATTAGCACTTGTTGGAAAGACACCCATGGAGGTGTGGTCTGGTAAAAATCATTCGATGAGACACCTCAAAGTATTTGGATATGAAGCTTACACTCATGTTTTGATTGAGAAGAGGTCTAAGTTGGAGAAAAAGGTTGTTAAGTGTATCTTTATTAGCTATGGTGTCGGTGTGAAAGGGTACAAGATTTTGAATCTAGAATCTTAGAAGCTTCTCTATAGAAAAAGTGTGATCTTTAGAGAGATAAAACCTTCTACTATTCAGTTGTAGCCAGGAAAAGAGGAGAAAAAAAAGGAGGTACAGTTCAGATTAAACCTACTTCAAAGAAAGAAAAACTACATACTCCCATTGGACCTGATGATGAGGAGAACTCAAGTAGCTTTGGAAGCTTTGAAGAAGAAGGATAACCTCAACCTCAGCCTTTGAGGAGGTGTACATGAGTTAGGCAGCAAGTGGAAAGATTTGGTTATTCATTATTGGATTCTAGTTGATTTTTTTCCTTGATTGCTAACACTGATGAGCCTAGGATGGTTAGAGAGGTACTGGGTATGAGTAATTCAGATTCTTGAATGCAACCCATGGATGAAGAGATGGCTTTTTTAAAGAAAAATAAGACTTAGGATCTGGTACCTTTTCCTGATGTAAACCTATTAGTTGTAAATGGGTTTTCAAGAAGTGTGGTCCTAATGGTAGTGTTGAGAATTATAAGGCATGGTTAGTTGCTAAGGGGTTTTCTCAGGTGGAGGGAATTGATGATAGGGAGATTTTCTCTTGTAGTGATGTTGACATCTATCCATCTTTTGTTGTCACTTGTAGTTGCATACAAATTAGAAGTGGAATCGATTGGATGTAAAGACAAAATTCCTTCATGATGATTTAGAGGAAGAGATTTACATGTCACAACCAAAGCATTTCATTGAAAAAGGAAAAGAAATTTGTTTTGTGAAATGAAGAAGTCTCTAAGTTATGGTTTGAAACAATCTCCTAGAGAATGTGGTATCAGAAGTTTGATACTTATGTGTTGCCATTGGGATTTCAGAGATCTAAATCTGACCATTTTGTATACTTTAAAACTTATAATGGTCACATTCTCATTAATGTCTTATGCATAGATGATATGTTGTTTATTGGGAATGGTAAAAGTATGATTTTAGATTTGAAGTTTCAGTTGTCAACATAGTTTGAGATGAAAGACCTAGGTGTAGCTAGGTACATTCTAGGAATGGAAATCACAAGAGACATAGCTAACAAAAAGATTTGGTTAAGCTAGAGGAAGTATGTGAACTCTATGCTAGAGAGATTCAACATGGTAGATTGTAGATAGTTAGTTGTTCTTATGATGCAAGGGATGAAGCTTTCTGTGAATGATTCTCCAAAATCTCCTACTAAGATGGAGGAAATGACCAAAGTACCATAGAAAAGTGTAATTTACAATTTGATGTATGTAATGGTGTGTATGAGACCAAACATTGCTCAAGCAGTGGGATCCCTTAGCCATTTTATGGCTAATCTTGGACGGGTGCATTGGGATATGATTAAGAGAGTGTTCAGATATTTACAAGGTACTTCTAAGTATGCCTCGTGTTTTCATGGATATCATACTAGAACTTAGAATTATGTGAGCATTAGAGGATATGTGGATTTGGATTGGGCAGGTGACATTGATAGCAGAAAATCCATAGGTGGTTATGTGTTTATGATGTTTAGTGGTGCTATTAGTTGGATGAGTAAGCAGTAGGCTATAGTTGCTTTGTCCATGACAGAGGAAAAGTATATGATAGTCACTCATGCTTGTAAGGAAGCTATTTGGCTTAAGAATTTATGTTATGATATTGGCTTAGATGTAGGACAAATTACTATTTATTGTGATAGTCAAAGTGTGATTTTCCTAGCAAAGAATCTGAGTTTTCATGCCAGAACAAAGTACATCGATGTTTAGTATCATTTTGTTCGTGATACGGTAGAAGATGGAAAGGTGAACTTGGAGAAGGTTGACACTTTGTTGAATGTTGCAGATACATTGAAAAACTAGTGAGCACAAAGGAATTCAAATGTTGGGATTAAGGTGTCTAAACCGTAGAGTCCTAATATTGATTTAATTTGATATATTATTGTGTTAATTCGTATTATTTAATTGCTTATGGTATCATGTCACAAATTAGGACCCACTAGTTGGGTGGAATCCCCATTGGAGGTGACTAGATGACACATAATCATCCCAAGTGGGAATAGGCATCCTAGATTGGAATATTTGACCTATGATAGATTTCATGATGTGTCATAAGGAATCTAGTTGCATGAAGAAAGTTGACGCCCAAGTTGGGTTATGATAGGATGTAAGAGAATTGGATATTTTTAGTTAGTTATGACAAATTCTCTTATGGATTCTAGATAGATTTTATGGCATGTTTAAATGAGATATTCTATGATAGTTGTAAGGGATCTTTCATAAGCAATTATGATCACATTTTGGGCTCCCAAGCTAGGAAAGAGAACATTGCATGTTATGAAAGCTATAAGAGGTGTAAGGGAATCTAGTACAAGTGTCCAAATGCATGTCTATGGCATGGGATATTGTGCCATGTGTATTTGGATGCTCATCCTCTTCTAGAAGCTTCTCTTGGCTTGTATTCTCTATAAAAATGTATGCCTTGCATTGTAGAATGCATAGTTTGTTTGCATGTAATGAAGTGCTACTGAGATAACTCCAAAATAGTTGTTTGTGATGAAGCACTTATGTAGAAGCTTTATACTTGGGTTTTGTTGCAACTCCTATTTGAAGTAATATAGAAATACTATGCTTTTGGAGGGTGGGGTTTTTTACTCAAAAAGGTTTTCCCCACGTATATCTGGTGTATGTTAGTTTTTTGAGTACATGTTCTATTCCTTTATTCCTATGTGTTTCTCATTATTGTAACTATATAAGGTATTAAAGAAATTTTTTTGTAACTCTCCCCTACTTAGATTAGTGTAGGAATAAATTGTTTCTACTCACCCGACTTCCTTTCACTTTATTAGGGGAATTCATTTTATATTGCATCATTCATTCATTTTTTGGATCAATATAATTCTTAGAGCTTTCATAGTAAATCTATTACTTTTTCTCTCTTTTGTGATAGGTTTTTTTATTGTATGTGATCTTCAAATGGAAAATGTGGGGTTCAAGTACCAAATACAAAAAATAACACTCATAAAATATAGGTTAATAATTTTGAATACAAATATGTAACTGAATCATGATATGATTATAACTTGGCCTAAGTTTTTGAATTAATTTGGAATTCATCTAAGCTAAATTTCTTTTATTTTTTTATTATATAATATGTTTATATATAATACACAATTCTTTTTGGGGATGTTTCCCCAAGGGTCCAAGTGACACCTCAATATTTTGGGGACCTAGGATGTCTCTCCTTAAAAAAAACCTATTCTTTTTAATACATAAAAAAATATGAAAAGTAACATGTAAGGAAAAAAGGTAAGACTCCCTAAAAAGATAAGAATAGGAGGTATTTCATTGCAAAGTTAACATATTATATTATTATTATTTTTTTTTAACTATTTATAATTTTTTTAGTTATTTAAATATTTGTCTAGTAACCTCCAAAATGATTATTCTTAAGTATCATATAATTCAATAATCAAAGATAAATTATTACCAATAAAAAAGATTACTATTTATCACTTGTAGTATAAATAAATTATAAAATTATTGTTAACAATTAATCATTAAATCAAATAGTATTTAAATAAAACATATTTTATATTTTCTTACAATTATTAAAAATATTATTAATAAAATGTTTCAACTTATCATTTCACAATTCTCTTAAATTTATTATTTTTATTTTAAACATACCAGTGGTACATTTAAATATGAGACTAATAAAAAAGAGCTAAATGGCAACCTAATCGTTATTGAATTTGGTAAGGTTATTTTGGTATCAAAAACATTGTGATATGCTCATGAAAATATGGGTGATGAGGGAAAATCTCTTTACAAAAAAGAGAGAAGGAAACTTCAACTAGTCTAAAATAAATTTTGGTAGAGAAGATAAGCAAATCAAATAACATTTCACACAATATTATTGATTAACACCTAACAAAACAAGATCAATTAATCATTCATAATTGATGCAATGGGTAAAATAAAAGGGTTCTAACTTTTTTGGGACCAACAATACACTCTCAAGAAAATAAAAAATAGTAGCTAGAAATGAAAATGATTTCACATAATGTGCACTCATGATTGTAGGATGTGAATTTAATGGATTTTTCATAAAGCCTTTATAAAATTTTAAGCAAATATAGTTAACAATTGTAAATCAAAATTCTATTTTTTCCATAATTTTTTTCTTTGTGCCAAAATGGGAGGTTTAAAATTATAGGGTATGGAAATGTTAGGTGTAACTACCATGGTTGAGATGTATGTAAAATGTGGAAGCATAGACAAAGGCACATGCACTATTTAATAAAATGAATCAAATATAAGTGTTGTACTCTTAGATTATAGTGATTGAGAACTAACTAAAAATCAAGATAAAGAAAATAACTAAATACTAGTAGAGAGCTTGGGGGGAGGGGAGAGGAGAATATCTTTTTGAATTTTTAGTATATTATATAATATACATTTTGATTAACCTCTATTGTTGAATTACATTTTTATTCTACTCCATTCAATCATGATCCTTTGTAAAAATATATAACTTTAAGTAATAACACAACTTACATTATGATTATACTCCACTTTTGAATCAAGATGAACTTGATTTTTTTTTTCTTTCTTAAATTATAAAATTAGTGTATTGAATTAAATTTCCGATGCCATAGACATGTAATATCCAAGACTAAAAGCTAGGTCATCCTATTAGTATTCTTGGATTCTCTACTACAAAACCAAATAAATGTTTTAAATGATTAATTTTTCAAGAGTTTAAACTGAACATCCATGAAATTATTTATCTTTGTTTCCATAGTCCACTAAAAAGAGAGGAATAAATTAGTACATGATATTTTGACTATTGGAAGTGTAGTTTTAGTAGCTAGAAAATATTTTCAATGTTCTCCATTTGTATAACATGATTTTATCATGACCTAGATTATATAATTTAAAAATTATTTTTTCTCTATGAGATTCAAAACATAAGATTTGAAATGAAAAAAAAAAATTCACAAAAATTGTAGTTTAATTATAAAATTAAGGTAGAATCCTTCAATAATTATTTATCTTTTAGGAAGCTCTAGGAAAGGGAGCTTGCCAAAATCTATCTAGTTAGCGGAACCACATATGGTATGAGAAGAGGTAGAAGTTGGGTGAGAGGGATGACGCCATCCATGTGTAGTATGATCCATAGAGCCTTGTAGCTGAGATACTAGGATCCTTAATACTATCTAGAAGATTTACCACAACCATTCCTATGCCCATGATGTGGGAGGAGGCAAGAACTAGGATTCTAACAATTGTGTAAGGAAAATTAACCCTATGATCAAGGAGCTCCTACATATGTACAACTTCTAGTAAAAACTTGCTAGCTTTCACTTAGATCTACATAATAGAAAATGTTAGAGAAAATCACAACCTTTAGTTGATAAAGAAATCTAAAAATTAGATTAATTTATATATTCTAAATACTAAAGAGAACTTCCACCTTGAAAGTATGCCAAATCTAGACAAATTTAAATGGATGACATGGAAAATTTACAACACCATATGTCATGAGATCTAGATAAATTTAAATGGAATATGTAATGTATCCAACTCTAAACTTCTTGAGATCAATTAGAACCAAGAGGTTCTTGTTCGAGACTCTAGTCAAGTCCACAAAAAATGATAGTGGTAGTTGAGGACTCCTAGGAAAGACAAATGAGAATAAATAAAAAAACCATGGTAAAGAATGCACCACATAAAATGAGTCAATTTAGGCTCAAGAGTGACCACCCAAACATCTAATATTATTGAAGCCAAGTAACAATAGAATATTGGAGGTGCCAATGGGGATTTTTATTTTTCCACCATTGGGAGATGAAGTGTAAATTAGAAATTTGACTTAAAGGATCTATAATTATGAAATGGTGTTTTAGGATACTATTTCCAATGTTTCTATTAGGGATTGAAGGACATAACCCTAATATTGTGACCCATATGGGGAGGGATGGAATCAATAAAATTTTAGAAGGAATTTTTTAACGTTTGATTAGATAACCAAAATTTCAACTTGGATTTATGCTAGGATAGAAATTTTTTCTTGCAGTATAGTTTATAGTTGTCTCAATAGTTTCTTCTGCATTTTACCACATTGTCATTTCTTGGCTCACAGAGCAGGATATAACATCTACACAAGGTCATCTACAACATATCTATATTTCATGTGATCTTTATTCGTCTACAAAAAGTTATCGCTCTCAGAATTTCACTGTAAATTATCAAACAAAGAATTCAGGGCCTAGCTGGCTCAAATTGGTTGTGTGGCCCCTTTTTAGAATGTGCAAATCTTAATGAAACATCATTCAAGGAATTTTAGTTCCAAGGGGAACTTTCTTATCTAGATCCATAATAAATTTTGTTTCACAATGGGTTATCTTTTCATGTTCTTGGATGACCTACACATTTGATATTGCATTGGGTTTATAAACCATTGAGGCCAATGCAAATCATAATTGAAGCTATCTATATTCATATTTAATATCATTTTTAATTCATTGGAAAGCAGTTAGATCCTTAGTTGGTAGTTAGCAGTTAGTTTCAGCCTTCAAGGCCCTTTGGATTGTAATAAGGCCTTGTTCCAATTGTAATATTTGTAATTCCTTTGAGGTAGGATTGTGAGCCCTAGTTATACCATATAGAAGGCATATGATGCATGTAAGACTATTTTTTTTAGACTGCAAGAATCAATCAGGTATTCGTCCCCCTATAAATTGTAGTGCACCTAGTAAATTTTTTTCACATGATTGGTGGCGCTGGCATGACACACCCTCCAATACCATGGGGATAGTGGGGAGACTAGACCTCATGACCTCTTGATTGAAATAGGATTCTTTAACCAATCGAGCTAGGCCCACCACCCCTCAGATAAGACTAAAAGTTATTGAATCAATGAGAAGTCATATTTCCTAAAAATTTCTTGTGTTATTTACCCTATGTTGAACTCTAGGTTGCATGCTTGGATAGTCCTTTCTGGACCCTCCATATGTGATTGCACTAATATGCTTGATGGCTAAAGGGGAAAGTTAGAATACTAGGTTGTATAAGCCATTACCTATACTAGAGAGGCTATATGAGGCTATCAGTATGGATTTCATTCTTGGTTTACCAAAAACACAGAGGGGACATGACTTAATATTTATGGTGGTGGATAGATTTTTAAAGATGGAACATTTCATTCCATGTTATAATACCATTAATGTTTTTCACATTATAGAGTTATTTTTTAGAGAAGTGGTTAGACTATATGGTGTACCAAAGACTATAGTCTCAAATCAAGATACCAAATTTGTGGGGTATTTTTGGAAAACACTATGGAAGAAGTTGAAGAGTGATTTGAAGTTTAGTTTTGTACACTATCCACATACCGATAGGTAAAAAGAGGTGGTAAATAGGAGTTTGGGTAACTTGTTTAGATTCTTAGTAGGAGATAATCCCAATGGATGGGATTTAGTTTTTTCACAGGAATATTTTGCATACCAAAATTCTATCAATAAGAGTGCTAGTAAATCCCCATTCTAGATTGTATATGGGAGTATTCCAAGAAATGTTTCTAAGTTAAGAAATATTGACAAATGAGATAAGAGTAGTGCTATGGCTAAATATTTTACAAAGCACTTGAATAACTTTCATGAAGAGGTAAGAAAACATATCTATCAAATGAATTCTTAGTACAAGGCTAAGGTAGATCAAAAGCGGAGATATAAGGAATTCCATTCTGGAGATGAATTCATTGTTCACCTAAGGAAAGAAAGATTCCCAATGGGAACATATAATAAATTGAAAATGAAAAAAAATTGGACCATGCAAGATCTTGAAGAAGCATGATTCAGGAAATGCCTATGCGGTAGATTTTTAGTGTGGGATAAACATCTCTCGTGTTCAACATTGCAAATTTAACAAAATATCATCAAGGAGATATGGAGAATAGACCAATAAAAGAATAGTGGAATATTTTGGAACCTACTTCAAAGAAGGAGGAGATCAAAGACATCTTGGATAGCCATGTGGGTAGAAGTACAAGAAACATGCAATATGAAGAATATTTGGTTAAGTGGAAAGGAAGGCATATTGAATATTGATCATGGCTATCTAAGGTAGAGGTTGATTGTCTTAGTTTTCCTCAAAACACCTAAGATGTGATAAGGTCACTCCTCAAATTACCCTAGGTGTTTGATGTAGGAGCATAAAGGGTGTAAGAATAATCTTGCATCCCCCAAAAAAAAATTTCATTTTCATTTTTGTTAGGTTTGGTGGGCTAAAAATAGTAGGGTTACTATTTTTTTTAAGTTGACATTTGTGCATGTATGGAAAATAAATCTTACATGGAGCTTTATAATTGTGAAGTAAATCTAGTGGTGAAGAAATCACTTCAATACCATTTGTAATTTGTGAGATATTAAAGTTTTTGTTTTAAAATTTCTTTAAAAATATTTAAAGTCAATTTTGAAGCACCTAGAGATTCTGAATGGGCTTGAAAATAGTCAAAAATAATATTATACCTAAATGTATACTATTGTGAATGTCATTCTTGATGATATATTTCTAATGACACAAATGGTTTGGCTATCTGACACTCGAGCAAAAAATTATGGCTCTCAGAAGTTGGACTAAAATTAGGAAATTTCTTAAGGATGGGAAAAGGGACAACTGGATTGGTTTGGCACCAAAGTGGAATTCATAGTTCATTGACAAGTGGAAAATTCATATAAAGTGGTCACAAATAGAAATAGATTCATTTTGGATGAGAAGATAATTGGTTTTCTTGATTTTCTAGCTTAAAATGAAGGTTGAGGTTTTAATGTCCATTGTTTCCATTTGAAAACTTGCATGTCTAATTTTTTGCATGTATTTGTAACCCATTTTTGGTGATAGTGGTTTTGTGACTAGACCCTTGTAATGAATTTGATTGCATTTTTGTAATAAATTTTATAAATATATAATAAAAATTGTAGGTTTTTGCTTATGACAATTATATCTATGTAAGGTTGTGTTAGAGGGAGAGTCTCCCTCCATCAAATACTAATTGAGAAAATGCAATCATAGTTAAATGCATATATTATGTATACTCATATCTATGTTAGAGAAATATAGGATGAAATTTAAGTAGGAATAATGAAATAAATTGTTTTTGATATATGGGAGGAATAAAAGCTAAAATCATTATCTAAGCAAACAATAATAGGATTACCTCACAAAATTAAGTACACATACTCAATAAATAAAATAGAATTTTGTATTAATATTTATTTAAAACGTGCTAAAAATACCTTAATACATTATATGTTGTGACTCCCATTATTAATTAGTAAATTCAGTGATGGTCCAACACTCCTCCATTCAACAAAAAATTATGATTTTATAAATTCAATAGTGTTGTGAATGTAATGACGGACAAAGGTCCCCCTAACTTGGCCTTGATTTAGTGTTGTAATATGCCTAACATATTCACATTAGGTCTTGGGCCCTTGTGAACTAAATGAGCTTATTGATGCCTTTTTTGGAGTGTCGTAAAGTATTGTAACATGATTTTACACTTTTCTAGGGTTTTCATTAATAATTGGGCTTTCTTATACTTTAATTGGCCCTATTTTGCATCTACAAGCCCCATTTAATGCATTTTTTCAAGGTTAATCCCGACACTTGAATCATTACCCAATCATAATTTAGGTGTTTCAGGCTTGAATGGCCCAACTTTAGTGATTTGGAACTCATTCGCCACCTTGGGCGAATGAGTCGCACCTATATTTTTGGGTCCTGAACCCGATTTCACACATTTCTAAGCAATTTTTAAAATGGTCCCAAAAATTAGGCCTGGTGGGACTCATTTTCCACCTTGGGTGAATGAGTCCTGCATGGCCCAAAATAAAAATTAATTCAAATTTCTTGTACGATTTTATCCTCCTAGATCTGATGTCGGCTTGTAGTGTTGTAATTTCAAGAATTCTTGCATAATTGAGTATAAATACAAGGTTCTTTCTCTCATTTTCACCCCAAGAATTCAAGTATTCATCCTTATAGAAAAGTTGATTTCACAAGTCTTTACAAGAGCATTCAAGAGCATTCAAGGGTAGATTATCAAGTATTTTAGTGCAACATTTAAATATAAAGCATCATGTCAAGGACTTCGTGCATCATGTTTGTTTTGGAACTAATAATTGTGATGTATGGTTTTATGATTCAAGTAAGCATTTCATTCAAGATCTATCATCTTTAAGCAAGATTCAAGATATACATCTATTGGAGGCATCTCACACATGTTTGAAAAACTTTATTGCAAGGGTTTGGTGAGTTGATACATTGTCATTTTTTCATTCATCATCCTCCATTATTATTTGATTTCATTTCAAGGATTGATTTCCAAAATAGGTTTGACCAAGGAAAACCCCCCCAACATTTTTCCCTCTCCTTTATTTGTGATTTGCAGGTCTGGGTTGTAGATTTCCTAAGGAGCAAGATTGGAGAAAAGTTTTCAAAGAGATTAAAGTAAGTCAAAGTTGAAAAATCAAGAATTGGAGATAAGGAGAGCACCTATAGGTTGCAAATTAGGGTTTTAGATCCAGAAATCAATCAAGAAGGACAAAGCAGACATAGAAGAGAAAATTTAGACTTTGAATTCCTAAAAAAGTGGAACGAGACTGATTCACCACTATAGGTGCTTTTTAGAATTGTTTGCAAATTCATATACACTTTTGCTCGAAACCTTCTCTCAAGTGCAAAAATCCAAAACTCGGACTGATTCACCCAGAATGGTGAATGAGTCACACTAGGTCAAAAAGTTAAAATTTCTAGCATTTCAGGATTCCTTCCAGTCATCTTCAGGTTTTCAGGTGCACACATTTCATCTCGTTGCTTTCTATTTTGTTTTACTTGCATTTCTAGGTCATTTAAATCAAATTTTCATTGAACTAGGGTTTTGCATTTAATTGTCTTTTCCAAGTCTAAACTTGGTGGTGAACCCCTCATTAGATCCTAATTATCCCCTAGTACAACCCTCTTGTAAGATCTCTTTCTCCTTTGCATTGAGATCTCAAGGGTTATCCTTGAATGAAATTGGAGAAGTGGGTGTGCTCTATGTCCTAAAACGATATGATAGCACCTTAGCACTTTTTCGTCATTTCATTTTGGTGAACCTGCATTTAGAACATGATAATTCTAATTTGGAGTGCATCATCATCCTAAATTTTGCTTGTGATTAACATTGCATTAGAGTTTTCATTATTTAATTGGCATTATAGGGTTTCTAATTTTGCATTAGTGAAAGTTCATATAACTTGCATTTTTACATCTCATTTCATTGAAATAAAAAAATCTACATTTACACTTAGTTTTCTGATCATACAACATAAAAAGCATAAAAATAAATTGAAATTCTCTATTTTATTTTTTAAATCCCCATTGGGAGTCATTCACCACCTTGGGCGAATCAGTCCCAGTGCAGATTTTGAATTGTATTTTCCAGAATTTAAAACCCTGTGTTTTAGGTTTTTGTTTGCTATTAAAATCTTTCTATTTTAGTTTGCATAGCTTTTATTACATTCAAATCATTCAAATTAGCATAATTTACATTCATCACAATTGTGGATAGTATTATATTCTTGCACTTTTCAATTTTAGCATTAGTTCATAGTTTAATTAGATTAGATTACATTCAACATTCATTAGAAAATGAAAACAAAAAACCAAAAATATCAAAAGAGACAAACAAAAAATGGTTAACCTTACAAAAATAATATCATTTAAACCCTTTATTATAGATGAAGTGGACATGTTAGATGAAGCCCTTGATGACTTCATCTCACTTAGATCATCCACTAAAGCTTTGACACAAGAGGATGCAAGCATCAACAATCATAACAATCATAAGTTTAGTGTTAGAAGATATCCTTATTGAGACTCATGAGAATATTGTTCCTCCCTTTCCTGATGCCTCTACCATTTTGTAAGACCTATTTGAAAAAAAATTATAATAATTGGTAACCATGAAAATCATAGTTATCCTTCTCTTGATTCCTCCCCTATGTGTGATGAAGCTACTTTACAACATCTAACCACGTAATGTGATGAACCTAGATTGTTTGTTACTTTCCTAAAAGAAATCCTACTAGGGTGGATGTTATGGCACAAGAGAATGAGACCTTAGAGAAAAAGGATGAAATTATGGACAAAAATCAAATTTCCCCCTCTCCTAATATCTCTCATATTGGTGAAGAAGATATTATGGTGTTACAAGATTCAATCGATGAGAATCTTAGGGAAAACATTATTGAAAAAGAAAATGCCATCATTGATACACAAGAAAATTTAACCATTGATAACCACCTTAATTGTGATGATGTTATTTTAGAAGAACCCACCTTTGAATGTCATGAAAATATAGTTTTCCACTCTCCTAAAAACTCTCCTACTAGGGAAGGTATCATGGTGCAAGAAAATGACAACATTGACACACTTCTTTCAAATAATAGTAACATGGCTTCCTTAGATGAAGATCATGAAGTGAAATTAGACTCCTCTTCACTAAGAGATCATAAAACTAAGGATAAGTCCTTTTAAATTATGCACATTAGATATTCTTTAACACCAACCACACATGTAGAATCCATACAAGAGAAAAAAAAAGAAAAGAAAATTGAAGGAGCCACAAAATTATTGCAAGATGCTCGGGAAACCTTTGATTTCATACCTATATTCAAGGGGAGAATACAAGATCATTGAAAAATATTCTAAAATGGGAAAAGATAAACTGGTAATGCCAATACAAAAATTCAAAATCATCCACTTCAACCACTTTAGAAGAAAATAATAACATGCAAGACAAACTTTGATGAAGTTGAACAAACACTGAATCCAAAAGAAGCAAAAAATATTTATGTAAGAGGTTTTGAAATTATGAAACAACTTGGGAAAGGATGTAGTACTATAGAACAAGGTATCCATGTCCCTGTAGAGCCTAAAATGCAAGAAATGACTAATGGTCTTGGTTATTGTCCCTCGAAAGAAAATCCTTCATTCAATGTCAACACTATTACAAAAGATTCCTCCAAGACAACTTTAAGTTGGATACAACTGAAATTGATAGATATCTCATTAAATATGTATCAAGTTGACACTTTATTTACTCATCATAATAAATAACCCTAGTTTCTACTCCTTGCCATGTAATAGTTGTAGCATCATAGCATACTCACTATTGCATGTTTTACATTCATTGCAAGTAATTCCCTTTGTGCAAGGAGCAACATATCATCATCCATTATCGACTCACCCTTAACCTGCACTAAGTGGGGGCAAGGGGTTAGGAAACCTTGTCCTACTATGGCACTTGTCATTGTCTCTTTTCGCTAGTTGAATGCCTTCCATATAAGAGCAAGCTTGGGATGTGGACAACATTCCTTAAGTTGACTTACATGTGACATACTTTTCCATGATGTAGCTTTACTTGGAAAATAATGACTTTGGCATAGGGCTTTCCAAGTTAGCTCTCATGTCTTCTTCATTGTTGCATTTATCATTTTCTACTTTAAAGTATTTGCTCATAGTAACCCCTGGTACAACCCTCTTGTAAGATCTCTTTCTCCTTTGCATTGAGATCTCAAGGGTTATCCTTGAATGAAATTGGAGAAGTGGGTGTGCTCTATACATTGTCATTATTCTTTTGCATTTTTCTCTTCATGGTTCATGGTGTAGCCTTGTTACTTTATACGATGCATTTTTTGATTTGTGGATGACATTGGGTATGTTGTCCTTCAAGAGCGAGATATCTCTTAGCATATTGCATTCCTCTTAGTGGCTTGATGTGACACACTGCATCCCCTAAGTTGTTACTTTTCTATTCTTTGATTCTACCATTTTGTAAGACCTATTTGAAAAAAAATTATAATAATTGGTAACCATGAAAATCATAGTTATCCTTCTCTTGATTCCTCCCCTATGTGTGATGAAGCTACTTTACAACATCTAACCACGTAATGTGATGAACCTAGATTGTTTGTTACTTTCCTAAAAGAAATCCTACTAGGGTGGATGTTATGGCACAAGAGAATGAGACCTTAGAGAAAAAGGATGAAATTATGGACAAAAATCAAATTTCCCCCTCTCCTAATATCTCTCATATTGGTGAAGAAGATATTATGGTGTTACAAGATTCAATCGATGAGAATCTTAGGGAAAACATTATTGAAAAAGAAAATGCCATCATTGATACACAAGAAAATTTAACCATTGATAACCACCTTAATTGTGATGATGTTATTTTAGAAGAACCCACCTTTGAATGTCATGAAAATATAGTTTTCCACTCTCCTAAAAACTCTCCTACTAGGGAAGGTATCATGGTGCAAGAAAATGACAACATTGACACACTTCTTTCAAATAATAGTAACATGGCTTCCTTAGATGAAGATCATGAAGTGAAATTAGACTCCTCTTCACTAAGAGATCATAAAACTAAGGATAAGTCCTTTTAAATTATGCACATTAGATATTCTTTAACACCAACCACACATGTAGAATCCATACAAGAGAAAAAAAAAGAAAAGAAAATTGAAGGAGCCACAAAATTATTGCAAGATGCTCGGGAAACCTTTGATTTCATACCTATATTCAAGGGGAGAATACAAGATCATTGAAAAATATTCTAAAATGGGAAAAGATAAACTGGTAATGCCAATACAAAAATTCAAAATCATCCACTTCAACCACTTTAGAAGAAAATAATAACATGCAAGACAAACTTTGATGAAGTTGAACAAACACTGAATCCAAAAGAAGCAAAAAATATTTATGTAAGAGGTTTTGAAATTATGAAACAACTTGGGAAAGGATGTAGTACTATAGAACAAGGTATCCATGTCCCTGTAGAGCCTAAAATGCAAGAAATGACTAATGGTCTTGGTTATTGTCCCTCGAAAGAAAATCCTTCATTCAATGTCAACACTATTACAAAAGATTCCTCCAAGACAACTTTAAGTTGGATACAACTGAAATTGATAGATATCTCATTAAATATGTATCAAGTTGACACTTTATTTACTCATCATAATAAATAACCCTAGTTTCTACTCCTTGCCATGTAATAGTTGTAGCATCATAGCATACTCACTATTGCATGTTTTACATTCATTGCAAGTAATTCCCTTTGTGCAAGGAGCAACATATCATCATCCATTATCGACTCACCCTTAACCTGCACTAAGTGGGGGCAAGGGGTTAGGAAACCTTGTCCTACTATGGCACTTGTCATTGTCTCTTTTCGCTAGTTGAATGCCTTCCATATAAGAGCAAGCTTGGGATGTGGACAACATTCCTTAAGTTGACTTACATGTGACATACTTTTCCATGATGTAGCTTTACTTGGAAAATAATGACTTGGCATAGGGCTTTCCAAGTTAGCTCTCATGTCTTCTTCATTGTTGCATTTATCATTTTCTACTTTAAAGTATTTGCTCATAGTATGGTGTTTAGAAATTTATTTAAAGTGGGGGCATACATTGTCATTATTCTTTTGCATTTTTCTCTTCATGGTTCATGGTGTAGCCTTGTTACTTTATACGATGCATTTTTTGATTTGTGGATGACATTGGGTATGTTGTCCTTCAAGAGCGAGATATCTCTTAGCATATTGCATTCCTCTTAGTGGCTTGATGTGACACACTGCATCCCCTAAGTTGTTACTTTTCTATTCTTTGATTGGTCCTCTCTTGGAGACATTAGGAACAATGTTCCCTAAGTTAAAAGACCTCACATGAACTAAGCAAGACTCCTTTGAACATTCCTTATTTTTGCATTTTGCATTTGCAGCTATATGGCCACCTTACATAACATAGCTTGCATGCTTGTAGAGCCATCTTGTTTGTTCATAAGTTCCAAGCATACAGAGCTTTTCTTGCCTCATGAAGCTTGAAAACCATTTATTGTGTGACACCTTATTAAATTTATTAGGAGGTATAACCTTGGTATGTTTGATGGAAAGCCAAATGTGGGCATGGATTTCCATTAGCCACTTATGTGTGTGTGTGAGAACACCAGCCATGAGTGTATGTGTCTCACCTTCTTGGACTTCTCCCCCAATGGATAGCCTAGAGTTATGTTGCCTCAAATTGAGTATACTTTCTTTTTTTGGAAAAATAGCCTACATTTGATCCACATCGCGTTGGACAAATGATCGAAGCTTGATTCGCCCCTTTTCTTTGTCATGTTGTTTCATTTCCTTTGTGTCTTTGACATTGCATGTTTGTTCTTGGTTGTTGCTCTTTACATCATTTTCATGTGTGTTCTTTTATGCCTATGATAGTTTTCCATATGACCTTTCTCCTGGGGGCTTGTGCAACCCTCTTGATCATGGCTATCTTATCTTACTGGCATTGGTGCATTTGAACCCCTCTTGATCATGGTCATTCTATTTGGCTAGTGTTATTACGTTTGGTCTACTTTAATGTGTGTGATTTGGAAGCAAGTTCCTCTCACTAAAGTGGGGGCTAGATGTAATGATAGAAAATGGTCCCCCTAACTTGGCCTTGATTTAGTGTTGTAATATGCCTAACATATTCACATTAGGTCTTGGGTCCTTGTGAAATAAATGAGCTTATTGGTGCCTTGTTTGGAGTGTTGTAAAGTGTTGTAACACACTTTCCACTTTTCTAGGGTTTTCATTAATAATTGGGATTTCTTATGCTTTAATTGGCCCTATTTTGAATCCACAAGCCCCATTTAATGTATCTTTTCGAGGTTAATCCTAACACAAATCATTACCCAATCATAATTCAGGTGTTTTAGGCTTGAATGGCCCAAATTGAGTGATATGGGATGCATTCGACACCTTGGGCGAATGCGTCCTACTTGGATTTTTAGGTCTTGGACCTGGTTTCACACATTTCTAAGCATTTTTAAAAATGGTCCCAATAATTAGGCCTAGTGGGACTCATTCACCACCTTGGGTGAATGAGTCTTGTATGGCCCAAAATCAAAATTAATTCAAATTGCTGTCAGGATTTTATCCTCCTAGATCTGATGTTAGCTTGTAATGTTGTAATTTTGGGAATTCTTGCATAATTGAGCATAAATACAAGGTTCTTTCTCTCATTTTCACCCCAAGCATTCAAGAATACATCCTTATAGAAAAGTTGCGTTCACAATTATTTACAAGAGCATTCAAGAGAATTCAAGGGAAAATTATCAAGCATTTTAGAGCAGCATTCAAGTATAAAGCATCATATCAAGGACTTCATGCATCATGTTTGTTTTGGAGCTAACAATTGTGATGTAGGGTTTTATGATTCAAGCAAGCATTTCATTCAAGATTTATCATCTTTAAGAAAGATTCAAGATCTACATCCATTAGAGCCATCTCACGCATGTTTGTAGTAGTTTATTGCAAGGGTTTAGTGAGTTACGAAATTGTCATTTGGTCATTCATCATCCTCCATCCTTATTTGATTTCATTTCAAGGATTGATTTCCAAAATGTGGTTTGACCAAGGCAAACCCCTATCCCCTAACCCCCCTAACATTTTTCCCTCTCCTTTGTGTGTGATTTGCAGGTCTAGGTTCTAGATTTCCTAAGAAACAAGATTGAAGGACAAAGCAAACATTTTAGAGTAGATTCAGACTTTGAATTCTTGAATTTGGTATGTGCAGGATCATGATGGGCCAAAAAGTGGCGATATGATGGGTATGTGTAGGGTATGTGGCTGACAACTTTTTTTCTACCCAAAATTGATGAAACAAAAAGGGTTTTTAAAAGAGATTCTCATATTTCCACCAATATAAACTATGCTTTACTTTGAATTTAATAAATAATTATTATTCATTTTCTATTTGAATTACAACTAAAGTCCTAATTGATAGGCTGATTGAAAAACATCTATAGATTTCAAATGGTATCACATTTTTTGAATCCGAAACATGTGTCACATTCTATGCTTCACATGCTATAGGATTAAAAAAAATGAATTTCATGAAGTTTTGACCAAGTTAAGGTGGTTAGACATATGAGTTTTTATATTTTTTAAAGGTTGTAATAAAAAATCATAATTAATTATTTACTTGGAAAAACTTAGAAAAAAATATGCATCACATTGGGATATGAGTCCTCTACTTATAACTAAAAGCTTATAAAAAATATTATCATTTTATTGTGGTTAGGTGGTCAACACACCTACTTATTATTTTTTCCTGAAATTTAAGTACCACTACATGGAAATTTCAAATTTTCACCAAATAGTTTTTTTTTAAATACAACCTAGCAGTTTAGAAACTACATTCAATTTGATACAGATTATATTCTTACATATTTTTGAAATAATATAGATAACTTATTCAAACTTTTACATCTAGTTGCCTAACTCTGATTTTTTTAAATTTTTTGCGACTTAAGGGCTTGTTTCTTCCATGATGATCCTACACATACCCAACCCCTTGTTAGATCCTAATCAGACCCTAGGACAACCCTCTTGCAAGATCTCTTTCTCCTTTTCATTGAGATCTCAAGGGTTATCCTTGAATGAAATTGGAGAAATGGGTGTGCTCTATGTCTTAAAACCATATGATAGGACCATACCACTTTTCATCATTTCAGTGAATAGTAACTAGCTACTAATTTATGGTGATATAAGAGAAATTAATTTATTAAATAGATCAAATCAAAAGGCTCATTTTTTAAGTGGTCAATTCAACATACCATCTTGTAATGTTAGACCTTCAATTATTAAATACATGCACACTTTTAATTTAATTGTAGAATCAATAATCAACTTACATTTTAAAATCCTAAATATAAAATATAAACTATATATTATAAGTTTTTATAGAAATACCTTTGTGTCCTAAATAATTCACACACTATCTTATTGGCGATTAAAATATATTTAATCCACTATACTATGGTGTCAAATCACTCTCTAAGCTACCAATTCATGTAGAATGGCATTAATTGAATTTATGGGAGGCACCATTCTATGCACCTTGTGGATCACCCTCTCCTATAGTGTGGATATGATAGAAACTATAGTAGAATTTGGCATAACATAATCAAAACTAGGTGATCTTTTTTCATTAAAATCCTTTGAACTATGAGATTGACACATCTACATTCCATGGTGATAAGGGTGCTAGTGAGAGTAATAGTGAAATGTAGGGTTTACAACTCCATAATATTTTGAAAGATTTATGGAATCATCACACGATGAATAGGTTTTTTTATATTAAACTATTAGTGGATGGTTTGGTTCTTTTAAACCTCTCTCTCTATCTAGGGTAGAGCCTTTGCCTCTACCCTGAAATTCCCTAATATCAAAATAATTAGGAATCATAAGGAGTGAAAATTCACATCAGATTATTCTTTGAGTATATATAGGGGAACCTATTTCTTGTTTCAAGAAGGTTGGTTGAATACCATCCACCAATTATCTCTAAAATTAATTATAAGGTCATTATGACCCAATAGATAGGAAATCTCTTTCAATTTAATACAAGAGATGAATTTGTGTGTGTGTGTGTGTGTGTGTATAAAGAGCACACATTTTGTATTTTTCTCTATCCTTTTAACTTCATCATAGGATAAATTTTTTGCATTAATTGGAAACATGAATTCCTTTTTGCTTTCCATTAAAGGATTTGACTTTTAACTAACCCAAATTGATTCATCATTGATTTTAATGTGTTTGCAAGCAATGTATGGCGAGGGTTTGATATTGATGCCTTGAATGTCTTGAAAAATTATTCAATTAACATTTTATTTTTCTCTAGTTTACCTAATAGATATTTTGATGTAGTAATGACCAAAGGGTTTGAAAAAGGATTGTCAGACCACACAAGTAGCCAAAATAAACACACATAAATAATGAAATTCCACATAAAACATAATATTTACCTTGGGAAAACCCTTATTTAGGGAAAACGTAGCCTCCAAAATATTCCTACAAATATTATTAAATCCTCAAACATATTATAGTTTTTCAAAGGGAGTTGCTTCACATGCCAAGACTTAGCTACATGATTACAACAAGATTACACAAATGGATAACTAGATCACTGAGGTATTCTACACACATACACAACATTAATGATGGAAACAACACTTCCAAACTTGTACCACATGAGCTACACAATAACACCACAAAATATTTACACTTTTTCTAACATAATTGCACTCTACATCATATTCCTTGTCTCACTCTGTACCACACCCTTAATATTAGAGTGTGTATAGGGTTATGAGTAGTCATCTTGTGGCTACCTTAACTCTTAATTAAGTCATATTATAATTATTGTATTGTTATTTAGTTGTTTAGGTCATCCTAGGGCTTATACATCATTAATTCAAAATCAATGAAGAAGGATATACATGAATTAAATCACTTATTCATGGTATGAAATATAAGGGTGAAGATTCAAATCATAAAGTGGAAGATAATTCTTTTATTAGACATGATTAATTTTGGGCTTGAATTAGATCTCAAGAAGGATAAATTCTCAAATAATCCTATGTCTAGGAATTTTATGCCAGAGTTAGTTATGATAAAGTTTGATGGAAAGGATCCAATAAATTAGCTTTTTCAAATGGATTGGTTTATTATCTTCACCATATTCCAAGTCAACAAAAGGTGGCTAACAAAATTATATTTGAAACCAAACTAATTTATTTGGTATAATTGGTTATGTGACAAGAAAAAAATGAAATTTTGTGTGGTCACATGGCCATTTTTTCAAGAGAAACTTACCACCCATTATAGAGATAGTTTTATGAATAGTTTCTTTTGTCAACTCACTAAATTAGATAAAATAAGCACAATCAAGGACTATAGACTCATCAATTTAAAATCTTGTTTCTAAGAGTGAAGAATGCTACATAATAGATTTTGAAGAAATAATTTCTAGGAGGTTTAAAGGACCACATAAAATATGAGGTACAATTTTTTCAACAATAATCATTGTTCCAAGTAGTACTTATGGAAAGGTAAGTTGAGGATTATTCTTTTTGGCCAATACAAAATAAGGGACTGTAAATATAAGAGAAAGGATCTCTCTTACACACTCATTTCCTTAGCCTACCAAGTTGAATCCACAAAAAAATAAGGAGAAGATAGAAAAATGGTCATGTTTTAAATTATGATAGAAAATATAGTCATGGTCATAAATGTGCTAAAGATAAATTATTATACATTGAAGGTCCAAATGAGAAAGAAGAGGAGGAAGAGTTAATATTAGATGAAGGAACTGATATGGAATTGGAATCTAAAGATACCCATCCAATAAATTCTTTTCATTCTCTTCCTAGATTTTCTGCCCCACAAACTCTTAAAATGGTGGGTTTCCTAAAGAAAGAGAGTAAAAATGTCAATTGTCTCAAGAAGCACTCAAAAATTTATTAACAATAAGCTAGATACTTGCCTAAATTGTTTTATATACCCTACTTTAGAATTCCAAGTCCAAATTTCATATGGGGGTATTAATAGTTGTTTATGAAAATTTCATAGAATTGGTTTTAACCATAGGGGAATATCAACTTGATTGCCCATTGTTTTCTATCTCCATGGATGCAAAATATATTGTTTTGGGAGTACAATGGTTTACTACTTTTTGAACAACTGGGATGAAATTCCAAGAACTATTTTGTTAAAAGGTGCAAGACAACTGAGAGGGGGGGTGAATCAGTTGCCACCAAATTAAACTCAAAACTTTAACACTTATTAACTTCACAACCACACTATTTTGTTATTAAGTATGAACATGAAATGTAGATAACAAAAATAAAAATCAACACACTAAACACTAGATTTTATGTGGAAAACCAAATTAGTTGTAGCAAAACTTACAAATTATGAAATAATATAGATAACTTATTCAAATTTTTACGTCAAAAACTCTAATTTTTTTGAATTTTTTGCCAGTGCCTATTTTTTCCATAATGAGCACATACCCTTCTCAATTATATCTTCATCGGTCACTTTACCCCCTTGATTCCTAACATCATTTGCTGCAAGTTCAACCCTTTAGAAATAGCTTGCAAAATCTTCACCTTCTTCCATTTTCATATTCTCATATCTACGCTTTTTCGTCATCTTCTTCATTAATTTCACTCTATCATTTCCTTCATAAAGATCTTCCAACTTACAAACTTCATAAGTAGTGTCCAAAGAAAGAACCTTAGTTCGCTCAATTTTAGATAGAGCATTGAAAATAGCATGCCTTTCCTTCTCATTCTCCTCATAAGAAGAAACTTCATCTACAGTAGTAAAACCACCCATTGGAGCAACATACTTCGTATCAATAGCCTTCTAGGTCTTGTAACCAAGAGAAATAATACATCCTCTCATCTGCACTTTCTAATCACTGTAATCGGATCCATCAAACATAGGGATCACCAACTTATGTGCCATCGGATCTTCCTTAAGTAGTTAAGCTCTACACTAAGGAACCAAAGCTTTGATACCAATTGTTAAAAGGCACAAGACAACTAAAAGTGGGGGTGAATCAGTTGTCACCAAATTAAACTCAAAACTTCAACACTTATTAACTTCACAACTGCATTGTTGTGTTATTATGTATGAACATGAAATGCAGATAAAAGAAAGGAAAATCAACACACTAAACACCAGATTTTATGTGGAAAACCTAATGAGGGAAAAACCATGATGATGATTAACTCACAATATAACAGATAGAAAAACCAAATACAAAGGCTCACTACCAAGGGCTCACTGCCAAAAAGAGGACTCATTTTCCAACAAGGAGGCTCATTGCCTACAAATACAAAAGAAAACAAAAGACCCACCATAGAAATTTACACACATTTGTAGCCTTGATCAAAAGATTGCAAAAACCTTCAGCTCACTACTTTAAGGAATCTAACACAATGAAGTACTGCCACCTCAACACACTTTCACACAACTCTTCTATTCTCTTATGGCTTACTTTGTTACTTTTCATCTACTAAATCTTTGCAACTTAACTTGCATTTATACCATCTTCAACCTTAGAAACTTTCTCCAAGGTCAGCCACATACACTTCATTTCATAAATTCAAATTATGTCTGCAACTCAACATTCCTACAGTGGAAAGGAATGAGAGTGGACCAATAAAATACTTAACCAAGACCAAAAAATAATGTCTCGAATTAACTACACGCTTTCTTAATTAAAGTTTATTCTCCATATGAAGTGTAAACACCAAGTTGGCCAAACCTACTGAAAACACAAATGAACATTGAAGTACATGCTTCCCAGCAAGAAGATGACATGCAAATGACACAACATGCTTCATCATGCATGAAAACACACCTTAGATTCCTTTAGATACATCTGCAACAAGTGTAACAACTTTCAAACACAAAACTCCTTCCATCAGTCCATCCAGATTGTGCAAACACATACAACAATTCTAGAACACAACTTCCAAATCACCAAACCAAAAAAGCTTTTGCAAAACCCAGAGAACACCTTTACATAATATATTCTAGATCCACAAGACTTGAAACAGAATAGTAGAGGATTGCAGAGCAAAAACATTTTTCCCAGTCCACAAAAAGCTAACTCTTCCAGAACAATTCACACACTAGTGATTGCAACTTTCACACTCCATCAAACCAGAAGCAACACATCAATACATATCACCATCAAATCAATAAAAACAACCGTTTAGATCTGCACAAGCATAGGATCAACACAAGATAAAAATAGAGCACATACTAGAGCACACTTTGAACACTTACATAACTTTGATTTCTCTCTTTATTAATTTTCTCAAAAGAACTTGGACACCCATCAATTCAACACATCTACAACATCATAAAGATAGCTCCATGTGCTCACAACATCTCAACTATACATGCACAATTTGAAACATACTAAACTATTTTGACATCAATGACAACATTAATGACAACACCACCAAACATGCTCATACTTGCAACATATTCATGAGATTCCAATCAAAAGGAAAGAAAATAGAGCTAAAAGGGTTGAAGAAAAAAGTACGAACAAATGGTAAGATCTCATCAAATGCATAAGTTACTTAAGAAAGGAGTTGATGGATTTATGGCCCAATTATATTCATAAGAAGTCTATCAATCTAATTCTCACACCCATCCAAATTTATAAGAAATAATTGATTGTCACTCAATAATTTATGGAGATTATCCTAAAGAAATTCCTCCTAAGAGGGATCATGATCATGCCATACAACTAGTTCTAGGGGGATAGCCACCCAACATCAAGCCCTATAGGTACCCATATATACCAAAAAGTGAGATTGAAAATATTGTGGAGATGTTAAGAGGTAGGAATTTTTAGGTATAAGAAAAGTGTTTACTCCTCATCCATGGTGATGGTGCATAAGAAGGATGAAACTTTAATGCATGTACCCAAACTATAGATTACATAACACTTACACCATCAAAGATAAGTTTCCTATTCCATTCATTGATGATTTTCTAGATGAATTGAATGAAGCTATATATTTTACAAATCTATATCTTAGATTAGATTATTACTGAATTTGAATTAAGGAAGAAGATATTTCTAAGAATACATTTAGGACTCATGAGGGTCATTATGAGTTTTTGGTGATGCCATTTGGTCTCACCAATGAACCATCTAAATTTCTAATTTTGATGAACTCCATATTTAATAAATTCTTGAGTTAGTTTGTATTAGCATTCTTTGATGATATATTGATTTATAGCAAGACATGGGAAGAGCACTTGCAATATGTAGATCAAGAATTAGAAGTTCTTGAAGATCATCAAATCTATGCTAAGCCATCAAAGTGTGATTTTGGTCTCAACGAGGTGGATTACTTGATACACATAGTTTTGCATGAAGGAGTAATGTTGGATCCTAAAAAATTAAGTCTAGATCATGGAATGGCCTATTCCCAAAACCATTAAGAAATTGAGGGGTTTCTTGGGATTGAATGGGTAGTATAGAAGATTTATGAAGAATTATGGCCATATAGTAGCACCTCTCACAAATTTATTGAAGAAGGATTATTTTCATTGGAATGAGTCCCTTAAAATGAAAAATTTGAGAGATTAAAGGAGGCTATGTGTACAACTCAAGTGCTTTCTGTGCTCCAAAATTCACCAAGGATTTTATTATGGAATATGATGCTTAAAGAAATATTATATGAGAAGTTATAATGAAAGAGGCTTGACCAATATATTTTAAGAGTCATCAATTAAAGGGTAAGAATCAACTCAAACCTATTTATGAGAAGGAAATGTTAGATATTCTTCATGTAGTAAAATAATGGAGGCCAATTATCTAATGGGAAGACACCTCAAGGTTAAGATAGATCATGATAGCCTAAAATATTTTTTGGAACAAATATTATCTTTTGAAAATCAATAAAAATGGCTCACTAAGATATTGGGATATGAATTTGAGATTGTATGTAAGAAAGAGAAGGAAAATGTTGTGGAAAATGCACTTTCTAGGAAAAATGAGAAATATGAAGCTTTATTATGTGTCATTTCAACATTACAAGCTGATTGGGTGGTAGAAGCCAAAGCAAAGTGGCATAATGATGTTTCTACAAGTGAACTCATTGAATAGTTACATAGTGATCCTAGTATTTCAGATAAGTTAAATTGTTGGAAGGAAGATACTCTATGGTATAAAGAGTGATTGTATCTCTACAAGAATTACACTCTTAAACATAATATTTTTATATAACTTCATGTGTCTCTAGTTTGTGGTCATTTAGGAATTTTGAAGACATATCATCGAGTCAAGAAATGTTTTTTGGGAAGGGCTAAAAGGTGATGTTCAAAAATTTGTGGTTGAATGTTTTGTTTGTCAAATAAACAAAGGGGAGAAAATTAATTCACCGAGTCTCTTGTAACCCTTTGTTATTCCTGGCCAACATTGGGAAGAGGTATCCATGAGCTTCATCATAGGGCTTCCAAAACCTAAAGGTCATAATGTCATCATGGTGGTAGTAGATTGCCTCACTAAATATATGCACATTTCATTGCATTATCACATCATGTTACAACAAGTATAGTAAAAAAATATTTTTTAGTGACTATTGAAACATAAGGAAATATATAGGGGGAGGGTGAAAAGGGTTGGTTCACCAAAAATACCTATTTCTCTAATTTCACTCAAGGAAATGAGATCCAAAAAATGAAGTGACTATCAACCAAAAGGTGATTTAAATCAAGGTATGAATCAACAAATTTCATATCTATGCAAGGATGGGGGTATAGAATAAATAGAACTTTGGGGAGAAAGATTAAGATCATAAAAAAAACTCAAAAATGCAAGCTATAAAATGAAAATGAAGGACAATTTAATCAAAACTAATAGAAATAGTAATAAAAAAAGGTAGATCTAGAAAGGGAAAAATAATGTGTACCTTTCACCAAAAGTCACCTTTTGAATCTCATCGAGGAAACATTTGCCCTATGGTGAATGGGTCCTGGTTAAGGTTCTCTGAAATCTATTTTTGTGTTCTCTTATGCTATTCCTACACTCCCAGACTCCTAATTTACACCACCAGATAGTTGGAAATAAATTCTATAGAAGAGTTTCTGTGATATGACAACTTTTCTTGCAACTTTGACAACTTTGCAACTTTCTTCAATTTTTCTCTTCAAAAGATCTTTCACGTAAAATCTGAAATCACACATCAAAGAGAGAAAAATGTTGCTTGTTAGGAAAATAGGGGTTTGCCTTGGTCAAACCCTATTTTGGTAATCAAACCTTGAAATGAAATAGAAAAGCATGAAGGAAAGATGAATGAACAACAATGTCACAACTCACCAAACCTTATTTGAACCTTTGATTGTAGATTTGCAACTAGTATGAATTGGCTTCAATGGATGTGGATCTTGTTCATGAAACTTTATTTGAAACAATGCCTTTGAATATTTGCATAGATCTTGAACTCTAAATCAACATGTTAGCTCAAAAAACATACATGATGCAATAAATTTTTGACATGACAATGGAATCTTGATTGATCCAATAATATTCAATAATTTTTCCCTTGAATGCCTTGAAAATGCTCTTGAATTGCTCTCTTGATCATAAACTTCACTTTAGGAATGCTTACATAAAAACTCTCTAGGTGAAACATAGTGAAATGATCTCTTATTTATACATATCTTAATATTAATTCCCAAAATTCAAATATCACAAGATGACATTGAATTGTGGATTTTAAATCATTAAAATACCACCAAAAACATAGTTTGAATTTACGTCCTAGGTGCAAGCGAGGACCCATTTTCCTTGTGGCGAATGGGTCCTAGGCCACTTACTTAAGACACACATTGTTCAATGTTAAATATTATGTTATGCAAATCTATGAATGTCAAGCTTTAACCATGGGTATGTGCAGGATCATGATGAGCCAAAAAGTGGCGATATGATGGGTATGTGTAGGGTATGTAGCTAACAACTTTTTTTCCCCAAAATTGATGAAAAAAAGGGTTTTTAAAGGAGATTCTCAAATTTCCACCAATATAAATTATGCTTTAATTTGAATTTAATAAATAATTATTATTCATTTTCTATTTGAATTACGACTAAAGTCCTGATTGATAGGTTGATTGAAAAATATCTATAGCTTTCAAACAGTATCACATTTTTTGAATCTGAAACATGTGTCACATTTTATGCTTCTCATACTATAGGACTAAAGAAAAATTGAATTTCATGAAGTTTTGACCAAGTTAAGGTGGTCAAACATACAAGTTTTTATATTTTTTAAAAGTTGTAAAAAAAAATCATAATTAATTATTTACTTGGAAAAAAATTGCAAAAAAATATGCATCACATTGGGACATGAGTCCTCTACTTATATCTAAAGTATTATAAAAAAATATTATCATTTTATTGTGGTTAGGGTGGTCAAACAAACACCTACTTCTTAGTTTTTCCCTGAAATTTAAGTGCTACTGCATTGAAAGTTCAAATTTTCACGAAATAGATTTAAAAAAAAAGATAAACCTAGTAGTTTAGAAACCAATTTCAATTTGCTACAAATTCGTTTCTTTCATATTTTTGAAATAATATAGATAACTTATTCAAATTTTTATGCTTCCTAACTCTGATTTTTCTGAATTTTATCACCTCTTAAGGGCTTGTTTTTTTCATGATGATCATGCACATACCCTGTAATGCCCCATCGTGTGAACCCCAAAGGACTACTAAAGCAACAATTACCACACAATTTTTTTTTTATTAAAAGTAAAACTAACATACATGAGATGCACAATAAGTTATGACATGAAAATCCATTTAAACAAACCCAATATTATTTACGTCCCTTGGGGTACACGAGGATACATTACGAAACTTAATTCCATACATCAATGACAAAGAATGAAAACCAAATTTAAACCATGACAAGGCATACATATAAACCATCGATAAGAACCATTCACTTAAATAAATACAACACTTTGAATAACATCTGATATGGAAACATACCCACACAAGGTTTGCCAATGCCAAAATATTACATCACATCCTTTTCATTACTTTACATTGTTCAAGTGTTACAATGATACAGACATGTTTCCCAATATGGGCAGGAACCACATGACATAATAGAATGGTACAACTCTGGAGTTGCCGCAACAGCACCAATCTGCACCTCTCGATCCTTGACTGGGGACCCAATGGGGTGCTTAGCACGTTCCACCCGACCATGTGGGTCCGAAGACCCACCCCCCGTGCTAAGGAGCTGACAAGAAGAGACCTCAAACAAGAACATCCAAATAGGGAACCACAAGACTCAACGCCATACAAAGGTATCAAAAAAAAATAAGGATTACGATGACATCATCAACAACACTCATGAGTCAATAAAATCAATAAAGTTATGAAACTCATCACATTTAACCCAAGCAATAACAATTAAGCAAGTCACCAAAGAACATTCATAAATCATTTTCACAAGAATCTGAAACAACATAAAGATTACAATATCCAGAGGCGACAAGAAACAAGAACAAGGGTGTCTAGTGGAGAGTGTCATCGCATAGCTCCCACGGGATTCTCCTGGCCCTTCCTCCAACTGAGGCGCCGGCACCCATCTATGGATCTCCTGGCCCTTCCTCCTAACTGAGGCGCCGACACCATAGGGTAGCTAATGCGGAGCCGATAATCTCTCATGAAGACGAGACTACAACTTCGCCGACCATGGCCTTCTCAGTCTATCACTAGTCTATGGTATCCCTAATGCATAGACGAGGAAATCTAGTTTTAATTATCTTGTGTGTTTTACTACCCATCCCCCTAAATTCTATTGTTTAGGTTATCACTTGTTTAATTACTCTTTCGTGGGTTATCCTGAGCCCTTCCTCATCTTGAGGCGCCGGCGCCCACGAAGAGCCACTCTCCCTAAGACCCCTAACATAAATCAAACTAGGCAAGGGTTGTACCGTAACTGAAAAACAATTAATCTCAAGACCAAACTACGCGAGGCATTAACCATCTCGCTATAAACACATAATCAAAGTCTCAACAATTCATGTACAACCCTTTTAAAATCATGATATCAAAACACTTGCCTCATCAAGGGCACATAAAGAGAGAACATCAACTGACAATAATCTCAAGCCTCTGGAAGCCAAAAGAACGACAATCCACAACCAAGGGTAAAGAAGCAAATATGGTTTCAACACGAAAACTTAACATTTGAAAATCTCTTCAACCAAAATGACTCAAACGGGAGACAACATAATAAGGAGCCATCATAATCATCCTTTAACTCAACACGAACACGATGAACCAAAACACCACCAAACAAAACAACTCAACCAACAATGGAACATGAGACTTTAAGATGGGCTAACGGAATAACCATTTCATGTTTTCAATAAATCAACAATTTCAAGGTAACATACATCACTATGTGCTAACCTCCATTCAATTCACTATAATTGTATTAATATTTCCACAATGGAATATTTCTTGATTTACACAAATTCATAAATACAATATAAAGATGGTAGAAATCCCTTACTGATTACTACAATTACATCCATGTAATTCCCCATAAACATATTTATATATATACAAAATAACAATTCATTTATAATTAACTATTATTTATTTACTTTCTTACTTATATAAATTACATATAATATATATATAAAACTACCTTTCATTTAGAATTCTTAAAAAAAAAACTAACATTCTTACTTATCTCTAATTTGAAAAAGATTTCCTAACAAAAGTAGTCAGACAAAAATCTATCTTAAGGTTGAAATGTTATGAGCTAATCCACTTTTCTTTAATTTTAAACCCACCCTTATTTAAAGTCCCATCTTAAAAGAATCAAGGAAATGTGACTTATTTCCAAATCTTAGATTTATACATATATCACCCTAATCACAAAATCAATTATTTCCTAAATATAACACTTTCGATGTGGAATGCCACCTAATAATATCTTAAGTAAAAAGTTAATATTTCAAACGGAGTTGGAAATTGTTAACACTAATTTCATAAAAGTTTAACTAAATCTAGTCACCATATTTTACCTACATGATCATATAACTTACCTAGACATGAACATCCTTTACAATAAGGATAATAAAAATATCTATATGAATATGACATACGAATTATAAAATATTATTTCCGATTATAAAAATAACTACACAAATGATCTAACTACATCAATCATTTTTTTTATTTTTTATTTTCCTGCCAGTTTGGAGAACTAATTACATTAAAATTCATTAAGGAAAACTATTCCTCCTCAAGGTAATTACAGTAATAAATTGAATTAGTGTTCTATCTATACCAAAAGGGATAGCCATATATTTATAAATTCTACAACTCCTAATGTACTAAATAATTATTCACCCTACACTCTTATTATAATTATAAAGATACACCGAAAAGTATGCATTTTATAGGCATTTTGCGGCTAGAAAAACAATGTTTCAACTTTAAATGTTGTAACTATGACAGGTTTCCAGGTATATTAGAAAGTCAATATTGGACTTAGGAATTATCGACATCTACTTGCATTAGTATCAAGTCCCAAATGAAATCCACAAGGCTGAAGGTTAGGAGAAAGGTAAGGTGCAAATACGTGACTTATGAGAAGGAGAAATAATGTATAACTTATTTTTTTTGAACTTGACGCCTTGCTGTTTGATGGCGAGACAGGTTGACAATAAAAAAACAGAGAGATTATTTTAACCTCTACAACGTTCTATTTTCAAGTACTGCAGAAGTGTCAGGTTGCCAACAGAATTAAGAAGGTTATTTACACCCCTACAGTCTTCTATGTTTCGAGTGTTGCATCTGCGGGAGCTTCTAACGAATCAGGGAGGTTATTTAAAATTTACTACGCCCTTGCAAAACCAAAGGTTGCAGTTGTGATAGGTTGCCAATGGTTTCAGGGAGGCGATTTAATTCTGTACAATGCCTCAACTCTAAATGCTATAACTGTCGCAGGTTGCCAGGTATATTAGAAAGTGAATATTGGAATTTGGAAACATCGCCATCTACTTGCATTAATATCACCTCCCAAATGTAATCCACACGGCTGAGGGGTAGGAGAAAGGTGAGGTGCAAATACGTGATCAACTTAAATTGTAACTTTAATACATACATATTTTGGTGTTATCTCTATAACTAACAAATTTCATCCCCCTAATCACCCATAGTAAAAGTTTGATAAACAACCCAAACCAGACTCACATGCAAAATAAGAGTACCGAACTGTAGAATGAACAAACTCACATTACACAATATCAGGCTATACCAAATATCACAGCAAAAGAATGAGTTCTAATGCCAAACAAAAGACGTATGTGAAATATAGTACTGAACAACGAATATAAAACCTAAAACATAAGCAAATGGGTAGTATTGAATGCCCAAGATTTGAGAAATAGTGAATTCCAATTAAGAATAATACTTATCGAAATAAGATAGAATATAAACCATCCCAGAATAAAACACATCAAAAGTAGCATAGATAAATCAGACTTTAAGAGATACAAGATTTCTAAGCATCCACAACAAATTCCTTCAAGCGTAGGCGACCCAGATGAGATCAAAAGTAAGAAGTTTCCGATCGATATAAGAGGCAAGAAATAGACTGAAGAATACAAGAGATCTTTTCTCTGGAATGGTGAAACAAATATAGATGCAGAGACTGATTTTTATGGCTAGAGAATGAATAATTCATCACAGCAGGGTCATAAGTCAGATTTATCTTTAGGCTCGATTGGGTCCTCTAAAGATTCTTATGCTTTACTAAGGCAGATTTTCCAATCATAAAACATGTGTGATGCAATCAAAGAGACTATCGGTGATACAAAAAGAAACCCTTTTATAAAACAAGCATCGACTGTACCTATCCAGGCTGGAACCAGTGATGGAAAAGAAGGTGTAGATGAAGGTTACAACTCATACCCCACACCCCGAAATGATTATGTGCAATACAAAAATGAAATCGTAGTCGACGGTAGGGAATCATCCTATTTCACACATCCCATATAATGAAATGAATTTGCTATAAACTGGGTGACCATGGTTGTAAGGAGTAAAATCGGCACAACAACAATCATTTTAAATAAAGAAATGCCACCAACGACAGGCTCAATGGGTCGAAAGCATCGAAATCATGCATAAATTCAAGACGGCATGAAAAGAGTCTTTGCAAGAACAAACGATTCACCAAGTAAAATAATCGGAAAATGTACCTGCAATACCCATAGACGTAGCCTGGATATTCTCGCTCGTTGTATCGAGAGTCCGATGCCAAATCCCCTTCTACTTTCTCCCAATCTCTTCTTTTAACCCTTAATGGATCCTTTTGTCCTTTCCATATTTTCCACTGTATTATTATATGATAAAGATAATTTGCAGAACAAGGGCTCTTTTTTTTTTAATTTTTTTTTTCCAAAACCAAAATTAATTCCCCATATAAACTCCATCCAAGATAAGTTTTCGAAAACACCAAAAATCCATAATATTAGCAAGTTATCCGTTCAAAACTAGTTTCCAGTTGTGCATGTGCTTGCATGCAATTCTTCCCGTCCTTTTTTCCGCTTTAACATCTATCAATACTTATTTTTCTTATTTGTTAAAAGTCACTTGATTTTTCCCATCTTTTAGGCTTTACTAAAACAAAACTCCACCTTTTTTTATCTTTATTTTGCTTTAACAACAATTTCAATCTTATCTTCTACTTTCATATTCAAGATCCCCATTTTTTGTGATTAACCAAATATCTCTCAAAATAATAATTTGTCAACTATAATTTGAAACAGACTTCTACCTACACAAATTAAATTTAGTATTTATTAATGACTTAACATTATATTATTATTACTTTAAATTATAATTTTATTTGAATTACATTATAAGGAACTCTATTTTAATTTTCTAATTTTATTATAAACAACCTTCCAATCAATTTAATTTAATTAATTATTTAAATATGACTAATAACATATTATATTTTTCACACAATCAAATAATACAGTGAACAATGAAGCCCAAACAAATACTTCACACAAAATTCAAGAACCACCGACACGGAGGGGCACTACATCCTCCCCCCCTTAGGCATCGACTTACTCCTGGAAGTCAAGCTCAAGCATAAACATGGTCACACAAAAATATCATCAATCACCATAAATTAAATCATCAATTAAATGTCGTCAAGAAGCAATGAACAGTAAACAAACCAAAAATAAAAAATAAAAAAAATACCAAGACGAAAGTGGTGACGGGGTTGCAACCAAACTTATTTTCCAAACACAAGGACGGATGACGAACTAGGTTGAGGAAACTTCTTGTCAGCTCCTGTTTTCCACATCAGACCCATTGGGTGTTTAGGATGCTCGCCCTGTCCTGACAATGCAGGTGGAATCGAGACTTAGTTCCTGCAATCCTGCATGCAAACAAACGTCGTGCAAAATACATATATATTCCAAATACACCATGAGAGGAATTCACAATGTAGTAGGGCACTCGCAAGCGAGTGATACTACACTGTCCCTCTCTCTAGCCTACACAATATTTTAAACTATTCAAGTAATTCATAATCCATTTGCTACATATCAATTTGAAGAACATTCACATAATGGTCCTAACCATAATTCTATATTCATATATTGTATCAAAAATGGATTATTACTTATCATTATAAGTGTCTATCTCTATAAATCCCAACTTTGTTACCATTAGTACTGTGTTCCTGAAGCCAACCACCTGAAAATCATTAACCACTATAGAACATAACACATTAGTATCAAAATTTCAAGCTAATCTTTTACCTTCATATTCAAGATCCCCATTTTTTGTGATTAACCAAATATCTCTCAAAATAATAATTTGTCAACTATAATTTGAAACAGACTTCTACCTACACAAATTAAATTTAGTATTTATTAATGACTTAACATTATATTATTATTACTTTAAATTATAATTTTATTTGAATTACATTATAAGGAACTCTATTTTAATTTTCTAATTTTATTATAAACAACCTTCCAATCAATTTAATTTAATTAATTATTTAAACATGACTAATAACATATTATATTTTTCACACAATCAAATAATACAGTGAACAATGAAGCCCAAACAAATACTTCACACAAAATTCAAGAACCACCGACACGGAGGGGCACTACATACCCCCAATGGAAATTGCAATTAATTAGACTTGGATTTGAATTAAAGGGAAAAATTAAGAAAAAATTAGCCTCAATCAATTAATAAATCCCTAGATTAGTGTGGAAGTATAAAGGTACACCTTACAACACCAAAAATAAGGTACAATTAAGTCCATTATATTATTAATCATTCATTCCCAAATTAAGTGTGAAAAGGGATTACTTTTTCCTACACTACAAACATAAAAAAGTTACATGGTACACCTAAGGTTATTTTCAATGGTCGTTATCCTATCTTTACTACTTAGTTTTGGACAAATTTATCCTCATGTTTGGGTACTTAATTGCCTCATAGTTCTTCATAACACCCTCAATTTGATGAGAAAAATTTAACATTGTTAGTAAGTGTTTGGAATGTTATCTATGCTGTTTCACTTTAGATAAACAATCTCAATGGGTAGATTTGCTACCACTAGAAAAATGGTGGTGTAACACTTCCTTTTGTAGTTCATTAAAAATGTCTCTATATTTATGGTACTATATGGATATCAACCTCCTTCCATTACCTCATCATTGAATGTGTCACCAAGAGTTCAAGTAGTGGAGGACCACTTGCTTCATCAACAACAAGTACTCTTAGGGATTAAGGAGAATCTAGACAAGACACAAAATTAAATGAAGCATCAAGCAGACCAATACCATAGTAAAATAAATTTTGAAGTTGGGGATTGAGTCTTCTTGATATTATAGCCTTAGAAGAAAATATCACTTAAGCAATAAAAAAGAATAACAAGTTGTCTGAAATATTTGGACCATACCAAATCATGCAAAAGATGGGTAGTGTCACCTACAAGCTATAATTTCCATCAACAATAGAGATACATCCATTTTTCAAGTTTCTTGTTTGAAGGAGGTAATTGGGAATAATATCCCTACTTAGATAATATTACCAAAGCTCAATGAAGAAGGAAGAATCATAGTGGAACCAGATTCCATTCATCAAACACACTTAAAGAAGCTAAGGACTAGAACACTCACTTAGTATCTCATATAATGGAAGAATTTATCAGTTGAAGATGCCACATGGGAGGATGAGGAGTTAATTCATAAGCGTGAGAGTAAATGGTGACTCCACAACTCCTCTAGGAATAGTTGCTAGACCAAAAAAATTCCACAAGAGAGAGAATGACGTGAAAGCTTGCTTCAACAATTGAAGATTGAATAATGGTTGAATATGCTTCAATGCAAATGTACATGATATGCCTTGCTTATAAAGGCAAGGTAGAGATGTAGGATTAGAAAAGATCATGAAAAGTTTCTTAATCCTATTACATGAGACAACTAACAAACTAACTACCTATGAATCAAGCAATACTAGCTAGATAAGATAAGTTCTAGAAAAGCCAACCTAAACTTCTAGAAAAAATCTATTATCGTAAGTAAACTTAACATGTGAATATGTCCACTAATTACCTAGTGAACGAATTAGCTAGGTACAAGACATTTATTCACACCAACACCCCCCCTTAAGTGCAACTTAGGGAGAAGATTATTATGCACACTGGTCTTCACACTTTTCAAAACCCTTCATAGATCAGCCAAAACATATCCAAATTTAATGAAACAAAAGGAAAACTTGACTTTCTCTAATGCCTTGGATTCAATGGAAAGGTTCTCAAGACCCCAAATTTCACCCAACAAAATCTTCTAGCCAATATGAAACCCTCATATCTAGGAAGGAATATACAACACTAGAGCTTTGATACCATGTGGGAGTAAATAGTGACTCCCCAACACCCCCAAGAATAGTTCCAAGACCAAAACAACTTCCACAAGAGAGAGAATGTCAAAAAATATTTCTTCAACAATGCAAGATTGAATAATGGTTGAATATGCTTCAATGCAAATGTACATGATATGCCTTCCTTACAAAGGAAATGTAGAGATGTATGATTAGACAAGATCATGACAAGTGTCTTAATCTTATTACATGAGACAACTAACAAACTAACTACCTAGGAATCAAGCAATACTAGCTAGATAAGTTCTAGAAAAGCCAACTAAGACTTCTGGAAAGAATCTTTTATCCTAAGTAAATTTAACATGTTAATATTTCCCCTAATTACCTAGTGAATGGATTGGCTAGGTACAAGACATTTATTCACACCAACAATAAGCATCCACACTTGATTAGAATTGAGGGAAATGCTTCTGTAACGAGGTTGGCATGTTATGCCCCTAATACTAGTGTATATAGGATTATGAATAATCACATTGTGGTTATCTTAAATCTCAATTAAGTCATATTATCATGTTATTATATTATTATTTAGTTAATTAGATTGGCTCAAGGCTTATATAGGGCTATCTAAGTCAGCTTAGGTGATATACTAGGCATAAATGAGGTATATATAAGAGGTGGTGAGTCTTATTTCATCATCATATTGCAAATTGTGTTCTCATTGGAGATATTTTTGGAGGCTTCCCCCCTTGAAGTGGTTTCTTATTCTCAGTTATTATCAAGTATTTATAGAAAATTTTCTATCATATTCTTCTACTATGCAAGTTATTTCATATCATAAGACAATATGATAGGCCACAAAACATGTGCTATCATAAAGTGTAGTGACATTGGATATTTAATCTTTGTGAGGAAGAGGGAAGGATATCCTAATAAAGATGTATCAATGTCCAATTCAAGGGTGGGATGGTCAACATCAAAATAAGATACTACAATAAAGTATTAAACCCTAATGAAGATGGATAAAGGAATGAGATAATGGTTGATGTGAATAAAGAAAATTAGTCAATGATCAAATCCAAAATGGAAACCCTAACTGGGTAATCAAGGGTGGGTAGGGTGTATAGTAATGAAGGTGACAAAATGAGGTAGAAACCTTAGCAAGAAAGATATAGCAATGAATTAGAACATAAACATGTTGAAATTTTTTAAAATATGTGTAAGTAACTATCATAAGGTATAAATTTAAAACCCTAAAAATAATAAATGTATAACCCTAAGGTCAAACCATAGGGGTTGTAAGATCTTACAGGTTCAACAAAAATATACCAAAATATAGATTTTCTCTATGTTAATTTAGTCTAATTAATAAATACAAGAAAGTAAGCATAAATCAACCTAGGTAATTAAATTAAGGATAAATTTGGGAGTGATAATTGAATAATTAAATATTAATATATGAAGTTAAGTGCAAAGGGATAAAGATACTTAACTTCAAGGAGAAGAAATAACTTTGATGATGCATAAATATAAATCAACTTGATATAAAAAAAAGTAAAAATGCAACTTTGGTATGCTCACTATTTGGGATTCTTTGATGAGCTATCATCATTATTAGGCTAGTTTTATAAATTTGGTTTGATTTCACAACCATGTATCTACCATGCAACTCATAGATATGATCATATATTAGTTTCACATTAGAATCTATGCTTCTTATTGGTTATTGAGGACTTGGTCTATTTAAAATTATCTCAAGGACACTGTCAAATCACTAGGGGCAAGTTTTCCTAGGTCAACCCCTTGGAGATACTAGCTTTACAACAAGCTAAATATTAGAAGGAAGCAAGAAAACATTTAAATGTCCTAGATGGTAATTCTTAAATAAACATTATTGCTTTTGGTGCACAAATTGTAGTTTTGCATGCTCCTTGTATGTGAATGATTTTTTAATAAATGCTTGATGATTCCATAATGCCCAAATGAGTGCAATTGAATGCCGTTAAACACATTTGTACATAAAATAGTCACATGAATACCAATTCAACTTAGGGTGGGAAAGGAATAGGAAAAGAGTGAATTAAAATTTTTAAACTTTTAAATTTTAGGGGTTAGATCCATAGGTACAAGATTGATTTTGCACTTTTGGATTTGACCTAAGACATGGAAACAATAATATGTAGACAAGAAATGAAAATGTAGACATGGAAGATGTAAATATTAGGTGTGTAAAGATGCATGTAGGAATGTATACTATGTGTGTTTAAAAAATTGAGAAACAAATCCAACTTCACACAAGATTATGCCATTTTCCAACATGTAATTACATTAAGACCCAAAACTCCATGAAAATTGACATAAATATGCCAATTCACCATTACAAGGTTACATAACTTAAATATTGGATTGAAATTTCTTGTTATTTTCAACTTTGAAATTACTATTCAGTTCTTTAAAATCCATGTCTATAGAGCACTATATTTAAAAATTAATTTAAGGTACACTGGTAAGCAATGATTCAATGATGATATCAAGCAGTAAATATCTTACACTCTTGACTAGTAGAGCAAAGATTCCGTTGCCATCATCATCTCCAATTGTCCCAAATTCCAATGTACATATTTTTAAGATCGACAGATCACTAATTTTATAGCTTGTTGAAAATATGGCAATGCATGTGCCCCACACTTTGAGATTCTAAGCGTGGGAAAATCCTGAAGTGTTTTACAGCTTACCTGCTGTACCTACCCTATCTACCCTTTGCCTCCCAATTTTGTTCAACAATAGTTGGTATTTGGAAGCCTTTCTGTGTTCTTTGACAGAGTATTTGTTAGGTAGAACACAGAACAGGTCTTCATATTTGAATATGACTATGCTCAATTGATTTGATATTGTGGAAAGAGCTTGAATAGCAGGAACATTGTGGTTAATCTGTTAGCTGTTTTTCCTCTTCAGAGCTATCAGACTATCATGTCACTTTCAAAGCTTCTCTCGACAACTCATGCAAAAAGTATTTCTGTGAAAAGTTCAAAGTGGATTTTCAATATCTTCAGCGTAGTACAAAACTACATGAATTGAATTTCAGTCATAATCAGTGATAATTTTGCATGTGAACTTTGACATTTGAAACAAAAATTCCAACTCCTCTTCTTCTTGAAATGATATGTTTAAGATTTGCTCGTGTTCTTGTCTATAAAATTTTCTACCGAGTAAGAAATAGTGGAATCAAGGACAAAAGAATTTCAAACTCAATAATACCATGGCCTCCCGGAATTCCCATTATACCTGGACCTTTACTTTAATAATACTTTTCACTTCAACATCAATTCAGATGAAAAAAGAATTAAAAAAATGAAGAATATTATATAATAGTATGTTAATAATTTTGGAATCCACGGATTTGTAGGAGGTCCTTGCATTCCTGTTTTTTTTTTTTTTAAATGTAGTTACATGATTAAAATGAATCTTTTCTTGTTAAACACGAGTGTCATATATGTAATTGCAAGCTTTAGATTGGTGAGGAGGGGGATGTAATATAGGAGCTCCATATATAAGTATAAGCTTTAGTTTGATGTTGAGGAGAGGGGACTAAAAGTGTCATCCACTAGCTTACAACCATTATGTCTATCTAACAACATAAATGATATTATTTTTTAATTCTATTTTCTATTTTGATATAATTTCTCATATAAAAATTTTCTACTTTTACTTTAAAAAAATAACAGAAAATAAATTTAAAAATTCATGGGACTCCTTGCTTAGATAAGATTTCTGATTTTTCTTAGTAGCAGCCCCTAAGAAGTTTGAGCTAGCCCCTCTCCATGAGACCATAACCTAACCCATTGAATGCAGACATTTCTGTGTTGGGTCAAGGAACAAAGGGACACAATTCATAATTATAGTCACAACTCATTTCCAATCTATTATATTGATTAGTGCTAATTCTATAATTCTTGAAGCAACTACAATACTAGAGCAATTTGACAAAGATAAACCAATTTGAAGTGTTTTATGTGAAGCAATTTTTAAGTAGCATTAAATGCAAGTTTTAGTGAAGCATTTTACAATATTGGTGGGAAAATTTAAACATTGAAAGGGAAGCCAATGAGTTGTAAACTCATGGTGTTTATAGTGATAAAAAAATTGAAATTCAACCTGCCAAGGTAAAAATATCACTAGAGTTGTTTGTAGCTAAGCATAAATTTTGGGTGATGTTGACAAAATAATACGCCTGAGACATACATATGCTCTTGAAATTATATGTAATCAATTGTTGTAGTTTTGATAAAATACAACCTTCACATCATAAATAAATTTTTATTCATCATCTTGAATTAGTTGCAAATAAAATTTTCAAGCTTGAGTCACATTCATTGTGGGAATGTAACACAAATATACATAATACTGAATTATGAAAAGTTGCACATATAAGAGTCATCCAATCTAGATGAGGAGGAAGAAGACAAAGCTATACCCTATATTGAAGACTTCTTTTGGATTCTCAATTGAAGCTAGAGGAGGATGTGATGTTGTATTGCATAGTTAGATAGATAAAGAGAGGGCCACACAAATCTTGATAGGTTGGCCTCAAGTGGAAGATGCTAAGAGAAGAAAAGTGGCACCATAATAAGAAAGAGGGAATCTCTTCCCACATCTCCTCAACTAAAAATCTTATATGGAACCAAGACCCTATTGGGAGAGAAGTATGATTGATAAGTATTGAGAAAATTTTAAACCCCTTCATCAATAAATTGAAAATAATCAACATATTTCTAAATGGATTATTTCATGTATAACAAAAAAATATAATTTACTTTATAGGTTAGGTTGTAAACACTAGTTTCAAGACGTGGGAGTTACAAAACTATCTAATTAAGAGGTGGTCAGATTGCCAATAATGAAGTCAAATATTACCCATAGGTGGTGATTTCAAAACTATCAACTAATAAATGTGAAAATTTTCAAATAAGACAAGAAGTCTAACCTAGGGTATTTATTAAGATATAGTTTCAAGAAATCATACATATAGAGTAATAGAAAAAATATTTTCTATTTTTATGGATCATTGGGGAATCCTTTTGTCTATGAAAGGACACTACTTGAGAACTATAATAAGAGGATTAGATTTTGGATAGAAACACAAATGTAGATGAAGGTGCACATGTGAGAATGTGGAATGATTCGAGTAAATATGGGGTGGTACATATAAGAGTGGAATAACTTAAGTGGAATTAATTATAGATGTAAGGAACCACTATGTAGAGAGAGACTATAGGACAAAACAACCGTGGTTGATTTTGTAATTGTTCTATTAATTCTCTTTGTATCTAATATATGTTTTTAAGGAAACTAAGGAAGCTATGAATATTTGTTAATTTTAGTTTTTTTTTCATGGCTTAGGGTTTTTAGGGTGATTTTTTTGGATATTTCAAATTATTGAGCCTATTATACATGTTTTATTTTACAACACAAGTTTAATCTATCTATAATTAATAAAAACATACCATGACTATCAATTGAATCAATTTCAAGTGCAAAATAATAGTTGTGTGATTGTAAAAAATCTATTAGTATGTCTTCTTGGTAGTTTATAGATTAGTAAAGATATTTGGTTTTTTTTCGAGTTCAAAATAATATAGACCTTTATATATTATAATTTCATGTTTGAACAAACAATTTTACACATTATTGGGTGAGTGTAGGATCATGATGGGCCAATCAACTCCTTTAAGTGGTAATGAAAAAGTTCAAAAATGGACTTATGTAACTTCACTTAACAAATCAATGGACTTATGTACAATATACATAAAAAAAATTAGTAATAAATTTTGTATAAAATTGAATGTAGTTTATGGAATACATTTTTTGTTGAATAATATTAGAATTATCTAGTGAAAATTAAATATTTCAAAGAGACACTACTTATGTTTTTTAGAAAAAAAGTATTTTATTTTCTAGCTAATCTAATTTGAAGTAAGAAAATAGTTTTCATAAAACCTTGGATATAATTAAAGGACACGTATGGATGTGATACATGTTGGAAAATAAATAATTGTTTATTAAGTTTTTAGCATGACTTTTCAAAAACAAAAAAATTATTTTTTTGGCTAGCTTGGGTGAAAGTTCAAAGCTATGTCCCATTTTTCTAAATTAGATAATTGACACTAATCTGACGTTTTAACTTGAATCACTACAAAGTGGACAGTATGTTTTAAATTTTGAAATGGTGTAAACTAATTAAATACAGATTTTTAGTGCATTTTATATTTATATTTAAAAATAATAATAATATTTTACTATAGTTTTCAAAAATTTGACATTTAATAATTTAGTTGCTATTAAATGTTGAAATTTTTGGTGTGGGACACAAATTTCATATATACCTCCCATTATAATGACCTTACACATATCAAAATAGGTTGAAACATGGGAAAAGGGTTTCACCTAAGTGTGGGATTACTACCTCCTCATGTGAGGACAAGATGACCTAAATAATTTTTTTATGTCACCTTGACAAAATAGAAAAAAGTTGAAATAGTGATTGCATAACAAATTATTAATATTGAATATTATGAATGCAATGTTGAGAAACCTTTTCCTGGAATTCTTCCACCTATTGAAAACCTTCAAAATAAAAATGGAAACTTATAAATGTAAGATCAGAAAATCAAAATAACACATAAACTATCAACAACAACCACGAAAACCATTATATTTATGTTAATAATTTTAATCTATTAATGAAAAATGAAAAAGAAATGCAAGAAGCATGCAAAATAATCAAACATTATATATTCTCAAATCAACATCATTTTACCTCCATTGTCCTTCCTAATCTTCACGCTTCAAGTTGTCACTCTCAGAATCATGTGCACAATTGAGATAAGCTTGGGATGATAATGACTAGGATATTTCAAAGATTGCGGTTCCCTTTGAAAGAATATGAGAGTTTGCATTTATAGAGGATGAACCCTCAATCAACAATCAAGATGCGATAGAAAATTGATGGATGAGATCAAATGAGAGAATGTGCATGGGAAAGTTTCCCATTTCAAAAATGGTAGAATGGAGGAGTTAAGTGAAAAAACTAAATGGAAGAAGTGGAGAATGATATGAAAAAATGAAAGAGTTAATTGGACGAACAAAATAGTTAAGTGAAGAGAAAAATAGAGAAATGGAAGAGTTAAGTAGAGAAGAAAATGTGGTAAGTATGAAAACAAAATAGAACAAAATTATTTATTTTCACCCACATGTGAATAATTAAATAAATTAACATATTTATTTAATCATAGAAGATTTTAGGGAATAAGCAATTAAATAAATAAAGATATTTATTTAATTATAGGAAAAATAGAGATTAGATAATTAAATCTAATTATTTAATCATAGAAGAAATAGGGAAATAGGGAAGAGAAGGATTAATTAAAATATTTAATTAATCCTAAAGGAAAATTAAAATAAATAAATACAATTATTTAATTATAGAGAAAAGGCAAGTTTAGGGTTAGAAGAAAGGGATTAGCTAATTAAATAATATTTAATTAGGTTAGATGAGAATTAGTAGATAAATTTTATTACAATATCAGGATGATTTTTAGTGTCTAGAACTTCATTATTATGTATATCATCGATAATATTTCATTTATAGTCCACATGCCTATTATTTAATCCACATGACATAGATATTTCTATTTATTACAATAAAACTAATCTTAATCAAATAGATTAAAATTCATTCAATTTAAAGCATACTTTTATGACATAAAAAACAAATAAATAATAACTCAAACATTCCCTTTCATTACAATATCATTAGAAGATTCAATATTTTTCAATTTTAATTTGAATAATATATAATTGATATAATTTAAGACAAATATTCATGATCTAAGAATCAAATAAAAATAATATATCCCACTCCTAGTAAAATCATCATCACCATCATGCACAACTAAATCAAATTACTTTAATCCAAACATCCATTTGATTAGATCAACTAATAACAAGGAATCCACCAAGGAGAAAGGTGTAACACTAGTCATAGGAAGGTTGGAAAGTTTACAACCAATTTATAGATAAATTAAAAACATGGGAAACCATAAATGGATTCAAAATATATTTTATAAAATCTAAAAAATAGTGGTGCCCAATTTGGGCACAATTTCCAATGTCATGCATGAAGAAATTACATAAGGTGATCCCATAATAGTGGTTTACAATTTTTGGCCAAACTGGACACTGAAATAATTTTTTTTAACTAAATCTTCACTTTCAGGCACCTATAGCGGCTAAACCGTGAGGAATTTGAAGATGATGCAAAATAGAGTTTTGTGAAATTTTGTGTGTAGATTCTAAATAAATTTTTCTCAAAATTTTTGGAATCAGATTGCACTTATTTTTCCATCTCCCTCAAAAACTAGTTTTCTTCATAAAACAACATTTTTAAAAAGTGACACTCACCGTATAATGTATAACGTTTTTTCCATGAAGGATAAAATTCTAATTCTTTCGAATATAGATTTTTAACTCTAATATCTAGTGCTCCCACTTGGTTAGATAGTTTTTTATTGAGTATTTTTTCTTTAATCAAGTTTTGAAGTCAAACCAATTACAATTCAGACATAGCATGGCCATATAACACGTAACTTTTTTTGTTTCTATCAAAATTCAATTTTTTATTTTTTTATTGGATCAAGGACTTCAATATCTAGTGCACTCATATTTTTCAAAAACAAAAATGACAATCGTCTATTTTTCCACATGTGCAAAACAAAGAGTTTGATTTTTGGTGAAAACCTACATTCACAAGAAATAAAAAATAAAATTAATAATAAAATTAAATTTATTTAAAATTATACTTTTTGGGAAGCTTATAATAAGGACTACATACTTACAAAAAATAAATTTTAAATGAATTCATTTGATCTCCCAAAAGGTAAATCAAAAGTTGTTTTTTTATCAGCATTTTGATAGGTGTAAAGGAGACTCTGTTATAGGTATGGTTTAAAACTAGTGGGGTTCTATCCAATGGGGTTTGATCTAAGGTATTTTGATCAAACCCTCTTCAATTATAATTATTTAAATGAATCTTTTAAAGGCTTAAATCATTATATTTTCTAAAAATATGTGATTTCAGCAAAAATCAGAATCTCCCAGAAATTGTAAACCAACTTTGTGGGATCACCCATTACCTATTAAAAATAGTAAGTCAATAATACAACAATAACTCCCAATTTGACCTGATCAATACAAGCACCATATGATAAATAGTAAATCCTCTGAAACATGGTAAATATTACAAAGTAACTCCCCTATTTCTAGTTATTATGCATCATAAGATGTCATCATAACTTATCATAAAATCCCACAAAAGAGGAGTGTTCTCCAAAAATTCCATATTTATCCACCTTATGAAATCTCACAACTCATCAAAAAAAGTATTAACACTTAGCATTAGACACCTTACATAAATTCCAACAACCCATTTGAGGTGGAGCATAAATATTAAATACAATATAATTAAAATATGACATGTAATTACATTTTTTTTAATAATAAAATAGTTATATTATGTATTTGTAATGGTCTCGAGACACCTTAATTCCCATAATTATCATGACTTGCACCTCTTTGTGGAACCTTGGTAGCATAGGTAAATCCACTTCATTTCTTGATATTAAAAGCATGCTATAAAATTTACAAAATTTTGTAAAGAATATTTGATAAAGCTTTGCATAATCTGAGCTTGTTATAATGCAGTTGTACATGTCAAAATGAGAACGTATCATGACCTAGAATTGATCCAAGTCATTATAAGTACATATTATATAACTTGTATGTATTATGGCTTGTACATTTTTTATAAACTATATACACATTTTGCTTAAAATTATTCTTTTAGCCACTTTTTCTTGCTTATCTCGTTATATCAACCCACTTCTTGTCATGTTTCTCCTATGAATCTTTTGCATTCAAAATCCTAATGAACATAAATATATTTTCATGAGAACCTTTTCATAATCTTGTTGCAATTTGCAAGGTTATTTTTATTTCTCAAATTGAAACAAATCACTTTGCTAAAAAACATTCCTAGGGAGCCATTGACCACTATAGGTTCTACATTTTTATAAAATTTAATAGAAAGATGATCAATTCTGGTGCTCTTTCATTAGCCATGGACAAAATGGCATGTTCCAACTCTTCCTAAGGTAGAATAAATTCCAGGAAACAACTATAGTCCTTGATCTTGATAGGGACACAATCCCTTATATTTCTGTCTGACACTTCTTGATAATCATCTTTGACCAAACAACCACACCAAAATTGGTTATAGTGCTTATGGAAGATATTTTTCATTGTATTATCATAAATTGTCACCCTTAAAAATTTCATATTCTTTTTGCCGCCCTTAAGAGCTTGGAGCTAATTATGCTTATTATTTGACCGTTTTATTACCATTTTTTAGAAATCAAGATAAAATTGGGAATTATATTTAATCATTTATTTAATGAGCACTTAAAATTCAAAATAGGCCTTGTCAAGGGAATCATTGCTATTGACTACCCTATTTTGTCCCAATTTTAATTTTTATTGTCAGTATTAATATCTATGCAAATTTAAATTCAATTGTTGGCCTTTCAAAGTAATTATTGTGAGAAATGAAGAAATCCATATAAATATAAGTATTTTTCACCATTTGAACACCTAAGAAATTTCAATATCAATTAAGCATCCTAAAAGTAGTCAAGGCAATTCAAGAGCAGAATAAGAAATATTTCTATATATTGCTTTCATCAGTCAAGATTATGCTTAGAATGCACCATCAAGTTCATGTCAAATCATAACTAATATTTTTTCATGTTTTATGTTCATTATCTTTTGAGTACTAACACTTGAGAGATCTTCAATTAGCTATCAAGTTCTCCTTACATGCGAGATGTGCATCATGGCTTTAGTCCATCAAGGAATACATATTTGAGTAGTGAGTTACAATATTATGATTTAGCATTTATTTTATCTATTTTCCTCTATCCGAACTAGGGTTAGAACTCTTTATCCAACATCAGCATAGTTGTTTGTGGAGGTGGAAACACCAAAATAGGTTTTGAATTAGGAAAGCCCCTATATGAATAAACCCTTTCTCTACTCTCTTTCTTCTAAGTTGCAGATCTAAAGTGGATTTGGAGAAGATTGAAGAGCTACCATTAAGATCAAGTATACAAGCTCATTCATTCATCACATTAGGGCCCAAGATCAATTATTCATTGACAGACAAATTTTTAAAGATGATTTTGATAGGGAAGCATCTACAAACTATAACATGCTTGTGCTTGTTGTGAAGTTCCAAAAACCCTAATTTTTAGCCTAGGGTGCCCACGCCCCTAACCAATCATTTTTTTTTCTCAAATTTGAACATGCCAAGTTCCTCAATATTTGCATTGTTCTCTTTTGTTTTTAGTTTTTTGTTATCATTTTTGTACATCTCTGAATTAGTGATAGTTTGTTGTATTTACATAGTTAACCTAGATTATAATAACAAAACCACATATATCACACCACCTCGCATAAATTGAAAAACCCAACCTAAGGGGTCCAAAACCCTATCAACCATTCTGCCTCTTCCTTGAGGACAATAGCCAAGTGATCTTTTATGGTCATTTTTGTGTCCCCTGAATGTTCATGTATGGAAACGTGTGATTTAGGATAACATTAGTCTTAGATCCCTTTTCCCACAACACATGCATATCCATAAAGGTGGTAACCAATTATCATTGTTCATTGATATTGGAAGAAATTCTATACAACTTATGTTTGTGTTTGAGGTATTGAAAGTATAACCCCTAGTTATGATCGTTGAATGCATTCAAGCTTAGATCTAAAGACCTTTCTCTCCATAAACCTTAAAGTTTCTAACATTTATTTCCAAATCAATAGTATTCATTTAAATTAGGCATTATATGGATCTAATGCTCAAAGTTTCCTAGTTAGAAGTAGGGGTTTTTCTTTGTTCTTTCATTACCAAGCTATCTTTCTAGCAAACACTTATAGATAGAAAGTACATTACAACAAGACATTATGTAAAAGACTGATCTAGGATTGATAATATAAAGACTGATCTAGGATTCATATTATCAAAGTTTAGGAATGGATTTTCAAATGACAATTAGGTAGGTCGAGCATTCATGGCTACTAAAGTGAGTGGTATTAAGTTTGTAAAAGGGGTTCGTAAAAGGAGGGTGGAAGAGGCAAGGAATGGAGTCGAGGAAGGGGGAAAATTCTAAAGAGAAAAAGTGGTAAGGATAAGGTGATGATATAAAAGGGTGGGGAAGTGACAATTTGAAGAAGCAAGCCATGGGCACTTTGCTTAAATATCAAACAATTGAAAATTCTCGAATGTCAAAATGATAAAGATTCAAAACCAAAACTTTACGTTTTCAAAAAAAATAGTTTACCATTCGTTCAACCACCTAACTTACACATAATAATATTAAATAATCAACTTATTTTAAAATAAAGTTTTTATTCTTTAACCATTCAACCGATTTGGTAATTTAAAAAGGTCGACCGTGGGGAAGAGAGAGATGCAAGTCGTTAAAAACATGTAAATTATGGAGCCTACTCAGCTTGCCATCCAAACCCGGTCCACGGTTAGACCAGGAAATCAATGTTGAATGTGACTTATTGAATGTAAATACCAGACTTTGTATCATACGACCGACCACAAGAGTCGCAAACGACGGCTTCGGCGTTAAGATTTGGAAATGGAGAGTTTTGAGAGTTGTAAGTTCCGAAGCATTCGGACACTTTAAGACTATTTCTAATTGCTTTTTGACACGTTTCGTCAACCTTGCTTTTCTCGTAGTAAAACAAAATAATATCTTTGTCGTCGTACAGTTCAAGGCACTTATGGAAGCTTCCGATCAGTGTAAGTCCGCGTGATTTCAGGAATTTAGCGCTCGTCAAACGACGACGTATGTTCCAATTTCGATATTTTCATGCAAAGTTCCGCCAGTTTCGGAGAGCCGGCACATTCTGGTCAACATGCGGGGTTTTTATGTTTGTTGGCCTCCACTGCAGGAGGCACGTTGTAGTTGTTATGGCCGGGGCATTTCTTCTCTTCTGGCCTGCAAATAGGTATATGAGATTCTTACAGAAAGTTTGCGTCAGTGTTTGAAGATGGCGCGATTGCCAATGGTTTCATTTGTCGGGAGTCTGGAATTTCTCGATATAAGTTCGTTATATACTATGTTTTAACGCGTTTAAATTTAGCATTAAAATTGAATTTGCGTGAAATTTGATGGCCTGTTTTTGTTAGAGATACGAGTTCTGTAATAGTTTATATGACTGAATGTTGTATATTTTTTAATTAAATTGTGTGAGATTTTTTTATTTAACGTTTCAAATTATATCATATGATCTATTATTAAGATATGTTTTTATTTTTAAAATAGAATTAAAAGTAGAAAATATTTTATAATATGAAGAAATTTTATATGATAAAAAAATTTCAAAGTTTATGATCGTATATGGTTGTATAATGTTTGCTTTGAAGGCAATTTTTAATAAAATATTTATAAAAAATTTAATTGAGAAGCAAAGATGATTATCAAATTTATCTCTTGGTTATGATTTACTTGAAGTTCATTACTATTTTTTAAACTAATAAATAATTGCAAGTTCAAATATGAGATGTATAGACATTTATTATGTATTACAAAGTCTTAACATAAAATAACTTCAATTAATAATTTTTTTAATATAATGCTATGTGAATTTGCTTAATTATAATATTAAAAATAAAATACATTATTATAAATAATTATATTTTAATTTATGTATTAATGTTTATAAAAGATTAAAATTGATATTTGAAATGAAAAGATATATAATTTTGAGAGGATAAGAGGAGTGAAATGAAGAAAAAGTGAAACCCTATGATTTAACACTTTTTCTAAGGTATTTCATTAAAGAATTGAGGTAGCAAGGGTTTGATGAATTTGGACAAGATATAGGATTGACTTACAACCTGAAAGGCTAGTCAAACTGCCCTTGACCAAATCTGAAATGTACTTAAGGATGAAATACAATGAAATGACTAAGGTAATGATGTAAATACCTATACTGGTGCAAATACAACAAATACAAAAAGTCACAAACAAATTCAAACTACAAAAATGGATTGAGTAGGACACTATGCACCTTTGATTTGAATTTGGAGTTGATTTCTAAGGACCAATTAGCCCTAGACCACTATGTCCTAAGAGGATCCTAGATCTAATTTCATAGTCCTCTAGTCCCAGATTAGAGCCTTCTATTTTCCTTGTCACACTATTGAATCACTGTCGGATATTGTTGTCTTGTAAGTTTCCATTTCAAGGTGTAGGGTTTGAATGCAACAATGAAAAATTAACCTTCAAACTTCTCTCAATCTTCTTTAGATCTGAAATCCGCACATTCAAAGAGAGAGGAAGGTTGTGCTATATAGGGGCTTTCCTTAGTCAAACCCTGTGTTAGTGTTTCCACTTCCACAATGGAAATGTCAATGAAAGATAAATGATAAATGAATGATGAATCAACAATGACCCACAATTCAGCACTAAAAAATGGCTTCCTTGAAGGATTGAAGTCATGCACATCTTCTCAAGGCTTGATTGTTGTTGGTTTGATTTGCTTGAAGACCTATAAAGGTTGGATCTCACAAACAACATAAACATGAAAAAAATCACATACACTTTAGCACGATGATTGGATATTGAATTATTGTAATAAATATCTAAAGTGCTACTATTAACTTGCTTGATAATGCTCTTGATCACCAAATTTGACAATAATTTTGAAATATTTTTCAAATGATGAAATAATTGTATTTATATGTGTAGACATGGAAAATATACTGACATACTTGATCCTGATTACTAACACCATTTCGTCCTGAATCACCTTCTCAGCTTATCATCACTCTTTATCCCTTAATTAAATAAATAATCATTTATCTAATTAAGTCATTCTCTTTTGCTAATTAAATCAATCAATCTGATCTAATTAACCCTAAGTCTCTATTTAATTAAATAATTCATTTTATTTGATTAAATATCTAAAGTCACCCTATTAAATTAAATAAATTAAACCTTGTTTAATTTAATCCAACATCATCCCCTTTAGTTAAATAAATCAAATTCTTTATTTAATTAAATCTAAATCACATTCTTCTCATCCTTTGATTTAAATAAACCCATAAATCTAAATCAAATAGTCACATCATCTAATCCCTCATTGAATTAATTAAACCTTGATTAATTTAATCCTAATCTCCAAATTTCTCTAGATTTTGTCACTTGCATATGAAAATACATTTATTTGATTTATTAAATCCCTATTTTCTTTCAACTTGGCATCTTTAGGGGAATATTCCTCCAAGTTTGAAAATCCCTCCAAGTGGATTTGTCCTTCCAACAAGACATTCATTCCCTCTTACATGTTCAGGTTGTGCATTGAGCCAAGTGGCATTTAAGTCATTCTTTTCTCCCTCTTACATGTCATTTCACTATTTTCAAATTCCACCTAATTGCATTTATGGGCACATTCATCAAAATGTGCCCATCCTTTGCCCATTCACATCTTGACAAGTGGCACTTTCCCATTGGGTGTTGAATGATCCCACATTCATCCATTTTTCTCATCCTTTTACCTTGTCCTTCTATAAATAGAAGGCTCATACTTTGTTTTGATTATCCACAATTTGAGTAAACTTACTATAGTCAATTTCATCTTCAAGCATATCCATCTTCATCCATTTTATCAAGTTTATAGCTAGGTTATCTAGGTTTTTCATCATGGAGCTCAATTGAATCAACATCAAAGTGCATCACTCATCAATATTGCATCATAGGAGTTGGGAAAGGGCCAATTTCCACATCATATTGACACTAATTCCCCCATGGGATCAAAATTTAGCTTTGCATTGAATAGGATTTGATAGGTTTTGTTTATGTTTGCTTATATTCTTCATCTCATTTCTTGTTCTTTGCAATTTATATGGATTTCATCGGGAATGTTGATTCTCACTTGCATTTGATCTAACTATGTGTTTGTTTATTGTGTTTATGTAGGTCTAGGATTGGGGTTCTACATTTGGTGCTAGAAGGAGGGAAAATCTCAAGTTTAAATCATGTTTGTTAACAAAATTCTATGCTTTTCTTTATTTTTGTGTGTCT
>VDFB02353493.1:400356612-400504449 GCA_007258455.2 Sequoia sempervirens | reverse complement strand
CTTATGTTTGATTAAAAAATTCAAAGGGTTTGCCTTCTCCCTTTCCATTTTTTAATTTTGTCTTGTCATTCTATAACATTTTGTCATTTATGATTTTCTAATTTTCATTTCTCTTTATTTGAATTCTAAATAAACATTAACTATAAATAATAATATGAATATTACATTTTTATAGATAAATATATAAACATAAATCTATTAAATTTGTGAGAACAAATTGTGTTAAGATAATTAACATTCAAAATGATTAAGGGTACAAACAAATTTGAAATATATCATTTAATAAAACCTACACTATATATGCTTTAATAAAATCTATTAAAATATGATTTAAAATATAATATTTTAGAATGTATACAATTTTTAATATAAATTTTGTAGTAATTTTTTAATATTAATATTTAAGATTGTGTTTCATAATTTATCATTATAATATATTAAATAATTCTAAATTGTAATCATTATAAAATATCATTATTTATGAATATAGACAAATTTTAATGTAAAATGTGTGAAGATCTTTCATATTAATATTTAAGTTTACATTTTATAATCTACCGTTATAATAATATTAAATAATATAATATCATCTAAATTTAAATAAATCTTAAATATTAATATAAATATCTTTCACACAATTTATATCAAAATTGTATATATTTATCGTAATCTATTACTTCGAAATCAAGATATATTTTTATTTTTGTAATAAAAAAATCATAAGCTATCACAATTATTCATGATGGTACTTCAAATTTATAAGACATTCAATTGATTGAAATGATTCATGTACATAAAGATAAGATAGCATAGATATCAACTCAAAATACTTTATGTTTTGAAAAAGGTTAAAGCTCATATTATTTTATATAAATTAGATTCCCTGTAATTATTACACCTCCTTTAAATAAGATAAGATTTCTTGTAATTATTCCACCTCCTTTAAATGTATATATTTTTTAATAAAATTATGTGGCAAAATAATCTTTTTAAGTGAAAACAACATACGTAGTTAGCCAGTACCAGAAGCTTTCTGAAGCTTTTTACAGCCAAAAAAAGAGAAAATGGGTCCTCTTATTGTGATACAAGACAAAAACTAGGCACTGTAAGTGTTGAAACAATTAGATGGGACCCATGAAGTAGCTGATTATCTGTTGAGTAGGTTACCTAATCACATACTCCTTCCATAATCTCGGAAGTTTGTTTGTATGGTCTCCTCTACATTGTCAAATCATCTCATGCAGAGATTAATGTGATAACAACATATGCCTTCCTTACACAGGCTCTGCCATATCCTTCACCTAACACCCATACTCTCTGAATAAGTAATGAAACTTTTTCCTTTGTTTAATTTTAGTTGTCCCTTTCAGATCAACGAGAACAGCGTCTGGTTCTGACTTTGCTAAAAATATTAAAACTCGAAGACCATTTTAAGAGTTTATACAAGGGAGACTGCTTCAAAAATACCTCATTAGCTTGACTGAGTGTATGATTATTTGCAGCTGATTGTGATTTAAGAATTGGATGACAAATTCAATTGTTTTTCTATAAGTATTAGGACTTTAGCATCCAATGAAATTCAAAGGCATGCTTCAACACGTCATAAATGAAGTATCCAACACGTCATAAATGAAGTATCCAGGAGTCACTAAGTTTGACTTCGAATTTGTATTCTTTCTACCGATTAAAAACTTACAAGGGCGGGATTGATTGATGTTCAAGTCAAATTAAATAAAGATGAATTGCGTTGAGTTTGTGTGTTGAGAGTGGAGATAAAAATTGTAAATTAAAAATAGTTTTTTTATTAGAATAATGGAGTGTTGGAATGTAGAGTCAAGAATTCGATTAATTTTAAATTAAAATTGTGGCATCATGTTTGTTGGATAAATTATGCGATTGTTTTTATTGTGTTTGATATTTGCGAATAATTTGATAGTTGAAATTGGATTGGAAGTGAAGGTTAGAGGTTGTGAGTGAAATTCAAACACAAAAGATAAGATTTCAATAAACAAAACACAAACTTCAAATTGGATTAAACGCTCACCTCCAATAAAGTGAAAATATGAATTGCATAATCATATCAAATAAAAACCAAAATGCAATTTCTTATTGACAAATACATGTGCTCTATAAATGGTAAATTGCTTATTGCTCGCCCATACAACATCTACTTGCTCAAAATTGAAAGGATGAAATGATGAATTTCATCTCAATTTATTGATTTATGATAAGATGAATAAATGGCTAGGATTTGATCTTGGATCATGAGTTTTATGATGGAGTGGATTGTGGAGAGGTGAAAGTTATTATTAACTAGTTAACTCATTTAATTGATGAGTTATTTATTTAATATAATAATTTAATTATTTTGATCAATTAGTTAGTCATGTTGATTGATGAGTTCATTGATTTGATTGATTTATTAACTATTTTAATCAATTAGTTTAATTACTCTTTGAATAAGTAATGAAACTTTTTCCTTTGTTTAATTTTAGTTGTCCCTTTCAGATCAACAAGAACAGCATCTGGTTCTGACTTTGCTAAAAAAATTAACACTCGAAGACCATTTCAAGAATTTATACAAGGGAGACTGCTTCAAAAATATCTCACTAGCTTGACTGAGTATATTATTTTTTGCAGTTGCTTGTGATTTAAGAATTGGATGACAAATTCAACTTCTTTCTTATAAGTATTACGGGAGAGGGCCCAATAGTCATGCACCCTAACTTCGCGCTTCTAATTATCCTACGTCAAAATTTCAATCACTCCCTTTTTTACAGCAGCTTACTTTTGGCAAGTTCTCTCGCTTATAACTAAGGTTTCAGGGCCACATCATCAAACATGATGCCACATCAGCATGCGTTTTTGTCAAGGTGTCCAAAAAGGCCCCAAAAAATAGTGAGACCAATTCTTGCATTACATCATGAGTAGTTGAGCGCTGATGTGGTATCACATGATTGGTTGCTTTTTAGATCAAAAGCATACATTTTGTTTAATTATGGGTAGTCAAATCACAACTATTGGACATTATATAAATGACTATTGGGTATTATATTTACGATTGGGTGCGTGACTATTGGACCCCTCACGACTATTGGGCCCTCTCCCCTAGGACTTCCGCATCCAATGAAATTCAAAGGCATGCTTCAACACGTCATAAATGAAGTATCCAGGAGTCACTAAGTTTGACTTCAAATTTGTATTCTTTCTATAGATTCGAAACTTACAAGGGCGGGATTCATTGATGTTCAAGTCAAATTAAATAAATATGAATTGAATTGAGTGGAGATAAAAATTGTAAATTAGAAATGGCTTTTTATTAAAATAAGGGAGTTGTTGGAATGTGGAGTGAATAATTCAATTAGTTCTAAATTAAATTTGTGGTATTATGTTTGTTGGATTTATTCTGTGATTGTTTTTATTATGTTTGATATTTGTGAATAATTTGATAGTTGAAATTGCATTAGAAGTGGATGTTAGAGGTTGTGAGAGTGAAATTCAAACACAAAAGATAAGATTTCAATAAACAAAACACAAACTTCAAATTGGATTAAACACTTACTTCTAATAAAGTGAAAATATGAATTGCATAATCATATCAAATAAAAACCAAAATGCAATTTCCTATTGACAAATACATGTGCTCTATAATGGTAAAATGATTATTGCTCGCCCATACAACATCTACTTGCTCAAAATTGAAAGGATGAAATGATGAATTTCATCTCAATTTTTTGATTTAAGAGAAGATGAATAAATGGGTAGGATTTTATCTTGGATCATGAGTTTATGATGGAGTGGATGTGGAGAGGTGAAAGTTATTATTAACTAGTTAACTCATTTAATTGATGAGTTATTTATTTAATATAATAATTTAATTCCTGTGATCAATTAGTTAGTCATGTTGATTGACGAGTTCATTGATTTGATTGATTTATTAACTATTTTAATCAATTAGTTAATTGATTCGATTGATTAGTTGATTTATCATCTTTGTTATTAAATTATTTATAAAACGTTATGCCTTGTTGAAAAATGTCAAATACAAAGAACAAAAAATTATAGGTTTGGAGGTGAGTTCTAGAAAATTACATGTTAGAGAAAATAGTTTATACCATGTTGAAGCACACGGAACTAGCTTTTTCGTCGACTATAAGAATTCAAAAATTTTCTATAAGAATTCAAAAATTTGACTTCCTAAGTGTTAATTATGACTAAAAGAAAAAAAATGTCCTGTTAAAGAGTATTATAAGGGCCTTGGTGGCTATAAGGTGGGTAGTGTTGTAGCAACACTATGGTAGAATGGATTCATGGTATTGCATGGGTGGTGTGTCGATGCTAGGCAATTTAGGGGTCATGACAATAGGTAGTGGCAACTCAATGGGTAGGTCTTTGTGGCATAGAGGGTGGTAAGATAAAATATGGGTAGCTAGTGGTGTTAGGGTAGAGTCTAGGTGGATATAACTATTTCCTAATGGCTACATATTCTTTCCCTATGAAATCTAATAACCATATATGTACTACTATCACTTGAAAGTGTTATCCCTAGGTGGGGGCTATAACCTATACAAATTACTTTTAACTTAAAAATAATGATATTTCACCTCCATATGGCTATTATGTAGGACTTGCGCATTTAATGCAATACTACATTTGAGCTTTAAGAGATATATGATGTAGTTAGATGGTATGATGACCATACGATTGTATAGATCCATATAGATTTTAATATGAACACCATTGAAAACCTCTCCAAAAAATCATTAAAATTTCTCATTGCCAAAATATATAGCGTTCTATATGAGAGTTTATCTCTTAATAATTTTGAGCACAAGGTGTTGTTTTTTTACTCTAAGATGTACCATTTGAAAATCAATTCCTAGAACCCTTGTAAATTCAAGAAAAAAAGGGAATGGACTTGCAATCTTTCACTAATACCATGTTGGAGTAGTCAAGATCTTCTTGCAACATAAAAAATATTCCACAAGCAAGAATTTTAAGATGAAAATAGTTATTATGTGCATATTATAAAATTTACAAAAGAGAGTTACATATAAAGGCGAGGATGAGGAGGTGAGAAGGTAGGAGTGAAACTCTAACTACCCCTCCAAATGTGAAACATGTGTAGGACTCTATAGATAAGTGTGTTAACACATGGTGAAACCATACGAGGTGAGAAAAAAAGTGAGATGTCTCTCCAAGGGATCTTAATAGTAGTGTGTTCATAGGAAGAACTAGATACTAGGTAAATGTAAGATAGTTTAGTAATAAAACTTTTCACACTATCAATAAATAGTTGTATGTTATTTTAATCATAACTTTTAAATCAAAAACTTTGAATCATGATTTTTTGAATGTATTAGAAGTAGAATAAAAAATTATGAACTAGGCCATTCTCAACATTTTTTAGATCTCTTTTACAACTATGGAATTGATATCACAAGAGTATATTTGAACCAAACTTGTGAATCTATTGTTTAAGAGTGGATTCAAGCTTTTCCCTTTTAGAAAATTTCTTTCATCTCATCTTAAAGTATTCAACTTTTATTCCCATATAAAAATAGATTTTTGTGTTTCTTAGTTTGCATGTGGTAGAGATAATTACTCCCTTGTATTAAACCATGTAAGTATGTTGAATTAACAAATTTTGAAAATTTTTAGGGATAACAAGTAGTTGTGCAATATGCCTTGGAATATTAATGGAGTGATAATATAAAGTTTGATTATTTTGAACTAAGTTTGTGATGTGTGTAATATCTGCCCTTTTACATAGTTACTAGGTGATTTGAATGAATCATTATTAGTCTTCTTATATAGCTTCCCAAGGGAAATCAAATGTTTTGAATATCAAGTCGAAACATAACATCTAGATGGTGGGAAAATTACTCGACCAAAATTTTACTTTAAATTTTAAAAGTTAAAAGGGTAATTTCTATGAGGGTGGAAATGATCTAGCTCACTTCTAAAATTATGAATTTGATCCAAGACAAAGAAAAAATTGCATAGAAAAACTTGTTTATAGACATAAATACAAATAAGAACAAATGAACTTCTAATAATATGTTTATATTAAAAAGAACCTAATCAAACAATCAAATTAAAGGAAAAATTTAAAAGGTTTGTAATTTTCACCTTACAAATTAAATTTATTAAGCTATGACTAAAAAAAAAAATATAAGCAAATATTTATACGCATTTAGTAGAGGACCCTCAGTTTCTAGGTAGTGGCTATTCTCCATATAAATTGGTATATATGATGATCAAGTATATATCCATCACGCGTGCATCCATATCATATATTTTTAGTTAAAAAAAAAGTAAAAATATAATATACTTTCAAATAAATATAAGTTGTTATATTTAGAAGTGTCATTGCTCATAGAACTTAGTAGGATGACACATGCAAATAAAATATAGATCATAAATTTAAACTTCAAGATTTTTTACAAAGAAAAATATATTTTTGAAACAAGAAAATAATTTAACTTCAATTTATTTGCATAATCACATATCAAAAACTAATAATTTTTTTAATACATTTAAAAAAATCTATTTCTCTACACGAATAAATATATAATAACCATATATATAAACTAAAAAAAATCTATTTCTCCACAGAAATGAAACAAGCCAGAAATACAAATTGTTAACAACCCAATTTCGAGTGCCATTGAAAGTGTAAGTCTTCTAAGTTGGATAAATCACATGTTATATTTATTTGGGAGGACTTTATTGAATGGGTAGGGGCACATGTTAAAAACATTTGTTTTCGATGGGATGGTTGTGGTTTAGCCTTCAACACCTAGAACAAATGGGCTCTTGACATTTGTTATACTCCTTTGTCAAATGATACCAAATGATTTTTGGTCTCTGGTATTGGTGAGATCCAACCTACAATAGTTGAATTGCCACACATGGCTAAGAAAAAGGTTTGATCCATCAAATACAATGAATATATTTATCCGTGTTGGTGAGCCTTAAGTCCTTGCATTGCATGCACTTTCAAACATATTTTAGCTTCGCTCAAAACATAATGGAAATTTGACCATTTTAATTATTTTGGAGATCTAATTCTTGGTAGTACAAGACTATGTATAAATTAGCATCTCCTAACATGTGATTGACATTTTTTTGTTTCTTATCTATTGGGCATTTATAAATTAGATGGTCATACTCATGTCAATTTTAAGACATTCATTTATAAATTAGATGGTCATACTCATGTCAATTTTAAGACATCATAGTTGATTTATTGAATTAAATTAAAATTCATTATTTAAATTCAAGATTTTAGCTACATATTTAGTTGTAATTTCACACATAGTTGGTATGGTTTGTCAATTTTTAGATACAAGTTAAACCTATTGAATTCAACAATAATCTTGAATAATGTTTTTTTATTATAATTTATGTGGAAGAATGTATGATTTGATCTAGCTTAGAATTTAGAAGGCCATTGTTTTAGATAAAATCTCACTAAAAAATGATCAGATCTCATATTTTTCAAACATCGCTTATTACTTCTTGACCAAATCTTTTAAAAATTTTATATCCAAAAGTCTACATATAAACCTTCATTCAACTAAATATTATAAAAATTAATAAGTATAAAAGCTAAGATAGAACTACCTTGTTTCACTATTATGATGAAAAGAACGTCTAAAGTAGGGCTCCATAACGAACTACCATGATCTGCACGTTTCTTACACATTATTCACCTTGACTGCGTTTAAATTGAATTCTTGGCTTAGACTGGACCTCATTTTCGACAAAAGTCTGGAATTGAAAATGAAGGATGTTCCCAAGTTCCAGCTACTCACGCTAATTGCGGGATCTCTGCGAGAGAGTCCCAGCCAATCACGACATTGAAAAGGAATGGAGGTGATGACTTGATTACAACGTTTGACAACATATATATACCCCGAGAATATGTTTCGCCTGATATTTTCTCATACTTCTAGTCTTTTCTTTGTCTTACTCTCTGTTGCCATTATAAGTAAGATCCAAGGGACAGAAAGATTAATGCTTTCATAAAGTAACGTGCTGGGTTCTAATTTCCTGTTACTGAGACAAGTTAAATCGCTTTCATTTTGGTTATTTATTTGTTTTTATTGCATGGAAGGTAAGAAGTTTCTAAATGGTAAATGAATATCCCAGTATAATTAGGTAAGCTGGAGAGTTTCTGGTGGACTGTCACTCTTAATTGAACAGTCTTTTATGGACTGTGGGATTGCAGTAGTTGTTATTGATGTTGTTTTGTTGTGTTACACATGTATATTTCCTTTTCCCAGCTGTACTCTGTTTACAACCGCTGGTTTCTGACTATGTATGTTGTAATAATGGACTGTGCAACTACAGTCTTGGCCTGTTATTGATGGTTAATGCTATTATTCCTTTACCTGCTGCAGTTATTTGTAACTGTCCTTTTCTGTTATCTTTTGATTGCTGATTATAACTGCTGGTTTCTGACTCTTTTCTGTGTGTATGTTGCAATTCATGTTTTTCTGTGCAACTACAGTCTTGGTCTGTTATTGATGGGTAATGCTGCTCTTCTTTTTACATGCTGCAGTTATTTGTAACTGTCATTTTCTGTTATCTTTTGATTACTGATTGTAACTTCTGGTTTCTGACTCTTTTCTGTGTGTATGTTGCAATGATAGACTGTCACTGTGTTTTTTTGTGCAACTACAGTCTTGGACTGTTATTGATGGGTAATGCTGCCCTTCTTTTACCTGCTGCAGTTATTTGTAACTGTCCCCCTCTGTTGTCTCTTGATTGCTGGTAATTACGTAGGTAGTTTTCATTTGATAGGATTTTTTTTTTTTTTTTTTTAGTGTTACTGATAACTATGCTTATTGTTAGAACACTAAGGCACAAATATTGTTAAATGTTTTGCAAATGGGGTAGCAAGGTAAGTGAGCTTAATCTTGGAAGAACTCCATGACTAAGCATGCTTTAACCAGAGTATTACTAGCATGAGTGAACCCTCAAAAGAAGTCCAGAAGATTCACCCCTATGAGCATCAACTAGGTGAAATGACTGCTAAGTGAACCATTAGTGCTAATTTGACCATTCATTTTTTATTAAAGATAGGTTCATGTAAACCATTCCTCATGAAATATCAGTCAATGAATTTGACTAAAAAATGTGCAATCAAATATTGATATAAATATAATATTTCACACAATAAAAAAAAACCTCCTATTTATCAATGGATAAACTAAAAGGGCTTCGCAATGAATGATTCATGCAGCACAACACTTGCTGAAGAATTTACAAATGGGGGGGCAAGCTAAGTAGGCTTGATCTTGGTGGAAAAACCTTGCTTAAGTGTATTGGAGTTGGAGTAGTACTAAGATGGGTGACCTCCTAGAAAGTTTTGATGCTTCACCCATATGAGCATCACTAAGATGCAATGGGTGCTAAGTGAACCATTCATAGTCATGAGATATGGGTTCATGTGAACAATATTAGAGTAAAAAAGTAATTGCCTAATTAATTAATTAATTAATTAAATATTAAATCTTTTTTTACACTAGCATATTTAATCTCACTTATGTCATGCACATTTTTTCTCACAAGTCATAAGGTTAGCACATATGTCATGATCAAATTTGATCCTCACCTAGGGTTTTATTTAGGGTTTATTTATTTGCTATCAAGGGTAATTCATTGTATGTTGCATCATTCATTTATTTTTGGGATCACTAGAATTCTTAGGGATTTCATAGAAAATTTATTTCTTTCTACCTCTTTTGTGATAGGTATTTTGATTGTAGGTGATCTCTAGTAGCTATGGGGTTCAAGTATCAACTCCAACACATGATGTGTGGTACTAAAAAACCAAATCTATAATTCTCTTTTTTTGAGATATGTGTCCTTAGCATTCAAACAATACACCTTGGAGCAAAATAGACCTTAATATTACACTCAAAGTGCCTAAAAATCTTGATATATACCAATTGTCAACTCATCAAAATCTAGGCAAAGAAAAATTTAGGTGATTTTTTTGGGATCATTAAAATTTGTGCAAGTAAAATCCATATAGTTGTATGAAATCCATACACATGTACAAATCTATATTTTGTACATCATCATACCTATTATTGTAGGCCTTGTGTACAAATTTGGGCTATTGACATCAATTTTTTTGGAGTTTTTTATCGTGGCATTTTTTATAGTGAGGAAGTTTCAAAATTTATAGCAAGTTTTAAGAAATCTTAGATTTTTTTTCTGGTTTTTAGTAGTTTGTGTTTTTGATAATCAATACAACAGGTTTTGAAGGGACCTGAAACCCTTTACAAAAAGAACGTTGTAGAAGATATAGCAAGAAAGAACAAGTAGCCCAAAATAAAAAAAAATTAGGAAAAAAATAAATAAAAACAAGCAGCCTAATGAAGATTTTTAAGAATTTTTTCTCTTATCAGGTCTTAATAAATAATATGCTCTTGCATGTCCATAACTACAACCATTTTTTTAGTTGTTTGTGTTACATTTTTCAGCCATTTATATTTTTTAGCGATGGGGGGTCTTAAGACCCTAGTCACCTTAGTGATTTAGGTCCATTTATTTAATCCCTAATACCAATGAAATCTCTTGTCACCATCTATCAAGTTGCACCTCTAGTTTCTACCACCATAGCTAGGTTTGTCACTAGCAATGACATCCTCCATTGTTGATCATTAAAAAAATTGCTAAAACTTTGTTGTTAGGTTGTTAGGTGCAACTTTTCCATCTATTATCCTAGTCACTACTACCCCTTAGCTCAATTGACAAGCAATCACCATTGAGTCAGTGCCACTAGTATGAGTGGTTCCATTATCCCATTGCTAGGTTGCCATTGTAGGGCCATCAACCTCCACCCACCTTGCCCAAAAGAGTTGTTTTTTTAAAATCCACAACTTGAGTATATGGACTCAAATTTTTACAAACTAGATATTATGGACAATGGAAAATGGATGCTTTACTTCCTTGTCCACAAAATGGATACAAGGAGAGGGAGATTCGATTTCATAATGCTCACATTCAAGAATACCTTAGAGATCTCAACCCAACAAAGGATATGAGAGATCTGACTGTAAGATATCCTTGGAAATGAATGAAGACAAGAAATTCCTGTTCATCACCAAGTGTAAACTTGGAGAATGCAAGATGTTTGAAAACATAATGTGATATGCAAAAAAATGCTAAATGACCTAAGAAAATCCCTAGAAATGTAAATAAAGCAGAACATAAAAGTAAAGATGTGAATGATGTGCACCTAGAAACCTTGAAGAGATTGGAAATAACTCTAAAGTTTTTAAAATGATGATTTTTAAGCCTGGTGGGACTCATTCACCATTCTGGGTGAATCAATCTTGATTCTAGAAAACTGCACTAGAGCCTGTTTTGGCCAAATAAGTATCAAAATCCACAAAAATCTCTAAAAAATAGGTACAGTGGGACTCATTTTCCACTAATGACGAATGAGTCCACTTTGACTTTTCTGGAAACTCAGAAGTGGAATTTGTAGCTTTCGGTCTACTCTTTCTATTCCTCCAGGTGTCTGGATTCAAAACTTTGATTTTCAGGACTATGACTTTTTGCAAAGATTTTGACCTTTCCAATAGGGAAAATACTCCAAAATTTTTGTAACCTATTCTTCAATCATATCCAAGCTTCAAATCACAAAAATATACAATCACACAAAGAAAGAGAACAAAAGTATTGATGGTTAGGGAATGGGGGTTTGCCTTGGTCAAATCCTGTTTAGGTAATTAAACCAAAATGATGAAATAAGATAATGAAGCATGAACATGAAGTAATGAAATTAGAAAATTTCCATGATGATGGATCTTGAATGGTTGCAATAATGGATGAAGAATATGCCCTTGAATGCCTTAGAAATGATCTTGAAAGCTATCTTGATGACCTTGTGAAGACTTGGAGTGCTCAACCCTTGAATTCTTGACTTGATAACATGAATGAATGATGGATGGATGATAGATGGATGAGATGAGGTTTTGAAGGATTTCTTATATAGGCATGCTACTCAAATGACTATTAATTTGATCCCCAAGGACGATATTGAAGAAAATTAAATTTAAAACCCAGTTTTTCCCGCTCAAACTTTGAAAATAGCTCAAATGGGACTCATTTTCCATCTTGGGTGAATGAGTCCCACTTGGATGGGACTCATTCACCCAAGGTGATGAATGGGTCCCATAGGGGCCATTTTGCTAGCTAAAGTGTCGAGGAATGTATAAATTGACTTCATATGTTGTTCTATTTGGGTCTTTGATCAAAATTTTCCTTGGGATGCACAATATGGGGTCGTAGGGGCCTATTAATGATGATATAAAGGGAACTGGGGTATGTGAAGGATCATCATGGAAAAGCAGACCCTTAAGTGGCAAAAAAATTCAAAAAAATCAGAGTTAGGCAGCTTGATCTAAAAATTTGAATAAGTTATCTATATTATTTCAAAAATATGTAAAAATAGAATTTGTAGAGAATTGAATGTAGTTTCTAAACTACTAGGTTTGTTTTAAAAAAAAATTATTTGGTGAAAATTTTAAATTTTAATGTAGTAGTACTTAAATTTTAGGGAAAAAATAAGTAGGTGTTTGTCGACCACCCTAACCACATAATATGATAATATTTTTTATAAGATTTTAGATATAAGTAGAGGGACTCATGTCCCGATGTGATGCATATTTTTTGTTATTTTTTTCTAAGTAAGTAATTAATTATGAATTTTTATCACAAAAAAATATAAAAACTTCGTATGTTTGAACACCTTAACTTGGTCAAAACTTCATGAAATTTATTTTTTTGTTTTTTACTCCTATAGTATGCGAAGCATAGAATGTGACACATATTTTGGATTCAAAAAATGTGACATTGCTTGAAAGCTATAGATGTTTTTCAATACGCCTATCAATCAGGACTTTAGTCATAATTTGAATAGAAAATGAATAATAATTACTTATTAAATTCAAAGTAAAGAATAATTTATATTAGTAGAAAGCTGAGAATCTCCTTTAAAAACCCTTTTCATTTCATCGATTTTGAGTTAAAAAAGAGTTGTCAGCCACATACCCATCATATTGCCACTTTTTGGCCCATCATGATCCTGCACATACCCGGTGATTAGGGCTAGGGACATAAAGTTCAATGTGAAAGTGTGGTTAAATACACTCTACAACATTAAAATGAGGTCAACTTAGCCTAGAAAGACACAAGATCCAATGTGAATGTGTAAAACACATTACAACACTAGATTAAAACCAGGTTTAATTTACAAGCCTTCTAGATTAATGTGAGAACATAATTAAATACATTTTATAATATTAAATTAAGGGAAAAATATGTCCATTAGACTTAGATGCTTAATAAAGTCTAGAAAAGAGTGAAAGTCATTTACAACACTTTATAACACCTTTACAAGAGATGTATTTTATTCAGTTTACAAGGGCCCAAGACCTAATGTGAATATGTTATCCACATTAAAACATTAAATCAAGTCAAAATTAAACCAAAATCACAAGGAGGGCCCAAACGAGAAAAAAAAAGTAGAAGGGTTACTTTTTCAGTGTCCACAGATATAATTAAAAAGTTGGATCCAAGAACTTTCTAGTGTTGCTACTTGTGGACACAGAAAAAGTAACCCTTTTACTTTTTCTTGTTTTGTCCCTCCTTGTGCTTATTTGGATTGATTTCATCTTGATTTAATGTTGTTATGTTACTTATACATTCACATTAGGTTTTGAATATTCAAGTAATTAAGACTTTATGATATCTTGTGAAGGTGTTGTGAAGTGTTGTAACACATTTCTACACTTTTCTAGACTCTTATTATAATTCATCTAAATATTCCCTTTTTATCCCTTATCAAGTCCTATTTCAAAGTGTTGTAAAGTCTTGTAACATACTTTCATGCTTTCCTAGGCTTGTCACCACTATTTACACCTTTCTTATGCTTTATTTGGCCCCTTTATGCACTTATAGGACTTATTTAAGTGTGTTTTTTAATACAAACCTAACAAATATCATTAAAAGAAAATTAATTCCCAACACCCACTTGCAAGCTTTGAGTGGGAACCATTTTCCATGGGTGGCGAATGAGTACCTCTTGGCACAAAATTCAAAATAAATTCAAATTTCCTTCAGGTTTTATTCAATAAGACCTTATGTCGGCCCGTGATGTTGTATTTTTGGGTAATTAGGGCATAAGTGTGTATAAATAAGTGTTTTTCTACCCATTTTAGTACCCATTCACTAATTCATTCAAGCATTCATCCTTGCATTCAATCTCATTCATCCACTTAAGCATCATAGCATCATTCAATCAAGCGAATATCAAGTATCTTGGAGCAGCCAGTGAGATATCCTCAAACTTCAACAAGGGTTTGGTGAGTTTAGGACACTTGCATGTTGTTTATTCATCATTCCTTATTTATTTCATTTCATTATTTTATCAAGGGTTTGATTACCAAAGTGGGATTTGACCAAGGAAAATCCCTATACTCTAACCCTTAACCATTTCCCCCCTCTTTGCATGTGTGTTTGCAGGTCTTGTGGGTAGATTTTTCAAAGAAATTGGTGTTGAAAAATGGTCAACAATTCATGAAATCTATTCAAGTCAACTAAACCCTAGTTCAGGCTTGGAGACAATATTCAACCTTTTTTCTGTAGATTTGGTTTCGTTAACCTAGTAAGAAGACAAGTGCAGATCTGGACCCATAGAGTTGACTTCAAAATTTGCAAATTTTTGTGAGACGACTGATTCACCATTAGTGGAGAATGAGTCCCACTATCAGGTTGGAAAAGGTGATTTCATCATAATTCAGTTCATGATAGTCAGAAACCAATTTCAACAAAGTTTACTAGAAGAAGGATTGATTCGCCAATAGTGGCGAATGAGTCCCACTGGTCATCAACAGTGATTTCTGTTAGATTCCTGAACCTCCCAACATCAAAATTCCATCTCTAGGTGCACTCTATTCAATCTCATTCCATTTTGTTTTCATTTGTGCATATTTCTAGTTCATGTTTGCATACAACATTGTGTTTTCAAACACTTCATATTTCCTAGTTTTGCATACATAATCTATAATATTTATCAGTTCTTTTCATTTATTTTACTTCATTTAGGAATATTACATGTGTATCACATCCTTCTTTGAGTGTAAACATTGCATTTTGGTACCAATCATATCTCCTTTTAGGTGGAAAACCTTAGAAGGAGCATATAGCATTTGGTTACCAAAATCTTTGTTTTCACTAGTGTTTTTTTCAATTTTTTTTGTTGGTGAGTTTATTGCATGTTGAAGTTAGATCTACCTATTTTTTCTTCCAAATTCATTATTTTTTGCTTTGATCTCTATTTTTTATGATTCTTACAGCATTTAAAAGTTGGTTTAATAGTCTACATAATTCTCAAAGTTAATTTTCTATAATTTTTACCAAGTACACAAAGATCAATTTGTAGGAAGGAAAGAAACCATGAATGTAATCATCGAAGAACATAACAAATGAACACCAATTTTTTACATGGAAAATCTGAAGAGGGAAAAACCACGGTGAGGATTAGCTCACAATATATTATAACTGGTCATAACATATTACATAATGGCTCAATGCCTTTTGAACTCACTGTGTGGACGACTCACTATCCGGAGAATAAGAGAAATAGAAAAGAGGGGTGGCTCATTGCCAAGATTTGAACTACTAATAATGCATCTACAATATGTAGGAGATACAATTCCACTAGAGCTCAAAATATTGAATCAACACACTTCATAGTACACCACTTCCACACTCTGCTCCACTTATATTCACATCGCATTTTTACTATATTCACACACTTCACATTACATTGCATACAATCGAGCATATCTACAACACTAAAGTGAACTTAAATTTATATGTATTACATCCACCCACAAATTTATATGTATTAGATGAAACATGTAATATATTAACCTGTTGGGTCAAGATCCAACCACACATTCCTCAAAACTTGTAACACATCAAAATAGGTTGAAAAAGACCTATAATCATTCCCTTAAGTTCACTTAAATCATATTTTAACTTTTCACAACCCTAAGCTCTTTAGGTCAACACTAGATAGTAAAGACTAGTGATATAAACCATCTGTTCATTCACAAAACATGTGGACCACCAAAAAACTTGCCACTTGGACCACACACCCTTCTAAAACCTATAAGAACTCCCTAAAACTGTATAGCCAAATATTATTCTATGGTAGAACACAATGTTGGAACATAATGATCTACTAAGAGAGGGGTGAATCAGTAGATACCAAAATTTATCCCTTAAAATTTTTACCCTTAAAAAACTTATGCAGATTACTTCTTTGAACTCTTAATGTGCAGATACTAATATGAAGAGACATAAACACACACAAGAAAATCACATAACACCATATGTACATGGAAAACCCAAGGTGGGAAAAACCATGATGACAAAAGGTTGCTTGAGTCTACTACTCAAATCTAATGTCACAATCCTAATCTCTGCTACAATGATTTTAGGGCTACAACCCAAGGATGCATTAACTGCCTAATTTAGAAGCAACCACTTCAAGGATGCAACGCCACCCTAATTCACATAAATAACCACTTTTTATCACTTACCAAGCCTTATTTCAAAGTGTTGTAAAGTGTTGTAACAAAATTTCATGCTTTTCTAGGTTTGTCATCAATAATTTGACCCTTTCTTATGCTTAAATGACCCCATTATGCACTTACAAACCTTATTTAAGTGTATTTTTTAGAATAATCCCATTAAACATCATTTAATACACTTTAATTCTCGACACCCACTTAAAATTCCTAAGTGTGACCAAGTCACCATTAGGGGTGAATTAGTCCCACTTGGCTAAAAAATCAAAATTATTTCAAAATTTTGGTGGGATATTATTCTCTAAGCCTTGAGGTTGGCCTGTGATGTGATATTTTCATGAGATTTTGTATAATCATCTATAAATATAGGGTTTTTCCTCTCATTTCATTCTCCTCAATTTTCCTAATCATTCAAGCAAATATCAAGCATTCACTTTAGCATTTTCAAGCATACATCCATTGGGGCTTCTACTTGCATATCTTCAGATTTCTACTTCAAGGGTTTAGTGAGTTGTAGCATTGCATGTTATTCATTCATAAATCTCTTTTCATTTCATTTCATTTTCAAGGTTTTATTTACCAAACCGGGGTTTGACCAAGGCAAACCCCTATTCACTAACCCTTAACCATTTTCCCCCTCTTTGCATGTGTTTTGCAGGACTTGTGTGTAGATTTGTCAAAGAGAAAGGTGTGAAAAGTTGTCAATAATTCATCAAAGTCATTCAAAGTGGTCAAAGCCCTAAAAAAATCTTGGAGAACACCTACACATTAGATTCTGCAGTTTCAGATTCAAAAACCTATTAGGAGCGGAAGTGTAGATCGGGAGCTATAGATTGTACCTTTGAATTTATTGAAATATAGAGGTGGAATAAGTCACCATCAGTGGAAAATTAGTCCCACTTCCAGGCCTAAAAAGCTGTTTTTGTAGTTCTAAATACCCTTTTGTTTGAAACCTATTCCAGCAAAATTTCCCCAAAATAGGACTAAGTCACCCAACTTGGTGTAAGTGTCCCAGTGAGCTTCAACAATGATTTCTGTAGGATTCTAGAGCTCCTCTCCATCACTTTCCAATTTCCAGGTGCACCTCTTCAGTTTTGTTAATTTCTGTTATAGTTTACTTGCATTTTTAGTTCATTTTTCATATCACACTGTGTTTTCAAACAATTTGCATTTCATTAGTTTTGCATTAGTATTCAATCTCTTTTAGTGGTTCTTTGCATCTAGGACATTCCCCTTAGACATTTCAATCATCTTTTCATTGGAATTTCAAGGGAATATTCATGAGTGAGCCATCAAGGTTTTTGGGATTCCTCTCTCCGTTTAGGTGCAAAACCCTAGAAGTGTAAGAGAGTCCCTATCCTCAAAACTCTTTGGTTCATTTTGGTGATCCTGAATTTTGAACATCATATTTTTGATATACAATACATTTACATCCTAGGAATCGCTTACATTAGCATTGCATTGCATTTTGCATTATTTAATTTACATCCTAGGGTTTCACAATTTGTATTAGTGAAAAGCTCATATAGCTTGCATTTTTGCATTGAATTTCATTAAAAATCAACAAATTTCTGCATATTGATAATATATTTGCATCTAAAAAACCTAAAAAGCATAAAAACCAATTCAAATTTTTTGAAAATTTTCATAAAAATCACTACTTGGACTTATTCACCACCCTGGGTGACTTAGTCTAGTTGCATATTCGTCACTACATTTTCTGGCATTTAATCTTCAATTTTTGAGTTTCTGTTTGTTGTTTTTGTATTTCAGTTTTATTTTCCAAAATTTCAATTTTAAGCATTTTCTTCTTGTTAGTTTGCATTGCATTTGCATTCACCCCACCTTTAGAAGCCTCTGTATGAGTGTTTGGTGTGCTATTGCTAATACCTTAGTGAGAAGAAGTTTGAGACTCATGTTATCCCATGATAACACATTCATTGTGGATCTTGGGTTATCTAAATCTTCCACTCCTAGTATTGCAACTAGTATACTAGGCATGGATAATACTTTTAGCAACTCTTTGTCTTCAAATAACATGCAAGTAGAAACACCAAATGATCATATCCCACAAGACAAAATAATTCACATTCATGAGGACTTAGCACACCTCCAACATCAATTAAGCCTTGAAAACATTTCAGCTATTGCAATTTCTACCATAGAAAACATCCATCGCATGCTCAAAAGTGAAGATGGCTTAGACGTTGTGAAACAAATAGTTGAGATATATACAAAACATCTTCCTTCAACCTCTAGTGTTCGTCACCCAACAAAAAATGTGGTAAGCCAAGGAGGACCTAAAAATTCTCCTCCCTCAACCATAGCCTCAATACCTACCTATACCACTCCTCAAGTCACAACAACACTACAACAAGTTAGTAATGTGATTCCTTCCTTGAGTATTCCTATTAGCATCCCTAATTCCTATGTGGCATCACATGTTCTATCCTCTTCTACAATACCATCTATAAGAATTCCATTCACTTGCCCTACCACTACATACACTCCATCACCACTTTCACTTCCACCACATACCACTTATAATGACCCTCTCATAACACAACTTTTCCAAACTGTTTCATCCATGCAAAAAAAAATCTCCACTATAAACCAAAATTAGAATGGCTCACCCACATATTATGTTTGAAGCAACCCATTTTCTTTGGGAATATTGTGAACACCAATGCCAAAAGGAGTAGAGATGCCTAGATTTGAGAAATATGGAGGGAAGGGAGATCCTTCTAACCATGTTAATGCTTACACCGCCTTATGTAGTGACTTTTTCCTTGATGATAAACTGTTAGCAAAACTTTTTCCTAGGACTTTAAAGGATACTTCCTTGGAATGGTTCTCATCTTTACCGAACAATTCAATTCGTTCATTTAATGAACTTTTTGATGCATTTATAAATCATTTCGAAGTGCATATGACTCCCAAAAAGAACTTGGATGATTTGATGAGATGCAAGAAAAATAATAGTTGTGTGATTGTAAAAAATCTATTAGTATGTCTTCTTGGTAGTTTATAGATTAGTAATGATATTTGGTTTTTTTTCGAGTTCAAAATAATATAGACCTTTATATATTATAATTTCATGTTTGAACAAACAATTTTACACATTATTGGGTGAGTGTAGGATCATGATGGGCCAATCAACTCCTTTAAGTGGCAATGAAAAAGTTCAAAAATGGACTTATGTAACTTCACTTAACAAATCAATGGACTTATGTACAATATACATAGAAAAATTTAGTAATAAATTTTGTATAAAATTGAATGTAGTTTATGGAATACATTTTTTGTTGAATAATATTAGATTTATCTGGTGAAAATTAAATATTTCAAAGAGACACTACTTATGTTTTTTAGAAAAAAAGTATTTTATTTTCTAGCTAATCTAATTTGAAGTAAGAAAATAGTTTTCATAAAACCTTGGATATAATTAAAGGACACGTATGGATGTGATACATGATGGAAAATAAATAATTGTTTATTAAGTTTTTAGCATGACTTTTCAAAAACATAAAAATTATTTTTTTGGCTAGCTTGGGTGAAAGTTCAAAGCTATGTCCCATTTTTCTAAATTAGATAATTGACACTAATCTAACATTTTAACTTGAATCACTACAAAGTGGACAGTACGTTTTAAATTTTGAAATGGTGTAAACTAATTAAATACAGATTTTTAGTGCATTTTATATTTATATTTAAAAATAATAATAATATTTTACTATAGTTTTCAAAAATTTGACATTTAATAATTTAGTTGCTATTAAATGTTTGAATTTTTGGTGTGGGACACAAATTTCATATATACCTCCCATTATAATGACCTTACACATATCAAAATAGGTTGAAACATGGCAAAAGGGTGTCACCTAAGTGTGGGATTACTACCTCCTCATGCGAGGACAAGATGACCTAAATAATTTTTTTTATGTCACCTTGATAAAATAGACAAAAGTTGAAATAGTGATTGCATAACAAATTATTAATATTGAATATTATGAATGCAATGTTGAGAAACCTTTTCCTGGCATTCTTCCACCTATTGAAAACCTTCAAAATAAAAATGGAAACTTATAAATGTAAGATCAGAAAATCAAAATAACACATAAACTATCAACAACAACCACGAAAACCATTATATTTATGTTAATAATTTTAATCTATTAATGAAGAATGAAAAAGAAATGCAAGAAGCATGCAAAATAATCAAACTATATATATTCTCAAATCAACATCATTTTACCTCCATTGTCCTTCCTAATCTTCACACTTCAAGTTGTCACTCTTAGAATCATGTGCACAATTGAGATAAGCTTGGGATAATAATGACTATGATATTTCAAAGATTGTGGTTCCCTTTGAAAGAATATGAGAGTTTTCATTTATAGAGGATGTAGCCTCAATCAACAATCAAGATGCGATAGAAAATTGATGGATGAGATCAAATGAGAGAATGTGCATGGGAAAGTTTCCCATTTCAAAAATGGTAGAATGGAGGAATTAAGTGAAAAAACTAAATGGAAGAAGTGGAGAATGATATGAAAAAATGAAAGAGTTAATTGGACGAACAAAATAGTTAAGTGAAGAGAAAAATATAAAAATGGAAGAGTTAAGTAGAGAAGAAAATGTGGTAAGTATGAAAACAAAATAGAACAAAATTATTTATTTTCACCCACATGTGAATAATTAAATAAATTAACATATTTATTTAATCATAGAAGAATTTAGGGAATAAGCAATTAAATAAATAAAGATATTTATTTAATTATAGGAAAAATAGAGATTAGATAATTAAAGCTAATTATTTAATCATAGAAGAAATAGGGAAATAGGGAAGAGAAGGATTAATTAAAATATTTAATTAATCCTAAAGGAAAATTAAAATAAATAAATACAATTATTTAATTATAGAGAAAAGGCAAGTTTAGGGTTAGAAGAAAGGGATTAGCTAATTAAATAATATTTAATTAGGTTAGATGAGAATTAGTAGATAAATTTTATTACAATATCATGATGATTTTTAGTGTCTAGAACTTCATTATTATGTATATCATCGATAATATTTCATTTATAGTCCACATGCCTATTATTTAATCCACATGACATAGATACTTCTATTTATTACAATAAAACTAATCTTAATCAAATAGATTAAAATTCATTCAATTTAAAGCATACTTTTATGACAAAAAAAACAAATAAATAATAACTCAAACATTCCCTTTCATTACAATATCATTAGAAGATTCAATATTTTTCAATTTTAATTTGAATATATTTATATAATTGATATAATTTAAGACAAATATTCATGATCTAAGAATCAAATAAAAATAATATATCCCACTCCTAGTAAAATCATCATCACCATCATGCACAACTAAATCAAATTACTTTAATCCAAACATCCATTTGATTAGATCAACTAATAACAAGGAATCCACCAAGGAGAAAGGTGTAACACTAGTCATAGGAAGGTTGGAAAGTTTACAACCAATTTATAGATAAATTAAAAACATGGGAAACCATAAATGGATTCAAAATATATTTTATAAAATATAAAAAATAGTGGTGCCCAATTTGGGCACAATTTCCAATGTCATGCATGAAGAAATTACATAGGGTGATCCCATAATAGTGGTTTACAATTTTTGGCCAAACTGGACACTGAAATAAATTTTTTTAACTAAATCTTCACTTTTAGGCACCTATAGCGGCTAAACCGTGAAGAATTTGAAGATGATGCAAAATAGAGTTTTGTGAAATTTTGTGTGTAGATTCTAAATAAAATTTTCTCAAAATTTTTGGAATCAGATTGCACTTATTTTTCCATCTCCCTCAAAAACTAGTTTTCTTCATAAAACAACATTTTTAAAAAGTGACACTCACTGTATAATGCATAATGTTTTTTCCATGAAGGATAAAATTCTAATTCTTTCGAATGTAGATTTTTATCTCTGATATCTAGTGCTTCCACTTGGTTAGATAGTTTTTTATTGAGTATTTTTTCTTTAATCAAGTTTTGAAGTCAAACCAATTATAATTCAGACATAGCATGGCCATATAACACGTAACTTTTTTTGTTTCTATCAAAATTCAATTTTACTTTTTTATTGGATCAAGGACTTCAATATCTAGTGCACTCATATTTTTCAGAAGAAAAAAATTGGCAATTGTCTATTTTTCCACATGTGCAAAACAAAGAGTTTGATTTTTGGTGAAAAACCTACATTCACAAGAAATAAAAAATAAAATTAATAATAAAATTAAATTTATTTAAAATTATACTTTTTGGGAAGCTTATAATAAGGACTACATACTTACAAAAAATAAATTTTAAATGAATTCATTTGATCTCCCAAAAGGTAAATCAAAAGTTGTTTTTTTATCAGCATTTTGATAGGTGTAAAGGAGACTCTGTTATAGGTATGGTTTAAAACTAGCGGGGTTCTATCCAATGGGGTTTGATCTAAGGTATTTTGATCAAACCCTCTTCAATTAGAATTATTTAAATGAATCTTTTAAAGGATTAAATCATTATATTTTCTAAAAATATGTGATTTCAGCAAAAATCAGAATCTCCCAGAAATTGTAAACCAACTTTGTGGGATCACCCATTACCTATTAAAAATAGTAAGTCAATAATACAACAATAACTCCCAATTTGACCTAATCAATACAAGCACCATATGATAAATAGTAAATCCTCTGAAACATGGTAAATATTACAAAGTAACTCCCCTATTTCTAGTTATTATGCATCATAAGATGTCATCATAACTTATCATAAAATCCCACAAAAGAGGTGTGTTCTCCAAAAATTCCATATTTATCCACCTTATGAAATCTCACAACTCATCAAAAAAAGTATTAACACTTAGCATTAGACACCTTACATAAATTCCAACAACCCATTTGAGGTGGAGCATAAATATTAAATACAATATAATTAAAATATGACATGTAATTACATTTTTTTTAATAATAAAATAGTTAAATTATGTATTTGTAATGGTCTTGAGACACCTTAATTCCCATAATTATCATGACTTGCACCTCTTTGTGGAACCTTGGTAGCATAGGTAAATCCACTTCATTTCTTGATATTAAAAGCATGCTATAAAATTTACAAATTTTTGTAAAGAATATTTGATAAAGCTTTGCATAATCTGAGCTTGTTATAATGTAGTTGTACATGTCAAAAAGAGAATGTATCATGACCTAGAATTGATCCAAGTCATTATAAGTACATATTATAACATGTATGTATTATGGCTTGTACATTTTTTATAAACTATATACACATTTTGCTTAAAATTATTCTTTTAGCCACTTTTTCCTGCTTATCTCGTTACATCAACCCACTTCTTGTGATGTTTCTCCTATGAATCTTTTGCATTCAAAATCCTAATGAACATAAATATATTTTCATGAGAACCTTTCCATAATCTTGTTGTGATTTGCAAGGTTATTTTTATTTCTCAAATTGAACCGAATCACTTTGCTAATAAACATTCCTAGAGAGCCATCGACCACTATAGGTTCTACATTTTTTATAAAATTTAATAGAAATATGATAAATTCTAGTGCTCTTTCATTAGCCATGGACAAAATGGCATGTTTCAACTCTTCCTAAGGTAGAATAAATTCCAGGAAACAATTATAGTCCTTGATCTTGATAGGGACACAATCCCTTATATTTCCTTCTGACACTTCTTGATAATCATCTTTGACCAAACAACCACAAAAAAATTGGTTACAGTGATTATGGAAGATATTTTTCATTGTACTATCATTCATTGTCACCACTAAAATTTTCATATTATTTTTCACCCCCCTTAAGAGCTTGGAGCTAATTATGCTTATTATTTGACCGTTTTATTACAGTTTTTAAGAAATCAAGATAAAATTGGGAATTATATTTAATCATTTATTTAATGAGCACTTAAAATTCAAAATAGGCCTTGTCAAGGGCATCATTTCCATTGACTACCCTATTTTGGCCCAATTTTAATTTTTATTGTCAGTATTAATATCTATGCAAATTTAAATTCAATTGTTGGCCTTTCAAAGTAATTATTGTGAGAAATGAAGAAATGCATATAAATATAAGTAGTCAAGGAAATTCAAGAGATGCATATAAATATAAATATGAAGAAATGCATATAAATATTTGAACACCTAAGAAATTTGAATATCAATTAAGCATCCTAAAAGTAGTCAAGGAAATTCAAGAGTAGAATAAGAAATATTTCTATATCGCTTTCATCAGTCAAGATTATGTTTACAATGCACCATCAAGTTCATTTCAAATCATAAGTAATATTTTTTCATGTTTTATGTTCATTAACTTTTGAGTACTAAGACCTAAGGGATCTTCAATTAGCTATCAAGTTCTCCTTACATATGAGATGTGCATCATGGCTTTAGTCCATCAAGGAATATAGATTTGATTAGTGAGTTACAACATTATGATTTAGCATTTATTTTATCTATTTTCCTCTATCCAAACTAGGGTAAGAACACTTTATCCAACATCAACATAGTTGTTTGTGGAGGTGGAAACACCAAAATAGGTTTTGAATTAGGCAAGCCCCTATATGAATAAACCCTTTCTCTCCTCCCTTTCTTCTACGTTGCAGATCTAAAGTGGATTTGGAGAAGATTGAAGAGCTACCATTAAGATCAAGTATACAAGCTCATTCATTTATCAAATTAGGGCCCAATATCAATTATTCATTGACAGACAAAGTTTTGAAGATGATTTTGATAGGGAAGAATATACAACTATAACATGCTTGTGCTTGTTATGAAGTTCCAAAAACCCTAATTTTTAGCCTAGGGTGCCCATGCCCCTAACCAATCATTTTTTTCTCAAATTTGAACATGCCAAGTTCCTCAATATTTGCATTGTTCTCTTTGTTTTTAGTTTTTTGTTATCATTCTTGTACATCTCTAAATTAGTGATAGTTTGTTGTATTTACATAGTTAACCTAGTTTATAATAACAAAACCACATATATCACACCACCTCACATAAATTGAAAAACCCAACCTAAGGGGTCCAAAACCCTATCAACCATTCTGCTTCTTCCTTGAGGACAATAGCCAAGTGATCTTTTATGGTCATTTTTGTGTCCCTTGAATGTTCATGTATGGAAAAGTGTGATTTAGGTTAACATTAGTCTTAGATCTCTTTTCCTACAACACATGCATATCCATAAAGGAGGTAACCAATTATCATTGTTCATTGATATTGGAAGAAATTCTATACAACTTATGTTTGTGTTTGAGGTATTGAAAGTATAACCCCTAGTTATGATCCTTGAATGCATTCAAGCTTAGATCTAAAGACCTTTCTCTCCATAAACCTTAAAGTTTCTAACATTGATTTCCAAATCAATAGTATTCATTTAAATTAGGCATTATATGGATCTAATGCTCAAAGTTTCCTAGCTTTGTCTAACTATTCTTGTAGGGGTTTTTCTTTGTTCTTTCATTACCAAGCTATCCTTCTAGCAAACACTTATAGGTAGAAAGTACATTACAACAAGACATATGTAAAAAAGTGATCTAGGATTCATACTATCAAGGTTTAGGAATGGATTTTTAAATGACAATTAGGCAGGTCGAGCATTCATGGTTACTAAGGTGAGTGGTATTAAGTTTGTAAAAGGGGTTCGTAAAAGAAGGGTGGAAGAGGCAAGGAATGGAGGCGAGGAAGGGGGGAAATTCTAAAGAGAAAAAGTGGTAAGGATAAGGTGATGATATAAAAGGGTGGGGAAGTGACAATTTGAAGAAGCAAGCCATGGGCACTTTGCTTAAATATCAAACAATTGAAAATTCTCGAATGTCAAAATGATAAAGATTCAAAACCAAAACTTTACGTTTTAAAAAAAAAATAGTTTACCATTCCTTCAACCACCTAACTTACACATAAAAATATTAAATAATCAACTTATTTTAAAATAAAGTTTTTATTCTTTAACCATTCAACCGATTTGGTAATTTAAAAAGGTCGACCGTGGGGAAGAGAGAGATGCAAGTCGTTAAAAACATGTAAATTATGGAGCCTACTCAGCTTGCCATCCAAACCCGGTCCACGGTTAGACCAGGAAATCAATGTTGAATGTGACTTATTGAATGTAAATACCAGACTTTGTATCATACGACCGACCACAAGAGTCGCAAACGACGGCTTCGGCGTTAAGATTTGGAAATGGAGAGTTTTGAGAGTTGTAAGTTCCGAAGCATTCGGACACTTTAAGACTATTTCTAATTGCTTTTTGACACGTTTCGTCAACCTTGCTTTTCTCGTAGTAAAACAAAATAATATCTTTGTCGTCGTACAGTTCAAGGCACTTATGGAAGCTTCCGATCAGTGTAAGTCCGCGTGATTTCAGGAATTTAGCGCTCGTCAAACGACGACGTATGTTCCAATTTCGATATTTTCATGCAAAGTTCCGCCAGTTTCGGAGAGCCGGCACATTCTGGTCAACATGCGGGGTTTTTATGTTTGTTGGCCTCCACTGCAGGAGGCACGTTGTAGTTGTTATGGCCGGGGCATTTCTTCTCTTCTGGCCTGCAAATAGGTATATGAGATTCTTACAGAAAGTTTGCGTCAGTGTTTGAAGATGGCGCGATTGCCAATGGTTTCATTTGTCGGGAGTCTGGAATTTCTCGATATAAGTTCGTTATATACTATGTTTTAACGCGTTTAAATTTAGCATTAAAATTGAATTTGCGTGAAATTTGATGGCCTGTTTTTGTTAGAGATACGAGTTCTGTAATAGTTTATATGACTGAATGTTGTATATTTTTTAATTAAATTGTGTGAGATTTTTTTATTTAACGTTTCAAATTATATCATATGATCTATTATTAAGATATGTTTTTATTTTTAAAATAGAATTAAAAGTAGAAAATATTTTATAATATGAAGAAATTTTATATGATAAAAAAATTTCAAAGTTTATGATCGTATATGGTTGTATAATGTTTGCTTTGAAGGCAATTTTTAATAAAATATTTATAAAAAATTTAATTGAGAAGCAAAGATGATTATCAAATTTATCTCTTGGTTATGATTTACTTGAAGTTCATTACTATTTTTTAAACTAATAAATAATTGCAAGTTCAAATATGAGATGTATAGACATTTATTATGTATTACAAAGTCTTAACATAAAATAACTTCAATTAATAATTTTTTTAATATAATGCTATGTGAATTTGCTTAATTATAATATTAAAAATAAAATACATTATTATAAATAATTATATTTTAATTTATGTATTAATGTTTATAAAAGATTAAAATTGATATTTGAAATGAAAAGATATATAATTTTGAGAGGATAAGAGGAGTGAAATGAAGAAAAAGTGAAACCCTATGATTTAACACTTTTTCTAAGGTATTTCATTAAAGAATTGAGGTAGCAAGGGTTTGATGAATTTGGACAAGATATAGGATTGACTTACAACCTGAAAGGCTAGTCAAACTGCCCTTGACCAAATCTGAAATGTACTTAAGGATGAAATACAATGAAATGACTAAGGTAATGATGTAAATACCTATACTGGTGCAAATACAACAAATACAAAAAGTCACAAACAAATTCAAACTACAAAAATGGATTGAGTAGGACACTATGCACCTTTGATTTGAATTTGGAGTTGATTTCTAAGGACCAATTAGCCCTAGACCACTATGTCCTAAGAGGATCCTAGATCTAATTTCATAGTCCTCTAGTCCCAGATTAGAGCCTTCTATTTTCCTTGTCACACTATTGAATCACTGTCGGATATTGTTGTCTTGTAAGTTTCCATTTCAAGGTGTAGGGTTTGAATGCAACAATGAAAAATTAACCTTCAAACTTCTCTCAATCTTCTTTAGATCTGAAATCCGCACATTCAAAGAGAGAGGAAGGTTGTGCTATATAGGGGCTTTCCTTAGTCAAACCCTGTGTTAGTGTTTCCACTTCCACAATGGAAATGTCAATGAAAGATAAATGATAAATGAATGATGAATCAACAATGACCCACAATTCAGCACTAAAAAATGGCTTCCTTGAAGGATTGAAGTCATGCACATCTTCTCAAGGCTTGATTGTTGTTGGTTTGATTTGCTTGAAGACCTATAAAGGTTGGATCTCACAAACAACATAAACATGAAAAAAATCACATACACTTTAGCACGATGATTGGATATTGAATTATTGTAATAAATATCTAAAGTGCTACTATTAACTTGCTTGATAATGCTCTTGATCACCAAATTTGACAATAATTTTGAAATATTTTTCAAATGATGAAATAATTGTATTTATATGTGTAGACATGGAAAATATACTGACATACTTGATCCTGATTACTAACACCATTTCGTCCTGAATCACCTTCTCAGCTTATCATCACTCTTTATCCCTTAATTAAATAAATAATCATTTATCTAATTAAGTCATTCTCTTTTGCTAATTAAATCAATCAATCTGATCTAATTAACCCTAAGTCTCTATTTAATTAAATAATTCATTTTATTTGATTAAATATCTAAAGTCACCCTATTAAATTAAATAAATTAAACCTTGTTTAATTTAATCCAACATCATCCCCTTTAGTTAAATAAATCAAATTCTTTATTTAATTAAATCTAAATCACATTCTTCTCATCCTTTGATTTAAATAAACCCATAAATCTAAATCAAATAGTCACATCATCTAATCCCTCATTGAATTAATTAAACCTTGATTAATTTAATCCTAATCTCCAAATTTCTCTAGATTTTGTCACTTGCACATGAAAATACATTTAATGATTTATTAAATCCCTATTTTCTTTCAACTTGGCATCTTTAGGGGAATATTCCTCCAAGTTTGAAAATCCCTCCAAGTGGATTTGTCCTTCCAACAAGACATTCATTCCCTCTTACATGTTCAGGTTGTGCATTGAGCCAAGTGGCATTTAAGTCATTCTTTTCTCCCTCTTACATGTCATTTCACTATTTTCAAATTCCACCTAATTGCATTTATGGGTACATTCATCAAAATGTGCCCATCCTTTGCCCATTCACATCTTGACAAGTGGCACTTTCCCATTGGGTGTTGAATGATCCCACATTCATCCATTTTTCTCATCCTTTTACCTTGTCCTTCTATAAATAGAAGGCTCATACTTTGTTTTGATTATCCACAATTTGAGTAAACTTACTATAGTCAATTTCATCTTCAAGCATATCCATCTTCATCCATTTTATCAAGTTTATAGCTAGGTTATCTAGGTTTTTCATCATGGAGCTCAATTGAATCAACATCAAAGTGCATCACTCATCAATATTGCATCATAGGAGTTGGGAAAGGGCCAATTTCCACATCATATTGACACTAATTCCCCCATGGGATCAAAATTTAGCTTTGCATTGAATAGGATTTGATAGGTTTTGTTTATGTTTGCTTATATTCTTCATCTCATTTCTTGTTCTTTGCAATTTATATGGATTTCATCAGGAATGTTGATTCTCACTTGCATTTGATCTAACTATGTGTTTGTTTATTGTGTTTATGTAGGTCTAGGATTGGGGTTCTACATTTGGTGCTAGAAGGAGGGAAAATCTCAAGTTTAAATCATGTTTGTTAACAAAATTCTATGCTTTTCTTTATTTTTGTGTGTCTGCAGGGAACTGCGCTACTAGCAGTGCAGCATTGCCATACAACACTACTACTAGTCTAACGTTGCCATACAACATTGCTTCAAATTTCAAACTGTGCCGCTTTGTCTTTCTCGCCCAAAATTCAAATCTTCTAACTCCGCCGTTGGGTCAGTTTACGAGTGTTAGAATTTCTAAACTTCAAACAACACCACTGGGTGAAACTCCATCGTAATCATGCTCTCTAGTTTTATTGTAATGTGCCACTATCTGATAAGCGGTGCCATACAACACCGTTGAACCTCCTCAAACTGCATTGCTTGTGCAAACTGCACCGCTGGAGTCAAGTAAAAGGTTTAAATTAGTTTAATTTTGACATGTTCTTTTTCATTTTGATTGCTTTAGGTTGCTAACTGGTTTTTCTAACCTCTGCTTTGCAGTTCTAATCAATTTTTGTAGGTTGGTCTAATCAAGGTGAAGAAGGAAAATGAGGTTGAAAGTGACACTATGGCATCATTCTCTTATTACATCAAGTTTTTTTTAACACTTTACTGTTTTCTTAACACTTTGGGAGAACTCATGATTTCTCTTAAGGATTTGTTACCTTTCATGCTCTTAGGACATACTAAATTTCTTTTGGGCTCTAAAAAGAACACTACAAAAATTTTCATTTCTTGCTACAAAGGGCTTAAAAAGAACATTAGACAAATCCACTAGATTTTGTTTAAAGGTTAACAATTGAACAATCAAAATCTCACATTTCCTTTGGTGCTTAAAAAGAAGTTACTCTTGCTTTGAAAGGATAAAATGAACATGTGCTACTTTATCTTATAATTACTTACCCAAAGTAATACCATCAAAAAGACATATGCGCTTCTCTCGTGCCTCACGATGATCTTGAGAATCAAAAGGCTTTTTGGTGATCTTAAGTTGGGTAAAGTGATTTCCTCCACATTTCATTTGGGATTAATATTGAACACATCTTACGAGTGTGAGTGGAACATATTTCCTGTGTTCTCTCTTTGTTTCTCAACAAAGATAGATCAAACTATGGATATGTTTGCTTTCTTTTGTTTATCTTAGAGAGTCTTCCTTGTGGGAAAAAGTAATCACCCAAGGGAACGACCCAACAGGCAGCACGCTAAATCCAAGTGACTTCCAACCGATATATAAGTGTGCATACTTGTTGAAAGGAAAGTATCACGATGGTCATTCCGACGAGAAGGGAAGCAATTTCCACATGGATGATCCCCCACGAATGGAATTCCCACATTAAAACCCTTGTTTAGAAAAGGCCAAAATCCTTGATCTATTTGTTGGTGCAAGAACGGTCATTTTGAAGCTGCCCCACACTTTTATGACTTTTAGTAGAAATGGAAAGTATTCCATGGGAGTTTCATGGGTACTGATGCTTGGCTACCCTATATAAGTGAGTGTTGTGGAGGGGAGCCAGTGGAGTCAAGCATCTAACCATTCACTAAAAGTATGCATAGCTGGACTTGTCCAAGTGGGGATTCAATAAATACAATCTTTCATATCCATAGGATTGTACATGTTTTTGGAAGCAAAACACTTTGCTTGTTCGTAAACATTTGAAAAAAAAACATTCAACATTATCATAAAATTTCAAGCCCTTTAGAAAGCAAATATCTTTGACAAAATTCATGTGTTATTGCTTTCCCTTGGGATTTTATCCGTAGAGGTTTCTAAACATTTGAATTTATATCTTATTTTGCTTACTAAAGTCAACAATAGGTAACTTTTTCCTTGATTTCATCAAAGCTCCACATAACGTACTTTGTGGGATGAGAAGAAGTTAAGGCATTGGACATCTAGTTTCAAAAGCTAATCAAGAATTGTTTGTGGTAAATAGAAGTCACTAAGCAAAGCTAAGAACAATTGAACCACAGACATGTGTCTCAAATGATTTCACGTAAGATCAAAATCCAGAAACCAAAGTCAAAATCTCTTAGTCCAAAAGAACATCAAAAGCGTCTCTCAATGCTCTACAAATTCAAAAAAAGATTGATTTTCAAATTTTATAGAAGAGCTTCAAGAAACAATCCCAATTTGTACTCATTTTATTATTTTCAAAATCCAAATCTTTTTAGGAATTTGAGCATCTTGTTTAGAGTAAAGTGTGTTCTTCAAAAATGAGGTCTCGTAAAAAAGAGTTCTTTTAGGTACACATAGGATCAAATCAAAACCTTCATCCATCTTTCAAACATCAAACTAAAATCATCTCACCAACAACTCTTGAAAATCTTGAAATCATCCTTCATGCTAGACTTTTTGGCAAATCCATGAATTAAAATCCTTGAAACAAATCAAAATCCTTGAATCAAACATCAAATCAATTTTGTTTAGCTAGGTATATGTAGATGCATCCTTCTCCATATGCTTAGTTTAATTATCATATTTGTTTGGTTAAGTGTGGGTAGATGCATCCTTCTCCCTACACTTAGTCAAATTGTCATCTTGTGAGTAGATCTATCCCATAGATAACATCCAACATCTTGGGATGCATTTGTTCATTATCTAGAATCAAAACAATCCAAAACCAAATCAAGGTCGAATCCAAAATCCAAGAATCCAAAATTAAAATCCAAAACAAATCCAAGAATCCAAAAAAGTCCCAAAATTCTAGCATCCCCTCAAGATCTTCTAAGAGTTCCACCATCCATATCATCCATTTCATCATCACACATTTTGATCCTTAAATCATCCTAGATCTTCTCTTTTGAACCTCATTTTATGGTTCAAACTAGATCTCAACACAAGAGGAACATGGAAGCCAACAAAGAAACATCCACTTCAAGTGACCTAAGTCAAACTAATTTTGAAATGAATCTCGTTGGATCAAGCAATCCCCTAACTAACTTTCCTTCATCATCACAAAATCCTCAAGAGGAAGGTCAATTAGAGGATATCACCAATGATTCCTTTAGAATGACATAAGATGAGATCACCGAAATGATCCAAAATCCTGAGAATCATAGAATTATCAACATCATGATGAGACTCAATCCCTCACAATAAATGCTTGAATTAGAAAAATAAGGGGCTAAAATCCCTTCTAATTTCGATGTGAACACCATTGTGGAACCACCTTTTGGGGTCATGCCTCCAATTTCATCCACACCTCCATTCCAAAGCATCACTCACCCCATCCCCCAAATTACATCATCCATTGCTCCAACTCAACTTATTGTTAACAAGGGAAGCACATTTCTCAATGCACTACAAACACACCCCCTTGTGAAAAATCAAGATTTGGACGCAAACACGATCTTAGGGCAATCTGTACTCCAAAATCTATCACATCCATATTTCCCCCTCACCTTTCATGATCTTAATGACCCATCATCATCATTTCATGCAACACCTCAAACCTCTCTCCCCATAACCTCGCAAGGAGAAGGTGACTTATTTGGACCAGGGGGCATCTTTGACCCTACATCTTCATCATTTCCTCAAGGGAGTATGCCACTCACTTTTCCACCACTTCCACCCTTGCCATCAATATCCACATCACCTCTCGATTTAGGGCTTCCCCCTTTACCAAATATCAATCAACAAAATCAAATTAACCCCCTGATCATCAATCAACAAAATCATATTAACCCCTCGATCATCAATGAAAATATCATACCGAATCCTCCCATCTTGTCATTGACATCGCAACAACAGATGGCAACCATATCGATAATGCAAGCCACCACCATCACATCATGAACCATCCCCAAATACCTCAAAACATGGTCTCTCAAGGACTGAGCATATTGATCGCACCATCCACCACCCAAACCCCAATCATTAATACAATGGTGCCTCTCATCACCACAAAAAACACCATTCCAAATCTGCCACCACCACCACCGCCACCCAATTCAAACACATCAAATGAATACAACATTGTGTTGCAAGACACTCAGCAAGCTGCCTATTAGAAGGCACTCCAAAAAATCCAAAACCAACAAGCTGGACAACTAGCTGCTCAGCAAGCACAAACACAATTAGTTGCACAACAAGCACAACAAGCAACACAAGCTCGAGCCCAATACCAAGCTCAACAAGCACAAGAATAGGCACAAGCACAGTACCTCACACAACAACAAGCATATCAGTAAGTGCTGAAGCAATATCAAGAGCAGCAAGAAGCAACTCGATTAGTAGCCCAACAACAAACATTGTTGACTCACAACAACAATAATCTCAACAACAGGCACTATTATCACAACAACGACAAGACCAACAACAAGCATTGTTGGTACAACAACAATTGTAAGCATACTTGGCACAACAAAATGTGCAGGCACCATCTACCAATACACCAACCAATCCACCAATCCCCCAAACAATTGAACCACCAAAAAAACATTCACTCCACCCCCTGATTCGCAAAACAATGTGACAACACAAATCAAGTTTCTCTCGCAACAAGTGCTTGATCTTCAGTCAGGGAAAACCACAAAAAACACCCAACAATTTGTGTCCTTATCCATTTGAGAGGAGTCTTGTAATGAAACCATTCCCAAAGGGATTTGAAATCCCTAAGTTTGATAAATACCGTGGAATAGGAAACCCTAAAGATCACATAAGGGAATTCCAGTTGCATTGCATGGAGGTCGAATATGACGATACATATCTGATGCGGCTATTTCCTAGAAGTTTGGCTGGCCAAGCCATCGAGTGGTTCTCTCACATTCATCCCGACATCAAAAGGTTCCAAGAAATAGTAGACGCATTCATAAAAAATTACGCATTCAATATCAATATGGATGTCAGTCTAGAGGAACTGGGTATTTGTAGGATCATCATGGAAAAATCAGGCCCTTAAGTGGTGAAAAATTCAAAAAAAATAGAGTTAGGCAATTTGACGTAAACATTTGAATAAGTTATCTATATTATTTCAAAAATATGTAAGAATAGAATCTGTAGCAAATTTAATGTAGTTTCTAAACTACTAGGTTTATTTTAAAAATATATATATTTGGTGAAAATTTGAAATTTCAATGCAGTAGTACTTAAATTTCAGGGAAAAAATAAGAAGTAGGTGTCTGTCTAACCACCCTAACCACAATAAAATGATAATAATTTTTTATAATATTTTAGATATAAGTTGAGGACTCATGTCCCGATGTGATGCATATTTTTTTCCAAGTAAATAATTAATTATGAATTTTTTATTACAACTTTTAAAAATATAAAAATCATATGTTTGACCACCTTAACTTGGTCAAAACTTCATGAAATTCATTTTTTTTTTTAATCCTATAGTATGCAAAGCATAGGATGTGACACATATTTCAGATTCAAAAAATGTGATACCGTTTGAAAGCTATAAATGTTTTTCAATTAGCCTATCATTCAAGACTTTAGTCATAATTCAAATAGAAAATGAATAATAATTATTTATTAAATTCAAAGCAAAGCATAATTTATATTGGTGAAAGGCTGAGAATCTCCTTTAAAACCCTTTTCATTTCATCAATTTTGGGTAAAAAAAAATTCCTTAGCCACATACCCTACACATACCTATCATATCACCACTTTTTAGCCCATCATGATCTTGCACATACCCAACCATCAGCTCTAAAACAAGGTAAGAAAGAATCATTTGCTTCCTTCCTGCAATGATGGCGATCCAAGGCCAATCAGAGCAAATGGGCCAAGCCTGAAGAACAAGTTTGCACCATCATCTCAAATCTGGAGGGAACCTTGGCATTCCATCTCGAAGTGCAAGGTATCACCAAGTATGACCAATTGATCTCCAAGGTGCTTAACATTGAACAAGCCCTTATCACATAAGGAGAGTCACTCGCATATCCTAAACAACAAAACAATCGCCCATCCACTAGCTATAATGACAAACCTCACACATGGGCAAAGAACAAAAACATTACCAACGATGGTGTTGTCGGCGCCAAAGTTGTCATCGACGCTCCTTGAAAAAACACACCCACACCCCAACAACAACCCCAAAACAACAATAAGAATATTCATCAAGCTAACATGGCGACACAACAGCCATAAAATCAAATGATCAACAATGTGAATGATAAAAGGGGACCACCCCAACGAAAGAAAAACTCCCCCAAGCAGAAGTACACAACCCTTGGGGAATCGACTGAATCCATCATGAAGAGGCTAGTGGCAGAAAAAATCATCACAATCCCCACCTATGAAAATTATCAATAACCCTTAGTAAAACCACAGTGGTATAAGTAAAACCACCTTTGTGATTTCCACAAGATCAAGGGACATATAACTACCAGTTGTATGAGGTTGAAAAACCTGATTCAAGACCTTATTAATGATAAAATAATAAATGTGGAACAACCGACAGGAAATCAAAACCTTAAGATCTACATGAATCTGATGCCCAATCATAACAACAAAGGGAACAATAACAATGATAAGGGAAAGGGTACCTTCAATAGTGTGAATCATGTATACGACCATTTTGTCACGTCCCTAGATGAGTATTGCACTGTTATTACCATCAAAGGAGCCCAAGTTGATTGTGGAGTCACCACAAGAGGCAACAAAGTCACCATCATAGGGTCATCTCAGCCTCCTAGAGAACCCACTTCCAACCCAAGATTTGTTCCCAATGGCTATAATGTCCTTGACCAATTGAAAAGAACCCCAACTTAGATCTCCATCATGAAGTTGCTAAAAATTTCATCAGCCCATAGGAAGATCCTTGAAGAAGAGTTGGCTTCATCCACTGTCTCTGCGGATCTTAATGTTGAACAATTCCAAGCTATGGTCAGAAACATCATTACCCCAAATCTTCTTACATTCTCCGATCAAGACTTCCCCACACAACCATCTCACAATCGTGCACTCCATTTGGAGGTCCTAGTGCATAACAACAAATTCAAGCAAGTCTTGGTGGATGGAGGTGCGGGTTTAAATTTTTTTTCCCTCAAGCTCATAAAGAATTTGAAAATCTCAGAGGATTCCATTAGAAAAGGAAAAAGGCATCACAATAAGGGCTTACAATGATCAAGAAAGAGTGTCTCAGGGTACAATCCAACTCCCTATTCAAGTAGGGCCAACAATTATGGAAACCACCTATCAAGTCCTTGACCTCGATTTACCTTACAAAATTCTCTTGGGGTGTCCGTGGATCCATGCAATGCAAGCAGTAGCATCAACTTTCCACTAATGTGTCAATTTCACATGCCAAGGCCAAGAGGTCACTATCCATGGGGATCCCAAACCCTTCTCTTACTGAAAATCCTAGAGGAAAAATATTACAAAATCCCCCAAGTGCCTAAAAATGATGAAGGCCCATCAACTCCATACATTGAACTAACTACTCTCGCCTCCACTTCTACGATAGAAACACCCATCATCCCCACCATCCCTGCCATCTCTGATATCAAGATCATAATCTAGGACAATGGGTGTGGACATTATAAAATTCCAAAGAATGCTTTTGTGGTAGGAGAGTTACCACAATCTCCCAGGTCACGAGAATGACCACAATCAAATGATCCATCCTCATCCCAAACCTTCCCAACAAGGTCCTTTATATTTAGAAGTTGGGGAGATATCGACCACGAAGTAATAGAGGAGGACCCATCCCATCTCATGTACCAAGACAATAGACCGGTAGTCGATCTACCTATGGATGATAACAATAAAGGCTTACAAATGATGCTCACCATGGGCAATGAGATAAATAGAAAGCTTGGACAAAATGACAATGAGCTTATAAATCCTCTCATTCCTAAGACATGAATGAAAAATCTTGGCCTTGGATGTAACCCTCCGAGTCTAACCATATGTGGCTGAAATCCCCCAGTTAAGAAAGTCAAAATTTCTCAGCAAATGGTAGTCACCCTTTAATTTCCTGTATCCATTGGTCTACCCTTAGACAATTTCACATTTGACATAACCAATGTTTGCAATAGTAGTGATGAGGAAGATGCCATAACTAACTTACCTAGGTTTTTCGATAATTCCTCTATCCTCATGATTAGTACCATGTCATTTTAGTCAACCGGCCAAACCCATGAAATCAACCTAGTATACCCCCAGCTCATCGATTACAACCAATGAGGACCACCAGTTCCAGACACTTTCAAAAATGATGAAGCACTCTCGGAATTCATGGGACTATGGAGCATGATACCATGTGGAGATCACAAGGCTAGGTTTGATATCATTCTGGACACACAAGCTTACTAAGGGGAGATGATTGAATCCTTTAGTCGCAAAAGTGAAAACTTGAGAATAATCTCAAGGTCTTTGAGTGAAAACCACACTGTGGCACTCTCTGACCCTAAAATAGTAAAAAAAAGGGATGTATGCAACCGTGAAAACCTCTGTAAGGTTCCCAAGGATGAAGGATTCAATCTTCCTCTTATTTCTCTACATTAGGAAAAGTCACCAGTTCTAGCTAAGAAGTGCAACCCAGTCAACTTGGGAATAGAGGAAACTTCGCATATCACATTTTATGTTGAATCAATGATGTCAGAAGAATAGGAGCTCCTAGTTGCTTTCTTAAGGGAGAGAAAGGTCAACTTTACATGGAGCTATTTTGACATGCCCGAACTTGATCCAGAGATAGCAGTCTACCCTGAAGAAAATCCTATCAGACAGAAACTCAGAAAAATGCATCCCCAGATAGCCTTGTTAGTTAGAATGGAATTGAAGAAGCTACTTGATGTAGGGTTCATACGAACAATCGACTATCTGGAGTGGGTATCAAATCTAGTACCTGTTTCAATGCCCGACAGGGGCATCTGTATATGCATAGACTTTAGAGACCTAAACAAGGCATGTCCCAAAGATGACTTCTCGCTTCCCAACATTGATATGATTGTAGACATGACCGCAGGACATGAGATGCTTTCACTGATGGAAAGATTCACTAGGTATAACCAAATAATGATAGCCAAAGAAGATCAACATAAAACAACTTTTACTTGTCCATGGGGGACATATTGTTGGAACATGATGTCATTTGGCCTAAAGAACACTAGAGAAACATATCAAAGGGCCATTCCCTTAATATTTCATGACATGATCCATAAGACTATGGAAGATTATATCAATGACATATTGGAAAAATCCAGAGAGATAAGGGACCACATAGCAGCATTAAGTGCCATCTTTGACATACTTGAGGAATACAAGGTCTACCTTAATCCAAAGAAATGTGTCTTCGGCATACAATCAAGGAAACTTTTGGGATACATTGTGTCTATGAGAGAAATTGAAATAGATCCTACTAAGGTAAAGGAAATCCTCGAGATGGAGGCACCCAATACTTTGAAGCAGCTAAGAGGCCTACAAGGCAAGCTCCAGTCCATCTGCCGGTTCATAGCTCAGCTAGCAGAAAAATCAATCCCATATTCTCACCTACTCCACAAGGGGATAGCGTACAAGTGGGATGACAAGTGTGATCATACCTTTAACAAAATCAAAGAGTATTTTCTTACACCTCCAATACTTATTCCACCAATCCCAAGAAAGCCTTTAATACTCCACATATCAGCAACAATAGTAGCTCGTTGTTCTCTCCTAGCTCAGCACGATGAAAACATAATAGAGAGAGCCATCTACTAAATCAGTTGGACCATTGTAGGGCATGAGTTAAACTATTCCTTCATTGAAAAAGCTTTTCTAGCAGTGGTCTTTTCCTCATAGAAGTTCAGACACTATATATTAACACACAAAATCAAACTCATTTCCAAGATCGACCCACTCAAGTATCTACTTTCCAAGGTGGTGCTCACAAGAAGGATGGCCAAGTGGATCACAATCCTATCAGAATATGACATTGAGTACATGGAACAGAAAGCTATCAAAGGACAAGCTATTGTAGACCAATTGGAAAAATCACCAATGCACTCAGAGATTCTGCTAATTTCAGAGTTCCCTGATGAATCCATCTTCAAATTGAACATAATAGACCACTAGAAGTTGTACTTTGATGGTTCCTACACACATGGATCAGCAGTCGGGGTCTTTTTCATCACTCCACAGGGAGACTACATACCAAGGTCCTACAAGTTGACATTTCCTTGCACAAACAATATTGCAGAATATGAGGCTCTAACCATAGGACTTAGAATAGTAGTATAGTGGCATATCATGGCTCTTAAGGTATATGGGGATTGACAACTAATAATCAATCAAGTGAATGATGGGTATCAGACTAAAGATGACAAGCTCACTCCATACAATAAATTGGTGGAAAATCTTAAGGAGTCCTTCATTGAGATCACATTTGAGCAGATACCTAGAGCAAACAACAGAGTGGCAGATGCCATGGCAACAATTGGATCCCTATTGGATATCCCTCGCAATGTCCCAAAGCATGAATTCTTGGTAGAGCAACTTCTCATGCCTGCATTCGAGGTACCAGAGTTAGAATTTGTGTGTGAAATCGCTGGTCCTAGTGATCCTTGGTACCACAACATATACACTTATCTAAGAATAGGAATCTTCCCAGCTGACATAACCTCAAACCTTAAGAAAACCTTTGTCAAGAAAACATCCTGGTTTGTCATCCTAGGAGAAACCCTTTACTATAGGGGCATAAAAGGAACCTTGTTACGCTTCCTAAACAATGAGGAGGCATTGACTGCCTTAATTGAGGTACATAATGGTATTTGTGGTTCCCACTCAAGTGGAATGACCTTGGCCAAGAAGTTGTTGAGGACAAAGTACTATTGGCCTACTATGGAAAGAGAAGCACATGACTATATCAGAAGGTGTCTACAATGTCAACATCATGGGGACCTCATCCATGCCTCAGCTCAAGAGCTCCATCCTATTGTCGCACCATGGCCCTTTTTGTAGTGGGGGCTTGATCTCATTGGAAAAATCACCCCCACTATTGGAAAATAGATACCTAAGTTCATCCTGAACTACCTAGTATGCTGTTATGGTGTCCCACAAGCCATTAACTCAGATAATGGGACACCATTCAAGAATTAGGATGTTCGTGACCTATTCGACAAATTCAAAATCCAACATCACTTTTCCACTCCATATGATCCCAAAGGCAATGGCCAAGCAGAAGCCACCAATAAAACCATTATGAAAATCCTCAAAAAGATAGTCAATGACGCAGGTTATGACTAGCATTTGCAGCTAAATCCCACCCTTTGGGCCTATGGAACCAACATCTACACAACCACAAGTGCCACCCCATTCTCCCTGGTTTAAAGATCAGAGGCCATATTACCCATCAAGATCAAGCTCCCGTCACTGAGAATATCATTGCAAAACCTCATCACGAATGAAGAATACTGGGTATTAAGACTGAATGAGATGGAGCTGCTAGATGAGTGGTGTATGGAAACTTTAAATCATTTGCAATTATATTAGAATTGACTCAAGAGGAGTTATAACAAGAAGATCAAGAGTCGAACATTTCAAGTTGGAGAGTTGGTGTTGAAGGAGAATCAAAAGAACGTCCCAAACCCAAACGACAAAGGAAAAATTGAACCCAACTGGTTGGGACCATTTTTATCACAACAAGCTACAAGTGAATGGCATATTAGTTATCAACACCTAAAGGGGAGCCTTTGCAAGAGCCCATGAACAACTCCCACCTCAAAAATTTTTATGCCTAGATCTTGCAAGGTATAGAACCAAAAAAAAATAAAAATTAGAAAATATCCTAAAAAATGGCTACCCTGATGAAAACCTAGAAAATAGGCATCATGGTGACAACAAAAAATCAAAAAAGATAAAGAAAAATCCAAAAAAATTAGAAAATGGATTAAAAAATAGTAAAGAGAAAAAATCATCCTCTAGTGAAAACCACTTCGGTGGCACTTTGGGCAAGTACCTCGATGAAAACCTAGAAAACATGCACCTTGTGTAAATAAGCACTTTCCATCCACCAAGATATTCATGACTCGTTCTGCATCATCCATCTATCACATTCCATATCTCCATCCATCACCCATCCGTTCGACATCCGCATCATAGCTTGGTCATGTGTTCATGTCATGGTCCCTCCTAGTACTACTTGACCCATTCTTAAGGTCAGTTTGTCCTGCCTATATTAGAGTAGTCTACTGCTTCACGCTAGGGGAATGTTCTCATCGAATTGGATTCGTGTATGTTCTCGAAGTCCCCAAAATCAGAAAATCCAAAACATCGAAAAATAAAAAAATCCAAAACATAAAAAAATCAGAAAATCCAAAACATCAAAAAATCAGAAAATCCAAAAACATTAGAAAATCAGAAAATCCAAAAAAAACATTCAAAACAGCTCAAAATTTAGTCAAAAAGTCAAAAAATAGAGTCGTCTTGTCGAAATATGGGTCTCTAAGCCTTAAACATAGGCAAGGTTGATCTTTGATCATCCCTCGAGACACTTAGGTCAGTCCTTTAGGAGTCTGTCATAATAAACTAGCAATCCATAAGTTCATATCTCATCAATAATCAAGTCTATGTTAGTTGAACTACGTAGTCTCTATGTATATAGCATAGGCAAGGCTAATTTGTTGATCAGCCCTCGAGGCCCCTAGGATAGGTCTTTAGGTTAGGTCTTGGTCAAAATCTCAAAAAACCCCAAAAAATTGGAAAATTTGAAAAGAAAAATATTTGTAAAATCTTGAAAATACCAAAAAATAGCCTCAAAACAGTTCATAAAACTTCAAAAGCATCCAAATATTTGAAAAAATATATTCATCTCATCCCACTTTCACTCGCAATAAACATCACTCATAATAAACAATCGTCATCCTCAACCTTTGGTAAAAGAGTAAAAAACAAGCCTACCGGTTCAAAAGTGAAAACTCAAACATCAAAGTCTCAAGTCTAGGTCAGTATGTAAACAAGTTGGTCAACTCTTTGTGTCAAATAGCCTTTCATCCAATTAGTTCCATATCAAATCACTTGATATCGTCATGTCCTAGGATAACAATGGACATCAACATCAGGCATCACTGTAGTTTAGTCTTGGCTAGCGGTATTGAAGAACATTAGCTTGTTTGTTTACTTTATCTTTGTCTTTTGACTTATCTTTTTGTGCCCATTTCAATGACCTCTTGATGATGTCCCAAAATAAAGGGATTTAGAGAGAAATGAATGGGGCAATGATCATGATATTTTTATCTGTTGCACTTATCGAATATTCTTGTAATATAACCTTTGTCATGCATGCTTTGCTTGGTTTGTAGGGAGGGTGTTTTAGGTGTCTTGTTGACCACATAGGAAGGATCGCTTTTCTATGTTTTGGTCTAGGATGTCTAAAATATCTAAACTGCATTCTGAATAAGGTTTCGTATTTTAGGTGTGAACAAGAGTACTATCTGAAATTTTCGAGTCAAAGTCCATCACACTAAGTACAATGCCATCCTGGTTCTTTATACCTTGATGCATCATACCCTGTGTGTAATCAAACATAAGGTAATTGGCCCTTTTAATATCCCAACTCCTCAGTATGCATCATCATCATCACCTCATGTCTTGTTGGAATCTCTTGCTTTCTTCCATCCTCTTTCATGCTAACATGGTATCATGACAGTTAATCACAAATCATTATCATCATTGCACTCATCCTACATCCACAAACCATTAGCATATTGCATATTGCATATCATATCACATAAAAAACATAATCATACTATATGCATTGCATTTCCATCATTGCATATTAATATAGATTGGTTATTCCAAGCATCTCATAAACCATAGCATAAACATTTCATTAATCATCCCATATAATCCATTTCATCTATCTCATAAACATCCATTGCATAATCATACGAGCATACCACGTACCTTAACATTATTAACAATCCATCGCATCACATGCATACGTATCATCCATTTCCATAATCATATGGGCATGTCATAAAAGCATCCATTACGCCATCACATATACATCACATATCATATATCAAAATATCCATTTTACATAAACATCATATCATAACACATGCATATATTGTTTCATAAAACATAATTTCATCACATCATTTCATCACGTCATCATCATAATATCATAAGTGCATATCATACATGAGAAAATTACATACATCTTATCATGCATCAAGTGCATAATATAGATTTGTTAGTCTAAACATTTGCATACCATAACATTTTGCATACATCATAAAAAGTGCATAAGAAAAGGTATGGGAAAAGAAATGCATCCATACATAATCACATAAGCATCATATAGTATCATCATCATAGCATCATAACATAGAACATCATTGCATCACATTGCACAACATATATAAATAAGATCCGGGTATGTGCAGGATCATGATGGGCCAAAAAGTGGCGATATGATGGGTATTTGTAGGGTATGTGGCTGATGACTTTTTTTTAACCCAAAATTAATGAAACAAAAAGGGTTTTTAAAGGACATTCTCATCTTTCCACCAATATAAATTATGCTTTACTTTGAATTTAATAAATAATTATTAGTCATTTTCTATTTGAATTACGATTAAAGTCTTGATTGATAGGCTGATTGAAAAGCATCTATAGCTTTCAAACGATATCACATTTTTTGAATCTGAAACATGCTATGCTTCACATGAATTTCATGAAGTTTTGCTTACAAAAAATCATAATTAATTATTTACTTGGGAAAAAATTACAAAAAAATATGCATCACATCGGGACATGAGTCCTCTACTTATATAGAAAATCTTATAAAAAAATATTATCATTTTATTATGGTTAGGGTGGTCAGACAGACACCTACTTCTTATTTTTTCCCTGAAATTTAAGTACTATTGCATTGAAATTTCAAATTTTCACCAAATAGATTTTGTTTAAAAAAAAATAAACCTAGTAGTTTAGAAACTACATTCAATTTTCTACAAATTCTATTCTTACATATTTTTGAAATAATATAGATAACTTATTCAAATTTTTATGTGAAGTTTCCTAACTCTGATTTTTCTGAATTTTTTGCCACTTAAGGGTCTATTTTTTCCATGATGATCCTACACATACCCATCCATCCATAATGCATAGAAGTAGAATAGGACACATCATATCAGATAAATATCATCTCATCTCATATATATCATCAAAATAAATATACTGTCATGGTACAAAAAGAATCGAATCAAGTGTGTATCAAATATATAAGTACAAAGGCCCATTGGGCTATCAAAAATGAGCCCATGGGGCACAACCCTCCTAGTTGTTTCCCTCGCCACCTGCTCTCTCCCCATGATCTTTTGCGGGTCTGTGGCCTATCCTCTATGAAAATTTTCGTACTCGGCTTGCCCTCGAATGGCCTAATAATAGTGCATCCTGTAGTAATCAACCTCTTGAATGGCCTCTTTGTATGAACGAAGTGGCACCATGCTTTGGGAGGAGGATGTAGACATAATCTCTATCTGCTATCATCTGTGCATCTCTACCACTACCTGCAACTCTACAACTTGACTCTATTTGACCACCTAGTCCTGCTCTTCCTACAGTCGACCTCTCTCAGCTATAAGTGCTTGTACATGAGCCTATAGCTACAAAATAATGCTATCTCTAGGGTCTGGTTGTGGCCCTGGCTGCACGGGTGGTTGATCTTGATCCCCATATCTAGGTGGTGTCGGGACCCTATCCTGGTGTCTGTGATCCTGGTGTGCCTGGTCCTGGTCCTACCAAACCTGATCCTGATCATCCTGTCAGGGCTGATCCTGTGGACCTCCATCATGAACTGGCTGATGTGGTCGTGGCCCACCCACTCCCTGATCCTCATCTTTTCCCCTTCGGCCTCGTCCTGCTCCTTGGCCTTTGGCTTTCTATCATATGGAAGGTGTGCCTGGCACTGTCAATTGAAGAGGTGGCTAAAACTAATCTTTGTACACCTACGTCGTGCCTGCATCTACCTAACCCCAATCATAAGGCCATGGCCTAGCCACCAAATACATAAAACTCTACACTACCTCATGTGCAGGTATATAATGGCCCTAGGAGCTCTGGCTCGTCATCCATGCAAGAATGGCCACATACTAATCATCTGGCCTATCTTGTGGCTTGTTGAACTTCCTATAAACCCTTCCTAGTAGGTACATCTCAAGCATCGTGTGCTCCCTACCCTGCATCAATTTGTCTTAGCAGGCAAATAAAAGTTGTTGTATGTCATCATACCATGTAGGCCATCCAAGCTATGGCCACCATGTGAACACCTGCATATCGTCCAAAACTCTCCTCCAATGGGGAATTCTGACCTGTCTAGTGAAAGTAAATGAAACACTGCCTCTGCATCGCTAGACCATTGGATCATTTAGCTCCATATCTATAGGAAAAACTCTCAGATGAAGCACTGAGATGTGCTTCCAGGCCTAGATATGAAGCAATGTAGTGCCAACCCCAAGAGCTCGGTCATCCAGGTATGCAAACTCGTGTAGATCTCTATATAGCGAGGCCAACAGAACTAGCCCCTAGGAAAAGAAAATTCATCTCCACACCATGCGATTCCAAGTGAGCCCCCATCTAGGACTGAAGTATTAGCCCTACCGATCTGGTGTGATGAGACCTGATATGATAGCTACAATAACAAGAAGGAAGGGTGACACAAAGAGCCTATAATGCTCTTATTCAATCTAACCCTTACAGAAAACAAGCTTATCTTGGCCCATAACATCATAGAAGGCCTCCCTCCTGACATCCATGTCATATATCATGTGCTATCTATGGATGGAAAATCTATGGATCCACCACATGTCCTCTAGTGTGACCATTGACTCACCTGTTGGGAGGTGGAAGGAGGATGCCTTGATGTGCCATCTATCAATGAGTAACATCAGCATACCCAAGTGTGTCCAAACAAGGGGCGCATAATTGATATACCAAAGATTGATGGCCCCTAGATGCTCTTGTTGTCGCTCGGGCATACCCTAGAAAGTGCCAAATAGTACCTAGGACCTGTACTTGTGTGAATATAGTATCGTCGCCTCCTATATCAGGAAAGTCACCGTGTTAAAATTCATCAAAAATCGTGATCATGATTTGTCTCGGCGTACCCAAACCAACCTCAACATCGCTTTTTGTGGGTGCGGTGTAATTTGAAAGTTTCAAACTATGCTGCTAGGATTCTTTGACCCTAAAACTTTGCCGTGGCATCACAGTATGAGTGTGTGGGGTAGTTTGACCTAAACCCTAAATTGCAAAAGGGACCATCGTGGTGCACTTTTCATATGCAGTTGGGTTTGGAATTTAAACACTAATTCCAAACTGCACCTCAGTCTCGCCTTTCGCGAATGTGGTGTAGTTTGAGGCCACCTGGTGCCAAATTAAAATTTCCAACAGTGCAATACAGGATTGCTCCTTAAAACTAAGTTTCCTAGCCTAATAAATGTGGACAAAAATAAAAAAATGAAGTCGGGTCAAGTTGACTCACTGGTGGTCCAGTGCCAAGTAGCCTCTGGTGTGTGCGTACTCTATCAGAGATGTGTAGAGGAAGTTGTCATTGCGCCATTTCACAAATGGGTCAGAGCTCAAAATTGCAAAATCTTTAAAGGCTGAATGTGAAAATGAATTGGAAGTTTCCCCTCAAGGCCTATTTAAGCTTAAAAATTAGGGTTTTTTGACCTTGTTTAGCCATCTAGCTAGGGTCTTTGACCCCCAATCCCATTTTCACCCGACTGAGGGCCATTTTGCACCATTTTTTGTGTTTTATCTCTTTTTTTTGGCGTTCTGGAGCCTTTTTGGACCCGTCAGGCACCTTGTCCATCTTTTTTCATGAGTTCACCCAAAAATCCAAATTTCCATATGATCTCTCGAGGGGGCATTATATTGGCATGTTTTCTCTTGCCAGGGCAACAGTGGGGAAAATTTTGACTTTTGGTTGAGACAGTTTATTCTTTGAACCAATGCAACAAGTACTTTGCTTCAAAGAGGGGCAAAAGGTAGACATGGAAAATATACTGACATACTTGATCTCAATTACTAACACCATTTCGTCCCGAATCACCTTCTCAGCTTATCATCACACTTCATCCCTTAAATAAATAATCATTTATCTGATTAAGTCATTCTCTCTTGTTAATTAAATCAATCAATTTGATCTAATTAACCCAAAGTCTCTATTTAATTAAATAATTCATTTTATTTGATTAAATATCTAAAGTCACCCTATTAAATTAAATAATCTAACATCATCCCCTTTAGTTAAATAAATCAAATTCTTTATTTACTTAAATCTAAATCACATTCTTCTCATCCTTTGATTTAAATCAACCCATAAATCTAAATCAAATAGTCACATCATCTAATCCCTCATTAAATTAATTAAAGCTTGATTAATTTAATCCTAATCTCCAAATTTCTCTAGATTTTGCCACTTGCACATGAAAATACATTTAATGGATTTATTAAATCTCTATTTTCTTTCAGCTTGGCATCTTTAGGGGAATATTCCTCCAAGTTTGAAAATCCCTCCAAGTGGATTTGTCCTTCCAATAAAACATTCATTCCCTCTTACATGTCCTTGTGCATTGAGCCAAGTGGCATTTAAGTCATTTTTTTTCCTCTTACATGTCTTTTCACTATTTTCAAATTCCACTTATTTGCATTTATGGGCACATTCATCAAAATATGCACATCCTTTTCCCATTCACATCTTAACAAGTGGCACTTGCCCATTGGGTGTTGAATGATCCCACATTCATCCATTTTGCTCATCCTTTGTTTTTGTTAGAAACCAAGATCATATTTGCAAGCCAAAATAGACCTTCCACAGAAGAGAAAAACAAAAAAGCAGAGAGGTTGCAAAAGGATGTGCAACATAATATTATTCAAGAATTCAGTAATTACATGATAATTATTTTCTTTATAAAAGTAAGATATGCATAACCCTAATCTTGTCTTGAGCAACAAGATAGCTCAACAAGATAAGGATGAGAATTAATTAACCTAGGAATTAAATAATTACCTAACTAAACTTATGTAAAGTGTAATTAAATATTAATTACACCAACACCCCCCATAAGTGCAACTTAGGGAGACTAACAAAGCATGCACCTAAAACTAAGATGAATGCAAGAAAGCATGAATGGATCCCGACAACAAGGACTAATTAGGTACCCAAGTACAAATGCAATAATGAAGTAGAGAAGGAAAACTCAGTGGGACAAAACCCCCTTACAATGAGATGGCTGCTGCAAGAAGCACTGGAAGAACAAGTTGTGGAGTAACATTGGAACCAAAATCTGACAAGCAAGGAAATATACCTCTATCTACAAGAAACCAAAAATGGAATCATAATAATGTGGCACTAGACCCGATGCCATGGAACATTGGAAAACTCACAAACTGGAACAACCTTGAAATCTATAAAGCAACAGTAGATGAGATGATGACAGAATCTGGAAGTCATGTATCTCGATGTTGATTCCAAACTATGACTAAAAATCTTCCATGGGAAGGAGTACCAAAAAGAATCTGCAACATTAACCATAAAAACATGGCCTTCAAACTGAGAAGAATCTGAACCAATGAGGATCAAGAAACATAATCTCTCAATTGAAGTGTGAACCGATGAATCCGATATGTGTCAAGCTATAGCAAAAATGTGGCCAAAAGAAAATAGGAAACCAGATAACCCATATGAGTTGCCAACAAATCAAGATGGATATGGAGATCAAAGTGAAAACTACACTCTAATAAGATTATTATGCAAGAAACCCCCCTAAATGGAACTTTATCATAATTCATTTATTACAATAACCTTATGATTGTAAGAGGAGAGAATACAAACATGCATAAATAGAAAAACAAAATAGACCCCCAATCTGTGTAGAGGACTGAATCAGCTTTCCAATGCCGCAAGAATGACGAAAAATGGATCACCGAGTCAAAAGATATGCCCTCCGGAGTGAAAACAACATCTAAGTTCAAAGGCCTGAAAAATAAATCTAGAGAAAAATATGGTAAAAAAACTTGCACCAATGGATCGGTGTTGGAATCAACTTTCCAACGGTATCTCGTTTGCAAAAAATGGAGATCGTATGCAAAAAATACGCCCGATTTGGTGAAAATAGCTCCAGAATGCCCAATAAGGGTTGTAGGGCGCCCAGGGGGCTAAAAAAAATGAGCCCCTGGTCCCATGCAGGACCAGGCGGCTGGTGGCTGGGGGCTGGGGTGGAGCAACTAGTCACCAATATGACCTGCAAAGGTGCTGAGGAGGCCGGTGGGACTGGCGCATAGCGCCTGGTCCTTAATAGGACCACCACCAGTGCTTAGCAAAGCCTGTGGGGGCTGGGTGGGAGGCCCCGGGTCCTCCATGTGACCGGGGCGGTCCGCAGAGGAGTCTACAGGGGCTGAAGACTGGCCGATGGCATTGGAAGGAGGGAGCAACGGTGGTGGTGGCCGCCTAGTGGCCGCCAGGTAGTGGGCTCTATTTGCACTAGGCGCGGTGGCACTGTTTCCAAAAAAAGTGTTTTTTTCAAAAAAAATTTAAAAACGTGCCTCGGTCTGCATGTTGGGGAGGCCTTACGGCCCCCCAGACAAATTTTTTTGCCTCTCGGATCAACTGCACCAAAATTGATGAAATGAAGGGTGTTCTTAGGGTTTTTGGCCGCTACGAACGCGATGGTGACCTCCATTTGTGCCCAAAATGCTCCAAAAAATTGGCTACCCCCAGATCTTGCAAAAAAACTCTGAGCTTGAAACCCTCATAGATCTGACAAACGATGACCAAAATCTACAAAATAAAAGTCAATCCTGACTTTTTCCATCGCTCTGAATGCAATGGTGAAGCCCGATCTGATCCAAAACGCAACATAGATGAACTCAAGGCATGATACCCTCAAGGAATCCTTAACGAACCCTGTAATGATTTTCTCAAAAGTCTGAGAAGGGGCTGCAAATCAAGGCTCTAATACCATGTTAGAAACCAAGATCAAATTTGCAAACCAGAATAGACCTTCCACAAAAGAGAAAAACAAAAAAGCAGAGAGGTTGCAAAAGGATGTGCAACATAATATTATTCGAGAATTCAATAATTACATGATAATGATTTTCTTTATAAAAGAAAGATATGCATAACCCTAATGTTATCTTGAGCAAAAAGATAGCTCAACAAGATAAGGATGAGAATTAATTAACCTAGGAATTAAATAATTACCTAAGTAAACTTATGTAACGTGTAATTAAATATTAATTACACCAACAGTTTTGATCATCCACAATCTGAGTATACTTACTATAGTCATTTTCATCTTCAAGCATATCCATCTTCATCCATTTTATCAAGTTTATAGCTAGGTTATGCAATTTTTTCATCATGGAGCTCAATTGAATCAACATCAAAGTGCATCACTCATCAATATTGCATCATAGGAGCTAGGAAAGGGCCAATTTCCACATCAAATTGGCACCAATTCCCCCATGGGATCAAGAGTTTGCTTTGCATTGAATTGGATTTGATAGGTTTTCTTTATGTTTGCTTATATTCTTCATCTCATTTCTTGTTCTTTGCAATTTAAATGGATTTCATAGGGAATCTTGGTTCTCACTTGCATTTAATCTAACTATGTGTTTATGCAGGTCTAGGATTGGGGTTCTACAATATGAAATTATTCTAATTTCTCAAAAATTAAATTTTGATAGCTAACATTGGACATTTGAAATTCAAATAATAAATTCCACCCTTCACATATTCAATTTTGGAGGCAAAATAGGGGGACTAAGTCACCCTAGGCAATTGTGTCCTAGTCCTATTTTATGGGACTTAAGGTGTCAAGGATAAAATGTTGAATGAATGCATTTTTTTTTCTTGCAATTTGTCGGTAAATATTAAAATGGGTGACATAATGCATAATTTAGGAAATTAGGTGTTCAACTATGTCCATCCACTTAAGGGGAACAAAACATAGTGTGAAATTGTTATGAGTGATAATTTACAATGCTATAGGGAGTAGTAGAGCACTTCCTAGAAAAAAAAACAAAATATGAACAATACAATATAGAAAAAACACACAAAAATAATTCTTAAGGACTTAAGTTTCATTTATGGTATTTTTGTTGGAATCAAGGAACACTAAGAGGGGGGGCGTGAATCAGTGTTCTACAATTTTTAACTTTATTGATCTGATCCTTAAAGTACTGATAACATTCAACCAAAATAAAGATGCATGAACATAAGACAAATAACCACAACACCATAACACAAGGATTTTTATGTGGAAACCTTGTTAGGGGAAAAACTAGGGTGGAGGTCAATCCACAATATTGTTTGAGTATACTCAAAAGGAAAGTTTACAAAATGGGAATGAACTTGCATTCAGGCACACTGCCTAGAGCTCACTACTCAAAAATAGAAAGGATTACTGCCTTACAAAAGGTTTGGATTACATCCAAAAGAGTTGAATTGAGATAGTAGCATCTACATATGCCTGATTACAGTTCTGGTTAGGCTCATCAATTGATTTAAGGACCTTATGTTTGATTTTGTACTTCTACTCTGTTCTACTTCAATTCACTTCACAAAATCCTCTTCTGAACAAGTGAGACTGTGCATAATCGCTCTTCAATCCTTCTGATATTCACAACATACATCAAAATACACTGAACATACACACAAATGATATGATCGATCACTTATATATATCCACGACTAAATATTTAATCGCAACATGTCGGCTTCAACAAAACATAAAAATATTTACAAACTGTCAGCTCAAATCATGAATAATATTCAATGCCCATCCACCAAAGTCAGCCACAACATAGTTAGGACCCAAATCAAAATTCTCAAACACAAAAACACTTAAATAATTACTCCTCAATTATCCACAACACATTATATTGAATTAGCTGGCCTTCATGCACTGATGAACAAAAAATAACCAACCAGATCTTTTAACTTGCACATAAATTGATACGAGGCACTAAGATTCATAGATAACATAGATAATACACCAAAAAAACTTCCTTGAAATCCACAACTCAAAATACTAACATAAAATTTCATGTGAATTGAATAACACAAAACTGTTGGATGTTATGTTCTAACTTGACTATCTTTGATCTATCTGTCGGTATGACCAAATGATGACGTGTGGATCAACTAACTGACTAGGGTTTCCATCAATGAAAACACTAGAAAAAATTTGTAGTGTCTCTTGCCAAAAATCTCCCCCTTTGGCATTGATGGCAACACTTAGTGAAAAATGACTAAGTATCGGATCAGTACCAACATGAATTACACTACCAACTCCAAAACTTCAAAAAGATCTTCAATCACAGCTCAAAACTAAAACTCCCCCTGAGATGAATATACATTTTTCACTGTACTACTCTCCCCCTTTGACATCAATGGAAAAGATGGGGAATCCGCATACTAAAAATCAAACAAAAACTTCAAACTGCATATGTACAAACTTGCTTCTACAACTTACAAAAATTGAAAATATCTATAAAATTGGTTTTCAATAAGCTCAAACTTGTGTCCCAACCCTTCTTGAGACTCTCTAGAAACATCATTTGACCACAAAATAAATAAGATTCCATCTCTATAGATTCAAGATTCACTGGATCACTAACTACCATATCATCTTATGCTTCCTTCAATGCACTCAACATTGTTTCAATCCTCAGACCAATTAGGCCTCTAAGCTCACATGCTCTTTCCAAAATTCTGTCATTATCATGCTTCAAACTATTTATCTTGTTAAGTAGGGATATAACCTGACCTTCTTTCTCTCCAACATAAATAGTCAAAGGATCGAAAGCATCAAAAATAACATCTAACCATTTCTCATGATCCTTAATCTTTTTCTCATTTTCCTCAGTAAATTTTAAAAAGATAAACATGACTTATAGATATTTCCACCTTCAGATAGATCACTTTGAATATTCTTCACATAGGTAGCTAACAAATATTTATCATTAGCTATCATTCTCTCCAACCTATTGAACCTTTTAGCATCAAACTCCTTATGAACCTTAACCACGACTGACTTCTCAAGGGACTCAAAATGAGTACTTACAAAATTAATAAGCTTCTTCATCTCACCAGAGGGAGAACCGGATGGATCCTTACATGAGTAGGCATGATTCTCTCTAGAACACCAGATGCAAGACTCAATAGCTCACTATCCTCTATGTGAGACTTCAACAATTCTTCTCTAGCCTTCACCTATGCAAATGATGCAACTTTCAATTTTTGAATCAGAGACAAGGTAGAAAAATTAATAGGACCTTCACCCAGTTCAAGGTCAAAGTCTTCCTACTACACTTCCAGAAATTTCTTCACTACCTCTGCAGTGTCTCTTGCTTCCACTGGAACTTCCTTTATTTCGACCTTCTTTCCTTCAACTATTGTTTCTTCAGCAACAAATTTTTTCTTGGCTTTAGGAACTTCAACTTCTTCACTTGAAATCTCTTTTTCTTTAATCGACAGAACTTTAGGAGCTTCAGTCTCCATAGGAACTTCTATATCATGCACATCAGGAGGAATCTTAGTTTCCTCAACTGTAACTTCTTCATTTACCTCTTCATACACCAGAACAGATGCAATACCTTCATCATGCACTTTTTCAGAGACAACATTGATTTTGTTCTTTAACAGGACTTCTTTTAAAATTCTTTCAGTTTCTTTTACTACCTCTTCAATCCTACCAATCATAAGGTTTTTTACTCTTTTTTTTTTCTCTTGAGAACCTTCTTGGCTTCATTTAGGATTGATTTCATATCCTCAATAGACATTACCAGACATAAGTTTTCAAGAATTTTCTCTGTCATTTTCTCTTCTTCAGTTCTTTCACTTACTCTCCTCATTTCCAAAATTTTATACAGTTCTTTAGGTAATTGAGACATTATTTCAATGAGAGTCATATTGAAAATTTTCAAATACTTTATTGTAGCCTCCTCAAGAACTCTTTGACCAACACTATCAAAAGTTTCATACCATTCACATAGTGACTTAAGATTACCATCCTTGATTATACCTCTTCAAATTCCTTTATATACATACCTGGTTTGCTAGTTTTCACTTTCTTCTTTGCTTTCTCTTCTTCACCGAAGGGCTTGTCCATAGTGATTGTTGTTTCTTGGGTACCCATATGCTTTATTTCTCTCACTTCTTCATTAGATTCAGTCTCTTCATCTTTTGAAACAGCTGCATAAACTCTTGTGATCTTATCCTTCTTCCTCTTATCGAATGCCTTGACTTGAGCTTTCACATGACTTTTCTTCTTTATAGGACCAGATAGGGGTGCAGAGCTCCTGGTGGATCTAGTTCGAGTAGAAGATGTTGCTGGACTAGCAGATTCAGTTTTAGCAGGCTCTTTTTCAGCTTCTTCTCTATTCCTTTTAGCTTCTCTCACAACTTCTACAAATATACCCATCCTCTCAGCAAATACTTCCGCTTCTTTCCTTACTCTCTGAACTATCATTGGTTTCTTCAACTACTCATGTACTTGCATATTCTTCTCTGCATATGTTCCAAACCTCTCTTTAGACGGATCCAAAGGCTTACTCAACAAATGTTGTGCATATAGCTTAAAGATGTTCTTCTCAACTTCATATTCCATTGGCATAATCCAGACCGTTCTAGGATCTGTGGCTTCCATCAAGCATTGATCAATATCCACCATAAAACAAATTGTGTCCTTATACTTCTCCACAATATAAGTAGGAATTATTTCCCTTGCTTGCATTACATTCTGAAATTTCTTGAAATATACCCAGATTGCAGTTTTATTGGCTTGACTATCACCAGTGGTGTATAAAATGTCTCTAATTTGAATAGCTATAGGCTTATTACCTCTTTTCCAATGCACTTTCCCAACTCTTGGAACTTCATTCATGAAATAAAAGAACAAAAAAAAAACAATAGGTTACCATACTTAAAGGTATTCTTCTTATCTTTCTTAATCTTACCAAGATTCTCCATAAGCTGACTTTGAAGTAACTCAAACAAGTCATACTCTACATTCTCCTTCACCATTTGATATGTTGCATAAATAGCTATACCAGATACTAAATTATCCCAATTGGAGTGATAAATATTGTAACCAATGACCATAGAAGAAAATCTCACATCCACATCAATAATATCATCAATTGTCATAGCTCTTTTATCAAATATTGAACTAGTTGCATCAGTGACTGTCTGATTCTTCATGGAATTCAAGATTGAAAAACCACTAGAGGAACTTAAACCAGTAACAGCATTTAAACCACATAAATTCAACATGAACTAGACTCAAGATATACCAGACCCATTCGCTTTCATCAAACATGGGGAATTTCACAATTTGCGTGAATTTCTTCTCTTCTAGGGTTTTAAATTCGGGCTTAACATAGAAATCATCTCCAACTATATGATTGGAATACAAATTCAACAACTGTGAGCTCGCTAACTCCTTAATATTTGCATAAATGTATGCCTTAATGTCTTCAATATATGAGATGTCGTACGAAACAGACGAAAATGCACCTAAGGGCTCGGTCTTAACAGACTTGAAAGGATGTTGTAGACACACAAAATATACAAGTTGACATTGCGCACCTAAGTCTGACTACTGACATCATTTCATCCTAAATCATTCCCTGACCTAACCATTTAATTGAATATCTTTATTTGATTAAATTCATTTGTTTTCTTCTCTTAATTAAACAAATCATCTGTTCAATTAAGTCTCTTAAATCATTCTCCATCTCTTTTAATTAAATAATTAATTTTATTTAATTAAATCTCTAAAGTCTATCTATTAAATTGAATAAATTAAAATTTTATTTAATTTAATCTTACTTCAATCTCTTTAATTAAATAATCAAAACATATTTATTTAATTAATCTCATTAAATCATTTCCTCTCTTGTTTGATTTAAATTAATCCAAAAATCTAAGTCAAAATAAGTCAAACTTTCTAATCTTCATTAAATTGATCAAATCTTGATTAAATCTAATCTAATCTTCAAAATCCTCTAGCTTTTCCCACTTGCACAAATAAATCAATTTATTGATTTATTAAATCTTCATTTTCCCTCAACAAAGCATCTTTTGGAGGAATATTCTTCTATTTCAAATTCAAAATTTGAATGGCAAGTCCTTCCAACAAGGCATTTACTTCTTCTTACATGTCCTTGCCTTGAGCCAAGTGGAATTTATTGCATTTTCCCTTCCCTCTCACAAGTCATTTCAACAAATTTGAATTTTAAATTTGTGCATTTATTGGCACAATCCTCAAAACTTGCTCAACCTTCATCCTCTCACATGTTGACAAGTGGCATCATATCATTGGTTGAATCTTTGTCCCACATTGATCAAATTTGGACATCTCTTCAACTTATCAATCTATAAATAAAGAGATTATATCCTTATTTCATCATCCACATTCCAAGCAAAGTTACCATGATAAAATACTTAGCAATTCTCATCCATCATTTGAGTTCTTAGTTAGGCTTTTTTGCAGATTTGGCTTGGAGCTCTCACATTCATCATCAAAGTGGATCAACATTCCTCAACAATCATCAACTTGCATCTTAGGGATTGGGAAAAGGGCCAATTTTGACATCAAATTGGCACCAATTCCCCCATGGGATTAAGATTTTGCTTGCTTAATTAGGATTCAATCTTGTTTTTGTGATTTCATTGTATTTTTCATCATTTCCTTCCTAATTTGAGCTATGTTAATGAATCTCATGGGGAATCCATGTTTAGGCTTGCATTTCCTTGTTTAACTTGTTTAATCATGTTGTTTTGCAGGTACCTAGATTGAGGGTTCACATTTTGGCGCTAGAAGGAAGGCTAATCGACAGATTCTAACACATTTTCTTTTAAAATTTTGCTGTTTTTTACAGTTCTGTTCATAAATCCCCGTTATAGCGCCTGTGATCACTGTTATAGCACCCATAATCACTGTTATAGCATCCGTGATCACTATTATAGCACTTGTGATCACTGTTATAGCACCCATAATCACTGTTATAGCGCCCATGATCATTATTTTAGCGCCCATGATCATTCTTTTAGCGCCCATGACCATTATTTTAGCGCTCATGATCATTGTTTTATCGCCCATGAGTCAGTTTTAAAATGACCATATCTTGGTCATATGAAGGTCTTTTTTGATGCTTTTTTTTTTGAAATAGGGTAGAATTTCGTAAGCTATCCAATGGTTTAGTTGTTTCTTAAGTATTAGTGAGTTAAAATTTTCAAATTTGCATCTAAAGTAAAAACACATGATAACTTGGCTAAGTTTTAGTGTGTTTTGGTAAATGATTCATCTAACCCCTATATCCTTTTGTTTTTTATCTCATCTAATGTTTTGATCACTTTTGTAGGTTGGGAATCGAAATCAAAAGAAAGAGAAGCATGAGAAGGATATTTTGTTCAATCAAAGTGTTTTTAAACACTTTAGTGTTTGTTTAACACTTCTTTAAGAATTTGTTACCTTCTCTTTCTTAGGACAGTAGTTTTTTTTTGGGATTAAAAAGAATCTTTTCCATTTCTTGCAAAGGCTAAAACGAATTTTAGGATCACAACTTACTAGATTTGGTTTATTAGATTAACAATTGAACAAGGCAATTTCTCACACTTCATTTGGTGCTTTAAAATGAAATCATCATTGCTTTGAGGATTTAAAAAGAACAAGTGTAATTGTGTTTTTTGTGAAGGCTTACTTAGACTAAAGGCATTGGAAAATGACGTATGCACTTTTCTCGTGCTTTATAGCGATCTTGAGAATCAAAAGATCTTTTCCATGACTTTGGGTTAAGACAAAGCAATCACCTTCACACTTCAATTTGGGCTTAAAATTGAACAAACTATTGTGTGAGTGTGAATGGGGGAATTTTTGCATATATTCTCTCTTTGTTGCTATCAAAGATTGATCGAGTTATGGATTTTTTTCTTCATTCACTTTTGTTTATCTTAGAGGGCCCGCCTTGTGGAAAAATGTACTCACCCAAGGGAACGGCTCAACCGGTAACACTCTAAAGCCAAGAGTATTTCTAGCCAGGATATAAATGTGGATATTGGAAGAAATGCCAATATCGCACGGTTGACTCCGACAAGATGGATTTGAAAAGGGACTCTTGCCACGTTGGGTCAACTCCTATGAACGGAAAGTCCTTACTAGAACCCATGTGCTAGAATTTTCCAAAATCCTTTATCTATTTGTTGGTGAAAGAACGGTCATTTTGAAGCCACCCCACACTTTTACGGTCTTCTAGTAGAGATGGAAAGCATGCCATGGGAGTTTCATGGGTGTTGATGCTTGGCTGCCCTAATTGACGTTAATGAGCCGTTGAGTGGAGCCAGTGGGGTCAAGCATCTAACCATCCGCTAGAGATAAGCGTAGCTGGACTTGTCCAAGTGGGAATCCAACAAATATTGTCTTACGCATCCATAGGATTGTAGTTGTTTATGGATTACAAAATGCATTGCTTGATCGAAAACATCATGAAAACAAATACTTAACATCATCCAAATTTCAAACCCTTTTGAAGACAAATACCATTGACTCAATCCATATGCTATTGCTTTCCCTTGGGATTCACATCCTTAGAGGTTTCTAAGCATTGGATTAAATCTCAATTTGTTTTCTCAAGTAAACAATAGGAAACCCTTGCCTTAAGTTCATTAAACTTCCACATAACATTATCTTGTGAGGTTTGAAGAAATTAAGACATTGGACATCTTAGTTTGAAAATCTAATTGAAGAAAGTGTTTTTGGTAAAATAAAGACATTAAGCAAAGCTAAACAAAAATGAACTTTCATGTGTGTTGAAGACTCCAAATCCCAAAAGCATAAATTATTGATTGGAAATCCAAAATGTTCAAATCATTTCTTGGTTATAAAGGTCATTAGGAAGCATTTGCATGCTCTTCAATACCTAGGTTTAAGCAAACAAAGTGTGTCTTTTTAGGTTCTTTTTAGAATAAAAAACATATCAACATCATTTTTCATCCATCCTTCAAAACATCAAAACAAAATCCATCTCATTATCACCTTTTGGAAAATCTTGAAATCATCCTTGATACTAGGCTTTATGGTCAAATCAAAAAAATTATCGAAATCATTGAGACAAAATCCTTGAAAACATTTATCAAAACACCTTTGGCTAGGCATGTGTAGATGCATCCTTTTGCATATACTTAGTCAAAGTTATCAAAATCATCTTGTCTAACTTAGTGTATGTGGATGAATCCTTCTTCATATACTTAGTGAAACTATCATCTTATTTGGATAGGTGTGGGTAGATGCATCCTTCTCCTCACACATATCCAAATCATCATCCTTTGAACAAAACTATCTCTTAGATCATTATCAAACATCTTAGGGTCCTTTTGTTCAAAATCAAAACAAAATCAAAATCAAAATCAAGGACCAAATCTCAAAAATCTCAAAACAAATCAAAATCCAAAGTCCTAAAAGCCTAGTGTCTCATTCAAGATTGATCAAAAGTCAAAAACATCCATATCATCACATTTGATCCTCAAAAGCATCCTAAAACTTTATACTTTGGGACATAAAATAACAATTGATCCAAAGAATCAAGAGATTCATCTCCAATATTCCTAAAGATTGATCCTTGTTTTATGGTTCAAACAAGATCTCAATACAAGAAGAGTATGGAAGCCAACAAAGAAACTCCCACTTCAAGTGACCTTAGCCAAACCAATGCATAAATTAATCCCTCTGAATCAAGCAATCCATTGACCCTCTCATCATCACAAAATCCACAAGAAGAAAATCAAGGGGAGGACTTCACCTTTTGAATGTCTCACGATGAAATGATGAAAATGCTCCAAAATACAGACAACCATAGAATCATCAATATCATGATGAGACTTAACCCTTCATTGTACATGCTTGAATTAGCAAAACAAGGGGCCAAGTTGCCTTCGAATTTCAGTGTGAGTACTATAGTGGATACATCATTTCCTCCAATCTCATCCACCATCCCCATTTCCTCTACACCTCCATCTCAAAACATCACACAAAACATCCCACAAATCACAACATCATTTTCTCCAATGCAACCCAATGTCAATAGGGAAATGCATTCCTTAATGCTCTTCAATCACATCCCCTTGTTAACAATCAAAATTTGGACGCAAGCACCACCTTGGAACAAAACAAAATCAACAACCCATTACACAAAAATGTTCCTCTCACTTTACATTATGACCCATCATCAACATCTTTTCATGGAGCACCACAAACACCTCTTCTCACAAATTCACAAGAAGAGGGAGATACATTCAGACCAGGGAGCTTATTTGACACCATGACATTTTCACAACAAATCACACCTCTCACATTTCCACTTCTTCCGCCATTACCATTATCATCCGCATCACTCCTTGGTTTAGGGCTTCCTCCCCTACCAAGTATCAATCAAACCTACATCCCAACCGTCAATCAAAGCATTGCACCAAACACTCAAAATTTGTCGTTGATATCGCAACAACAAATGACAAACACACAAGCAATGGCAACATCATCGAACATCCCTCTCACATCACAAAGCATGGTCTCTCAAGGAACCATCACATCAATACTATTATCCAACACCCAAAACATCAACACAACATCATCATCTACCACTATTCCAAATCCACCACCATCCCCACCACCACCAACGTTCACCACATCAAACCAATTCGACGTAGCATTACAAGACACTTTTCAAAGAGGATACCAACAAGTGCAGAAAAAAAATCCGTGCAACAAGCCACTCAAGCTGCATAAGCTGCCAAAGCTGCACAAGCTGCATTACAAGCGCAACAAGCACAACAAGCCCAAGCTTTATTGCAACAGCAACAATAACAAGCCGCCCAAGCTGCACAAGCATTGCAAGCACAAAGAGTCACTCAAGCACAACTTTTATTACAACAAAAGCACACAAGTGCAAGTGCAAGCTCAAGCACAACTTCTTGCACAAGCAGTGCAAATGCAAGCATATCAGCAAGCACTAAAGCAATTCCAAGAGCAGCAAGAAGCAGTAGAATTGGCAGCCCAACAACAAGCAGAACAACAAGCATTGTTAGAACAGCAACAAGCACAACAACAAGCGTTGTTGGAACAACAACAAGCGCAACAACAAGAGCAGCAACAAGCAATGTTCATCCAAAAGCAAGTAGAAGCCTACTTCGCCCGCCACAACATACCAGTACCATTGAACAATGCACCAACCAACCCATCCATCCAAACCATGATTACAACACCTCAAAACACATTCATCCCACCCCCTGATCCCCAAAATGATGTGACAACACAACTCAGGTTGCTCTCGCAACAAGTGCTTGACCTTCAATCGGGGTGGACAACCAAAATGCAAAGCAACTTGTGTCCCTATCCATTTGATAGGAGCCTAGACATGAAACCATTCCCTAAGGGATTTGAGATCCCTAAATTTGACAAATATCGAGGGACGAGAAACCTTGAAGATCACATCAGGGAATTCTAGGTTCATTGTATGTAGGTTGCATATGACGATACTTATCTAATGCGGCTATTCCCTAGGAGCTTGGCAGACAATGCTATAGAATGGTTCTCTCACTTACCCTCAGGCATCAAAACATTCCAGGAAATCAGAGATGAATTCATTAGAAACTACGCATGTAACATTACAATGGATGTTAGTCTTGAAGAACTATACGCTCTAAAACAAGGAAAAAATGAATCTTTTGCTTCATTTCTTCAACGATGGTGATCCAAGGCCAATCAGAGCAAGTGGACCATGCCAGAAGAACAACAAGTCTGCACAATCATCACCAACCTTGAAAGTCGCTTGTCTTTTCATCTCAAGGTTCAGGGAATCACCACCTATGATCAACTAATCTCCAAGGCGCTTAGCATCGAAAGAGCCCTTGCGACCCAACCCGCCGAATCAATGTCATATCACGAACCGCAAAACAATTTCCCACCATCAAATTACAATGATAAACCTCAAACATGGGCAAGAAACAAGAACATTACTAATGATGGTATCGTTGATGCCAAGGTGGTCATTAGTGGTCCACGCCAAAATACACCTGCACCGCCAATCCAAAATCAACGCCAAAACACTCATCACACAACATATCAACCCAACAATAATCCCACAATCAATAACCTCAATGACCAAAGAGGACCACCTCAATGCAAAACATACCCCAAACGAAAATACACTACTTTGGGGGAACCACTTGAGGACATCATGAAAAAGCTAATCGACGAAAAACTCATCCAAGCTCCTACATTTGAGAATTATCAAGAACCTGATGTCAAACCTCCTTGGTACAATGAAAATCAACTATGTGAGTTCCACAAAATCAAATGCCACACCACAAACAATTGTATGAGACTCAATAACATCATCCAAGATCTCATCAACAAAAGAATCATAAATGTGGAAACACCTATTGGGAATCAGGATCTTAAAATCTACACGAATCTGATGCCGAATCATGGCAACAAAGGGAATAACAAGGATAAAGGAAAAGGCAGTGTAAATCATGTATACGAAACAATCATTGCCTCCCTAAATGAAGACTGCATGGTCATCACCATCAAGGGCGCTCATGCCGAAGACTGTGGAGTCACCACAAGAGGTGGAAAAGTCACCATCACAAGATCATCCCAACCCAATAGAGTCCCTACATCAAGAGTTGTTCCCTATAGCTACAATGTTGTAGACCAACTCAAAACAATTCCAACACACATCTCCATCATGTAGTTGTTAAAAATATCGTCAGCGCATAAAAAGATCCTTGAGGAAGAATTAGCCTCATCCACTCTCCCCGCAGACCTCGATGCGGAACAATTCCAAGCTATGGTCGGAAACATCATAACACCTAATCTCCTTACGTTTTCTGACGAAGATTTTCCTGCCCAACCATCTCACAATCATGCACTTCACTTGGAGGTCATTGTGAACAAGAGCAAAATCAAAAGGGTCTTGGTGGATGGAGGTGCAGGTTTGAACATCTGTTCTCTTAGCCTCATCAAACAGTTGAAAATATCAGATGATTCCATCGACAAAGGCAAGGGCATCACAATCAGAGCATATGATGACCAAGAAAGAGTCTCTCAGGGCACAATTAAGCTCCCTATCCAAGTAGGGCCAACACTCATGGAAACCACATGTCAAGCCATACAATATCCTCCTGGGATGCCCATGGATTCATGCGATGAAAGTCGTAGCATCAACCTTCCACCAATGTGTGAAATTCACACATAATGGACAAGAGGTTACCGTCTATGGAGATTCTGAGCCATTTTCATACTGCAAGAACCTTGAAGCCAAATATTACAAAATCTCCCAAGTGCTGAAAAATGATGAGGGCCCATCCACATCATACATCGATCCTGCCACTCTCATGTCCACTTCTGTGATAGAGACACCCGTCATTCCCACCATATCCGATATCAAGATCATCATCTAGGAGGATCGTTGTGGAAGTTATAGGCTCCCTAACAATGATTTTGTGATAGGAGAGTTACCACAATCTCCAAGATCATGAGGATTCCCACAAGAAAATCAAGCTCCCACATCACAAACCTACCCTCAAAATTATCCTGAATTCACAAGATGGGGAGACCTTGGCCATGAGGTAATTGAAGTAGATCCATCAAACATGTTGTATCAAGATGAAAGACCAGCAACTAATCTACCAATGGATGAAAGAAGCAAAGGCCTACACATGATGCTTGCGATGTTCTATGACTGTAATAAGAGACTGGGAAAAAATGACAATGGGCTCATAATACCTATTATGCCAGAGATGCGACCCATAACAAATATTGGTATTAGATGTGCCACTCTGAGAATAACCATACGTGGCCGAAGTCCTCCGGTTAGAACGGTTAACGTCTCTCCTCAGCTAGTAATAGTACAACTACACTCACCAATAGTCACAGGTAGGGACACACATAATTTTATAACCGAGCCCTATATTAGTAGCGATGACAAAGATACCTTATCCAATCTACCTAGGCTATTTGAAGATACCACCCTGTGTATGATTAGTACCATATCCTTTGAACCAGATAGTCAAAATCATTAGATCCGCTTAGTCTACCCCCAACTAATCGACTATGACCAATGAGGACCACCAGTTCTCGATACATTCAAAAATGATGAAGCGCTCTTAGAATTCATGGGTTTGAGGGATAACATTCCAGATGGAGATCATAAAGCAAGATTTATAATAGAGCTGGACACACACGCCTATTATAAGAAAATGATTGAATCCTTCAGTCACAAAAGTGAGAAACTAAGAATCATATCCAAGTCCTTGAGTGAAAACCACACTGTGGCACTCTCTAACAAGAAAATAGTAAAAAGAAAGGACTTATCTAATGGTGAAAACCTCTCTAAGGCACCCGAGGATGAAGGATTCAATCTTCCCTTAAGAGCTATTCATCAAGAGAAGTTAGCAGTCTTGGCTGAAACATGCAATATGGTCAACCTAGTAATAGAGGAGGCCCCGCATATCACATTTTATGCGGAATCATTATTATCAGAAGAACAAGAACTCCTAGCAGCATTCCTAAAAGAAAGGCAAATAAACTTCGCATGGAGTTATGCTGACATGCCAGGGCTAGATCCAAAAACTTTGGTTCATCATTTAGCAATGTATCCAGAGGAAAAACCAGTCAAACAAAAGCTTCGGAAAATGCATCCTCAAATCGCTCTATTGGTCAAAATGGAACTCAAAAAATTGTTAGATGCAGGATTCATACGACCAATTGATTATCCAGAATGGGTGTCAAATTTGGTACCTGTTTCAAAACCTAACGGAGCCATCAAAATCTATATGAACTTCAGAGATTTGAACAAGGCATGTCCCAAGGATGATTTTCCACTTCCCAATATCGACATGATAGTTGACATGACAACAAGACACAAGATGCTATCACTGATGGATGGCTTTTCAGGATATAATCAGATCATGATAGCAAAAGAAGATCAACATAAGACTGCTTTCACTTGTCCATGGGGAACCTACTGTTGGAACATGATGCCATTTGGTCTAAAGAATGCAGGAGCAACCTATCAAAGGGCCATGACACTAATATTCCATGACATGATTCACAAAACAGTCAAAGACTATGTCGATGATATTCTAGCAAAATCAAGAAAGAGACAAGATCATATTACAACCCTAAGTGCTATCTTTGACAGACTGGAGGAATACAAAGTCAGACTAAATCCCAAGAAGTGCATCTTCGGTGTACAATCAGGTAAATTGCTAGGATACATAGTCTCCATGAGGGGTATCGAGGTGGATCTTGCAAAAGTGAAGGAAATCCTCAAGATGGAAGCACCAAAGATGTAAAACAACTGAGAGGCCTCCAAGGCTGACTTCAATCCATCCGACGGTTCATAGCACAACTGGAAGACAAGCATAATCCATATTCTCACTTACTCCACAAGGGGGTAGCATATAAATGGGATACAAAATGTGAAGAGGCATTTAACAAAATCAAGGAATACCTACTGACACCACCAGTGTTAATGCCACCTATCCCAAAGAAGCCATTGATCTTATATGTGTCAGCAACAGTAGCAACCCTTGGAGCTCTTCTTGCTCAACATGATGAAAATGGGACAGAGAGGGCCATCTACTATATCAGTAGGACAATGTTTGGTCACTAGCTAAATTACTCCTTCATCGAGAAAGCTTGCCTCGCAGTAGTGTTTACATCCCAAAAATTTAGACACTACATGCTGGCAGACAAGATAAAGCTCATTGCAAAAATCGATCCCCTCAAGTATCTCCTATCCAAGGCAATGCTCATGGGCAGAATGGAAAAGTGGGTGATGATATTATCAGAGTATGACATCGAGTATGTGGAGAGGAAAGCTATCAAGGGACAAGTCATTGTAGATCAACTAGTAGAAGCACCTATGTATTCTGAGAATCCTCTTGTATTTGAATTTCCAGACGAATCCATTTTTAACCTCAACGTAGCGGACCACTGGAAGCTATACTTTGATGGTTCATACACACAACATGGGTCAGGTGCTGGTGTCTTTTTCATCACTCCACAAGGGGACTGCATACCGAAGTCATACAAACTGGCATTCCCTTGCACCAACAAAATAGCAGAATACGAGGCTTTGACTATAGGTCTCAGGATAGCAGTGCAATGGAACATCATAGCTCTCAAGGTGTATGGAGACTCTCAGTTGATCATAAATCAAGTCAATGATGAATATCAGACTAAGGATGACAAGCTAACCCCATACAAGAAATTGGTGGAGACTCTAAAGGAATCCTTCATCGACATAACATTTGAGCAGATTCCAAGAACCAACAACAGAGCTGCTGACGCCATGGCTACAATTGGGTCTCTAGTAGACATCCCTCACAACGTGCCAAAATATGAATTTATGATCGATTAGCTTCTCGTTCCCACATTCGAGGTACCAGAATCAGAATATGTGTGTCAAATCATTGGTCCTGACAATCCTTGGTATCACGACATCTATACATATCTTCACATAGGAGTCATACCCACTGACCTATCATCAAGCCTAAAACAAACCTTTATCAAAAAGGCATCCAGATTTGTCATCCTAGGTGATACCTTATACCATAGAAGCATAGAGGGTACTTTACTGCACTGTCTAAATGCTGAGGAGGCATTAACCACTCTAACCGAGGTTCATAACGGTATCTGTGGCTCACACTCGAGTGGAATAACCATAGCCAAGAAAATGCTGATGCTGGGGTACTATTGGCCCACAATGGAGCGAGAAGCACATGATCACGCTAAAAGGTGTTTACAATGTCAGCAACATGGGGACTTCATCCATGCTCCAGCTCAAGAGCTTCACCTGATTATCACACCATGGCCCTTTTCACAATGGGGACTCGACCTCATTGGGAAAATCTCACCCACCTCATTCAATGGCCATAAATTCATCATAACTGCAACTGAGTACTTCAAAAGTGGGTGGAAGCTATACCCATGACATATATCACTGGGAAGCAAATCTCAAAATTCATCCCGAACTATCTCATATGTCATTACGGTGTCCCACAAGCCATTATCTCAGATAATGGGACACCATTCAAGAACCAAGAGGTTCCGACTTGTGCGAGAAATTCAAAATCCAGCATCGCTTCTCCACTCCATACTATCCCCAAGGCAATGGCCAAGTAGAAGCCACGAACAAAACCATCCTCAAAATCCTCAAGAAAATCGTCAATGACGTAGGTCATGACTAGCATCTGCAACTTAATCCCACCCTGTGGGCTTACCTAACTAGCATCCGCACACCCACTGGCACCACCCCATTCTCCTTGGTCTACGGATTAGAGGCTGTACTCCCAATTGAGATCGAGCTCCCATCCCTCAGAATATCATTGCAAAATCTCATCACTGATGAGGACTACCGGGTGTCAAGATTAAACGAGCTGGAGCTACTAGATGAGAGATGCATAGATGCTTTGAATCATCTGCAAGTCTATCAAAATAGACTCAAAGAAAGCTACAACAAGAAGATCAAAAGCAGAACTTTCCAAGTCAGAGAATTGGTCTTAAAAGAAAATTAGAAGAATGTCTCGAATCCCAGCAGCAAAGGCAAGTTCGAACCCAATTGGTTAGGGCCTTTTATCATCACAACAAGTTATAAATTAGGGGCATATCAGCTATCAACACTCGAAGGGGAACCTCCGCAAGAGCCAATAAATAACTCCCATCTCAAAAAGTTTTATGCCTAATTCTTTCAAGGTATAGAACCAAAAAATCCAAAAAATCAGAAAAAGTCCTAAAAAGATGGTTACTTCGGCAAAAACCTGGCAAACAGGCGTCTTGGTAACAAAAAAAAAAAAATCAAAAAAATCATCCTCTAGTGAAAACCACTTTGATGGCACTTTGGGCAAGTACCTTGGTGAAAACCTGGCAAACAGGCGCCTTGTGTAAATAAGCACTGTCCATCCACTAGGATCTTTATGGCTTGATCTGCATCATCCATCCATTTCGCTTCCATCATCCATCGCATCCACATCTCCATACATCACTTATCCACTTGTATCCGCACCATAGCTTGGTCCTGTGTTCGTATCATGATCCCTCCTAGTACTACTCGGCCCATCCTCAAGGTCAGTTTGTCCTGCCTTTATCGGAGTAGTCTATTGCATCACGCTGGGGGCACGTTCTCATCGGATCGGATTCGTGTATGGTCTTAAAGTCCTCAAAATTAGAAAATCCAAAAACATCAAAATATCAAAAAATCCAAAAACATCAAAATATTAGAAAATCCAAAACATCAAAATATCAGAAAATCCAAAAACATCAAAATATCAAAAAATCCAAAAACATTAGAAAATAGAAAATCCAAAAACATTCAAAACATATCAAAATCAAAAATGTCAAAAATTCATTCAAAAAGCCAAAAACAAGGTCGTCTTGTCAAACTACGTCTTCTCTGAGCTTGAACATAGGCAAGGTTGATCTTTGATCATCCCCCGAGACATTTAGGTCTATCCTATAGGAGTCGATCATAATAAACTGACATTTCATCATGTATATCATCTGTAAATCGGTCAAGTCGTCAGTCGAACTATGTGGTCTGCGTATAACATAGGCAAGGCTCGTCTATTGACCAGCCCCCAAGGCCCCCATTATAGGTCTTTAGGTTAGTCTTTTGGTCAAAATCTCAGAAAATCACAAAAACATTGGAAAATTGAAAATCAAAACATTTGAAAACATTTGAAAAAATACCAAAAACAGCCTCAAAACATTGCAAAACTCCAAAAACATCCAAATATTTGAAAAAAATCCATCCGCCTCATCTCGTTTACACTCGTGATAATTAATCATCCATAATAAATCGTCATCACCCTCAACCTTTTGTAAAACAGTCGGAAACAAGTCTAGCAGTCAAAATGTGAAAACCTAAACTGTCAAAATCTCAAGTATAGGTCAGTCAGCAAGCAAGTTGGTCAACTCTTTTCTTATCAATGGCATATAAATCATAAATCAATTTCATCATCGTTTGATAAATGCATGTCCTAGGATCCATTCTGACAATGGGCACTTTTATCAAACCAATCATTTTGGGTAAATAGAACGACGTGTCATTAACATGTCCTAGGATCTGTTCTGACAATGGACATTATCTTTTGGCAATAAGTTTTGGCTCCCATCTTTCGAAACATCGTTTCTCTCAGCTAACAGTATGAAGAACATTAGTTTGTTTGCTCACTTACTTTATCTTGTTTGGTTTATCTCATTGTGCTCATTCCAAGGACCTCTCGATGATGTCCGAACGAAGGATTTAGAGAGATAGGAATGGGGCAATGATCATTATCTTTTGTTTGTTGTGCTTGTTGGATATCTTTGTAATATAACCTTGGTCATGCGTGCTTTTGTTTAGTTTGTAGCGAGGGTGTTTTAAGTTTCTTGTTGACCACATAGAAAGGCTCACCTTCCTATGTTTTGGTCTAAGATATTTGAAATATTTGAACTATTTTCAGGACAGGGTTCCATATGTCAGGTGTGAACAAGAATACTCCTATCCGATTTGTCGAGTCAAAGTCCATCACACTAGGTACAATGCCATCCTGGTTCTCGATACTTTGATGCATCGTACTGCGTGTATTATCAAACATAAGGAAATTCGCCCTTTAAAAATCCCAACTCCATGGCAAGTAGTCTTCATCATTTGCATGATCATCTCATTCTTTCATTCTTCTATCACATTCTTCTATCTTTACTAACATTTCTATCCCAGTTAGTACATGAAGCTACCCACAGCTAATGAATGTCCATTCATCTACATCAACCACTCCTCTTGCATTTTATCATGATTTTGATTGGAAATTGGCATTCCCATTCAACATCTCGAGGGGGCAATATACCAGTGCAATTTTTCTCACTGGGGCAACAGTGGGGCATTCGAAAAATTAGAGAAATTTTGACTATTGATCATGACAAGATCATTCTTTGAATCAATGCAACAAGTACATTGCTTCAAAGAGGGGCAAAATGTAGACACGCAAAATATACAAGTTGACGTTGTGCATCTAAGTCTAACTACCGACATCATTTCATCCTAAATCATTCCCCAACCTAACCATTTAATTGAATATCTTTATTTGATTAAATTCATTTGTTTTCTTCTCTTAATTAAACAAATCATGTGTTTAATTAAGTCTCTTAAATCATTCTCCATCTCTTTTAATTAAATAATTAATTTTATTTAATTAAATCTCTAAAGTCTATCTATTAAATTGAATAAATTAAAATCTTATTTAATTTAATCTTACTTCAATCTCTTTAATTAAATAATCAAAACATATTTATTTAATTAATCTCATTAAATCATTTCCTCTCTTGTTTGATTTAAATTAATCCAAAAATCTAAGTCAAAATAAGTCAAACTTCCTAATCTTCATTAAATTGATCAAATCTTGATTAAATCTAATCTAATCTTCAAAATCCTCTAGCTTTTCCCACTTGCACAAATAAATCAATTTATTGATTTATTAAATCTTCATTTTCCCTCAACAAAGCATCTTTTGGAGGAATATTCTTCTATTTCAAATTCAAAATTTGAATGACAAGTCCTTCCAACAAGGCATTTACTTCTTCTTACATGTCCTTGCCTTGAGCCAAGGGGCATTTAATGCAATTTTCTTTCCCCCTCTTACATGTCTTTTCTCAAAATTCAAATTCAAAAAATGCATTTATTGGCACATTTGTCAAAACTTGCACATTCCTCACCCAATCACATTTGGACAAGTGGCATTTTTCCATTGGCCAAATCTTTATCCCACATTGCTCTAGTTTGGCTTTGTTTCCATTTCAACATTCTATAAATAGAATGCTTCACCATGCATTTGATCATCCACAATTATGCAAAGTTATTATGCACAAATATCTCTCAAATTCCATCCATCTTCTTAACTAGTTTATTGCAGATTTTGGAGCTCATTAAGGGACTTATCAAGTGGATCAATCATCTTCAATCAACATTTGCATTCAAGGAGTTGGGAAAGGGCAAACTCCACACACCTATTTGCACCAACTCCCCCATGGGATCAAGTGTTTGCATGCTAAATTAGGATTTCATATTTCCATTATGTTCTTCATTCTTTTCTGTGTTTTATTTCCTATTTTTAGCTTTGTGAATGGATTTCATGGGGAATCCTTGTTCATGCTTACAAGATGACTCTCTAACATTGTTTGTTGTTGTGTTTTTTTAGGCACTTCGAATAGGGGTTCACAGATGCCACTTGAATTTCGAATTGGGTCTATCCTTGACATCAACTACCAATGGAGTAGCCATTTTCTCAAATTCACAAATTCACAAGTTTTCCTGATAAATACCTTTTCATCGGAATAGGGTTTGATCGCTAAATTGCTTTCACACTTGAATCTTTTCCAAATTTCGCCAAAGTCCTCTTCAGAGCTCTCCAAACTTCTTTTTCTTAAAGTGAAAAGTGACAAATGAATAATAGAAATGACCTTTTATCATTCCCACACCTAACCTTTTTGATGCAATAAATGCTTTTGTCCTAACTCATTTAGATACCCTGTTTCTATACACTATGAAAGATAACCCTTCTATGAATCTTCAACTCTGCATAATACACTCTCTAACTGTTTCAACATCTATAGATCATCAATGCAATCACTGCACTCATCCCGATGTCAATTACCAATAGGGGGTTAAAGGATTTTCTTGACAAATCCCCCTAGGCCAAAGGCCTAAAACTAATTCCTGGAGGAATTATCAGAAGCAGGTTTAGGTGCTAGCTCATTTCCTACAATAGATGGAATCTTCACCCATGTCTTCTTCATTTTCTTCTTGATCTCATCTGTAGTGACTTTTATTTTTCCGTTTTCATCCTTCTACATGTTTCTTTGATTTATCAGACCTCTTATGCAAAATTTAGCAATATGGCTAGGTTTGTTGCAATTGTAGCACAACACATTTCTTTGTCCAGACCAGTTGTTCCATTGATTTTCTCTTGATCTACACTGGTTAGCAATATGGCCAAGTCAATTGCATGTATAATGGCATCTCTATAAAAGTTGTTCATGACATTTCTGCATTCATTTGACTTATGAACATACTTATTACAATTAAAACACTAACCTGTGAATGATGGAACACTTAGATTCATTCTTCTCCTACATTGTGCCGCCATATGACCAAATTTATTGTAAACAAAATAATGACCATTGAATCTTTGAGCATTAGGTTGTCTTACTGGATATCTTCCAGGTTTGTTCATCTAATTTCCTTGCCTAAATCTCCTTTGTCTAGAATTCCTTTGTCCAGATCTAGAACTTTCTCCTTCCTCATATCCAAGACATTGCTTGTCACCTTTAGTCCTATGAATTTTAATCAGTTCATCAAGCTTGGCTGAGATAATCTTGAACTTCTCCTTGAATTCATTTGTAGTAGCAAGTTCATCTTTGAGATCATCTATCTACTTTTCAAGCTCTTCTTCATTATGTTTGGATTGTTCCAATTCAAGCTCCAAATAATTGAATCCATCCTTAATTTGGCTACATTCTTTAGATTTCTCTTTCAATGAATGGGAAAGCTTCTCTTCATTCTTCTTTCTATCTTCAATCTCCATGGTCATCCTCATCATAATAGATTCCATCTCATGCTTTAGGACTACATTATCTCTATCAAACTTTTCACATTCTTCTATATTTTCCTTCAGGGTTTGACTCGGTTGTTCATCTACAATGCATTTATTGTATTCCTACTTGAACTTAACACAGAGTTCCCTTCTATTATCCCTAGACTTATTGATTCTATCTTTCAATGACTAAATTAATTTTTCAGCATTCAAGAGATTTGCTTGCAATTTCCTGACTTTAGATTTGGATTGATCAAGATCATCTATGGCCACCAAAAAATTTTGTTGAAGACTGCTTGAATCCATTGAAACACTTTCCAAGATCTTCCTCAAGCTGTTAAACTTCTTCTGAGGAACTAGGCTATGATACCAATTGTTGGAATCAAGGAACACTAAGAGGGGGGGTTGAATCAGTGTTCTGCAATTTTTAACTTTATTGATCTGATCCTTAAATTATTGATAACATTCAACCAAAATAAAGATGCATGAACATAAGACAAATAACCACAACACCATAACACAAGGATTTTTACGTGGAAACCCTATTAGGGGAAAAACCACGGTGGAGGTCAATCCACAATATTGTCTGAGTATACTCAAAAGGAATGTTTACAAAATGGGAATGCCCTTGCATTGAGGAACACTGCTTAGAGCTCACTACTCAAAAATAGAAAGGCTCGCTGCCTTACAAAAGGTTTGGATTACATCCAAAAGAGTTGAAATGAGATAGTAGCATCTACATATGCTTGATTACAGTTCTGATTAGGCTCATCAATCGATTTTTGGACCTTCTGTCTAATTTTGCACTTCTACTCTATTCTACTTCAATTCACTTCGCAAAATCCTCTTTTGCACAAGTGAAACTATGCATAATCAATATTCAATCCTTCTGATATTCACAACATACATCAATATACATCAAACATACACACAAATGAAATGATCAGTCACTTATATATATCTACAACTAAAGAATTAATCATAATGTGTCGGCTTCAACAAAACATAAAAATATTTACAAACTGTTCGCTCAAATCATGAATAATATTCAATGCGCATCCACAAAATTCAACCACAACATAGTTAGGACCCAAATCAAAATGATTGAACACAAAAGAACTTAAATAATTACTCCTCAAATATCCACAACACATTATATTGATTTAGTAAGCCTTCATGCACAAATGAATAGAAAATTAACCAACCAGATCTTCTAACTTGCACACAAATCGATACAAGACACTAAGATTCATAGATAACATAGATAATACACCAAAAAAACTTCCTTGAGATCCACAACTCAAAATACTAATAGAAAATTTCATGTGAATCAAAGAACACAAACATGTCAGATACTCTGTTCTAACTTGACTGTCTTTGATCCGTCTGCCGGTATGGCCAAATGATGACGTGCAGATTGACTAATTAACGAGGGTTTCCATCAATGACAACACTAGAAAAAAATTGCAATGTCTCTTGCCAACAATTTTTAGGCCATAAAAAGTGAGTGCTAGGTTTGTGATGCCTTGTAAGTCTATAATATGAACTTGGAAGTTGGCTATAGGGCTCATCCTACTAAAATGAGATGGCTAGAAATAATAAGTTACTAATTAAACTAGCATGACTCCTTTTGGTAGGCGTGTCTTTGGAAAGTTATCAATGAAGGTCATGTTGGTGTAAATAACATCATTAGATAACTAGTTAAGTTGTCATGACCTTCTAGTTTGACCTATTCACATTTTCTTAAGTTTACTTAGGTTATTCTAGAGTTTTGTCTCACCTCATGTGGTTGAAACAAGTGTCCTCACTATGTGAGACACCTCTTGTATGGTCACTTTCCACTCACTAAAACACTTGTCATGTGAGTTAACAAGTGTTCCATTATTGAAGTGTTAGTCAATCATTGTGTTCAACTTGATTACCTTCACCACCTTACATGTATAAGCAAGGTTATATCAATTGTACATTTTACTCAACTCTTTTATCAATTCTCTTTGATAATGTAAATTAGGCTTATTATGTGTAAGTATTTTGAGGAATTTTTTGGTTTTTGCTTTATGATATTGAAAACCATAATATGGTATCAAATCCATGCTAGCAAAACCCTTCCCAAAATATTTAGCCTAGTCAAGAGTTCCTCATAGAGCCATTGTTGTATTTGAATGTTAATTGGAACTATTAGTGCATGCAACTTTGGGTTGTTTTTTTTCTTAGTTTTTGAGTGCTCTCTAAATATTCTACAGTGACAATGAGTTGCATCATTTGGTGTAGTCATTTTTCTCTACTAATGCACATAGGTCGATCTTGTATTGTGGTGTTTGGAGAAGGCTTTGTAACTTGCAAGAAGGCCACCATTAACTCACTCTTTGAAGGATATAGAGAAAAGATTGCATCATTTTCTTGAAGTAAAGTGAATACCCATGAAAGGTGAATTGAATGTACATCAAACAATATTTTATTCTTCTTCCATTCATTGTTGAGGCCAAATCCTATTTAGGTTGCTATATCTATATTTATAGCAATTGCATGGGTGTGTAAATGTTAAAGCAAAGGTTGTGGTAGCCAAAATATAAAGGGAAATACATGCCATAATATAGGTAGTAGAGATCCTACTAATGTTGAGGGTTGTTTGTTTTTGTAGAGCCACAAAAGAATATACAAAGGAAAGACAACCTTCATTTGCATTTGGTAGCTTCACTCATGTTCTTTTCTCCAAGCAACATTTCTTCATTTTATTTTTCTTTGTAAGAGAAGTAAAAACTAAAATGCAAGAAATCTTTCACATTCAAGGAGGCCATTGTGGCAACCAGATCGATTCCAAGTTATGGGAAGTGACTTGTGCAAGGAGCATGGGATCAACCCCAAGGTCCACTACACTAAGGACATTGAGATCATTGATGTTATCTTGGATGTCATGCATGTTGATGATTCAAAGAACTTTGGAAGCCAACTCCTCCATTTATTTCCCGAACACATGATCCCCCACTTGTGAACTACCAAAGGAGAAGACTATCTTTATATGACAGGGATTAAATTGGTCAATCAAATCCATAAATTAGTGTCATATTATTAATATTATCATTTATTGTATTTCATTCTCTTTTGAATTGTTAAACATTTCATGCTAACTATAAACTAACAAACTTCTTATTAACTTGGTGATGGTTTCTCAACATCTCTCTTAGCATTAATTGTTATTTACTAGTATTTTAGTTATCAATATTTTGTGTAACTATAATTGTTATTGTCAATTGTTAAAAAGATAATAGTTAATTTACTAGTGGTTTAGATTAGTTGTTAAGAGCTTGTAAAAGGAGGGGATATTTTCTTTTTGGCATAACTTTCAAATGTGAGATAAAACTTTTGAATGTAAATAATTGACATAAATTTCTTTCCATTTTAGAAAATTTAATGTTGATATGATGTAAAAATATGTTTTTTAACATATATTTTGTCTCCTCTTACAAAAGAAATTTTTTTAGTTTCTAAGTGCAAACTTTGGCACATATGATTATTGTATATTTTAATTAGCTAGTGACAATAAGTAATTTTTTTTGTGAAATTGAATATCACTTGACCATTTAATTGGAAATGATATCACACTCAAAATTATAAAGTGTCATTATTCATTACATTGAAATTGTTATATATCCATTAAAACATATAATATTCCAATTCAAGGGGGATCAAAATAATCAAGGGGGTTATCATTGTCATCATTCCTTGAGCACTTTATATTTATTTTACATTTCTTTTATGATTCTAAGTTTGACACTTGAAGAATGACTAAAAAGATACTTCCTTGAGAGCCTTGAGAGATTCTTTCTAGTAGAACATCACTTCATGCATCAAACTTTAGAGATGCTTCATCGAGATAATCCAAAGATTATTTATCACTTATGTGGTACCTATTCTACATCATTATTCACATGGAGAATTTGAGAAACATTTAGAGAATTCATCATCATCTTATGGGGGGCCTACATAGTCTTTCTTCATTATATCATTTCTCTTTTGGAGAGGGGTTTTTGTTTCCCATAGGGTTTTTCTCCTTTTCTCCACTACATGAAAAATTTGTACATGAGCACTTAACATGACCTAGTAGTTGAGACACATCATCATGCATACACTACTCCCTAAGTTTCATGTATGGTTGGGTGTTGATGTAAATATTGTCATTATATAACTAGTTAAGTTTTCATCACCTTCTAGTTTGACCTATTCAAATTTGCTTAAGTTTACTTGAGCTATTCTAGAGTTTTGTCACACCTCATGGGGTTGAGACAAGTGTCCTCACTTTGTGAGATACCTCTTGCATGGTCACTTTCCACTCACTAGAACACTTATCATGTGAGTTAACATTTTTTCCAATTTTGAAGGGTTAGTTGGTTACTATGTTCGACTTGACTACCTTCACCACCTTGCCTATATAAGTAAGGTTATACTGTACATTTTCCTCAACTGTTTTATCAACTCTTTGATAATTTAAAATAGGCTTATTGTGTGTTGAAAGTATTTTGTGGAAGTTTTTAGTTTTTTTATTTATGATCTTTGAAATTATAATAGGTCAAAAATATCTTTCAAGAAGACAAAAATAATGATAAAAAAATCCAAGTGAATCTCTAAAGAAACAAACAAAATATCATTTGATCTCATAATAGGGAGAGTATTTGAATACAAAATGTTATTCAACCTTGGGTTCCAAGGAGCTTATCTAGAAAATATAATGTTCTTGAGGTGATGCATGATCATCACTTGCTTAAAAAAATCCTATATATCACCAAAAAATATTCTCTTGATGTTGGTTTAGTTTTTACCTATGTTTCCAATTTATTTCTAGTTTTCCAATAAAGTGTAGCATGTTTCAATTTGCACATTCCTTTGTATTATTTTTTTCCTTCTAGTCAAGGTTCATATTTATCATCATAGGCATAATTAACATTCAACATGTTAAATGTGGGGATAAGTTTTGAATATATTTCATTACAATTTAGAACATATATTCTACAAAAAAAAATAAAAATCATCTAAGTTTCATAAATGTTTGATCAATACGTCTATTCTTTCTATATCTTTAGGACCTAAATTGGACCGAAAAATGTATAAAAAAACCTTTTTTTGTTAAATTAAATAGGAAAATCACCTAATAATCAATTAATAATTAATTAATTATTAGGTTCTTTTAGTTTATGCACTTAAGCTAAACGTAGGAAATACTTTTTTATTATTAGATTGAGTTATTTTTAGGTCAGGCTATCTTATAACATAGGATTAGGAGACTTGTCATGATCTAAATTAATCATCACCTATGGTTTCATCTATGGTTATTTTTTCTTTGATAAGAATTCATCATTCATTATAATTATTTATTTAGGTTATTGCATAAATATAATTCTCAAATTGTTGAGAAAATTTATCTATCTTTTTCTCTTAAATGCGACAATTAATTGCTTTCAAGTTATTTTTGAGAGTTTTGTGTTTCACCATCAAATCCAAAATGGTATGAGAGCACCAAATATATAGCCTCCTATTCAAATTTTGAGAGATTTATCCCTAAGAAAAAATTGTTGCATCCTAGATTAAAATGAACTTTGTGATTGCATTTAGAATATCCAAAAACCTAAGGACTGGCTATTCTTTTGTAAAATCTAAGCAATTGAATTTTTTCATTTTTATTTTTTGGCACAATTTTTAAGGGTTAAAAATTCCATATAGTTTTATGAATCTATATAGGTTGTACAGTACTATATAGGTTTTGAATAAACCTTTGTGCAAAAACATGGTTACTTGTACAAATTTATGGCAATTGTATGGAAAAAATATCACTTTTTTTAAAAAATTGGAAAGTTGGTCCTTTAGTGATGAGTGATGTAGGATTGTGGTAATTTGATGTATCCTTGCTATTTTCTAACATAATTTATTAGCCCTAGAATATTCCAACTATATTTTCCCTTCACAATAATTCATCGATCTTGTACCACCCTTGTGTTGCTTGCACCATGCCCTACCATGGCAGTATGTCCTCCCTACGTAGCTTTTACTACTCATTATGAAGGAACATTGATCATGTGGGTGAATTGGGGCTACTTCCCAAACCTAATCCCCTACCATCTTGGCCCCTTAGTCTGTGAAACTAGGGACTTATTTTTTAGCCCCTCTTTGCATTTGAAGAAAAATTGGAGCACTTTTCACAAATTGTGTATAAATAGAGCATATGATCTCCTTTTTGGAAAAATATATACCATTGAAAAATTTGGATACAAGACCAGTCTAGTGGTACTACTATTTTTCTTGATTCTACCATTGGTGAGTTTTACAAGCCTCTAAAGTCACATCAATCTATTTTCACTCAAAGACTCATAACTTTTTCCTCAAATCTTGGTTTGTCTTGATTCTTGTGGCATCAGGAATTTATTTTATCCCTATACATAGATATAAAACCTTTATTATAGAAAAAATACTAGATACCTACTATTTTCATCTAAATTCATGTTTTCATTTTTTATTAATTTCTTGAAAAATGTGTAAACAAGGTTTATTTTTTGGATCAAAAGGTTATTTTCTTACATTGTGAGGGTTTATACTACTATGTCTCTTTGAATTTCTATAGTTTATCAACTAAAACACATGGACCAAAAAAAATAAATCCCAAGCTCACACCATACAATTACTATGGGTGGAAAAAAATGGAGATACATATAAAAAAGAAAGGATTATAGTATAGGGTGACCATGGGTACATAACTTGAACCAACATGAGTTGCAAAGAAGAGAAAATGGTTTAACATATGTGGTGAGGATTTTGGGACATTATGCATGTCTATGTATCTTGATCTACTCTTTCAAATTGAATATTGTATTACACCTAATCAAATATGGATTTAATCAAAGTCCTTGTTTGGGAAGTAAGATAAATTGAGAGGTTTCTAATTGGAAAGAAAAAAATGTAGTTTAAATCCTATAGGTTTTTATAGAATCCAAGAATTCTTCACCAAAATCAAGACTCTTAGATATAAGTTGAAATAGTGTGGTATTGATAAACAAGACTCCTAGTTGATCCTCTTCATCCTCGCCAAGCTTGGTCTTGACTATTCTCTTTTTGTTTCAACCTTCTATGCTACTATATATGTACTTGGTAATATATTTCGGTCCATTCACTTGGTTATTTTGTTACATAACTCACCATGGAGTAGGAAATGTTGGCATATATAGGTGCATTAAAGTCTTCCAAACCATAGAATCTTATTGCAACACAATAAAAAGACCAAATTAATTCAAATAAAAAAGGCAAGAAACACAAAATAAAATGATTCCAAGAACAATGAGCAAGAAAAAGAATCAAATACATAAGATACCTTTGGGATATCTTCTTCCTCTTCTAAGGGGGAATCATCTAAGAATAAGAGATTGAAATGTGCATATTACAAAAATTCAAGACATGATGAGAATTAATATTATGCAAAGCATATTGATATGATAAAACACTTTCTATACAAGAATCACATTTAGTTGCCTTCATCTATGAAATTGGGTACATCCTTTTATTCCACACCATCGCCTCAACAATACAGGTTAGCTATTGTGGAAAGAATAGCGAACAAGGTGAAATTCCATGCACTCTTTGCATCCATCAATATTTAGTCCAACCAATGGCTTCTTTATTCATGAGCCTCATATCACATGGCTTGATCTCTAGGTATGTTATCTTCATTTAATCCTTGTATCTCACCACACATATTGATGAGGAACAACACAGATGATTTTTTGTGGGAAAGGATCTATTGCTATTGATATAACACATTTCATGATGTACTTTGTGTTCCTTCATTATCATAAAATCTCCTTTACATCCATTAGATTACACATAGTGGGGTGGAGAAGAAAAAGGAGTTCACATATGATTTAGTGGCTATCAAAGAATTGCACAATAGAGAGATTATTATAGTTGGGACCATTGATCATGCATCTCGATTGTATTCCTTATCATAGTTTTTCTCTAGATGAGCTTGCAGTACCCTTGACTATTTTACACTCTCATGCATCTAGAGTGGATTAGATATCTGAGGAGAAGTTTGGTCACTTGAACCTATGTGTACTTTCATCACCCACCTTGGTTCATGATACTTGTGCTGATATTTCACCTCCTCCCTATCTTGTATCTTTAGAGATCAGTTCAATTCAGTAGGATACTAGTTGTCTTCTAGTTTCTTGACTTCGTGGGATGAATTATTACCAAATAATGTAGACTTATTTTTTAAGTCTCACATTACAAAATTTGGGGATGAGATTGATAATATTAACTTCCTCTTTGATGATAGCTAAAATACACATGTCATCACTTCATCATTCCCTTTGGAGGTTGTTCTATAGGGATTTCCACAATTGTTTTTTTTTTCTTCATTTGATTTTTCATATTCTAATTCAAACATGTGGAAACTTTCAAGCAATTCTAGAGGAACTCATCTTAATATGTCTTCTCTTAAGGGAGTTTATTCTACATTTTCCATTGGATTTTTTCTTCATAAGGGGATTTTTTTTTTCTAATCTTGGATCATTTTTAATATTCTTTTTTTAGCATTTTCTTTTGGTAGAGGATCTACCTCCTTATGGAGAGATTCATGATCTCTTCCTTTCTCTTCTATGGAGTGGATCTTGATTGTACTTATGTGATTGAAGTAGTACTTGGGGGTAAATTTTGAGTCCTATACTCCCTTGTCACATGTATACTTTATTTCCTTTTTCTTTGTTTTGTAGAAGATATTTTCCCATGAGGTTTTATAATTTTCTCTGATTATAAGAGATTTCATTTTTTGTACATGGGTTACTCATTAGGCCTTGTAGCCAAAACTCATCCATGCATCCATCATTACATTCATCATTAGGTTTTTAGATTCTCTCTAAGTTGATCTTAAGGGGGGTGTTAGATTAAATAGGAAAATTACTTAATAATTAATTAACTATTAGGCATTTTTTACTTTATGCACTTAAGATAAAATTAGGAATATTTTTTTATTATTAGATTGAGCTATTCTTAGGTCATGTTGTCTCATAGCATAGATGAAGAAACTTGTCATGATCTAACTTAATCCTCACCTAGGATTTTTTCCTTCTCTTATAAGTATTCATCATTTATTGTTATCATTAATCCATGTTATTTCATTAATACAATTATTAGGTTATTGAATAAATTCATCTCAAATTTTCTCTCAATTATGATAGGTAATTGCTTGTAGGTGATTTTTTGGAGCTGTAGGATTCACCATCACCTTCAATAATTTTAAGTTTTTAAAGTTTATTTTTGGGAGCTATGGGATTCTTATATATCTCGAGGTAGTTTTTGTTGATCATTAGGGAAAAGTTACAAGTATTTAATAATTTTATGAGTTTCTTTACAAGTTTATATTGTTTAATTTTATTTGACAATATAAACTTCTAAAGAAACTCAGAGAATCTTAATTTATAAAATGTACATAGATTTTTTTCATTAGGTAATGACAATGGAGGTTAAGAGGAACTTGGATAAAAAAGATGAAACTCTCTTTCTAGGATAAAAACATGTCATGTAGATGTCTCCACTTCATGTTATCATCCTTAACCAATCACTCTAGAATATTTGAGTTGGAGCCCAAAATTATCCTAACCTACAAACATAATGAGACAAGAATTTTTCTTTGGGGTTTTCGAGGGGTCTATTTTAGTCAAATACCCATGTTAGTCTTTCTACATCCATTAAAAGCCAAAAGGAAAATGATTAATAAAAATGAATGATTTTAAAACCTAAGTGCATTAAGGATCAAAATAAAATTATAAAATAGAAGTATTTGATAATGATGTTAACCATGGTATATGAGGAGAACAACCATTACATGCAAGTAAAAATAACAAGAATAGATTTATTTATTTCTATACCAAAGAGTGTTGGTTTCAACCACCTCCCAAGAGCATAACCTGTAAATAAATATTCACAGACGAGAGAAGCAACACAAGGCTATTTCATGAGAGATGATAAATTAAGCATGGTATACAAGCCTTTTAAAGGAATGAAATATATGACAGGTGAGAAAACTATTCGATACAAGAAAAAATCACCCAACTAATTAACCCTCTATTAAACTTAACACACTAACACCCCCCTTAAGTGAAAAATTAGGGAGAATTATTATGCAAAATGGGTCCTAACTACACAACCATGTTAGGTACCCATTTACAATACAAAAAGAAATCTCTCACAACTGGAGAAAAGGAGAAAAAACTTGTAGGAAAAAACCCCTCTCTAAAAGAGAGATTTAAGAAAAACAAGATGAATGGATGGAGGACTCAATAACACTGCTCAAGGACTACATACATCATGTATATATTAAAATTAATGACCCCCCCATAAGAGGGTAAAAGAGAGACTATGTAGCCCCCCCAATGTGTAATCGTCTACAAAAATGGTAAGTGTTTGAAGAAAAAACATGATCCAATGTCAAAAAAAAATTGTCTTGCTTTTGGAAGAAACAAAATGAAATACAATTGTAGGTATTCTTCCCATTCTAGATAGGAATTAGCAAGTGAAATTCACATGTAGGATGAAAATGTCTCTGAAATCTGCTCATGTGTCACCAAGACCTTGGAAGATGATTCCACGAACCAATCAAGAACATGCCCAATCACAATAGAAGGTGAAAAAAAAGGTACCATTGGAAACTAATTTTGAACATTCTTCAAAGACATATATGGAGTGATAATAGTTGTACCACAAGTATCATCAAATAGAAAAATTAATCTCTCAAACGTGTCTTCCAAATGTAAAATGTGAGATTCCACGAACAATGAACCAATGTACGACAAATATGAATCCCAATCAAGAAGACAATGATAATCTTGTTGCTCAAGAATGATCAAAGTACTTAATGAAGGTGGATCAACTATCTCTGAAAAAGAATCAAGAATCTCTGAAGCAACTGCAATCTCATCTAAAGTCTCAAAAACCTCCAAAAGATCACAGGCATGGTTTATCTTCTCTAAAGAAAAAAGAGACACGTTGGTATTGGAAAGAGGATCATCGAGGGATGGCGAAATATCAAGATCTCCATATGATTCTTGAATGTAAGTACAAAAAGCATAAGGGCATTCAAAATGAACAAGTGAATCCAAATGGTCATCGTCATTTATATGCTCATAAATAACTCTAAAGACTTGAGCCCTATATCCTTTCCAAATCATATACCCACAAGGTGTGCTTGGAATATGAACTTCATTATAGAAATATGCCAATAGATTCTACTCACTAAGATGAGTGAGAATAAAATAACTCCATTGCCTAAAGTTCCCCTTCTCCAAAGAAACCATTATAACTAAATTCTTCAAAATTTTCAAACATAGTTATAAAATCCTCCAAAAAGGAAACAACCCAATTTGGTACAAAAACTGGTGGCGGCTCTTGCCTGATCTCCAAGCCAACACCAAAAAAACTCCACCAAGAACACAAGTAAGATCCAACCTCCTGTGAGACTTTATCACAACAACTAAAGACACTACAACACTATATAAATAAAAAAAACATACCCCACACTGCCAATGTGGGATAAATATTCCTAAAAACAACAAAAAAAGGGTGGGTCCACCTCATCTTCCCTGCATAGAAATGAAGCCCTAAATATTTAGTTTGAAACTCTATAAAGCATAAAGTTTGATACCATATTTACTATCCTCCAGTGAATAAAATGTGCCTCCAAACAATAAATTTGAGAACCTTTTGCAATGATCAACCAGACTGCAAAATTTGTGAGGTCCTTCCAAAGGCTAGCATAACTTGTCAAAGGCACACAACTAGGAAAAAAAAATCCCCTTCCAATGGCTTTAGACTCCACAACAAAATACTACATCCAATTTCCAAGATGTGATCTAGATTTCATGCTTGCAGTAGAGGATTTCGTCTTTCATAGAGATTTCACACCAAAACATGCCTATATTAGATTACTCGCTACTCAAATGTGACCTCTAGTGAGTGGTTTGCATTTTGAACACAACAATCATGCAGAATCACACCTCCAACATAGGGATATCATGCTTGGAATAAATGAAAATTTCCCCCTCAAATAGAATAATTCCACACTTCCAAGCTAGGGAATTTCGAAAAACTCTAGTAGAGGGTTTTCACGACCTATTGTATAAGATTTTTGTGGCTTGTCACATAGGGTATTCACATGCACCATACATAGATTACACAACTTGAAAATATCGGATTGCACCTTCCAACAAACAAGTTGCACATCTCCTCAATAAAAAATGCCTCCATAATCACAAATCAAAATTCGATGAACACAGATAAATAAGGAAACTTTGAAATTTGATAAATTTCAAATACTAAAAAAAAACTTTTAGCAAACAACTGATCCTGAAATAACTTAGATGAAAACTATCAATGGTGAAAGAAGGCATAGGTTGAAGAATTTTATACCATGTTGGTGTCAACCACCTCCTAGGAGCACAACTTGCAAATAAATCTTCACAAATATGAGAGAAGCAACATAATGCTATTTCACCAAAGAGTGAATAAATTGAGATGAAATAAAATACATAATGTACAACCTTTTAAAGGCATGAAAAAATCAACGGGTGTAAAACTATACATTAGTAGAATAAAGAGGAAATGTTATAATTCATTAGCAGAATAAAACTATTACTAGTGTTCGTGTGAATAAGGCATCTTCCTAGCTAGTTCACCTAATAGGTCCTATTCACATGTTAAGTTTACTTAGGTCCATGGAATCTTTCTTGAAGTCTTAGCTAGTATTAGATATTAACTTATATTTTTTCATTTAATGCTTGTTTTCTAAGTCATTTAATATTAGTCAAGTCTCATGACATAAAATTAAGACACTTTTCATGATCTTATCTAATCCTATGTCTCACCTTGGTTATATAACCAAGGGTCTATCACACATTGCATATTCATATTTTATTTTTATTCATTGATAGGAATAAAATTTATTCTTGTTATATTATTTTTTTCTTTTCATTATGTTTCCTTTTGACCTCTATATCTTGGGTGGCTATCTCCATAGCCAACTCTTACATGGTATTAGATCAAATTGGGTGTGTTTGGTTAGTATTTTTGAGAGATATTAAGTGTAGATCTTGGTAGATATTGAAAATTTGATTATTCTCTTCTCTTGCATTGAATGATGATATGGATAATAAAAAAACTTGATAAAAATACCAAATTTTGGGGGGTTCATTGCATCTGATAGCCTTAGGTGTTTAATATCGCACTCAAATCACCACACTTGATCACAATTCCATCATTTCATATCCACCACAAATCACACACTTCTTCAACAATTAACCTTATATATCCTCCACAACCTCAAAATATTTCTCCATGTTGGCCTCAATGAAACGTATGCACCTCAAACATGTGACCAAAAAATAGGTCGGAACCAAACATTTTTTTGGTGGAAAGAAGTGAAGGAAGATCACACTAATGGTTAAATAGGACCCAAATCTATACCGAAACACTTTTCCATGCTTCCACAAATAACAAACAGCCTCTACAACTAGCTCTAGCATGCCAGGTTGGATAGACCTACACTAACACTAAAAGGAAACTACCTACATGCCTCTCTAGGTACAAAAACACCACCTAGACCACATAGAAAAAATTCAAAACATCCAAGAATATTCCAACACCATTAGAATATTTAGCAATACTACTGCAACCACCTGAAACTAAAGAAAAATTTCATTCTATGCAACTAGCCACACGGCCACAAATAGAGGAAGGTAGATACAAACAATCTAAGCACATTCTCAAATCCATAAGATAGGAAAACTCAATGTGAAGAAATGTAAATCAATATCAATTCTCCCAGACAACCTTCTTCACAGGCAACACACTATCAAACACAACTTCTACTACTGCACAATGAAGAACCTAAAAATATAGATATAGCCACTTTGAACACATCTGATCATTACATCCAAACCACACAAGCCTATCTTCAACCATGAAGAAATGTGGAGTAAAACACTAAACACCTCTATTACATTGTACTCTTTTATTCAAATTTTCTCAAAAGAACTTGGAAACCAAGTGAACCAACTACATCAACAACACCACAAACTCCTTCTCAACATATCTACAACATCTACAATACCTACTCAATACCATAAACACTTCTCAACATGACCACACTAGAGGTTGGCATCAAATCACAACACTAATTCAAACATAGTGCAACAATCTTGAACAATATCCCTAACCATACTGGAGGTTGACATCAATGAAAACACCAAAAAATCTCCAATAATCTCCCCCTTTATCATTGATGGAAATGCTAGCTTTGAAAAACCATCAATCAATAGAAGGAAATCTGCAACTCCAACACTGAAATAGTTTCCCCCTTAACTGGGACATTCCTTACACTTCTACCACTTTCTCAAACTTCACTCTCTCTTTCCCTTGCCTTCAATTTTCTCCTCTCCCCTTGAGGATTTTTTCATACTTCAATGTCTCTCCCCCTTTTAAATCAATGGAAAATGGGAAACAATGTCTCCTTTTGACATCACTTGAAAGATTCACTTTAGGAAACACCAACACACTACTTTCTCTCCGCTTAATCCCTTTAGGGATACATGATATGCTCCCCCTGACTACAATTAAAACACATTACTTACTCCCCCTAAGAGGTAGCCTTAATTAGTCAAGGACCAAGAATGTGTCTTGAAATTCTCTCTTAGATAGATGCACACCCTTATGTATCTAATTGAAAGAACTTGAGGGGTAATAAGCCCTAACTTATATTGAAGATACTCAAATGCATCTTTTGGAAGTGCCTTTATGAAAATTTCTATAACTTGATCCTTTTTAGGCACATACTCTAACCTGTTCACCTTGCTCTCTACAACTTTCTCTCTTAGGAAGTGATCAGATAGAGATATGCTTTTTCCTTGAATGCATTACTATATTTTTAAAATATTGATAGTACTTGTATTATAACACAAGATAGAAATAGGTGGTTCATCATATGACTGCCTGATATCCTTCAATTTTTGCTTCATTCATAACACCTGTGTGTAGCATGATTTTGCAGCAATATATTTTTCCTCTATAGTAGATAATGACACTTAATCACACTTCTTACTCAACCAAGAAACCAAATTTCTTCCAAGAAATAAATCACCTTCACTTGTACTTCTTCTATCATCTGCACAACCTTCCCAATCTGGATTTGTATAAGCACTCAAAGAGAAATCAATATCCCTAGGATACCATATACAAAAATATAGAGTGGCCTTCAAGTATCTAAATATCCTTTTAACTATTACCACATGTGATTCTCTAGGATCTTCTTGAAATATTTCCACAAGAAAAACTGCATGCATAATATCCAATCTAATAGTAGTAAGTTATAACAGTCCACCAATCATTGATCTATACTTTCTCTGATCTTCCTAGGAGATTCATCATTTTATCTCAACTTGCAACCAACCAATAACCATGGGATTACACATTGGTTTAGAATCCTCCATTCCAAACTTCTTCAACATTTCCTTGACATACTTTGACTATGAAATGAAAATACCTTTTTCTGATTGATAGATTTGTAACCCAAGGAAGAAATTCATCTCCCCAAAAATTGACATCTCAAGCTCTTTTTGCATCTACTATGCAAATCTCTTACACATACCTTCATTTCCTCCAAATATTATGTTATCAACATACACAACCATAGTCAGGATCTGATCTCCCTCAACCTTGAAGTAAAGATTGTTATCTGCAGTACCCTTTTTGAATCCCTGCTACAACAAGCATCAATCCAATATTGCATACCAAGCTCTAGGATCTTGTTTGAGTCCATACAATGCATTTTTAATCTATAGACAATATTAGTATCCTTTGACAATGAAAAACCTTCTAGTTGTTCAATGTAAATCTCTTCTTCTAACTCACCATTCAAGAAGGTAGACTTGACATCCATTTGATATACCTTGAAGTATTTATGTGTTGCAAATACCAAAAAAATTCTAACATGGCTTCCATTCCTACCACTGGAGTAAAATTCTCTTCAAAATCTATTCCTTCCACTTGTGAGTAGCCCTTACACACAAGTCTAGCCTTATTTCAAACAACTTTTCCATCCTCATTCATTTTATTCTTGAAAAACCTTTTAGCTCCTATCAAATTCTTGTTAGTTGGTCTTGGGACCAATTACCAAGTCTTTTTCTTTTCAATTTGTCTCAACTCTTCTTCCATAGCTTTCATCTAGTTCTCATCCTTGAATGCTTCAGTTATTGTTTTAGGTTTTACTTTTGAAAATAAAAAAAAGTTTACCTATTCCTCTATCATAGTAGCTTTTCTCCTTATCAACACACCTTTTTTCTTATCTACAATTATTTGATCTTCAAAATGATTCTTTTGCACATACTCAAGATTCTTAGGGATCCTTTTCAGAGCTTCTTCCTCTTCAAATTTCATCTCTTTTTCTTTCTCTTCATATTTTTCTTCTTCACTACAAGGGTGTTCATTAGATTCATATCCTTCTATCAACACAAATTTGATGTGGTTCTTCATCCACTTTGACACTTTCACTTTTAACAATCTTTTTCAACCTTTTGTTATAACATCTATATCCCTTGATTTTTGTAGAGTATCCAAGGAATATTCCTTCATTAGATTTGGCATCAAACTTTCCCAAGTTTTCTTCATCTCTCCTGATATAAAATTTTTCTTCCAAGCACTCTGAAATATTTCATAGTAGGAGGTTTTTGATACCATAACTCATAGGGAGTATTTGAATTGTTTTCTCTTCCTTGTCCTATTTTAAGTATGTATATTGTAGTATGAATCAATTCTCTCCAATAGTAATATGGTAGATTTTCTTCCTTCATCATGGTTCTTGCTACTTACTGAACTGTCTTGTTCTTTCTCTCCACAAATCCGTTCTAATAAGGAGTCAAAGGAGATGATAATTATATCTCATTCCATGATCTTCACAAAAATAATTAATCTCATTAGAGGTGAACTCACCACCTCTTTCAGACCTCAAACACTTTATTTTAAAATTCATTTCATTCCCAAGCACAAACTTAAATGCTTTAAACTTATCTAGATCTTTTGATTTTTCTTTAGGAAATGTCACCCAGGTCATTCTAGAATAATCATCTATTAATAACATGAAATACATGTCACATTGGGGTGGTCCCACAAAATTGGTTTACAATTTTTGGCCAAACTGGACATTGAACTGAATTTTTTTAACTAAATCTTCACTTTTGGGCACCTATAGTGGCTAAACCATGAGGAATTTGAAGATGATGCAAACTAGTGATTTGTGACATTTTGTTTGTAGATTCTAAAGATATTTTTTTCAAAAAATTTGGAATCATATTGAACTTCCTTTTCTATCTCCTTCAAAAACTAGTTTTTAATAGTAAACGCCATTTTTAAAGAGTGACATTACTGGCTAACACAACTTTTTTCTATGAAGGATAAAATTATAATTTGTTTGAATTTAGATTTGCATCTATGATATTTAGTGCATGGAATTAGTTTCATAGCATTTCATTAAATATTTTTTTCTTAATTAAGTTTCAAAGTCAAACTAGTTACAATTTAGACATGATTTAATGGATAAAACATAACTTTTTTTGTATATTTCAAAATTTAGTTACTTTTTTTTGTTGGATCAGGGACATCAACATCTAGTGCATTGATATTTTTCAATTTTTTTTTGATAATCTACTATTTTTCCACATGTGCAGAATAGAGAGCTTGATTTTCAGTGAAAAACCTACATTCACAAGAAATAAAAATAAATATAATAATAAAATTAAATTTATTTAAAATTATACTTTTTGGAAAGCTTATAATAATAAATACATAATTACGAAAAATAAATGTTAAATAAATTCATTTGATCCCTCAAAAGGTAAATTAAAAGTGGTTTTGTATCATCATTTTGATAGGTGTAAAGGAGACTCCCTTATAGGAATGGTTTAAAACTAATGGGGTTCTATCCAACGGGGTTTGATTGAAGGTGGTTAGATCAAACCCTCTTCAATTGGAATACTTTAAATGAAACTTTTCAAGGATTAAATCATTATAATTTCTAAAAATATGTGATTTCAACAAAAATTAGAATCTCCTAGAAATTGTAAACCAATATTGTGGGATCACCCCTTGAGAGGTTCTTATTTTAGGAGGTAGACATAGGTTTATATGCACCAAATCCCTGTAAGGAAGATAAGGTAGTAGAAAAAATTCCTACAATAACCTTGAGAGAAAAATAATGCAAAAATTTTGTAGATATTTAACAGTTACAAAACCTTAAACAAAAATAAACACAAGTATCATGCATACCACAACACAATGATTTATATGGGGAAAATCATTTCGAGAGAAAAACCCCACACTCCAAAAGACACCCAATATTATCCAAAAATTAAAAGATTACAATATACTTACAACAAGATTCTTATTGGAGTATCACTACCAGAGATCAAGAGACACCACAGCTGCTATCAGACTCTCAGAATACACCTTCATCTACATACATCCCAACCCCTTATAACAAGCTTTTTGGAAAATTCTAGAATTAGGGTTTTACAAGGTCATTTTTCATTTGATGTGTTAACAAAAAAACCTTGACGTGTCAATGGGAAAAAACTTTGACATGTTAGCGGAAAAAGACTTTGACATGTTAGTGGGAAAAAAACTTGATGTGTCGACGGTAAAAAAACTTGACATGTCGGTGGGAAAAAACTTTGATGTGTCAGCAAATATTGTTTTTCGGAGCATTGCCATGAACCCCACTTCTTGTTATAAGTGTGCAATATTTGTATGATCAATCACCACATACCAACATACATCCTATCAATAAGTCATATATAATTGCAAGGTTGAGACACATTTTCCCGACACTTTGAAGGTCTTGTGATAGAATATTCTTTAGCTTTGAACCTTTTCTTTGTTTTCTTTCCAAACTGATAATATTTGTAGATTGAATTGTGTAGTGTAGAAAAATGTATCCCTTTACATTTTCACACTTGTTTGGAACCTCCCTGCTAAAGTTGGGCTTCTTTATGCCTTATTTGGTCCAATTTTTCAATCACAAGCCTTATTTAATGCATCTTTCTAACGATAATATTGACACATAACTAATGATCAATCATAATTTAATATTTTTGGGTTGTGTGTGTGTTAGATTTAGTGATCTGGAACTCATATGCCACCTTGGGCATATGGGTCTCACTTAAGTCTCACGACATGAACTTGAATTTGGCATAGAAATTAACATTTCTTGAAATTTGTGTCCCAAGCCTAGGCTACTAGGACTCATATGCCCCAACTGGCATATGAGTCCCGCTTAACTTGGACCAATTTTAAATTCAAATTCTTGGTAATATTTTATTCTCCTAAATCTGATGTGGGCTTGTAGTGTTGTAATTTCAGGAAATTTGGCATAAACAAGTATAAACACAAGGTTAATTCACATATTGTCACCTAGCAAGCTTACAAGTCACCTAGTAATTCAAGTATTCAAGCATTATAGAAAATTTGAGATCACAAGAGTTTGCAAAAGCATTCAAGAGTTGATTATCAAGCATTTTGGAGATTCAATCAAGAATCAAGCATCATTTCAAAGTCATCATGCATCATGTTTATTTTTTATCTCATAGTTGTGATGTAGGTTTTCATGATTCAAGCAAGCATTCAAGTCAAGATTCATAAAATAAAATCAAGAGTCAAGATCTACATTCATGCTAGCCATTGCATACAAGATTGCAACTTTTATTCCAAGGGTTTGGTGAGTTGCAACATAGCTTATTTGTTCCTTCATTATTCCTTCTTTATATTTCATTTTATTTCAAGGTTTGATTACCAAAATGGGGTTTAACCAAGGAAAACCCCTATCTACTAACAAAACAAAAAAAATCATTCTCTTTGATGTGTGATTTGTAGATCTAGGTTGAAGATCCATTAAAGAGCAATATTGGAGAATATTTTTCAAAGTTACAAAGTTGTCAAAGTCATCATCTATAATGCAAGAAAATGAAAAAGTCCTCTACAAATTTTTTTTTAGTGTTTTAGACTCAGAGATCAGAAGGGAGAGAAGCTATAGGAGATCACTAGAGGATATCAGAGTTTTAGATCAACCCTAATATTGGGACTAAATCACCACTTGTGGCATATGAGTCCCATTATACCAAACTTCAAGCATTTTCTATAGATCCTATTTTAGTAGTTCCAAATTCTAGATTTGGCCCGAAACCCTAAACTAGGATTAAATAACCCCTACTGGTATATGAGTCCCAGTATGCATTAAAAATCATATTTTTGGGAATTTAGACCTTGTTTCAAGCATCTTCAGTTCTCCAAGTGCACCTGTATCCTTTCTTAGTTCATTATTTTGATTTTTTAGTTTTGTATCTTAGGTTGCATAGTTTGGTTTGCATATCATTTATATTTTCTTCTTTCCAAGCCTTTGCTTGGTGGTGAATCCCCTTTTGTCCTCGTTCACAGCCCTAGGACACCTTATATAGATCTCCTTCCCTAATTCCATCCCTACATTGAGATCTCTAAGGTTTCCTTTAATGAAACTTGAAGCAAATAGGTTGAGGAAGCCTAATCCCCCTTTAGTTCCATCTACCAAAAGGTGGAACCCATTTATCTTCATTTCATTTTGGTGAACCTAGCCTTTGGAATGCCTTATTTCTAATTTGGATTGCATAATAGTCCTAGATCTATCTTACATTAACTTTGCATTAGGTCTTGCATAAGATAATTTGCATCTAGGGTTTCTAAATCTTGCATTAGTGAAAGTGCATATAGGTTGCATTTTTCATCTTGCATCATTGAATTTCATTTAATTTCACTTAGTATAGACATCATTCAAACTAGAAAACGTAATGTTCACTCAAAATTTTCTAAAATTAGTGTCAAAACCCTCATCTGGGACTCATACGTGCCTCTGGGCGATTTAGTCCTAGTACAAGTTATTTTACCTAATTTCTAGGTATTCTGTGTGGACTATTTTGTAGCATTTGAACACTTCAAAAACCCTACTTGGGACTCATACACCCCTCTGGGCTATTTAGTCCTGTGTCAGACCTTAAACTACATTTTATAGCAGTAAAAACCATTGTTTTTGTGCTTATGATTGTTGTTGTTAGATCTCTGTTTTAGATTACCAAGTTCCTATTTCATTCATTTCATTAGATCTAGCTTAATTTTGTTCATTTTGTGCATTTCTTAATTTCAAAATTGTATTTACAGTATTTCATTTTTAGATTGTTGCATAGTGTAATCGACAATTCACCTTGTTTAGAATATGAAAATTGCATTGGATTTCATCATGGATATGTGCTTTGGTAAGATTTGGATGTCCTTGAAATCATTAGTGGATGTGTCAAGATATGCTTTTGGAAATGATCCGAATGAGTTGAACTCACTCATGCTCACTTAGCTCCTAATGCATGTCCTCCTTGTGATGTTAACATCATTGGAGAAGATGATAACGTGAACAACTTCATAAATGATTTCCTTAACAACCTGGAGTCTAATGCATCCTTCTATTCCTCTATGAAACAACCAACACAACTTGAGATTTTTGGCCTTTTACATCATAAAATTGAGACACAAACTAAGCCTAAGCTCCCCACATTAGGTGGTCCTAGCACCTCTAATCCAAAAAATATTCAACCATCCTATGTTAATAAAGTAACAAATACATCAATCAACCTAGAAGAGACATATGGAAAAGGATTCAGAATCTTATGCAAAAAAGGATGTGATACAACAAGCGAACATGAAATTCATCAAATCTTAGAACAAATACCAACCAAAGATAATAAAAGGATAGGATATCAAGATCCCCCTCCAGAAATAAGTGTCCTCCTTCCTAATGAACAACTAATGCCTCACAATGATGATAGGGATGATAAGATTGTCTTAGGTCCTCCTCCTCAACATCTAACTCAAGAAATTGATGAATCTAGCAGGAAAAAAAAGCCTTGCAAACTAAAGAAACTACAATTCGCTTGTCTGTCATCTACAACTAAAATAAATTTACATATACTTCTAATGCAGGGACTGATTGCATTACCACCCATGTGAGAAAATCAATTCCCAAATCTTAATAACACAAACACATCACATTGTTGATACCATAGAATTTTTGGACATAGTACTAATGAGTGTCATGCTTTAAAATAAATCTTTAAAAAGTTTGATATCATAGAAATGGTCCCTTAAAATCATTTCCTTCCACTCCTTTCCATGTAATAGTTGTAGGATCACAATATTCTCAATATTACATCCTTTACATTCATTGTAGATCATTTCAAAATTCAAGGAGCTCTTTCTCATCACCTACCTCTACTCATTCTTGTCTTGCACATAGTGGGGGAAAGAATTAGACAGCGTAATGTGATCCCCCATACTATTTTGTTTGATGTCTCTCTCTTTGTGACATTCCTCTATTCGTACCTACATTCCTTTATGTGTCGTAAATCCTATCTTTTTCATTGTATTTTTTTATTTTTTTTGGGGATCATGTAATTCATTGAGACATCTAGGTGTCTTCCATGTTGACCCAAAAGCTTTTCCTTTTATCTTTTTTTGTTTTTTGTTTTCCTTTTAGGGATGAGACTAGGAATCAAGACATTTAGGTCTCTTCCATGTTTACCCAAAAGGTTTTTCTTTTTCTTCACTCTCTTTGTGTCATTCTTCATGTTCTATGAGTATTTGGGCAATGATGACAGTTTTGAGTTCTCTAAGAACATTGTAGCAAAGACATAATGACCTTGAATCCATGGATCCCTTATGTCACTTTGGGATTTCCTTTTTGGGGCAACCCCTTTTCATGATGTAGCTTTATTTGGAAACATATGACTTGGCATAGGGCTTTCCAAATAAGCTCTCATGTCCTCTTTATTGTTAGCATTTATGATTTGCTACTTTAAAGTAATTTCTCATAGTATGGTGTTTAGCAATTTCTTTAAAGTGGGGACATACATTGATATTATTCAATTACAACTCATGTTTCATTGTGTATTCTTCTTACTTCATGTGATTCATCTTTTTCTTTGTGGTGACATTGGGTGTGATGTCCTTCAAGAGCGTGATCTCTCTTATCATATTATATTCTTCTTTGTGGCTTGATACAAAACACTGCATCCTCTAAGTTGTGAATCTTCTATTCTTTGATTTTTCCTCTCTTGGAGACATTAGGCATGATGTTCCCTATGTTAAGACCTTACATGAACTAAAAAACACTCCTTTGAACGTACATTATAGTATTTTTAAATTATATTATTAGTTATATGGCCACCTTGCATACCACACTTTTCTTGTCTATGGAGCCATCTTGTTTGTTCATGAGTGTTAGCATGCGAAGTTTTTCTTGCCTCATGAATCTTCTTGTTCATATTGTGTGGCACCTTATCAAAGTTATTAGGAGGTATAACTTTGGTATGGTTATTGCATGGGAGTTGAACTTAGGTGTGACTTTCCCATAGCCACTTCCTTGTATGTGTGAGTGCATACTGGATGTGTGCATATGTGTCTCATTGAGGGCTCACTTAGTGGATGGCCTGAGGTTCCACTAGCCCTTGTGAGCATGCATTTGGTTTACATAGTGTAGATTGTGTTCCACTTGTGAATTTTTTTGGAAAAAAAACTTAGATCTAGTCCACATCATGTTGGACAAATGGTTGAGGCTTGATCCACCCCTTTTTTTTCTTTTTTCTTTGTGTCTTTGGTAGTGTATGCTTGTTACTTGTTGTTTCTCCTTACATTATTTACATGTGTGTTCTTTTGTTCCTATGTTGGTTTTCCATTGGATCTTGATCCTAGGGGCTTGCACAATCCTCTTGATCGTTGTCATCCTATCTCACTTGTATTGGTACATTTGGATACCTCTTGATGTGATTTTGTCTACTTTAGTGTGATTTTGAAGCAAGTTCCTCCTCACTTAAGTGGGGGCTAAATGTAGTTTAGAAAAATGTATCCATTTACATTTTCACACTTTTTTGGGCTCTCCCTACTAAAGTTGGGCTTATTTATGACTTATTATGTCCTATTTTGTATCCACAAGACTTAATGCATCTTTCTGAGGACAATCCCAAAACATAACTAATGACCAATCATAATTTAATGTTTTTGGGTTGTGTGTCCCAAATTTAGTGATTTTGGACTCATATGCCACCTTGGGCATATAGGTCCCACCTAAGTCTCAGGGCATGAACTTGAATTTGGGATAGAAAACATTTCTTGAAATTTATGCCCCAAGCCTAGGCTACTAGGAATCATACACCCCAACTAGCATACGAGTCCTGCTTATTTTGGACCTATTTTAAATTCAAATTCTTTGTGGGATTTTATTCTCCTAGATTTTTTGTTGCCTTGTAGTGTTGTAATTTTTGGAAATTGGCATAAAAAAGTATAAATACAAGGTCATTTCACATATTTTCTCCTAGCAAGCTTACAAGTCACCTAGCAATTCAAGTATTCTAGCATTGTAGAAAATTTGAGTTCACAAGAGTTTACAAGAGAATTCAAGAGAATTCAAGAGTTGATTATAAATCATTTTGGAGCTACAATCAAGAATCAAGCATTATGTCAAAGTCATCATGCATCATGTTTTTTTTTTGAGCTAACATTTGTGATGTAGGTTTTCATGATTCAAGTAAGCTTTCAAGTCAAGATTCATAACATACAATCAAGAGTCAAGATCTACATTCATGCTAGCCATTGCATACAAGATTGTAGCCTTTATTCCAAGGGTTTGGTGAGTTGCAACATAACTTATTTGTTCATTCATCATTTCTTCTTTCTATTTCATTTTATTTCAAGGTTTGATTACCAAATCGGGGTTTGACCAAGGCAAGCCTCTATCTACTAACAAGAAAATATTTTTCCCTCTCTTTGATGTGTGATTTTTAGATCTAGGTTAAATATCTATTGAATAGAAATATTGGAGAAGAGTTTTCAAAGTTGCAAAGTTTTCAAAGTTGTCATCTATATTGCAAGATCATGTAAAGTCCCCTACAGAGCATAATTCAGTGTTTCAGACTTAGAGATCGGAAGGGAGAGAAGCTACAAGAGATCATTAGAGGATACTAGAGTTTCACATCAACCCTAATACTGGGACTAAATCACCACTTATGGTGTATAAGTCCTAGTTTACCATATTTCAAGCACTTTTTTTAGATCCTAGTTTACCAGTTCTAGATTTTGGATTCAGCTGAAAACCCTATATTGGGACTAAATCACCCCTACTGGCATATGAGTCCTAGTATGCATTAAAAATTATATTTTCAGGAATTCATACCTTGTTTCAAGCAACTTCAATTCTCCAGGTGCACCTCTTTCCTTTCTCAATTCATTATTTTTATTTTTAGTTTCATATCTTAGGTTGCATAGTTTGATTTGCATATCATTTGCATCTTCCTCTTTCCATGCCTTTGCTTGGTGGTGAACCCTCTTTTGTCTTTAATAACATCCCTATGACACCTTATTTTGGATCTCCTTCCCTAATTCCATCCCTAGATTGAGATCTCTAAGGTTTCCTTTATTGAAACTTGAAGGAAATAGGTGGAGGAACCCTAATCCCCCTTTAGTTCCATCTTCCAAAAGGTGGAACCCATTTTTCTTCATTTCATTTTAGTGAACCTAGCCTTTAGAAAACCTTATTTTTAATTTGGAGTGCATCATAGTCCTAGATCTATCTTACATTAAATTTGCATTAGGTCTTGCATTAGTTAATTTGCATCTAGGGTTTCTAAATCTTGCATTAGTGAAAGCACATATAGGTTGCATTTCTTCATCTTGCATCAGTGAATTTCATTTGAAATCTATAATTGCACTTATTTTGTACATCATTTAAAGTAGAAAACCTAACATTCACTTGAAATTTTCTAAAATTATTGTAAAAACCCTCATTTGGGACTCATATGCCCCTCTGGATGATTTAGTCCTAGTACAAATTGTTTTACTTGATTTCTAGGTATTCTATGTGGATGATTTGGTAGCATTTGAACCCTTCAAAAACCCTACCTGGTACTCTTACACCCCTCTAGGTGATTTAGTCCCATGTTAGACTTGAAACTGCATTTTACAACATTAAAAACCTTGTTTGTCTACCTTTTTTTGTTGTTAGATCTTTATTTCAGATTACTGAGTTTCTGTTTCATTCATTTCATTAGATCTAGCTGAATTTGGTTCATTTCATGCATTGCTTAATTTCAAAATTGCATTTAGAACATTTCATTTTCAGATTGTTGCATAGTGTAATTGACAATTCACCTTATTTAGAATCTAAAAATTTCATTGCATTTCATCATGGATATGTGTTTTGGAAAGCTTTGGATATCCTTGAAATCATTAGTGGATGTGTCAAGTTTTGCTTTTGGAAACAATCCCAATGAAATTGAAATCACTCATGCTCACTCAACTTTTAATGCATGTCCTCCTCATGATGTTGACATCATTGGAGAAGATGATGACATCATGAACAACTTCATAACTGATTTCCTTAACAAATTTGAGTCTAATGCATCCTTCTATCCCTTTATGAAACAACCAACACAACTTGATATGTTTGGCATTTTACATCCTGAAAAGACAAACTGATCCTAAGCTCCCCACAATAGGTGATCCTAACACCTCTAATCTAGAAAACATTCAACCATCCTATGCTAATAAAGTAAAAAATACATCAATTAACCTAGAAGAGACATATGGAAAAGGATTCATAATCTTAGGCAAACAAGGATGTGATACAACAAGCGAAAATGAAACTCATAAAATCTTAGAACAAATACAAACCGAATATACCAAAGGGATAGGATATCAAGATCCCCATCCTAACATAAGTATCCTCCTTCCTAATCAAGAAAGGATGCATCACAATGATGATAGGGATGATAAGATTGTCTTAGGTCCTCCTCCTTAACATCTAACTCAAGAAATTGGTGAATATAGCAAGCAAAAAAAGTCTTACAAACTAAAGAAACTATAATTTCCTTTTCTGCCATCTACAACTGTAAGAAATTTACACATATTTCTAAGACAAGGACTGATTACATTACCACCCATATGAGAAAATTGATTCCCAAATCCTAAGAACACAAACACATCACATTATCGATACCGTAGAATTTTTGGACATAGTACTGATGAGTGTTGTGCTTTAAAAAAAATCTTTAAAAAGTTTTATATCATAGAAATAGTTACTTAAAAGTATGTCCTTCCACTCCTTGCCATGTAATATTTTTAGTATCACAATATTCTCACTATTACATGCTTTACATTCATTGTAGATCATTTCAAAATGCAAGGAGCTCATTCTCATCACCTACCTCAGCTCATTCTTGTCTTGCATGTAGTGGGGGAAAGAATTAGATAGCCTTGTCCTAGTAACACATCTATTGTCCCTTTGGCTAGTTTTCCGCCTTTCATATACAATGAACATGATTGGGATACAAACGACCTACTATAGGTTGACTTGCATGTTCCTTACTAGTCTTGCTGTTACTATATTTTTTCATGTTATGTGTTTGGTTGCATGTGCGTTATGTGATCCCCTATAATGTTATGTTTGATTTCTCTCTGTCTAACATTTCTCTACTCGTACCTACATTCCTCTATTTGTTCTAAATCCTTTATATTTTTCATTGTCTTTTGTTTTCCTTTTGGGGATGATGCAAGGCGTCGAGACTTCTAGGTCTCTTCCATGTTGACCCAAAAGCTTCTCCTTTTATCTATTCTTTGTCTTCTATTTTCTTTTCAAGGATGATGCAAGGCATCGAGACATTTAAGTCTCTTCCATGTTGACCCAAAATGTTTTTCTTTGTTTTTGGTCTCTTTGTGTTATTCTTCCTATTCCATGAGTATTTGGGGAATTATGACAGTTCCAAGCTCTCTAAAAACATTGTAGCAAAGACATATTGACCCCGAATTTGTGGATCCATTATGTGACTTTGGGATTTCATTTTAGGGGCAACCCCTTTTCATGATGTAGCTTTATTTGGAAATATATGACTTGGCATAGTGCTTTCCTAATAAGCTCTCATGTCCTCTTTATTGTTAGCATTTATCATTTTCTACTTTAAAGTAATTGCTCATAGCATGGTGTTTAGCAATTTCTTTAAAGTGGGGGCATACATTGACATTATTCAATTACAACTCATGTTTCATTGTCTAGTCTTCTTACTTCATGTGATGCATCTTTCTCTTTGTGGTGACATTAGGTGTGATGTGCTTCAAGAGCATGATCTCTTTTAGCATATTATATTCCTCTTAGTGAATTGATGTGACACACCGCATCCCCTAAGTTGTGAATCTTTTATTCTTTGATTGTTCCTCTCTTGGAGGCATTAGGTATGATGTTCCCTAAGTTAAGACCTTACTATGACTAAGATAAAATTCTTTGAATGTACCTTACACTATTATTCATTTACAATATCAATTTTATGGCCACCTTGCATAATACACTTTTCTTGCCTATGTAGCCATTTTGTTTGTTCACGAGTGTTATCATATGAAGTTTTTCTTGCCTCATGAATCCTATTGTTCTTATTGTGTGGTACCTTATCAAAGTTATTAGGAGGTATATCTTTGGTATGGTTAGTATATGGGAGCTAAACTTAGGCATGAATTTCCCATAGCCACATGCTTATTTGTGTGAGCACATACTGGTCACATGCATATATGTCTCACTAGAGTCTCACTTAGCAGATGGCTTGAGGTTCCACTAGCCCTTGTGAGTGTGCATTTGGTTTGAATAGTGGACATTGTGTTCCACTTGTAAATGTTTTTGGACAAACAACTTAGATCTAATCCACATCGTGTTGGACAAATGGTTAAGGCTTGATCAACCCCTTTTATTTTTCTTTCTTCTTTATGTCTTTCACAATGTATGCTTGTGCCTTGTTGTTGCTCCTTACATTATTTACATGTGTGTTCTTTTGTGCCTATGTTGGTTTTCCATAGGATCTTGATCTTTGGGGCTTGCACAACCCTCTTGATCATTGTCATCCTTTATCACTTGCATTGGTACATTTGGACCCCTCTTGATGCGAGTTTGTCTACTTTAGTGTGAGTTCGAAGCAAGTTCCTCCTCTAACTAAAATGGGAGCTAAATGTTGTTTAGAAAAATGTATCCCTTTACATTTTCACACTTTTTTAGGCCCTCCTTGCTAAAGTTGGGCTTCTTTATGCCTTATTTCATCTTATTTTGCATCCACAAGCCTTATTTAATGCATCTTTCTAAGGATAATCCCGACACATAGCTAATAACCAATCATAATTTAATATTTTTGGGTTGTGTGTCCCATATTTAGTGATCTAGGACTCATGCCACCTTGGGCATATGGATCCCACCTATGTCTTGGGGCATGAGCTTGAATTTGGCATAAAACTTAACATTTCTTTAAATTTGTGTCCCGAGCCTAAGCTACTAGGACTCATACACCCCAACTGGCATATGAGTCCCAATTATCTTGAGACCTATTTTAAATTCAAATTATTGGTGGTATTTTATTCTCCTAGGCCTGATGTCAACTTGAAGTGTTGTAATTTCAAGAAATTTGGCATTTTAAACAAGTATAAATATAAGGTTATTTCACATATTTTCTCTTAGCAAGCTTACAAGTCACCTAGCAATTCAAGTATTCAAGCATTATAGAAAATTTGAGATCACAAGACTTCACAATAGCATTCAAGAGCATTCAAGAGTTGATTATCAAGAATTTTGGAGCTACAATCAATAATCAAGCATCATGTCAAAGTCATCATGCATCATGTTTTTTTTTGAGCTAACATTTTTGATGTAGGTTTTCATGATTCAAGCAAGCATTCAAGTCAAGATTCATAACATGCAATCAAGTGTCAAGATCTACATTCATGTTATCCATTGCATACAATATTTCAACCTTTAATCCAAGGGTTCGGTGAGTTGCAACATAGCTTATATATTCATTCATCATTCCTTCTTTCTATTTCATTTTATTTCAAGGTTTGATTACCAAAACGAGGTTTGAACAAGGAAAACCCCTATCTAATAACAAAATAACATTTTACCCTCTATTTTATGTGCTATTTTCCAATCTAGGTTGAAGATCCATTGGAGAGCAATATTGGAGAAGAGTTGTCAAAGTTGCAAAGTTGTCTTGAAGTCATCATCTACATTGCAAGATCATGAAAAGTCCCCTACAGAGGAGAATTCAGTGTTTCAGACTCATAGATCAGAAGGGAGAGAAGCTATAGGAGATCATTAGAGGATATTATATTTTTAGATCAGCCCTAATAATGAGACTAAATCTCCACTTGTGGCATATGAGTCCTAGTGTATACAAGATTTCAAGCATTTTCTATAGATCCTGGTTTAGCAGTTTTAGATTTTGGATTTGACCCAAAACCCTAAACTCAAACTAAATCACCCTACTAGAGTATGAGTCCCAATATGCATTAAAAAATATATTTTTAGGAATTTAGACCTTGTTTCAACCATCTTTATTTCTCCAAGTGCATCTCCATCCTTTCTCAATTCATTATTCTGATTTTCAGTTTCATATCTTAGGTTGCATAGTTTTGTTTGCATATGATTTGCATCTTCTTCTTTCCAAGAATTTTCTTGTTGGTGAACCCTCTTTTGTCTTTAATCACACCCCTAAGACACCTTATTACAAATATCCTTCCCTAATTCCATCCCTAGATTGATATCTCTAAGGTTTCCTTTAATGAAACTTGAAGGAAATAGGTGGAAGAACCCTAATCCCCCTTTAGTTCCATCTCCCAAAAGGTTGAACCCGTTTTTCTTCATTTTACATTGATAGGTTTTGTAATCATTGGTAGATCTCTCACAACATCAGTAGAATTGATCTTAACTAGGCTATCAAAGTTAATGTGACACATTCTTCCATGCCATAGCCAACTTTTATTGATTTGTAACATAAAGCACTTAACACCACCACCTTTGATCTAATAAAAAATTCCTTCTATCTTTGTTTTTTTAACAAAAAAAGTTCTAGAACCTCCTTTTCTAATTTCATAACCATCATCCTAAAACACTAAATTTTATCCTTTACTACACATTTTTCCTACACTAAAAAGATTATATCGGAGACCTTTGACATAAAGAACATCATCTATTTTATTTTGACCATCAAAATTAATTGAACCTTTTCCACATATCTTCACAAATGTATCATCACCAAACTTAACAAGATCACTGTCATACTTCTAAAGTTTAACAAACTTACTCTTGTCACCTATCATATGATTTGAGTAGGGTATGTGCAGGATCATCATGGAGAAAATAGGCCCTTAAGTGGTAAAAAATTCAGAAAAATCAGAGTTAGGCAACTTCACATAAAAATTTGAATAAGTTATCTATATTATTTCAAAAATATGTAACAATATAATCTGTAGAAAATTGAATGTAGTATCTAAACTACTAGGTTTGTTTAAAAAAAAAATCCTATTTGGTGAAAATTTGAAATTTCAATGCAGCAGTACTTAAATTTCAGGGAAAAATAAGAAGTAGGTGTCTGTCTGACCACCCTAACCACAATAAAATAATAATATTTTTTTAATAATATTTTCGATATAAGTAGAGGACTCATGTCTCGATGTGATGCATTTTTTTGTAATTTTTTTCCAAGTAAATAATTAATTATGAATTTTTTATTACAACTTTTAAAAATATAAGAAACTCGTATGTCTGACCACCTTAACTTGGTCAAAACTTCATGAAATTCAATTTTTTTTTTTTTAATTCTATAGTATGCAAAGAATAGAATGTGACATGTTTTGGATTCAAAAAATGTGATACCATTTGAAAGCTATAGATGTTTTTCAATCAGCCTATCAATCAGGACTTTAGTCGTAATTCAAATAGAAAATGAATAATAATTACTTATTAAATTCAAAGTAAAGAATAATTTATATTGGTGGGAAGTTGAGAATCTCCTCTAAAATCCCTTTTCATTTCATCAATTTTGGGTAAAAAAAAGTCGTCAGCCAAATACTCATCATATTGCCACTTTTTGGCCCATCATGATCCTGGACATACCCAGTATCCACTATCAATTATCCAATAGTTTCTCTCCTCTCTTGCATGAAAAGTAGTCAACATATTTCCTTCAATATTGTGACATTTTTCTGGAACACCTTCCTTCATACATCTTTTTGGATTAGTAAAATTATTTCCCACATTTAGAGCCATGAACAAGAATTCATCACTATCCTCGTCAAGATAGTCTAATTCCTCATAATTAGATACACCATTGTATTTTTCAACATAATAACTCTTCTTGATAGATTTACCTTTATGATCCTCATGTTTATCATTTTCAACTTTGATTGGAAATTTAGAAGCATAATGAACTATCTTTCCATAATAGAAACACTTAAAGGGTAACATATCTTTGTATTTTCCAATTCCATTTTTCAATCTAAAAAAATTTTCTTCCACCTTATCAAGATCATCAAGATCTGATTCATTATCATTCTCTTCCTTGATAACTTTAAAATTATTTTCTTTCTTTATAGCATCTTGACCAAACTCTCTCAATTCAAAATAAATTAAAGCACCAAACATCTAATCTCTAGAATATTGATCCAAATTCCAATCTTCCTCAATTGAAAGAAATTTAGAAATATAAGATTTAGGAAGAGTTCTCAATACCTTTTATACAACTTCACTTTCTTCCAGCTTACCACCAAGACCATTGATGGTATTAACAACTTCATCCATTTTGAGTATGTAGGTTGTAATTTCTTCATCTTCTGACATCCTTAGGTTTTCAAATTTGGCTTTAAAATTCTACATCTTTTCTTGCTTGACCTTATCATCTCCTTCATAAATGCTCTGCAACTTTGTCTAGATCTCTTTAGCAATTTTGAGACTTATCACCTTTCCAAGTTTAGAATCAGAAAGACCACTCAAGATAGAATTTATTGCTTTGTCATTATTATTATAAACCTTGACCTCATCATCACTTCTTAGACCATCAACAGGCATAGTATACCCAGTTTTAACTAACTTCTAGACTCTAAACCCTAGAGAGAAAAGAAAGGATTCCATCCTAGCTTTCTAGTAAGCATAATTCATTCCATTAAACATAGGAACTATTGGAATATGTTGTCATTGATGTCAAAAGGGGATCAGAGGAAAAGTGTGTTGATCCTATCCAGAAGCATATAATGTTGTCATTAATGGTGAAAGTGCAAATCAGGAAAAGGAGTTTGTTGGCATTATGATAGAGGATGGATGGAGAGCAATGGATCTAATGGAGAATTTGGTGGAAGATTCGTGATGGGTTTTTTTAGAGAATTCCAGTGATATTCTCTATAGGTTCAAAAATTAAAGGATGCATCCAAGAGTGCATTATTTCTACTCTCAAGTGATTCTAGGGTTTATAGATAAACCTCAATGCGTTTATAGTCATGGTGGGCAATATTTTCTTCTATTTTTGCACTAACTATCAACGACAGGTAATAGGTCACATAAGTTATAACTTATGTCATTAATGTCCATGAAGTGACCGGCCCCATTGCCTAGGTTGGCAGTGTTTACATGTCCATTGAGCACCATAAGAAAATAAAATTTTGGCTAAGTCATATCTTGGGCAGTGTTTTTCTAAGTTTCTCTAACTTACTACTTCAAGGATTTTGACTAAGTATAGCTCTAGTGGTTTTTTTGGCACGTGGTTGAACTCGAGCAATGTTTTTCTATGTTTTGCTAAATCCCCACCCTATAACGCTAGCAATGTTTTTTCCAATTTGATGAACTTATGAAGATCGTACTTTAAAGACGGAAGTGTTTTTAGGAACTGTTGATGGTAAGAATAGCACAACAATAGTTAAACATAATATCACTATTATGCTCTCCTAAAAGAGAAAGAATAACACATGGATATCTAACTCCCAAGGTCTTTGTAATCAGTTCTCGACTGTGCTAATTTCACTCAATGGTTGATGTGAACTATAATGTTCAAGGGGCCTACTGGTGTTGAGCTTCTGGATTGTTCTAAGATCAAGCATAAATTCAAACCTACTTTAACTCGAGTTTTTAAAGAAACAAAAAAAGATAGATCAAAGCTTTTTAACTGAAAGAATAATAATTCATCCAACTTAACCAAACTTGTTACCTTTCAAGGAATTGCTAACTAAAACTGCAGAACAAAATTAACTTGTGATTGACACACTGTTTCATTCATTCATAGTGCTAACTTCAACAACAAATTTTAAATCACCATTTAAACAAAACATAAAATAAGATTTCATTCCTTGAAAGCTTTGCAAATCAAATGATTCACCCAAGATAAACACCATTCAGGAACACAATATGAAGTAGATTTAAATATGGTTGCTTCTACTATTAATGAAACAGATAAACAAAATTTACAAATCTAGCACAATCACCAGTGTACAGAAAACCTATGTCTTCAAATTTTTTCCATCTATACTAAGAAAACTTGAAAGATACATTACTACCTTCTATCGAATCTAACTCTTATTATACTGCTACTGATTTCTCAAAAATCTCTCTCTATCTCTCTGTATTCTAAAACTTCAACCCTTTCTACAAAGAGGCAAAAAATCCATATATACAGAACATGCCAAAAAGAAAGTTGGCCCCTATTTTAGGGTCTTACAAAATATCCTCCCTCGGAAGGGTCGGCCATCAGATCTTTTTGAATAGAGTTAATCCTGCATTCAATTGCATCCTTCGTGTCCCTGCCGGTGAAAGATTGCTCTTGGGATGACCTCTAGATCTTTTGCAACTATGGAATTTACTTTTGGCCTCCATGTCCATCCTTGAACTTCCTTGAAGGGCTTCCTTGAATGCTTCAAAGTATTATCATTAATTCTGATCCCTCTGTCAATAGACACCACAGCTGTCATTGAGACTTGTGGCCTTTTCTTCCCTCGGCTTCCTGGCACTCAAGATCTTTCGGTTAGTTGACCGTCCTCTAGAAGCAGCATTAGACTTTCTGTCCAGACCTAAACACCATCATTCCTGAGCCGATCCATCAGCTCATTCATAGAGCATATCAACACCGATAGCATTATGTTGATATTTTTCACAGAGGTAGTCAATTAGTCAAATGGCCAATGGTTTGATTTTAGTTCCCTCTGATTGGGTGAACACATTCCACATAAGATTCTCGGGTGGTCAAAGGTTGTTCACACATAATCGCATGTCAGTGAGACACTGGCCGTGTCTCCCTGATGCGATTATACTTCATAGCAGCATCAACATAACCTCAAACTGTCAGCAAGACTTCATAGCGAGCGACCAGAGTCATATCGATATCCACAGTGGTCACCGAGACAATCACTATCGGCCAGACATTATGCCCATCTCAAGATCCTTCGGCGAGTTCATTTCATCTTGCGGAGACTCCATCCTGTCAGCCAGACATCATGGCGAAGACCAACCAGTCACCCAGGAGTCTCGACAATATCTATAATCTTGTGGGCCACTGTTGGCGAGACCGCCATTTTTTGGTGAGACATTACACCGAGTGCAAAACTTTCTCTGAGCTCATACTTCATTTCGGCAACACTCCCCTTGGTCGACGAGACTTCATAGTGAGGCCACAATCTTTCAGAGAAACATTGTCAGGTCGGCCAGACACTATGCCGAAGGAAAAATCTTTCGGCGAGCTAAGAGAATTTTGGGGAGACTCCTTCGGGTCGACGAGACTTCAAGCCAAAAGTAAACCACTCTCCCCAAACTCGAACTTCTTTCAGCAAGACCCTGCTTGGTCGGCAAGACCTTTCGTTGAGCTCACTTCACTACACCGAAGGGAGAATCCCTCGACATGACTAACAACCATCGGTGAGACATCTCCCCGATGGAACCTCCTTTCACTGAGACCTCACCTGGAACCACCATTCCATGTTGAAAAGACCCTATCAGGTCAGCAAGACTTCCCATCTAAGCCACCTTGTTTCGGTGAGAGCCCACTTAATTTTAGGGAGACTTTGCTTGGTTGACGAGACCTTTCACTGAGCTCACAACTTTTTTCGAGACTCCCCTGTGTTGGTAGGACATCTCCCCAAAATGACAACCTTACACTGAAGGCACCATCATTTCGGTGAGACATCATTTGGTCGCTGGGAATTCATGCCGAACTTAAATCTTTCCCTAATGTCGTTTCATTTTGACAAGAGTCCACCTTATCGGTGAGACCTTACCTTGAAGCCACACCCTTTCGCTGAGACGAGCAACCATTGACGAGACCTTATGTTGAAGGTATAACCTTTTTGTGAGACCTTCATCGGTCGGCAAGACCTCTCTCCAAGCGTAAATATTTCAGCAATGCTAACCTTATGTGCAATGGTCGACGAGACATCATAATGTCGGGGAGACATTTAAAAACCTGTGGCAATTAAAATGTCTGGCCGACCGGTGCATTTTAAATGAGTAGAACCCACTGCTAGTTGGCAAGACATCTGAAAGGTCTCAGCGACTTTTGTCTTGAGGAATTTTATGTCGAACTTAACTGAGGTAGGCTTTCCAACTGAGTTCTTTGAGAAATATCACCAAGTGCATGATTTAATCCTAGAACACAAATGCTTTCATTAGTCTTCAAAGCATATAAAATACACTATTGTTCATCATGCCTTCAATTTTAACAAAAAGAAACCCAACTCTAACTGAGGCAGAACCAAAATTTGACAGAGGAAAAGACAGACTCAGGAGGAAAAACAAAAGAAAAAGGGGGACCCATTTTTTTCTAGAATAAAATGGGGTGGTTATGCAAGGCATAACAAATGGCGAATCGGCTGGGAAAATGGTTTAACCATTTTCAAGAAACTGAAGGATTTAGCTACCCAGAACTCCTCGTTTATGAACATCACAACTCCATTTGGGTCAGTTTTAACAACCAAGGTTGAGTTAGAATCTCAAATGCAAGTCAACACTAGCTACCCCTGAATCTATGTGTGTGCTTGATGGTGCCTCATCCTTTTATGAAGTTTTCCTCATCTTTTGAACAACAATGTGCAGGATTTGAACTACATGAGTTGATTCCCTTTAGCTGTTGTGCAATGATATCCTGGGCATTGCTCCGCTGCCAGTCAGGCGTCCATAGAGCCGATGGAGATACCTCTAGTTTTCTCGCAGCATTTCTCTACTACTAGCCAGGCGTCCATAGACCCGATAGAGATACTAGAATCACCCATTCATATTGAATATTCTTTTCTTTTTGATAATTCGTTTTCTCTTTTCTTTTCTCTTGGAGTTTTAGATATTTCATTCAATTTTTCTCAATATGTTAGATGTCAGACATCTTTTCTAGATTGAAAACTACAATGGACCTCATAACAGCATCTGGGAGTCAGATTTTTCACTCAAATCTTACAACACTATCACCCTAGGAAAAATATACCTTTACAAAGGGAGATGATCTTGATGATTTGTGACAGATTTAGAGGTAGTTAATGAAGATTGTTTACTTTGCACCTTGTTTTCAAGACTTTCCACAACTCTTATTGACAATGGGCATAAAGCAATGAATTTAGGAAAAAATCACCCAATCAGAAAACCTGAAAATATCTAAACCACTTCTCTCCTAATAACCAAAGTATACTTCAGATAAAAACCCACTATTTAAAGATAGAAAGAACAGAAAAACCCCAAAGAGAAAAAAAAGACAGACACCAAACAACAAAGGAAATGAAAGGACAGAAAGAAAGGACAAGTAAACAAACAACAAAATATTTACAAACAAAAAAATAAACAGACTATTCACAGACAGAACAAAATATTATTTACATAAAGAACAACAAACTTTTCACATAGAGAGATTATCTATAAGCAGAAACGCATAAAATACTTACAGAAATGCACTCCCTAGCAAAAATACCAAACTTCATGACCCAAAATAATGTTTAAGAAACTGTCCATTGATAGGTGGGATAGGTTCTCCCATTAGACTACTCAGCCAAAAGGAATTTTCTCCTAGGATCTCAACAATTTGATAGGGGTCTAACCAGAGCTTATCAAATTTTTGGTGACTGCCCTTCTTTTCACTAGCTTTATCCCATAGCAACATAAGGTCTGATATTCTGAAAGCCTTGATTTTGGCTCTTTTTTCAGACCAACGTTTGACAACAGCCTGGTGTCTAAAGAATTTCTGCAAGGTGGCATCTCTTTGCTCTTCTAATTTCAACAAGGCAGCTAATCTTACTTCTATCCTATCATCACTAGAGTAGAATTTCTGCATGAACTCAAGGATAGGTATTTGTAAGTGAATAGGGAACATATGCTCCTGTCCATACACTAGTTTAAATGGTGAAGTCTTTAAAGTAACCTTGATCCTAGTTCTATCTGCCCATATCGCAAATCTCAGCTGGGTATGCCAGTCCCTAGGATTGTTCTCTAACAGTTTTTTTATCACCCCCAAGAAATTATTATTAGTTGATTCTGCAACTCCATTTCCTTGTGGGTAATAGTTTGAAGAATATTTTAAGACAATTTTGTGATCATAAGCCCATGAAATGAACTCAATAGAAGAAAAGGAAGAGCCATTGTCACATACCAATGTGAAGGGTACCCCAAACCTAGTTGTGATGTATTTGGTGAGGAACTTGACCACAACCTCTGTTGTACTATTCTTGCAAGGTATAGATTTTGTCCATCTTGTGCAATAATTAGTGGTAGTCAAAATAAACTTGTGTCCTATAGAAGAATTTGGGTTAATTACCCCAATAAAATCCAGTGCCCATTGGGAAAATGGCCTTACCTCGTAAATGGGCTGCAATGGCATGGCTGGATGGCATTCTTTTGAGGCATAAATTTGGCATATGTGACATGTTCTTACATGTTGATGGGAATCTTTGAACACACATAGCCAGTAATAACCAGATTTGAGGATCTGATGTGCTAATGAATCTATAGAACCATGACTTGTGCCATGTTTCCTGTGAAATTCAGTAATCACGTGTTTAGCCTCTTACTGGTCAAGGCATCGTAGGTACACTCCCTTGAAATTATTCCTGTATAGCAATCCTCCTTTGAGCATATAATGAGAGCTTTTCATTCTCAACACTCTCCTATGAGTTGCATTCATTCCCTCTGGACATCGATTGTTGAGCATGAAATAGATGATATCAGCATACCAAGGGTCGTTGGAAAAGGACTGAGTTGTGTATTTCTGGAAAATAATGTTGTCATCAGCATTCGCCATGGACTTAGATAGGCTTGTACCTCTAACAAGTTTCATAGGAAGAATCTCCAGATTGAACTCCTACAAATGGCCATCCGTTTCCCTCTTCGTTCCCCCAACTCCTCTTCATAAGTAGAGACTTCATAACAGCATCAGGAACTACAACAATAATTTGACTTTGGAGAATGTAGTGCCTGAACTTCTTGACAGCTCTGACCAGTGCAAAAGCTTGTTTTTCAAGAGGTGGGTACTTAACTTCAAATTTCTTGAATGGAGAGCTCATGAAGGCGATTGGCCTCTCCTTTCCCTCTTCTCTTCATTGAGTTAGGACAACTGCACAAGAATGTTCAGAAGCAAAAGAATAAATAAAAAATGGCTTCAAATAGTCAGGGCTGGTGAGGACTGGCACTTCCGAAATGGATTGTTTGACTTGAGAAAAGGTAGCCTTTGCCTCATTACTCCACTCTATTTTGGCGTCTTTCTTCATCATTTCATTCAGTGGCTTAACAATTTCTGCAAAACCCGTGATAAACTTTCTCACAAAGTTGATCTTTCCAAAGAAAGATCTCATCTCCTTCTTGCTTCCTAGCCTAGTTATCTTTAGAATGGACTCAACTCGGCCTTGATCAATCGATATTCCTCTTTCTGAGATTATGTGTCCCAAAAGCTTCCCTTCAGAAACCCCGAACACACACTTTTTAGGATTCAGGGAGACACCATACTGGATACATCTCCCAAGAACTTTAGCTAAGTATGCAGCGTGGTTCAGTCTATCTTTAGAAAACACTGTCAAGTCATCCATGTAAATGATGATACATTGGCAAATCAGATCTTTGAATGCTACATCCATGGCACGTTGAAAGGTTGCCCCAACATTTATCAAACCGAACGACATCCTTCTGTAAGTGAATGTTCCCCACTTAGTAGTGAAGGTTGCCTTCATTTTGTCTTCACAGTTAAACATCACCTAATTGTATCCAGAATAACCGTCTAGGAATGATATCATCTGAGATCCGTTGATAGTTTGCAAGACTTCGTCCAGTGAAGGGAGTGGGTAGTTGTCCTTTTTTGAAGCTCTATTTAGATTCCTAAAGTCTACACATAGCCTAATCTCTCCATTTTTCTTACAGACTGGAACTAAGTTAGCCACCCATGTTGAATGTCGTACAGGGAAGATTATTCTTGCAGAAAGCAATTTTTGAACTTCTTTAAGGATCAGTAGTTTGATCAGGGCATTGACAGGGTGTTGTTTCTGTATAAATGTCTTAGCTTCCGGCTTCAAAGGAATAGTATGAGTCATTACAGAAGCATCAAATGTCTTTAGATATTCATATCCCCAGGCTATCGCAACAATATCTTTCTTCAGTGCCCTCAGTATATCTTTTTTGATTGCTTCAGGGCAGGCTTTCCCTATGTAGACATTTCTTTCTAGGCTAGAATCACCTAGGTTAACAACTTCATATTCACCTCCTTTATCTTCAACTGATACCTTTTCTCGAGCACTTGGGTCTGAATCAAAAATTATTTCTAAGGCCACCATTCCCTTGGGAATGCTATTACTTTTTAAATTGAGGACCCCCTCAGTATCACAATCTTCAGGGTTCCAATCTCCTTGATCTTTGTTGAACTCATCAATGATCTGCCCTTCAAAAACATCTGAGCTTGTTAGAAAAATAAGGATATGTCGATCATCATCAAAGACTTGAAAGTTCTTGACATTATTAGGAACAGCCGGGGTGGATATCAATTCCACTGAGAATCTCTTAAGCTTGGCGCCTTGCAAGGTTCCAAGTTACTTGCAGCAATAGCTAATGAATCAACTATTTGATTCTCCTCTCGAGGGATTAAGCTAATCCCAAAAGCATCAAAGTCGTCAATCAGGTTCCATACCTAATTTCTATAGGCTGCCAGCCTTTTATTATGACATGTGTATTGGCTGCGCACTTGCTTGATAACTACTTCTAAATCTCCTTTAACCATCAAGGTAATGACTTTCTTCTTATGTGTGAACATCAACTCCCGAGCTAGAGCTTCATATTCTACTACGTTGTTAGTGCATCCAAACTGCAACCTATAAGAAGCAAAGAAATTTTTCCCTTTCAGGCTAGTTAATTCAATCCCAACACCACAACCTATTTTGGATTTGGATCCATCAAAAGTGAGGGTCCATAGATGATCTTGAACTGGGGTTGATCCCTTTGAGGTTATTATGGGCGTTTGGATAGGATGAGCCATAGGTGGGGGCACTTGATCCTTTGCATCTAATATTGGTAAGAGGTGTTGAATAGGTTCCTCAAGTGCAATTTCCAATTCCTACATAGATATATCATATAATATGTGGCTATCCTTCTGACAGTCACTTACATCTTTGATTAATCCCTTGGGTTTTGGTATACTTGTGAGTGCAAGAAGATCAAACAGACCTTGGGGTTGTTCCTCATAAATATGCTAGTTTGGAAGTGTGACTGGGGTAAGTTCAACTTGAGAAGGCACTTCCTTTGAAGGTATCTTATCCTTGGTGAACATTACTACATCTTTGACTTCAAATGAGAAGTGATATGAAACGGTCTCAATGTGACTTAGGCTAGTTTCCTGAGATTGGGAGACATGATTTAAAATGTTGATGCAAGGTTGGTAGGTCAATTTAGAATGATTTTGGTAGTGTACCCTGCACCAATTGGGGAGTAGAAGACTCTACAGATCGATATCTTCCCCCAAGACTAGCTGATCCTGTTGCAGCTTCTCGATCAAGCCTGTTGATTTTCATCAACCATGGGATCAGGGGACTTTTGTATTGACATTTCTTTAGAATCAAGAACCGAAAAGGTTAAAATTTCCTCTCTTTTATAAACCCCTATCTCAATTTCAAAATAGGCTACTTCATTGGGACAATCATACTCAGTGATGATATGCTTGAGACGAGGTTCACTTTCAATCCTAATCTGCATGGGCATTCCCCTCCATGGTAGCCACATATGTGAAAAGTCGAGGGAGAGATATCCCCCTATACTTTTCATCAAATCTCTACTCAATAGCATCCTATAGGTCTCGGGAATGTTTGCTACTTGAATATCTATGTTGGTTAGGATCCTACGGTCAGACCCTACTTGCACATGTATATTTCTCAATTCTCCAACTACATTAACCTCTGTTTTATCAAGTTGGATGACCTTCTTGTTTGTTTGGACAGGGTTCAATCCTGACTTCTTGCATATAGAAAATGGCATAACATTGCCTGAAGCCCCTGAATCTAACAAACAATTATGTAGATTCTTCCCATATATTCTTAAACTCAAAAGAAATGGTGGGGTGCCTACCTTGCTTCTGTACAAAGTTGTGTTCATGTCTGCAACAGGTGCCACCTTGTTTTTTCCTTTTGATTTATTAGCTTTCTCCAAAGCATTCAGCACTATCTCTCGTTGAGCAGGGCACCACTTTAAGATGTCAAAATATGATAAAGAGGTTTTTTGTTTTTGCATCTCAGCAACAATATCAAATTTTGTGTTATAGCTTACATTACTTTTGACAACACCAAGTGAATTACCTTTGTTATGGAAGTCAGGTGGACCTTTTGGTGGAGGAGGGTTGTTATCAACACTTTGATTTGGAGGCACCATGTGATTAGGTGGTGTTGATGTAGTGAATAGGCCCTTATCCTGATTTCTTAGGAAGTGTCCTCCCTTTGTCTGAAAAGCTTGGGCATCATACATATCTTCCTCTGGTTCATTCTCACTCTGCATTGGGAATGAGGGTTCTTCTTCAAAGAGGTCATAAGTCACTGTTGTATCTACTGAGCCACCTCCTTTGTTTGAATTCCCTTGGAATGTTTGGGCATCTTCCTGTGCCATCTTGACAACTTTCTCCATTTTAGGGAAATTTATCTCAGAATGAGTTGTAGTATCATGCAACCTGCACTAGTTAGTCATAAAATTAAGGTCAACCACATTTGCAGTATGTGACCTGTCCTCGTTAGCTTGGTAATTGTGAGAAAATCCACCGTTATTTGGCCCTGTATTCCATTGTTGGTTGTTATTTGGCCTCTGGTTATATCCTCTATTTTGATTTTGATAGCCTTGATTAAGGGAGTTTTGGCCTTGATAACCCCTTTGGTTGTGATTGTAGCTGTTCTAATAATTACCTTGATTGTTATTGCTCTGATTAGGGTAATTACCTTGGTTTTGAGAAGGGTTCAATCTAAGCTGAGCCATGTTATTTGTGACCTGAGACAACATTTTCTTTAAGTTTTCTACCTCATTTTTGAGTTGAACTGTCTTTTCACTTTCAACATTCTTAGCAACAAGTGGCTGACTGACATGATTTGGTGTTCTAGCTTGGTTGTGATGACCATGCGGACTATGATGAGCTTGTGATTGTTGAAGGAAGTTAGGAGTTTTGTTGGCAAAGAATGGAATAGGAGATTGAGTCTGCAACTCGAACATAGGTCCATAATGGGAAGGACATATTCCTAGAATAGTATTGAATAAAGGGGTTGGGCTAGGTATCTGACACCCTATTGAAGGAAAACCTCCTCCCAAACTTCCTTGTTGAGAGCTAATTTGTTGCTACAGCTTGATAGCTAGATGATAAACCTTAGACAGGGGATTAATATATGTCGGTCGATATGTCCTTTGTAGGAATAAGCTGATCAAAGGTTCTATAACTCTAAAGTAAGCCTAGATGGCACTATTCTCAGCAACTAGATAGGGGTCATGTAGTCTCCTATACATTTGTTGAAACCTAGTATTAAAAAAGGGAAAAGGTTCACTTGAATCCTTCCTAATGGTAGAAAATTGGTGGAACAAAATGGCTGGATCGACATAGATTCCGAACTGATTGATGAAAGAATTTTCCAAGTCTCTCCAACTCAGAATAGAATGCTGAGGAAGATTTAGGTACCAGTTGTACGCCATATCCCCTAAGGAATAAGGGAACAACCTACAAACTACATCATGGTGAGCTATCTGAGCTCTAGTACAAGCATCCTTAAAAGCTTGTATGTACTCTTCAGCACTCCTTGATTCACCATGAATGTATTTGGGATAGAATTTCTCAGGATTCTTGGGCATATCGTGAAAGCCTCTGGGAATAGTCCCCAACGGAGAGGGATTATTCTAAAAAAATGCCATTGGTGGTGGTTGAGCCAACTGTGATGGCACTTGAGATGGATTTGGTGGTGGATTGATATGTATCCACTGGGGTATTGGTGAAAAGCCTAGTGGAGTGAGTGGGGCTGACAAGGGTGGGATGATGGTTGCCCCAGTCTTGTGAATCTTGTGTCTTGTTGGGGTCTTAAGTTCTATCAAAGGTGGTGGATTTTTAGCTGCTCCAAGAACTCTACGAGACCTTTCTGGTGAGAAAAATCCAGTATTGTCCAGCTTTCTCTTCTGGGCCCTCCTTCTAGCGCCAGTTCTCTATTGATGGTCAGAATAGCACAACAATAGTTAAATAGAATATCACTATTCTACTCTCCTGAAAGAGAAAGAATAACACATGGATATCTAAGTCCCAAGGTCTTTGTAATCGGTTCTTGACTGTGCTGATTTCACTCAATGGTTGATGTGAACTATAATGTTCAAGGGGCCTGCTAGTGTTGAGCTTTTGGATTGTTCTAATATCAAGCATAAATTCAAACCTACTTTAATAGGGGTTTTTAAAGAAACTAAAAAAGATAGATCAAATCTTTGGAATTGAAAAGAATAATAATTCATCCAACTTAACCAAACTTGTTACCTTTCAAGGAATTGCTAACTAAAACTGTAGAACAAAATTAACTTGTGATTGACACATAGTTTCATTCATTCATAGTGCTAACTTCAACAACAGATTTTAAATCACCATTTAAACAAAACATAAAATAAGATTTCATTCCTTGAAAGCTTTTCAAATCAAATGATTAACCCAAGATAAACACCATTTAGGAACACAATATAAAGTAGATTTAAATCTAGTTGCTTCTACTATTAATGAAACAGATAAGCAACATTTACAAATCTGGCACAATCACCAGTGTACAAAAAACCTATGTCTTCATATTGTTTCCATCTATACTAAGACAAATTGAAAGATACATTATTGCCTTCTATCGAATCTAACTCCTATTCTACTGCTACTCTTAAGTTTCTCTACTGCTACTGATTTCTCAAAAATCTCTCTCTATCTCTCTGTATTCTAAAACTTCTACCCTTTCTACAAAGAGGCAAAAATGCCATATATACAGAATGTGCCAAAAAGAAATTGGTCCCTGTTTTAGGGTTTTACAAAATATCCTCCCTCAGAAGGGTCAGCCCTTAGATATTTTTGAATAGAGTTAATGCTGCATTCAATTGCATCCTCTATGTCCCTGCTGGTGAAAGATTGCTTTGGGGATGACCTCTAGATCTTTTACAACTATGGCATTTACTTCTGGCCTCTGTATCCATCCTCGAACTTCCTTGAAGGGCTGCCTTGAATGCTCCAAAGTATTATCATTAATGTTGATCCCTCTGTCAGTAGACACCACAACTGCCACTGAGACTCGTGGCCTTTTCTTCCCTCAGCTTCCTGGTGCTCAATATCTTTTGGTCAGTTGACCGTCCTCTAGAAGCAACATCATACATTCTATCTAGATCCGAACACCATTGTTCCCCAGCTGATCCATCAGCTCATTCATAGAGCAGATCAACACTGGTAGCATTCTGGTGATCTTCTTCATAGAGGTAGTCAATTAGTCAAATGGCCAATGGTTCACTTTTAGTTCCCTCTCATTGGGTGAACACATTCCACATAAGATTCTCGGGCGGTCAAAGGTTGTTCACATAGAATGGCATGTCGGTTAGACACTAGTCGTGTCTCCCTGATGCGATTATACTTCATAGCAGCATCGACATAACCTCGAACTGTCGGCAAGACTTCATAGCGAGCGACCAGAGTCATATCAATATCCATAGTGGTCACCGAGGCAATCCCTAATGGCCAAACACTATGCCAATCTCAAGATCCTTTGGTGAGCTCAATTCATCTTGAGGAGACTCCATCTTGTCAGCCAGACATCATGGCGAAGACCAACCAGTCGGCCAGGAGTCTCGGCGATATCTATAATCTTTCGAGCCACTGTCGACAAGACCACCATCTGGCGGTGAGACATTACATTGAGTGCAAAACTTTCTCCGAGCTCATACTTCATTTTAGCAGACTCCCCTCAGTCGGCGAGACTTCATAGCGAGGCCACAATCTTTCGGAGAAACACTGTCCGGTCGCCCAGACGCTATGCTGAAGGAAAAATCTTTCGGTGAGCTAAGAGCACTTCGGGGAGACTCCTTTGGGTAGGCGAGATTTCAAGCTGAAAGTAAACCACTCTCCTCGAACTCAAACTTCTTTTGGCAAGACCCTGCTTGGTCGGAGAGACCTTTCACTGAGCTCACTTCACTATGCCAAAGGGAGAATCCCTTAGCGTGACTAACAAAAATTGGTGATACATCTCCCTGATGGCACCTCCTTTCTCCTAGACCTCACCCAAGACCACCATTCCATGTTGGCAAGACCCTATCGAGTTGACAAGACTTCCCATAGAAGCCACCTTGTTTCGGCGAGAACCCACTTCATTTCGGGGAGACTTTGCTTGGTTGGCGAGACCTTTCGCCGAGCTCACAAATTTCACTGAGACTTCCCCATGTTGGTAGGACATCTCCCCAAAATGACAACCTTGCACCAAAGGCACCATTGTTTCGGTGAGACATCACTCGGTCGCCGGGACTTCATGCCGAACTTAAATCTTTCCCCAATGTCATTTCATTTCGGCAAGAGTCCACCTTGTCGGTGAGACCTTACCCCGAAGCTGTGCCCTTTCGTCGAGACCAGCAACCATCGGCGAGACCTTATGTCGAAGGCATAACCTTTCAGTGAGACCTTCATCGGTCAGCAGGACCTCTGTCTGAGCGTAAATCTTTCGGTGATGCTAATCGTGTGTGCAACGGCCGGCGAGACATTAGCATGTCGAGGAGACATATAAAAACCTGCAGCGATTAAAATGTTTGGGAAACCGGCACATTTTAAATGATTAGAAGCCACTGCTAGTTGGCAAGACATCTGAAAGGTCTCAATGACTTTCTTCTTGAGGAATTTTATGCCGAACTTAACTCAGGCAGGCTTTCCAACCGAGTTCTTTGAGAAATATCACTAGGTGTATGATTTAATCCTGGAATAAAAATTCTTCCATTAGTCTTCAAAGCATATAAAATACACTATTGTTCATCATGCCTTCAATTTTAACAAAAATAAACCCAACTCTAACTAAGGCAGAACCAAAATTTGATAGAGGAAAAGAAAAACTCAGGAGGAAAAACAAAAGAACTCTTAAGACCAAACCAACAACGAAAGGGGAATAAAACAAAAGAAAAAGGGGGACCCGCTTTGGTCCAGAATAAAATGGGGTGGTTATGCAAGGCATAACAAGAACATGTCTAACTTACCACTTAATAAAGAAAAGTGAAGTGTGGACCCCGCATAGTCAAGCAGGAAGCAGATCAAAGGGTCATGGGCATAGAAAGTTCTAATTTTTTATTGAATGGTTGTAGCAGGTTACAGGGAGCTTAAGTTGTGACTTAAGTCTTTGATGTCACTTGGGGAACTGGCCCCTTCACCTTGCATTTACCGACCAATAAAATATTTGGCATGTCTAATATTTCCTATGTATTGAGAAAATATTTGTCTTCACGAGATTGACAGTGATGGTTAAGGCTTCAAGATCTAATGGTACCTGCAAGCATCGCTGAGTTTGTGGTGGGTCCTGATTAAGTCTTGTCGGTTCAATGGGGAATGATGGTGATCGAATGTTGAAGATCAATGGTTCTCACAACATGCATGGTGGGACCTATAGAGGTAGCAGACGTAGTTAGTGGAACATGATGTCATAATGACACATGAAAATGAATGATTGTATCAAGGAAATGAGTAATGGTGTATGATCAATGGCAGTGACAAGAAGATCTGATGTTTCTCATCAATTTTATTGAGATTTTGGAGGATCTCGGCTAAGTCCCACGGGGACATAGGAAAATTGTTGAGATTAAAGAAGATCAAACCGTGCACGATGGCAACATACAATGCTAGTGGAAGGTGATGTCATGTTGATAGGTGGCATTAGCCTGCATACCCCATTGAAGACCTGCGGAGCTAGTGGGGAATGGTGAATATTGATCAAGGTTGATCGAATGGTGCACTATGCATGAAGGTTGGGACCTACGAAGGCTACACAAGATGACATATTCCATGAATGGTAGATATTGAACAAGGAATATTTGACAATGCCCACAGTGTATCTGGTGGGACCCAATAGGATGGTGACGATGACAAATTGTGACAAGGGCTGACAGGTGACAAAGAGAAATTGCTCGGCATATCAACTCACATCGTTGTTGTGAGTTGTGTGGTAATGATGTGGATGACAAATGGCAATAGCTCGCAAAACCTGAAGAAAATACAAAACCAAGTCATGCTTCTTTGGTAATTGAAGAGTCATTCATTGTTTTTTTGAAATATCACTATCTTTCCCTCCATTTTAAACACCCACTAAAACAAGAATGGAATGTCAAAGGTCACTTACCATATGAAACTTCTATAGGAATCCAAATTTATAAAATGAATATTAATTCTTATTTTAAAGTTCCTTCTAACATGCCAATGGACCCCTTAAAACCATCAAGCCTTGAAATTATATAATACAATACTTTCAAAATCACATTAAATACATAGTTTATCTCTAATTTTTTAAATGAATTCCAAGTATTGGTAAATAAATATTTTATCCTTAAAACACTCCACAAGATGCTCTTGAAGCTCCAACCCACACCAAAATGCAAAAATTAAACATGAAAAGAAAATAAATATTTTTTAGGCAATGCAAGATCATTTGTAGACCCAGATGCTCCTACATCAAAGGATTATTAAACAACATAATTTTTAGGAATGTGGAGGATAAAATGGATCCCTAAGAGTTCATGATGAAGGAAAAATTCATTATAATAATTCCACTACAAATACAATGAGTGAGTTTCTAGATGCTATGAAGAAATAAATAACTATAGCTTTACTAGGTATGAAACCTTTTTCAAGGTTACAAACAATGGAGAGATAATTTAGAGGTGGAAAACTCAATTGGTACTTGTACAATAAATTCTTGAATTAGGTAATGTTCTCACAACTATTGCTTATATATTATGATGGATGAAATTCCGTTCATTCCTTTTACATCATTGTGGAGAGATAATTTGATAAGGTCAAGTAAGAGATTCAAGGTAGTGGAGACATGTAAGAAAAATTAAAGAGATTAAATTACACATCAAGTAAGAGATGAAGAAAAGGAGTGGCTTATGTTAAAAGTGCATAAAATTAGAAAGGAAGATACGAGATTTTAGTTGCAAGTTTACTAATAGATCAATAATTGATGAGTTGTAGAAGAATAGTTTTTCTTTGAGTAGGATATTATATATTTGTAACCTTACGAGTTTTATGTAGGGGAATTATGACAAACTTATCGTGAATGGTTATTTTCATTTCCAAAAAATTAGAATTTAGAATTTTTTCCATCAATTTTTAATAGTTGTCCAACCCATTGCCAATGGATTAATACATATCCAATAAAGGACATAAAATTTAGTGCACTTCAACTTAGTTGGGTTTCTTCCTTAATTAATGTGATCACATTGGACCTTGATTAGAAAGGGAATTTATTATTTTTGAAATTGGATATTCATGGAACTATTATAGTTTTCTAGAAGGATCCAAAAGGGATTTTGGATCAAGTTTTGATACATAAGTTTGAGCAACACCATTGTGTTAGTAAATAAAATAGTAGAAGAGGGAAATAGAGAGAGGTGAGGGAATATATGTAGTAAGATGAAATAAAGAGAAGAGAGAGAGGGAAATAAGGTGAGAAAATATTATAAGTGTTGGTGTTTTTTTAATACCCAAGCTGATCTCACAAATAACCTATAGATTTTCCATTTCCAATGGTCAATTATCTGGAGGTATTGGTCAACGAATAGGTGAAAGTTTCCAAAACATTCCCTATACACTTTAGACTCTGCAAAACCTGGGAGGGTGATCCCTACAATATAATTTAAGATAGTCTTGTGCCAATTACCTCATACATTGTAAAATAATAGGTATATTCTCTTGTATGTTGCTTGATAGATGAAAAAACCTCAAAGATTTGGCTAATCCTTTACAACATTTAACATTCTAAAGCATGTGAATATGGTAGAACTTCACTCCAACATACATTTTTGAATAAAAAGTAAATATTTAATTATTTGAATATATTTATTTGTGAATGATCATGAAGAGGCAACACAGACACAATTTAAAATGATTAGTGTTTTATCCTAGGGTATGGGGTCTAAACCAAATGAAATTGAAAATGCATGACAGTGTTCACCTAAACACAACAAAGCTACTTAATGATGCATTACACTGTTAAACTCAAAATTATAAACTAGTAATACTTATGAAATCCTTGCATAAATTCACACAAATCTTTATCGATGTTAAAGAAAATTTAACTCATTCTTTGAACGAGTACATTAACAATAAATAAACATTCAAATGAAAGACAATGAAGATGAACTAAAAGATCTTTGATCCATTTCATTCATAATTCATATGAAATATAAAATAGGAGAATGTTGGTTTTGAAAGTGTGTCATTATATTCCATAAGTAATAGAACTATCATATAACAATAAAAAATACAAAAGACTTAGATTCAAAACCTAAAAGAAAAATAAAAAATGAATTCATTGCATTCAATATTACAAGAACTCTCCAAAAATTCAATCAAACACTTACATGGCCTTGAATTATCTTTTATAAAACAAGGGATCAACAAGCTTTGGGCCATACACATGTCACATATTCATTTGAAATTCATTTACATTTTAAATAAAAGGTGCAACTACAGGTTCATGGAGGGAATATTTCAAGGAAAGAACAGATACAATTTTTTTTTGCATTCATCATTCTTTCCTAAAATATTTGAAGTTGTTGGTTGGCACTTTTACCACTTCCTTTCTTCATTCTTCGTACTGTAGACCTGGGAAAGCTGAGATGGAAGATGAGAAAAAAAGCTTGTTGTCCAAGAATACAAAAGCCTTTGTTGTAGCTATTGAAAAACCCTTTGAACTACTAATTTCACAAAATAGATAAAATTTGTTGCCACATCATCATAGAAGAAAGCTTACAAGTCAGGAATTCCATTATACTTCTTATCCCAAGCAATATAATCCTCTTATAAAGGCTAATTGAAGGCCATGAACTCATCCAAATTTGTTTTGTATGGGCCATACCTCTTCATTGTCTGACTTACATCTTTATCAAACTCCTCTAGGAATGTGCTAGTGATAAACAAGTTATTCATGTTGTTCTTCAACATGTCTATCTTGACATCTCCATGCTCACAAATAAAGATAGCCTCTACAACAATGACATCATCCATATGAGCTCTCCACTATTCATATGTTTTTGACAACTCCATTATTATCAAGAGTTTCTGGCAAGAGGCCAATATCATTCTCATCAAACTACTGGAGCAATGCTCTGGTCCTCTTCTCAAGTGGATCCACTAATCCCTAGCAATCAAAAATTTATTTCACCATCTTGTAAGTAGGGGAAATTTGTATTGGCTTGTTGACCTCATGAGTGGATCTTATAACCATTATTTTTAATGCACTTAGCCTAGGGATCCATTTTAGCATTAGTGGAATAGAAACTGACCTTTCTCCCTCAAAAATCTTTATTGAATTGAAAATAAAAGTGTAATATTTGGCTATGGAGATAGCCACCCAAGACCTAAAGGCCTGTGGAGAGCACAAAATACATAGAAGATCAATATGATAAGAGTAAATTGTATTCCTATCAATGAATGCAAAAGGAGTGAATGTAGGTGTGTTGTACATTGAGAGAGACCCCTTGGTTATATAGCCAAGGTGAGATGCAAGATGTCATAGGATTATGACAAGTGTCTTAATCATATGACATGAGACAACTTGACATAACTACCTAGGTCACATGTGTTAGTTGTCAAAGTATAAGATAACAACTAATGACAACTAACACCTTCTAGAAAGAATCTTAGGACCTAAGTAAACTTAACGTGTGAATTTTTCCCCTAAGTCCCTAGTAAGTGGAATAACTAGGTACAAGACATTTATTCACACCAACAAAAAGAATAGTTTGACTGAAAACTATTCACTCTCTGTATTGCTTTCCCTAAACAATGCTCTAGGATATTTGAAACAATAAGAATATTGTTATCCTCATATAATGCAAATAATTCTTCGTATGCTTCCAACTGTTGAATAAACTCTCTTCTACTTACTCTTCTTCTTAGAGGAGGTACAACTGAGGTACTTGGGGTAAGATGTGAAACCAGTACATCTTCCTCATTGTATACCACTATTTCCATAAATGGTGGAGGAGGTGAATGAACAAGAGGAGGTGGTGGAGAGGATCGAACATTGACTTACATCTGTGGCACATGTGGGACTGATTGCACTTGTTGTTGGCTCAACAACATCTCATTTTGTAACTCCAACTCTACCATCCTTTGTTTATCTTTATTATAAGAAATCAATAAATCATTGTACTTTTTAGTCTCCTCATCACATTTTTCTTGGAGTGACTCCACAATAGCCTTGGTGAAGTGTGCAACATTCTCTACCAATGTAGCTGCCTATACTATTGGAGTATTTGAAACCCTTTTAATTATTAGTCCACCTCTCAAATCAACAATAGGCTCTCCAACCTCAGGCTTATTGGTATTTGGGGCCAATTCCCAAATAGATAATGTGTTTCATTGAGTATTAAATTTTGACCCTTGTAATGCAACCAACACCTCCTCATTAGATGCATATACCTGTGAACTTTTCCTCCTAATGGTATCAAAAGAAATAGAACAGGATAAATCCCATTCAAGCAAGAGGAGTATGCCACTCTCTCACAAGTCTTCTTCCTTCCCCAGGTGTGAGCTCCTTTTTCTTAGCCTTCATTTCGGCCACTACCCTTTCAGATATGACTTCTCTAGGTAGTTCAGGGGACTTGGCTATTTCATCTTTCATCATGTTCAAATACTCATCTCTTTTGGTTCTCCACACATACTCATTGAATGCATCTATCATTACAAATGAATCATCAGTCATGAAATTAGTGCAGGCCTTTTCTCTAACATCATCTTCATTGTCCAATCTAGTTAACAACGCCTTTGTGAACCTGCCCTGTGGAACTAGCAACTCTACCCCTCTTGTAGGTGATGGCATGTTTTGCATTATATCATCAGAGGTCATGACAACCTCATCATATGAGTGTAGAGGGTATTCTACTAACCTTGGTGCTTGTCCAATTTTTTTCCTCTTAGGAGAGGGATCTATTGGTGGTGAATCCAAATCAATAACTTTGTGAACATGTTATGGAGGTGGTGGAGATGGTGGAAAGAGTGGCATAGGGGAAGATGGCCTAGACTCCTCAAACTATGTAGGAGTGGCAATTGTTTGTTCTTTTCTCACAACCTTGATGAAGGGTACTCCCCTTACAATCTAAAACTCACAAAAACATGTAATGGCACAAAAAAATGTAAGAAGGAAATAAAATATTTTCTATTATGACTTAAATGAAAATGAAATTACAACATTATATTTTCCATCACATGGGCTTTCTAATTACATAAATCTACAAGTTTGCAAATCGGAGCCACCATCTACTCTGCTCTCGCCTCTCCTCTATAGTCCCCCTTTACATCCTTTATTTGGAAGGTGTAGCCGCCCTAGAATCTTCTAGAAAGTGTAAGCACCCTAGAATCTTTTGGAAAGTGTAACTTCCTCAGGAAGATATTTTGAAATTTTATTAATTTTGGTATTACAACTTCGTGGGGTCATAACTTTTGATCGAACCATCAAATTTTATATTATAATATGTTTTCAGAAAGGGATCGAGAAATATTGTGCCAAAAATTAGGGCCTAAAGGCCATCCACTTTCCTTTTCCACCAATTTTTAGGCCCATCCAAAGCCTCTAGTGCCTCAAAATTGACCTCAAAGATTTTACTAGTATTTTCAAAATTTACAATTTTAATATCTCTTGAATGAACAATGGTTTTGAAGTGATTTCTTCGTCATTGGCTTCAATTTACCATTTTGGAGGTCTATGTAAGATTTTTTGTCTAACTATGCATAAATGTAAACTTACAAAAATAGTAACCCTACCAAATTTAGCCCTTATTGAAAAGAAACAACATTTTTTTGGGTGATACAAGATTGCTCTTACACCCTGGATGCTCCTACATCAAACACCTAGGGTAACTTGAAAAGTGACCCTATCACTTCTCAGGAGTTATAGGGAAACCAAGACGGTTTACCTTAGACTCAGATAACCATGATGAATCTTCAATAGGCCTTCCTCTCCATTTCACCAAGTACTCTACATATTCCCTATTTCTTGTGCTTCTTCCCACACGGCTATCCAAAATGTCTTCTATCTCCTCCTTTTCTGAAGTAGGTGTTGGAATGTTCCACTGTGCCTCTATTATTTCTTCATTAATTCCTCCCTCATGATATTCTATTAAATCTGAGATGTTAAACATAGGTGAAATATGAATTCCATCAAGAAACTCTACCTCATATGCATTTCCTAAATCACGCTTCTTCAGGATCTTGCATGGTCCAAACTTCTTCATCTTCAACTCGTTGTATGTACCAACTAGAAACCTTTCCTTTCACAAATGAACCATGACTTCATCCCCTACTTGGAACTCATTATACCTCCTTTTTTGATCTTCCTTAGCCTTATACTGAGAGTTCATCTTATTGATATGCTTCTTCACCTCATCATGTAAATTCTTCAAGTACTGAACAAAATCTTCAACCTCAACACTACTCTTCTCTCCTTTATGCATCTTTCTCAGTTCAGAAGCATTCCTCGGATTACTCCCATATACAATCTGGAATGGTGATTTACTAGTGCTCCTGTTGAAAAAATTGTTATAAGAAAATTCTTCCTATGGTAAAATCAAATCCCATCCCTTTGGTTTATCTCCTACTAAGAATATTAGCAGGTTACCCAAACTCCTACTGACCACCTTAGTTTGTCCTTCAGTCTATGGATGGTGAGAAGAATTGAACTTCAAATTTGTCTTCAACTTCTTCCATAATGTTCTCCAGAAATAACCAACAAATTTGGTATCTCTATCTAAAACTATACTCTTCGGTAGACCATGTAGTCTAACCACCTCTCTAGAAAACAACTCTACAATATGAACATCACTGGTCTTATGACACTGAATGAAATGTGCCATCTTTGAAAATATATCCACCACCACAAATATGGAATCATGCCCTCTTCGTGTCCTCGGCAATCCAAGGAAAAAATCCATACTAATGTCCTCCCATTGCCTCTCAGGTACAGGTAATGGCTGATACAATCCAATATTTTAACTTGTTCCTTTCACCATCTGACATACTTTGCAACTTTGTACAAAACTCTTCACATCTTGTTGTAACTGTGGCCAATAATAATTCTCCCTAAGAACCACAATGGTGTTATCTTGACTGAAATTCCCAACCAATCCTCCACTATGCTTCTCCTTGATTAGATGCTCTCTCATACAACTCCTTAGAATACACAATTGGCTTCCTCTAAACAACATTCCATCTTGGATTAAGAAATACAACCATCTTGTCCTATCCAATGTAACAAGTTCCAAACAAGCCTTCCAAACTTCTACAAATTATGGATCTTCTAGGTACAAACTCTTGAGTTCATTGATGCCAACAACCTCTATATTCATCTCTATTAACATTTTTTTCCTTCTTAAGGTATCTACAACTCCATTTTATCTTCCACTCCTATGCTTCAAAACAAAAGTATAACTCTACAAAAACTCAACCCATTTTAAGTGCCTCTGATTCAAATTTCCTTGACTATTGAGATACTGAAAATCCTGGTGATCAGTATATAAAAAAAATTCTTTTGGAAACAAATAGTGTCTCCATTTCTTCAAAGCCTGAACTATAGCATATAATAGGCAACAGGCTTACCTTCTTGACTCAAAACAAATCCTATGGCAGTGCCACTAGCATCACAATCTACCTAAAAGACCTTATTGAAATTTGGAAGTGCCAAAACAGGTTGCGTTGTAACTTTCTTCTTCAACATATCAAAACTTTTTGCTACTCTTGTAGTCCACTTAAACTCTTTTTTATCCCCTCTCATTGCTTCAGTTAGAGGTGCACAAATACTACTAAAACTCTTGATAAACTTTCTATAAAAACTTGCTAGACCATGAAATGATCTTACCTCTGTAACACTCCTAGGGGTAGGCCATTCAATGATAGCTCTCACCTTCTCTGGATCCATTTTAAGACCCTCTGCTAAGACAAAAAATCCCATATACACCAACTCCCTTTTTACAAATCTACATTTCTACAAATTAATCAACAACTTCTCCTCCCTTAGCTTCTCAAAAACTTTCCGGATATGCATCAGGTGCTCCTCCAATGTCTTATTGAAAATCAAAATATCATCCAAGTAAACAATAAAAAAATTTCCTAAAAATTCTTTTAATACCTCATTCATAAGTCACATAAATGTGCTTGGTGCATTGGTTAGCCCAAAAGGCATGACTAACCACTTGTACAAGCCCTCCTTGGTTTTGAAGGTTGTCTTCCATTCATCTCCTTCTCTAATCCATATCTAGTGATATCCAATTTTCATATCTATCTTTGTGAAGTACTCAGCTCCACTCAAATAATCCATAATGTCATCCATTCCTGGCAAGGGAAATCTATACTTGATGGTGATCTTGTTGATGGATCTAGAGTCGATACATATCTACCATTCCCCATCCTTATTTAGTGCTAGTACTATAGATACTACACATGGACTCAAACTCTCTCTGATCAATCCCTTCCGCAACAACTCTTGAACTTATTTGTTCAACTCTTCAATCTCTGCTGGAGTCATATGATGAGCTTCCTTATTTGGCAAACTAGCTCCAGGAATTAGGTCCATCTGATGACTAATATTTCTTATAGGAGGAAAACCTTCAAGTACGTTATCAGAAATAATAGCTTGAAACTCATTCAACAAATCTAAAGCTTCTATAGGTAACTCAGTAGTATCTTCTTTATCAACTCTAGTGATCAATGAAAAACACATATGCTCATGCCTCATACCTTCTAGGAACTTTCTTCCATCAACCAAACAAATTCTTGCATTATTGCATACCTTTTCCTTTGCCTCCTTCAAGGGCTTTAACTTATGACGAACTCCATCCTTTGTTAAAGAATAGGTGTTGGCATGTCCATCATGTATTGCTCGTTGATCAAACTGCCACGGTTTGCCTAACATATGACAAACATCCATAGGCATAATATCACATAATACCTCATCATGGTAATTTCCAATCTTGAACTGTACTAGACATTGTTCATTTACCAAGGCTTTATGGTCCTTTTGCAACCAAGCAATCTGGTATGGGTTCGAATTCCTTTTTCTCTCCAACTGCAACTTACTAACCATTTCTTCTGAAACAAGGTTATTAGTACTACCTCCATCAATAATAACATTCCAAACTTTACCTTCATAGTTACATCTAGTGTGAAACAAATTCTTCCTTTGAGTTGGCTCTTTCTCTTCATTCAACAAGGCTCTTCTAGTAACAAGAACCTCTCCTCTTTCTGCATCCTTAGAATGTGAAGACTCGACATCTTCATCTACATGTGCAACTCGTGCATTACCCTCAGGTCTTCTATTTGTCCTTCCTTGATGTTGAGGACACTCATATGTCCTATTCCCTTCTTCTTTGCATTGGAAATAGGTGTCATGAAAGCCTCCTCTCCCTAGTCCTCACCCAGATCTTCCTCTTCCTCTTTGGTCTATATTATGAGGATTATAGGTTTTATCTCCTTTATGGTTCTAACTGCTACTAGATCCTTCACCCTTCTTTTGGTCTTCATTTCAACCTCCATATGACTATCCACTAGTCCTTCCACCATGACCTCCACCTCTTTGCTTACTTTCAAACCTCCTATTCAACTTCTCTTCTAGCTTCAAAGCAAACTGATATGCATCTTCAATGGTAGCCATTCTTACCAGACTTAGCTCTTCTTGAATGCTCAGCTTCAACCCATTTATGTAACAGGAAACTCTCTCCTTGTTGGCCTCAGAATGACCTATTTTGATTAGGACTCAGTAGAATTCTTCCATGTACTCTTTAACAGATTTTCCTGATTGTTTTAACCCTTCCATCTTCTTCAACAAATCCAACTCATAGTCCCCAGGAATGAACTATCTTTTCAATTTTTCCACCATTCGATCCCATCTTGTTATTTTCTCTTTTACTCTTCTATTTCTTTCCAACTAGACTTCTTTCCACCATATGCTAGCATGGCCTTTCAATTTGGCCTTTGCAAATTTGACCCTATCTAGGTCTTCTATTTCCTCATACTCAAAATACTCTTCCATGTCATTGATCCAATGGATCAACTCCTCTAGATTTAGGTTTCCAAAAAAATTAGAAACTTCTATCTTTGGCCTCTTTCCAATCTTGGAAATGGCCCTAATTAGTGTGACTTCTCTAGGATCCATTACATCCTGTGCTTCCTCTTTGAATAGCTCCTCATCTTCAACCTCATCCTCACTTTCATCTCTTCTTTTGACATCAACTCCCCTATGTAGCTCCTCTTGCAGTGCTTGAACTTGTCTTTGGAGGGCTCTAAAACCCTCTTCTATTATCCCAACATTTCTCCCACCATAGTTTCTTCGTAGAGGCATCTTTTTCTCGTAGACCCACAACCACAAGTCCTGGTGCAAACTACCTCATGTTCGGCAATCTATTTACACACTTAGGAAAACCCGCTTTGATACCACTTGATGAAGGGTACTCCCCTTACAATCTAAAACTCACAAAAACAATAGGTAATGGCACAAACAAAATGCAAGAAGGAAAGCAAATATTTTCTATTATCACTTAAATGAAAATGAAATTGCAACATTATATTTTCCATCACATTGGCTTTCTAATTACATAAATTTGCAAGTCTACAAGTCAGAGCCACCATCTACTCTGCTCTCGCCTCTCCTCTATAGTCCCCCTTTACATCCTTTATGTGGAAGGTGTAGCCGTCCTAGAATCTTTTGGAAAGTGTAACCACCCTAGAATCTTTTGGAAAGTGTAACTTCCTCAAGAAGATATTTTGAAATTTTATTAATTTTGGTATTACAACTTCGTGGGGTCATAACTTTTGATCTGAATGTCTGATTTTCTATTATAATACCTTTTTGGAAAGGGCTCGGGAAATCTTGTGGCAAAAAATAGGGCCTGAAGGCCATCTACTTTTATTTTCCACCATTTTTTAGGCCCACCGGAGGGTCTAAGTGCCTCAAAATTGACCCCAAAGATTTTACTAGGATTTTCAAAAATTACAGTTTTAATATCTCTCGAATGACAAATAGGTTTTGAAGTGATTTCTTTGTCATTGGCTTCAATTTACCATTCTGGAGGTCTATGTAAGATTTTGCATCTAACTATACATAAATACAAACTTACAAAAATAGTAACCCTACCAAATTTAGCCCTTATTGAAAAGAAACAACTTTTTTTTGGGTGATGCACGATTGCTCTTGCACCTTGGATGCTCCTGCATCAAACCTCCTTTTGTCTTCTTCTTTCAGAGAAGACATAATATGTTTTAGGTGGTTGGTATGAAGGCCTCTCCTCAACCATGGGGGATTTCCCCTTATCCTAAACTTCAATCTTATCCCAGAGTTGTCCCACAACTCTATCAAACATCTACAATATAGTCTCAATTCCTAGTGTCAGATCTATAATATCCATATAAGTTCCCCTAAAATTGGAATTATTTTCCTATATTTCTTTATCCAATTTAGCAAATTCCAACCATTTCACATTTCTATCCTCTTCCTTCTGTAGGTCAAACTCATTCTTGATGATATCTTCAGGATAATCAAAGACATGACAAAACTTACTTGACTTGATCCTCATTTTCAAAGCCACAATAAAATCTTTAGGTTCATGATTTCTTTCTCTAAAAGTCTTCATCTTCAAAGGTGAAATCACGTTGAAGATATTCCTCTATACCTCCTTTATCATTACAAAGTTTGAAAAGACAGTGTATGTAGGGAAAAGAGTTTCCTTTTTCTGTCCTATCAAAAATACATCTTCAACTTGTCCAAGTTGCCACATAACTTCTAAGAAACCTATTATGAGTGGCACAACCCTTGGTAGCACATGTGGAGCTACATTAGTATCATATACTCTCAGAATAATGTAGCTAGGATGAGGAATGACATCCCCCAGTTATGATCAATGCCATAGTCAGGCCTTCTCTCCTTGGGTCTTAGGAAGTCATGCAATTTTCTAGGAATTCTTGAGAGATATCTCACCAATTTCCCCTTTAACTTTACAAAAAAAATATTTGAAAAAGCAACAAAACTAGAATTGTGATCATGCTTATCTAAATGATGAGTACAACATTGGATCAGAAGTGAATTATTGTTCTCAACTTTCAAATTCAATGACATGTCTTTCCCAAACTCCTTCTTTCCCTTAGCCAAAATCATGTGGTATAATAATGAGTACCACCAAAATCTTACTTTAGTCTCACCATTTTTTAGGGCTATTAGGGCCTTGTGAATTTCATCAGACAAGTAAGTAGCAAAGTCATACAATTTTTTTACTATCACATGTTGGATATTGGCTTCCATAGACATGTAAGCCATTATAATTCTTTGTGGAGGGTCAAAGCTTAAAATTTGACATAATGTTTGGAAATTTTTGACAAAGTAGTATTCAAACATATTAGTTGGAAATGGCTCTTTGTTAGCAGATGTGAGCTTCTTTTTGATCCCTCCCTTTACCTTTATCATGAAATTTGGCAATGTTGTTACTCTGAAGGTGTTCTTGTTGGTTTCATGTTCCTTTCTTAGAGCTTCAATGTTGATTGGTTTAGTTGCATCAGGGTTGAGGTTGAAAATCTCAATAAATTCTTCTCAACTCAGCTTCACCATCTCAATTCCAACAATTGACTTTACAACCCTAATGTTAGGGTCATAGTTTGCAACAATGACCTTGACCAAGTCCATGTCCAAATAGACATTTGGTACTACAAGATTTCCCATGTCCAATATCCAACCATTGCAAGTAGAAACACTGTCATTTCTCCTCCCGAACCAGTACTTAAACAATTCCCATCCTGATACATGTTTCAAATCTGCATCCCTTATGTCATATTGTTTTATCTATAATGCCCTTTTCTATTCCTTGGCCTTGGAACATCAATTTACCTTGAATTTTATCCATGGTCAAACCTGAACCCTTTAATTGGTTTAGCACATCCTCATGAAGGCCTATCTTTGAGGTAGAACCAGAGGTTTGGGCCTTTGGGGGTGTCATTCTCAATAATTTCATAACCTAGGGCTTTCTAAAATGTAGTTTAGGGTTTTTGCAAGGAGGTTCAGGTGTGGGCTAGTAATTTCATAACCTAGACACAAAATAAGAAAATGCATGTAATTTCATAGGAAATTAGACACACAGAGGATGTAAATTTAACTTACTCGTGTTTGAATTATGGAAAACCCCAATCCTTGGTCACTGAAAGCTTATACTCCATAGGAACAATCTTCAAATCTCTTCAAGATGCTTTGGTAACTTGAATTATGCTTTAAATCCCAAATTTATGGTTGAAAAGTCCTTTAATTTGATGAGAAAACACCATGTCTGCCATTACTGCTCACTTGCACAAACGAGAACAACTCGATATCAACCTAGTTTCATATTTTTAAATCATAGTTGTTGATCTTGTGATGTTCTAGATCATCAAATGACTTAGATGAAGTCAATTGAGTTTGAAAACTTTACTCAAATTGACTTCAACATCGAACCAATGAGAAAATGCCATGTGGAGAAGCCTAGCATTGTCATCACGGGTCCCACCTTGCTTAGAAATGTTCCAAGGATACTGAAATTTCACTTCCCCGCTATCCCACATGCATTTGTTGGGAAGCAGATCAAGGGTTGCAGGATAGTGAGAAAAGCTACCAAATTGCTCCATGTTTCATACTTGTGTGCCCTTTAACCTTCTAAGCTTATGCCCATACTTAGAAACCTTTCAACATATGTCTTAAATCTTTGCAAGATGGACATCTGAGATTATATCGTCTCAATCACTTTTTAAACATAAAGTTTCAAATCCCTTTAGTAGCATGACCCTTAGCTTTCCTTAAGTCACCTAAAATATCTGGTAAAATATTTTCCTCCTGCAATAGTTCATTGAATGCTCCAGATATTACCACATGGAAGCCTCCCACTGTCCCCCATAGAATCAAGATCATAAAAAGGACTCATCAACAGGATGGTAGGGGACGTTTGAGATTAATTCAATACAACACATATGATCCCTTAGATCTTAGGTCCACCACCATCACCACTTTAAAAGCTTGAGAGACCCACCAAAAAAACTTGACACACGACATATGCTCATTATCCCCCACAACCTTTTATGGGAATATTTTAATAGTGTGGGCTAGTGGGAATCTAATAAGATGTGAACACTTGTTATATGTGGTGCCAAGCCAAACATAACATAAGGCATTTGACACACATGCACTTAAATTGTGGCTTAAAAGGGGCCATCTCTAGGTTGACACAAAAGGTTACAGTTAAATTATTCTCAGACCTAGGTTTAAAACATAATGTGAAATTATAACATTTATAGCTTGTTGCACTTAGGACTCAAACAAATATTTTAGAATGAATGCAACTAGTTAGACTAGGATAAAAGGTCCAGTTATCAAATGATGAAGATGGCTTAGGTTGTTTCTTAACAAACCAAAAACCATCTATTGTAGGTCAATGAAAAATTAGAAGAAAAGGTTAGGATTTGTCACTATTAGGGTTTTATGAGGGTTTTAGCTCTAAAGATGAACCCTAATGAATGAAACAAGGAAACCTAGCTTGTAGATAACTAGTGAACGACAATTTTTTTTAAATATAACCATGAAACCACAAAAATTTCAAAGTCCTATCAAGAATATTGAGAGGATAAAAATGAGAAGATATAAAATCCATCAAAAAAATGAATGAAATCGATGAATTCCATATGAAATCATGCATCAAATAGAGAGGAGATAAAGAGGAGGAAGAATGAGATGTGTACAAGATTAAAAAATGGTGTAAATTTATAAGCTCCATTCCAAAGGAATTATATTTTTGTCTATAAGTTATAGTAGAATGTCGAAGGGAACACAATTTGAGATAGGCTCAAAGACCAAAAATGTGTACATTTTGGGCATATAATAATGGGTAAGGAAACTATTGAGGTACTATTAATAGGTAAAGGAGTATCTCATCTTTCTAAGAAGCATATTTTGTCTTTATTTATTACATATACTTAAGTGCAAGTCTTTTGGAATAAATCAAGCTTTTGGGGATTGTGCCATAGAAAAATGGCCCCTTGACATTTTCATGGCCTTTTAGGTCTTGTTTCATGATGTTTGGTCCATTTTTATTTGATTTTATATTGTAATATGGCTTGAACATGCATATTTATGTACTAAAATTCAAATAATGATGTCTTGTGAAGGTGTTGTAAAACATTTCTACACTTGTCTAGACTCTATTCATTACAATTCACCTAAAAATCACCTTTTCATCACCAATCAAGTCCTATTTTGAAGTATTGTAAAGTCTTGTAACAAGATTTCACGCTTTTCTAGGCACAACTTCACTATTTACACCTTTCTTATGCTTTATTTGACCCTTTTATGCCCTTATAAGCTTTAATTAAGTGTATTTTTTAATGCAAGCCCGATAAACAACATTAAATACAAGATAATTCCTGACACCCATTTTTAGATCCTAGCTGATACCCATTTGTCATGGGTGGCAAATGAGTCCCCTTTAGCTCCAAATTCAAAATATTTTCAATTTCCTTTCAGTTTTTTATTCAAAATCACTTGATGTCGGCCTATGATGAGGTATTAACGGGTTACTAAGGCACAAGAATGTATAAATAAGTATTTTTACATCTATTCTAACCCCCATTCATCAAGTTCAGCTCATTCACCTCTTCATAAAGCATTCAAGCACTTTACAACATCAAAATTAAGCACTATTCAAGCATTGTGGAGCATCCATTGATACAACTTCATATTTTCATCAACAAGGGTTTGGTAAGTTGATAGCATTTGCATGTTATTTGTTTATTATTCTCTTGCATTTCATTTTTTTATTAAGGGTTTGATTACCAAAGTGGGGTTTGACCAAGGAAAACCCCTATTTACTAACCCTCAACCATTTTCCCCCTCTTTCATGTGTGTTTGCAGACCTAGGTATGTATATTTAACAAGCATTTAGGTGATTAAATATTGGTCAACAATTCAACTAGGTGATTCAAGTCAAATCAATCATATTTCAAGCTTGGAGAAGGTTTTTTTTCTGTTTCCTGTAAAATTGACTTGGGCAACCCGACAAGCAGACATTTCCAGATTTGGTGTTGTAGAGTTGTCTCGATTTCTCATAATTTTGGAAGACGTTCACCACCAATGGAAAATGAGTCCCAATTAAGACTAAAAATCTAGATTTACTGGCCAGTTAAGGATCTCGACGATTCGAGCTTTTTACATCCAATAGATTTCACCGATTGAGTAGGACTAATTGGCTGCAGATGAGTCCCAGCAATTGATTTTAGTAATTTCAAAGCTGACGTTCAAAGAGCATTCCAAATTCCTTAAATCTTACCTAGATGCACTCACAGTTCAACCTTTCTCTTTATGTTTTGCATTTCATCCATTCTTAGTTCATTGTTTGCATATCATAGTGTGTTTTCCAGCATAGTTTAAATCTTAGTTTTTCATTCATAATCAGTCATATAGATCACTTACTTGCATTTAATTCACTTCATTTAGCTTAGATAACATCATACATAACATAATTTGAATGAACCCTTAGCATTTTTGGCCCTACCTCTCTCCTTTTAGGTGAAAAACCCTAGAAGAGTTAGAGAAGTGCATTGGTGCCAAAAATCTACGGTTCAGGGATTTAAAAAAAAGAGGTTAGACACCCTAATGTATTGAAAACTTGTAACAAAAATATATTCTTTTTTTGAGAATTCAATAAAAAAATATCATTTTACTATAGCCATGTTTGTGTGATTGATGTTGATATATGATTGTGTGCCTAATTCAACTATGCTTGTCCCAATTTTTTGACTCATTTATGTAGTGAGCCTTCTTGTGGTGATATTATAATATAAGTGTAAGAGTGGGTTGTTTAGGGTTCCATGTATGATTTATATTGTGGTTTAGGAGTCATAAATATAGATGTTTATATGTATGTATTGATTTGATATATTGTGGAAGTACTTGTGCATGATATTATAACTTGTAGCCATAGGGATTAATATGAACTTTTATTACAATACATACAATAGGTATGAAGTTGATTGAGTGTGTATGAAACTACTTGTAGCAATATCTAGGTGTTTAAATAGCAAGCTACCCTATAAAATTACTATTATTTCCAAGTGGTTGTGTATAGTGAGGTTAGAGTAATCTTGGTGCTCTAGGGGATATGTGGTGCCATCAAGGTGATAAAATTCCATTTGTCTTTTAGCCAATTTATTTTCATATGTTTTGTTTCATGCATTAGTTTATTTCTACTATTATAGAGATTAGTTACATAAGCATGTATTCAAGCAAAATAAAAGTACAAGCATTTTACAAATTCTAAGGCATTCACCTAGATAAGGCCATAATTTTTAGCACATTGGTGAATTAATTCTTAGAATCTTCAACAACATAATTTTTCATTAAAAAAATTGAACTATGCATCATATTTAATTTATTTAAAATATGCAAAACATTAATTTAAAAATTATTATTATATTCTTAGCTTTAAAATCCTTACATAGAGTAATTGTTAAATTATTTATTCTAGGTTAATCATAATGGAAATGTTTGTTTTGATTATAATAATTCAAAATAAGAAATTTAATTTTAAATAATTTATAAAATATTAATAGATCATGAATATAAATATTTTAAACTTCTAATAATATGTCCAAATATATATATTTAAAATAATCAATAATAGGAAATAATATTTAAACTAAGAACAAGTTTTACGATTTATTTAAGAGGATTTTTTAATTTAAAAAATGTAATAATTGTAATGGTGGAAAACACATCTTGATGTATTTTCCTTTTAGTTTTTTGTTTAAATTGGGGCAATGCTTTAATGGATTTATATAGTTATAAATGATGCACTTTTGTACATATAGTTGAGACCATATACATATTATTGATTGCATTTACCTTTATACTTATGTACATGCAATCCTAATCTAAATGGCTTACTTATTCAATTTTGATCATTAATTCATTCATTATTCATAATTCAATCCCATCAAACATAGATCCAACATGGTTGTTTAACACAAGCATGTCTATAGATGCAAGGTCATTCTCCTAGTCCCAATCTTGATCCATTGAAATGTAAAAATCAAAAGCAAACATTTAGCCAACTAGACCAATCTTTTTGGTCCACAGACAAATTTGCACAAGGCTTTATAATTTGGTGTTATTTTCAAATATGTTAATTATCACAATAACACTCATTTCAAATCTATAGTCAAATTAAGCAAAAAATGTACCATATATGATCACACTCATTCTACTACATTTGAATAGCCCAAGAATCATTCTTGAATTCATGTGTATGTTTTAAGTGTATCGATTATCAAAATATTTTAAAACACTATCAATTTGATAGAAAAAGTTTGAAAGTGCAAAACAATTTTAGAGGTATAGAGGGAGTTCATAGCTCCAAACTAGATCCAAAACAATAAAGATGATCCAACATAGAATAGAAAAATGTTAAAATTATGATCCAGATATATGATTGTCGAGAGCATTCCCAAATTCTAAGATACATCAATCTCATTATCTTCATCCATTGACACATAATATAAAGTTACAAAATTAAATAAAATCTTTCCTTATTAATTACTAAATATAATAGAATTGTATATAATATCTAATATAACTTAATCAAATATTATTCTGTTGGTGTGAAGGGCATAAATTTTTTCCTCAACTCTACGTCAGGAGAGAAACACAACATCAATTATTTAACGAAAAATTATGTGCCTACCAATAACAAAGTCAAACAAAGCGAGTGGAGTCGAAATTCTTTGCGTTCACAGCTCTTAAATAACAGACGTCGTTTTAACGGCCTTCGACGGTCAATGGAAAATTTGAAATTTCATTCAAAACCCATCGGAGAAATTCGAACACGTGACCGACTAGTTGTTAAATACCTTTTCACTGAATAAAGTCTTCTTTTTATTGAGAAAAAATGCAGATTACAATGATTTTTCATTGAATAAAGTTTTATTTTAACAATTGGTTACAATGTTTAATGTTTACATTTGTTCGAAGGTTTAGAATCTAGAACTGTTGTAAAAGTATTCATCATTCTACAAATAAGAATGAAATATAAATAAAAAAATATTATTTGTTATATAGATGAGATGTAAAATTGTTATCGATTATTTGATTATTTAATTGGATAATATTTATATAGAATAAAATGGGAGTGTCTTTCTTTTTTCCAAGGTGTAACATCATGATATTAAAAATGACTTATTTTCAAAATATTGATTTTTAATATTTGAATCTTGAATATACTTGTTAGGTAAATAATTATTTTCCATTCCTACCTTTAAGTGTGATTTAAAAATAGTCCAACTTAAATTAAAGAATTGAGGTTGCTAAATTGAAAAAAGAGGATCTATAGTGTGCCTAGTTCTTGCCAATTTGAAATGTTGATGGATGTTGGTACTAATGTTTATGATCAACAATTAGAATTCAAAAAGATTTTGGATATGACAGCTAAAGCCCATCACTAATATCTACATAATACTAGAATTTTAAAAGACTAAGATATGCTACACGGCTAAGTCAATCATTTTTCCTAGCATATGATCCAATCCTTCTACCATAAATCTATTGGTGTTAGAAGCTAGTTCAATGCTCTACATAATTTGAAACTTACTTTTCGAAAAAAATTACCATGTACCTATTATTTTCCTTAGAATTTGGGATTCCCTTTTTCGTCTAACTCTTAGAAAAAAAATTAAAAAAGACAAAAAATGAAACAAGGGGTATTTACTTGCATTGTGAGAGGTATATTACCGTATTTCCTTCCAAACTATATATATATATATATCACATCACTCCACTCACCCCATATAATTATTATGGATGAAAAAATGGAGATTAGTATGAAGAAATAAGAATGGTTGTATTGAAAACTTTTTATACATAATTTCAACCAATTATATTTATAGAAAAGAGAAAGTGGCATAACAAATTGGATGAAGCCTATAGAATATTATGCATGTTAGTGTATCTTGATCTCATTTTTTATATTAATTATTTCACTACATTCAATTAGATTTTGACTCATTTAGGGGTCTTTTTTGGGAAGCAGGATACATTGCAAGGTTTTTAGTTGGAGAATAAAATTATTGGATTAAAGCTCATAAATTTAGACCTAGATCTTAATATTTTTTATTATTGTGGTGTTAGAAAGCTAGTTCAATTCTCTACATAATTTTGAAACTTACTTTTCCAAAATAATTACCATGTACCTATTATTTTCGTTAGAATTTGGGATTTCCTTTTTAGTCTAACTTTTAAAAAAATACAAAAAGGACAAAAAAATGGAAAAGGGGTATTTACTTGCATCAATGAGGGGTATATTACTGTATTTCCTTCCAAATTATATATATATATATATCCAACTCACATCACTCCACTCACCCCACATATAATTATTATGTGTGAAAAAATGGAGATTAGTATGAAGAAACAAGGGTTGCATTGAGAACCATATATACATAACTTTAACCAATAACATCTATAGAAAAGAGAAAGTGACAAAAAATGTGATGAAGCCTATAGAATATGGGTATGTGTAGGTTCATGATGGGCCAAAAAGTGGCGATATGATGGGTACGTGTAGGGTATGTGTTTGATGACTTATTTTTAACAAAATTAAATGAAATGAAAAGAGTTTTAAAGGAGATTCTCAGCTTTCCACCAATATAAATTATGCTTTACTTTGAATTTAATAAATAATTATTATTCATTTTCTATTTGAATTCACGACTAAAGTCTGATTGATAGGTTGATTGAAAAAATCTATAGCTTTCAAAGCGGTATCACATTTTTGAATTTAAAACATGTGTCACATTCTATACTTCTCATACTATGGGATTAAAAAAAAATGAATTTCATGAAGTTTTGACCAAGTTAAAGGTGGTGGACATATGAGTTTTATATTTTTTTAAAAGTTGTAATAAAAAATCATAATTAATTATTTACATGGAAAACATTACAAAATATATGCATCACATCGAGAGACATGAGTCCTCTACTTATATCTAAAATATTATAAAAATATTATCATTTTATTGTGGTTAGAGTGGTGGACAAACACCTACTTCTTATTTTTTCCTTGAAATTTAAGTACTAAGATTGAAATTTCAAATTTTTTAAATAATTTAAAAAAAAAATAAACCTAGTAGTTTAGAAACTACATTCAATTTGCTACAAATTCTATTCTTACATATTTTTGAAATAATATAGATAAATTATTCAAATTTTTACATCAAGTTGCCTAACACCTATTTTTTTGAATTTTTCACTACTCAAGGATCTGCTTTTTCCATGATGATCTTGCACATACCCATATTATACATCTTAATGTATTTTGATCTCATTTTTGACATTAAGTATTTCACTACACCCAATTAGATTTTGGCTCATTTAGGGGTCATTTTTGGGAAGCAGGATGCATTGCAAGGTTTTTAGTTGGAGAATAAAATTATTGGATTAAAATCTATAAATTTTGATAGTATCTAGGATATATTCAACAAAATAAAATCTATCATATTACAATTGACATAGTGTGGTATTGAGAAATAAAACACCTAGTTAATTATTTTCATCCCTACCAAGCTTGGTCCTAATTATTCAATGTTTGTATCTACATTATATGTGACTAGAGATGTTGTTCGTACTACATTTATGATTCCTTCACTTGATAAGTTTTCTTCATCACTCGTCAAGGAGAACAAAATTTGGTACATGTGTGTAGATTTAATTATTTCAAACCATAGTCTCTTATTGCAACTCAAAGCACTAAAGATATGAAGGTTTGAAATAACAAAGAAAATAAAAAGAAAAAATGATTTCAAGAACAATGGAAAAGAAAAACAATCATAATAATATAATGTGATTCCTCTTTGTCTTCTAAGAGGAATCATCTAAGAAGGAGAGATCAAATTTTACATATTATAATAAATAGGGAGATGAGTATTAATGTTATGTAAAATAGATTGATGAGTTGAAGCACCTTCTTTAGAAGCACAATATTTAGTTGACTTGATTTATGTCATCTAGTGCATCCTCTTCTTTGACATTATCATCACATATAAAATCAACGTCAAGTAGAATGATTTATAGAATAGATAAGATGAAAGTCAATTGAATCTTTTCATCTACTAGTATATGGTTAGGATGGTGAACTTTTTATTTGGGAGACTCACATTGCATGTCTTCATCACAAGGTATGGGGTAAAAGCACAAAGATGAGGCCACTTCTAGTGGAAGTTTTGAACTTAGAAATAAACTTGAAATTGGGAAAAATGAAACAGGGTCCCGTTATTTAGCAAACGGGATCCCATTTTGCTTTGGGGCCTTGAGCCAAAAATGGGATCCCATTTCATAAAGGCTTAAAATTAAAAAATAAAAATGGGATCTTGTTTTGAATTTTTTTAAAAAATGGGCCCAATTTTCGCTATGGTTTTTGGGTCAGTAAAAAGGCTTGGGGACCCAAACCTAAGCTTTGGACCTAGTTTGACCAACAACTTGAAGGTCACATTGTCAATGTCACAAGAAAAGAGTGACTTTGGACATATGTTTGAAGACCTTTTTTGTATAATTTTTTGACGATATTAAAACCCATTATAGTTGAGACTGTGTAGATTCAAAATATGTAATTTATTTTACAATTGGATTATTTTCTCTATTTTTCAAATACTTTTTGATGAAACTAGTCCATAAACTTGAAATATCAGGGTTTTTTAGTATTTTAATAACCTTTTATTAAAATATTTTTTTTGAAAAATGAATTGTGTCAACATTCTTCAAAAAATTCTTTTCAATTTGAAAAAAAATCAAAAAGTGATAAGTTTAGGTCATCTTATAAATTGATGTACAGGGTTTGGGACGAGTGTGACGAAGGTCGCCGAGGACTTTGAGGTGCAGAATATTAACATTCATTCTTTAGTGTGTTACAAATATTTTCCCAAAAGAAATAAAAATATTCAATTATTTAGGTCAAAATATAGATGATGTACACATCCATGGTATGGTAAAAAAAGGTGACTTTTAAACAGTGGTTTTTAGACATGCCTATTGTAAATCAATTTGTATCATCTAGGTATTAAAATAAATTACATATTTGGAAACTAGACTCCGAGTACTACATTTTATGATTAATGACCTTTTTTAAGATTCCATCTCTAAGTGCTTCAAATTTTAAGGTCAAATACAAATGTTTTTGAAAACCAAGGAAAACACTTCCACTTTTTGGCCAAAAAGTGGACTCAACTTCTTGCACACACTCTATATTCTCTTCATTTGAGACTTTTACTTAACCACACATTAATGGGAAAGAGAATATATATAATATTTTATGGGAAGGATCTACTAATATTGACGATAGGGGTAAGTGCACCAAGATGGTTCCCAAAATGGGGGCTTAAGTGGCCACTTTTTTTCTGAAATCAGGAAATACTGACCTTGGACATGAAATTGAGGATACTTACACTTAAAATGTTGAGATGGAACAAAAAGAAGGATTCGAGTGCTCTGAGTCTACTTTCTAAACTACTAATTTATTTTGAAAATGGTTGAGATTAAGGGGTTCAAATGAGAGACATATACAAATTGGTGTTTTTTTTAGTATTTTTAAAATCGCTATAGTCAAAAGTTAGGTAATAGTGGGTATGTGCAGGATCATGGTGGGCCAAAAAGTGGCAATATGATGAATATGTGGCTGATGACTTTATTTTTACCCAAAATTGATGAAATGAAAAAGGTTTTTAAAAGATATTCTCAGCTTTCCACCAATATAAATTATGCTTTACTTTGAATTTAATATGTAATTATTATTCATTTTCTATTCAAATTATGACTAAAGTCCTGATTGATAAACTGATTGAAAAACATCTATAGCTTTCAAACAATATCATATTTTTTGAATCCAAAATATGCGTCACATTTTTTGATTCACATACTATAGGATTAAAAAAAGAAAAAATGAATTTCATGAAGTTTTGACCAAGTTAAGGTGGTCAGACATACGAGTTTTTTATATTTTTTAAAATTTGTAATAAAAAATTCATAATTAATTATTTACTTGGAAAAAAATTACAAAAAATATGCATCACATCGGGACATGGGTCCTCTACTCATATCTAAAATCTTGTAAAAATATTATCATTTTATTGTGGTTAGGGTGAATTGAGCCGGAGACACCTACTTTTATTTTTCCCTGAAATTTAAGAATACTCTGCATTGAAATTTCAAATTTTCACAAATGATTTCTTTTTTTAAAAACCGAAGTAGTTTAGAAACTACATTCAATTTGCTACAGATTCTATTCTTACATATTTTTCAAATAATATAGATAACTTATTCAAATTTTTACGTCAAGTTGCCTAACTCTGATTTTTTCTGACTTTTTTGCCACTTAAGGGCCTATTTTTTCCATGATGATCTTGCACATACCCTAGTATGTAGTTGATGCATGATTTTTCTGATAATTGTTTAATGAATATTTTATTTTTTACTAATTTTCGAAGAGGACACTACCTAAAAAATATAATTTTTCCCATGCTACCCCTAAAATTTTTAAAAATAAAAAATAAAATTGTAGAACGGAATCTAGTTTCTAAAAATGTAATTTATTTGAAATTTCGATGAACGGTTAATTTATAACGAAAAAACACCAAATATTGCTTTTTGTCAAAAAAGAGACATACAAACAAAATAAATTATGGATGAATGGCTTAACATTGTCAGATAGTGAAAAAATTACATCGTTGGATAGCTAAGAGAGAACCTAACATTACCCAGATGTTTGGGTTTTTTGATATTGAGCCACGTGCAATCCTGACAGTGAGCACAAACCCGATTATGTGAAATATTGTAGAAATTACAAAAACATGTCTCTAGTCATTGGGAATTCCCTCCAAGTCTTTGGGTTGGTATTCCAAGGAAAATACCAATCCTAAGGCTTGGGGATTCCCAAAGCAAGATATAATGCGAGCGCATTATAACGCGCTCACGTTATATGTCAATTTTGACATGGTTTTTGTTTGTGGGGAGCATGTTTAGCAAGACATAATGTGAGTGGTATAACACACTCATGTTATGTCTTGCTTTATGTTAAATGCATATTGAATGTATGTTTATATATTTGTATGTTTTTATGCACATGTATGCTTGTATTTCATGTATGTATGTATGTATGCATGTATGTATCAATGCATGTATATTGTATGTATGCCTACTTGTGTGTAAGATTGTATATACGTGCATGTACATGTATGCTTGTATGTATGTAGGATTGTATGCACATATGTATTATGCTTGTATGCATGTATTTATGTATGTCTTTAGAGGGAGGGATAATTTTAAGAGAGAGAGATCTAGAGTTGTCTAGGTAGGGTGGGAGAGGG
>VDFB02353493.1:400269327-400356592 GCA_007258455.2 Sequoia sempervirens | reverse complement strand
GGTTGAGGGTTTAAGTTTGAGGGTAGAGGATTGAGGGTATAGGATTGGGGGATTAGGGTGGAGGGTCCAATGTATATGGTAGAGGGTATAAGGGTTGAGGGATTAAGGTTCAAGACAGTTGAGGGATTAGGGTAGAGAGTATACTAAGTGGTTTTAAGGGTTTAAGGGTTGAGGGATTAGGGTTGAGGGTAGAGGGTAGAGGATTGAGGGTAGAGGGTAAAGGGTTTAAGGGTTTAGGGTTTAAGGGTTGGGGGTTTAGGTTTTAGGGTTGAGTGTTTAAGGGTTTATGGGGTAGAGGGTAGTGGGTAGATGGTTTAAGGGTTGAGGGTAGATGATTGAGTGTATAGGGTTGAGGGATTAGTGTTGAGGGTCTAATGTATAGGGTAGAGGGTATAGGGGGTGTTGAGGGATTAAGGGTCAAGATAGTTGAGGATTAGGGTAGATAATTTACTAAGTGGACTTAAGGGTTTAAGGGTTGAGGGATTAGGGTTGTGGGTAGAGGGTAGAGGATTGAGGCTAGAGGGTAAAGGGTTTAAGGGTTGAGGTTTTAGGGTTTAGGGTTGAGTATTTAAGGGTTTATAGGGTAGAGGGTAGTGGGTAGAGGGTTTAAGGGTTGAGGGTTGAGGGATTAAGGGTTGAGGGTTGAGGGTTTAAATTATAAGGTAGAGGGTAGAGGGTAGAGGGTTTAAGGGTCGATGGTTGAGTGTTGAGGGTCAAGGGTTGACAATAGAGAATTGAGGGTATACGATATAGGGTTGAGGGTCCAATGTATAGTGTGGAGGGTATAGGGGTTGAGGGTAGAGGGTTTAGGGTTTAAGGGTTGAGGTTTTAGGTTTGAGGGCTGAGTGTTTAAGGGTTTATAGGGTAGAGGGTAGTAGGTATAGGGTTTAAGGGTTAAGGGTAGAGGGTTTAAGGGTTAAGGGTTCAGGGTTAAGGGTAGATGGTTAAGGGCTAAGGGTAGAGGGTTAAGGGTAGAGGGGACAGAGATAGGAGTGAGTGAGAGATAGACTTGAGTGAGGGAGAGGGGGTAGGAGGGAGAGAATTGAGAGAGATAGATGGTAGAGGTTTAAGAGTAGAGTGTTTCGAGTTTAAGGGTTTAAGGTTTAAGGGATTAGGGTTTAATGGTTAAGGGTTTAGGGTTTCCAGTTAAGGGTAGAGGGTAGAGGGGAGAGAGATTGAATGAGTGAGTGAGTGAGTGAGAGATAGGGAGTTGAGAGAGGGAGAGAATCAAGAGAGAGAGAGGGAGGGAGTGGGAGAGAGATAGAGGGTAGAGGTTAGAGGGTAGATTGGGAGAGAGATAGAATTAGGGATTAAGGGTTGAGGGTATAGGGGTTAAGGGTTTAGGGTAGAGAGGAGATAGATCAAAGGAGTGAATGAGTGAGAGAGAGGGAGTTGAGAGAGGGAGAGGGTATATGGTTATAGAGACAAGGGAGAGACTCGAGAGAGAGAGGGAGGGAGTGGGAGAGAGTGAGTGAAAGAGAGAGAGGGAGAGAGAGGGAGTGAGTGAGTGAGAAAGAGAGACTTGAGTGGGGGAGAGGGGGTAGGAGGGAGAGAATTGAGAGAGATAGAGGGTAGAGGGTTAAGAGTAGAGGGTAGAGGGGAGAGAGATCAAATGAATGAGTGAGTGATATGGAGTTGAGAGAGGGAGAGAGTATAGGGTTTGAGAGACGAGGGAGAGACTAGAGAGAGAGGGGGAGGGAGCGGGAGATAGATAGAGGGTATAATGGTTTAGGGTAGAGGGGAAAGAAATCAAAAGAGTGAGTGAGAGAGAGGGAGTTGAGAGAGGGAGAGGGTATACAGGTTGAGCGACCAGGGAGAGACTCAAGAGGGAGAGGGAGGGAGTGGGAGAGAGTGAGTGAGAGAGGGAGAGGGAGAGAGGGAGTGAGTGAGTGAGTGAGAAAGAGAAATTGAGTGAGTGAGTGAGTGAGTGATTGAGAGAGGAGTGAGTGAGTGAGAGAGAGGGAGTTGAGAGAGGGAGAGGGGGTAGGGGTTGAGAGACGAGGGTGGGACTCAACATAGAGAGAGGGAGGGAGTGGGAGAGAGATAGAGGGTATAAGGGTTAAGGGTAGAGGGTAGAGGGTAGAGGGGAGAGAGATAGAATTAGAGTATAAGGGTAGAGGGAAGAAAGAGAATCAGGGTATATAGGGTATAGGCAAAGAGAGAAAATAAATCTATTAAAAAACCAACTTTCTCATAACATGAGTGCGTTTTGAAGAAGTAGAGATATGGCCGTTTTAGGAAGAAATAATGTAGTCACGTTATAACGTGCTTGAGTTATAACATGCTCACGTTATAACATGCTTGGGTTATAACGTGCTTGCATTATAACGCACTCGAGTTATAATGTGCTCGTGTTATAACGTGCTCACGTTATAACGCGCTCACATTATAACGTGAGCACGTTATAATGCGAGAACATTATAACACAAGTGCATTTTGTGTTACACTAAAAATGGTAAAAAAACTCAATATACCTATGATCTCAAGGCCCACATTCTGCATATTCTCCTGGTTTTGTGCGTGCTCTGACAAAAAGTAGCTTTTTGATGATGTTGTGAAGTGTGCATGCGTGTTTTTCACATTCCACCACCTTTTTCATGATCTTTCTACCACCTTTGCATGAAATAGTAGAGTTTTCACATTGAAAGACATATAATATCAATTCAAGTTTGAATTCCATTGAAAATTTATATACAATTGAAGTTTGGAGGGAAACAAGCTTTTGAAAAAGTCAAATTGTTGAGGAGTTTGAAGAAAGAAGAAGCTAAGGCTACATAATTGGGTTGAAATCCTCCATTTGAAACTCTGGTTTTTTAGGTATGTGAAGTCTTTACACATTTTTTTTCATTCTATTATGGCTTCCTTTCATTTTTGTTATTTTGCATATTCCATGTTGATCATTGTTTGTTTGTCATTATAACCTTAGGTAGTCAATGTACATTTTAAATTACACAATTATATACACTTTCCAATTACATTTTTAAACCACATCTCTTTGAGGCATTTTGTTATTTAACAATTGACTTACCTTGTGTATACTTCCACATTTTGTATACACATATATATGACATACATTTTAAGGAAGTAAAATAAAGCATCATTTCTCAATCCTTTATTATAGAAGTGCATACCACTCTCTGAAGCTTTCATTGAGGTATTTTGTCAAAATATTATACCAAGTAGCTCATTGCCTTGTGTATGCTACCAAATTTTCCATACATCTCTCTAAAAAAGTGGAATATACTCCTCCCACATTGATAGATCTTAGAAACTATTTTGGTTTTCATCTCTATTTCTAAATTTACCTCATCACTAAACCTACCTCATCACTTTTATTTGTGATAAATTTTAAATGTTTCCTTGATTATTCTACCTTCAAGGGATTCTAACCCTTCTCTCCACTATTAGAAGACTCTTTATTGAAGGCTAAGTTAGCAACACGGGGAAAGGTGCAACCTATCTTGCAATCATGGCTCAAAATAGAAGCATGGACAAAGAATTTGAATTGTGATGCAACTAGGGGAGGTCCTACAACACAAATGAACACAAAAAATCAACCAACAACAACAATTCACAAGTCACAATTCTCAAAACTTTTCACTTTTCACCAAATCAACACTCTTCCTTGTAGCATTGCCATCTCATTCAATCGGGTATTTATTCTTGATAAGATTATTTTAGACCAAGACTTGAACCATTTCAACGACCCTTGAAGGTACACAATCACATACCAACAAACCACTATTGGTTACTTTGTAACAACTTTCTCAAATCAGGCTTTCTACGCAAACTAGGCCTTAAATTAGGACACTTTAGCAAATAAACTTATCTTGAAAGTTGACCAAAACCTCCAAACACATCTGGGTAGAAATTTATATGTATTCAAACCAAAGAATTCACAATTATTTCTTAGAAATTCATCCACCAAGATGCGAAAACCAAAAACCCACTTTTTAAGCCAAATAACCTAGGTATTATTGGAAAACACACTTCCCAACCTTATCAAGACATGCCACCACCTCAAATAGGTCTAAAATGGCCTGAAAAGCCTCAATTCAACAAGAAACAACACTTCCCTAACACAATACTCACTTTAGCATGTCAAAACCTCTCAAATTCACATGGAAAATAATAAATTTCACTCTAGGGCTTCATGCCCAACTCAATTCTTGACCTCCCCTACAAACACTCAACATTCACACACCTTTTTAGTGATGTTGTAGACCCATTCCTCAAGTTAGAGTTATAACAGTTAGAGGAATGGGTCAAAACACCATTTTAAATGAATTTCAAACCTTAAAACTATGTTCAGGCTGGTCTCAGAAATGGTTGACATGGTAGGGGTAGTGTATGCCTCATAGAAATGGGGACACCCCATTTCTATGAGGCATACACTGCGCCTACCTTCTCAACCATACTTCATTGGAAAGCTAGTGTGTGAGCTAGCTTGCCAATGTGGATGGGTTGAGAAGGTAGGGGTAGCGTATGCCTCATAGAAATGGGGTGTCATGGTGTACACCGTTACAGCCCATTTCTATGAGGCATATGCTGCCCCTAACTTCTCAACCCGACTGCATTGGTAAGCTAGTGAGTGGGCTAGCTTGCCAATGTGGTAGGGTTGAGAAGGTAGGGGCAGCATGGTAGCAACCTAGGTGGTGAAGACCCCAACCAACTCAAAATGATCAGACTGAAACAACAAACCAACCCTTGCACCGCCTTTGTCTATGCTAGAAATAGTCTTGTACAAAATGATTATAAGTATTTTTTATGAAGCATTGAATTACATATTTCATTTATTTGAATGGACAAATACTTTATGAACTAATATTCATCTCATTACCATGCTATAGGTAAAATTATCCACCATGCTAAAGAAACGAGGAAGGAATAAACTAACAGAAGAAGAGTATGAAACCTTCAAAGAAAAGGAGAGAGAACGAGTGGTGGCATATTGTGAAAAGAATAAATTAGCTACTATTGATGAAAACAAGCCAACTAAAGAGGAATCTCAATTGTCAAAAAGAGAATAGGATTTGGCAGCACAAAGCGCATGAATGTGAAAGCATCGTTCTAAGATAGATTCAGATACCGTAGTTGGAGACACACCCTCTATAGAAAGTGAATATGAAGAGACAACATTAAGCACAAGTGAGTATGGAGGGACACCAGCTACCACAAGTGAATATGGAGGGACACCATCTATCGCAAGTGAATATGGTTGGACACCATCTGGCACATCTCAAGTTGAGAGTACATCATCACTCTGATTTGATGAAGAAGGGATGCCATCATCCCCACGAGAACCTCAAGGTATGTCTTCTACTCCACCATCGATCGAAGGTATGCAATCTAGCCTACCTCAATTAAATATTGATGAAATTCATAATGTTGAGATGTATGTACCTAGGAGAACACCACCTAGAATTTTGCATATAAAGCTAAAGTATTTGATTAATATTGATGAGGATATTTTGTAGCACATGGAAGGTAAGATTCCGGCACACACTTGTAGAAGATATGCTGATAATATTTGGAAATTCTACTTTGAAAGGCTCAATGAGACCGTAAGATGCCAACTATTTTTTGAAATGATGCGGGGTATAAAGTATAGAGACATCATGAAGACTCTTGGGTTGAGAACATTGAATTCATCTAGTGAAAACACTATTGTGAAGAATCTAATGGATGCATATGAGAGTGTGGGTATGACCTCACACTCAAAGGATAGTAATGTTACATGACATGTCATTACATCAACTTTGGTAAGCAGTCAAACAAAAAGACTAGTGAACAAATGAGAATTAGTAGAAAAGCTTTATCAAAAGCCATTCAAAGGTGGCAAAGAATTGAGGGCATTGATTAAAATGAATTATGGGCCTTCTCAAGGAGATTGCCACAAAAAGATAAAAAAGTTGTTGAGGCATTGAGAACACTAATTGAAGAGTATTGGAAGAATAACACAAGGCCATCTTTGAATGAAAGGGATGTGGTAAGAAGGAGAATCGGTAGTCAGAACCATGAGCCACATCCAAAGCATTTTTTGGATGACTCAAACCCAATTTTTTCGTAAATTTCAAATGGATTATCCTCAAATTAGTATTTGTCAAAGATTTTTTAAATTTTTAAACATTTTTATGTCAAGATAAATCACACACACACTACTTGTTGTTGTAGACTATATATTGAATTCTCTAACCATTATGATGTTATCATTCTATATGTTGTGATTTGCATACTAACAATGTTTTGTAGGATTGTGGCATAGAAGCCCCACCAAAATCTTCAAGAGAGTTCTTATCAAAAAATTTATGTGAAATAGAGGATGGTCAAATATTCTATAGGACAACATTCTTGGATGGTTCATGCAAGCGTTGTAGTGGCTTGCAGCATATGCTAGTATGTCAACATATGGAAAGCATAGATAAGGTGGGAGAAAAACAAGTAGAGTTTGGGAAATATAAAATGGTGGCATATGCTACAAAAGATGGGTCTCAAGGAAAAAGGTGTGATTTGGTTGTTTAGAAGATTCCAGTGTATCAGTTTATGTCCATGTTTCATGACAATATAGTGTATGGGTATGCAAGGCATACCCATAGAGCTTGATGGCTGGACATGCAATTCAAGCTATGCAAGGACACCTTTCTAGTTGGCAGCATAGTATCAGTGGTTGATTTTGTAGAGAACTACACTTTACAACCATAGCATGAGGTGCAGTCACAATATTACAACTCCACACAGGTTTCAATATTTGTGCAAATAGTATTCATTCATACAGCTGATAGTATAGAGGAACAAAGGAAGGTATTGAGGGAGTATCGCTCTTATATTAGTGATGATCGCACACATTCTCCAGATTTTGTGCAAGGTTGCTTCCAGATGTTCTACAGTAATTTGGCTCAAAGAAGCATAGTATATTGTCGGCATATAATATGGTCAGATAACTATGCAACATAGTTGAAGAACTTGCACATGTTCTACTGGTTGAGTAGGATGCATGTCATTATAGGTGTACAACATATGTGGAACTTTTGTGAGGTTGGGCATGGAAAGAGGGAGCATGATGGTGTAGGAGCATGTGTGAAAAGAGCATTAGCACGAGAAGGTTTAAAGTATAAAGATAGTGCAAAGTTGACAGATGCAAGATCAATTATCGAGGGGTGTAATGCTTTGATGGGTGTAGGTAATGAAGGTACGTCTTTAGTTCATAGGTATTTTTGGTTGATGGATGATACTAACATTACACCATATGAGGATTGTTGTACACTAACATGATCGAGTGAGATACACTCTTTCCTTAGCTCAAATGTAGGTTCATGGAGTATTCATACATAGAAGATGGCATGCTTTTGTTCTTCATGTACAATGCAAGCCTAGAACGATTCTGAGTTAGGGGAGTGGTTGACAAATGGTTGACAAGTTATCTCAGCCCACTTCACATTTATCTCCCTCCGACGACATTGGAACTAACACAAATGGAATCATCGGTTGACTTTTACCACGTATCAGATTTAGTTCAACCAGGTAATATATTTTCTTGCTTAGTTTTTGAAATTCCATATTGTTATATTACTTTGTAGTGCATTCGTAATGTTGACTAATTTTGAGAGATTTGCTGCACATATCAATGTAGGACAAGTTTATGTAGTTATTGCAGATGAAAACAATGAAGAGGGAATATACTATTACTTGTGTCATTGTGTTGAGGCCAAAAAGAAATTGGAGGCCCTAGTTATAGATGGAGAAACCATTGAATACCCTACAGGCTCGGTTGTTGTTACTGGAATGTGGCTTAAAAGGTACCCACATAAGAGTGTTAAACATTGGTTGTTTGAGGACTTTGACACACATCATATATTCTTCATTACTCGAACCTTGTTGTGGCATCCAATTTTCATTTGACCAAATATGGGGGTAGACCTTTGAACAAGGTCTTGTGGAAGGTCTGTGAGTCTGACCACGAAGCAATACTAGACACAATAAAGAGTAGAGCAGACCCAGATGGTTCGTTGGATTAATTTGTAAGTATGTACATTGGTTCTTATTAATTTATACTTGCATGTGCATTAATTTGTTTCATGGAAATGATATCTTCTTTTACTTTTCCTATTTGTAAGTAACCTACTACAAATTGATTGGTGTCCCCTTGTAGAAAATGCAGATTTATTATCCATCCAAGAGAATGTCAGCTAGAAAAGCAATGCAACATCCTTATTTTGATGATCTTGACAAATCTCAATCATGATTTTAAGCCATTACAAAAGTGTGTGAAAATCTTGGTGAGGGAATTTCAAGTTATTCATTTGAAGTTAACTTATCATTAGTAGCTATGATGTAGACATTATAAGAGCATCTCAAATTTCAACTTACTCTATTCATGAGAGGTGTTGTGTGCAATAGGTATCTTGGAACTCGTAGTGAAGATGTATGACTAGGAGTGACTAAGTTTGGAGACTGGCATGCCTATCTGTAAGTTCCTTCCATCTATTTTCATTTCATTTCCATTTTGGATGCTCTTTATTTTTCTCTTTTACTTTGCGTATTTGTAAGTAAACTACTAAAAATTGATTAGTCTCTCGTTGCAGAAAATGTTGATTTATGAGCCATCAAGGATAATATCAGCCAAAAAAGCAATGCAACATCCTTATTTTGATGATCTTGAGAAATATCAATTTTGATTTGAAGCCATTATAAAATATCGTGTGAAGCTTAGAGAGGGAATCTCAAGTTACTCAATTGAAGTTAACATCATAATGAGCACCTCTGATGTAGACATTTAAAGAGAATCTTGAATGTATGAGTGACATTGTAAAATATTTGTGAGAACGAATTTCCTAAGGTATTGTAATGAGATTTACTCAAATATTCTAATTTTGGAGCTCATGTTTAGTGTAGTAGCACCTTGTTTTGTAAATGGCTTCAATAGGAAAATTTGCAAAATTTGAATTTTGAAATGTAAACAATGTGAAAAAGGTCATGTGAATGTCATATGTAATGTTTTCAAAGTCTCAAAGAGGTCATTAGGTGATTAGAGAAGTGATATTGCACAAAAGATGTCATTTGGTGTAAACCTGCAAAACTTGCATTAGTTGCACAATTGCAAAATTAGTAAATAAAGGATGTTTTTTGTATTTGCAACACTTTCCTTTTTTGTTTCAAGCTTGTGCTGATTGTATAGCACCTTATACTTTGATTGTTGATTAGTTTTCAAATGTAAAAATTGAATTTTGAAATTTAAAATGTATGTAAAAGGTCATGTAATATAGTCAATATGATGGTTTGTGGATTGATGCAATAGGGGGAGGCCTACAACACACAAAGTCACAATTCTAATCTACAAACACAACTATCAGGCCATAAACTCCTCACAATTTCATCATTTCTTCAAAATCACTCTTTTCCCTTGTAGCACTAGGAATCAACTCAATCAGGTACTTATCTCAATGACACCTCATCAATCCATGACATGAACCTCTTTAGGGACTCATTTGAACAAACTTTGACATACTCAAAATCGAGCTATAATCACTCAAGACTAGAGCACTCAAATTTCACCTTTTCACCATTTTAGGCTTCTAATTAGCCTTTTTTTCCAAAGAAACTATTCTTGAAACTTATCCAAACCCTAACAAACCTTTGGGAAGCAATTTAAATGTTTCAAAACCTCCAAAACCACAATTAGAACTCTGACATACCACCGTACAAAGGGTAATCCATAAAACCCTACTTTTTAGCCAAAACCCTAGGGGTTTATTGAAAAAGTCACTTCCTAATCTAACCAAAACACAAAACCTCTTCAAACAAGTTTGAATTGGTCTGCACAAGCTTAATAAGACATGAAATAATGTTGCATTCTCACAAAACTCACATTGGCCCACCAAAACCTCCACTTTTCATGAGGAAAACTCATATTTTCACATTAGGGCATCACACCCAATGCAATATCAGACCTCCCCTTCACAAACAAGCTTGAAACTGCCTATTCCCAACTAAAAAACTCCCATTCCACCAATCATAGTAGTCACATGGGGTGAACTGGGAAAAGTTTACATTTTTGTGACTTTGAACACCCCAAATGCAGATTAAGAAAATATGAGATAAAAATCTACAAATTTAAAATAAGACTCTCAAAACTTCTGTAAATGCAAGTTAATACATGCTATAAGAGATTTCCATAGTTTGCAAGTCAAAACACCCCTGTATGAGATTGTGCAAGTCTGCCAGGAATGGAAAAATACAAAAAGTCTAATAAAAAGTAGTGCTAATCAACTTTTATTGCTTCAAATCTTCAAGATCCCCATCTCATTGAGTCTTTACAATATATTTATAATGTTTCTACTTCAAACTAAACTTTCCCAATGGATCTAACTTCCTTTTGAACTCCTTAATTGTTTGATCCCTTAAGAGTCAAAAGTGTGAAATGGCTACAAACTTCAACATGTTGTTACTAAGATACTGTGACACTTATAAACTTCTCGTCTAATCTTATAGGATCATGTTGGTACATTCTACAAAAAGTAGCAGATTTTTACCTGATGAAAAAAATGTCAAATGCAAGCAGTGCAAAGTTGCAAAGTGGTGCAACTTTTATTTTGTAACTTGTGTGACCAAATAGACTGTTCCAACGCATCTAAATAGGTATGTTTATGCTAGGAATTTTCCTCTTTCACACCCAAACATGTGGAATTGCTTCGAGCTACATTCAACTGGATTGATTCTTTAAGAGTCCAAAGTGCAAAATAGTTGCAAAGTTTAGAATATTGTTACTTGGATACTGTGATGCTTAGAAACTTCTTGTCTAATCCTACAAGATCACATTGGTCCCTTCTACAAAATTGTCTCTCAGTTTTGGCTATCTTAGAGTGGTTTTTCTGTGGTGGCAGATTTTCACTTGATGGAACAAGTGTCAAATGCAAGCAGTGCAAAGTTGAAAAGTGGTGCAAATTTTTTTCTACAACTCGTGTGACCAAACAAATTGATCCAATCATCTAAATAGGTATGTTTACACTAGGCATGTTCCTCTTTCGAACCAAAACACATGGAATCGCTTCTAGCTACGTTCAACTAGATCGATTCCTTAAGAGTTCAAAGTGTAGAATGGTTGCAAACTTCAGCATGCTATTACTTGGATACCGTGATGCTTAGAAACTTCTCATTTGATTCTATAGGATCATGTTGTGTGCCTCTACAAAAATCTGTCTCAGTTTTTGCTATCTTAGAGTGGTTTTCCTGTGGCAGTGGATTTTCACTTGATGGAAAAAGTGTCAAATGTAAGCAGTGCAAAGTTGCAAAGTGGGTCAAGTTTTGTTCTGCAACTTGTGTGACCAAATTGACTATTCCAATGTGTCTAAATAGGTATTTTTACACTAGGCATGTTCCTCTTTCACATCTAAACATGCGGAATCACTTTGATCTACGTTCAACTGGATTGATTCCTTAAGAGTCTAAAGTGTAAAATGGCTACAAATTTCAGCATGTTTTTACTTGGATACCGTGATGCTTAGAAACTTATTGTTTAATCCTAATGGATTGCATTGGGGCCCTCTACAAAAACTTGTCTCGATTTTTTCTATCTCGTAGTGGTTATCTCGTGGCGGCAGATTTTTACTTGATGGAAAACGTGTCAAATGCAAGTAGTGCAAAGTTGCAAAGTGGTGCAACTTTCGTTTTGCAACTTGTGTGATCAAACAAACTATTCTAATGCATCCAGATAGGTATTTTTATGTTAGGCATGGTCCTTTTTCACACCCAAACATGTAGAATCGCTTTGAGCTATGTTCAACTGGATCGATTCCTTAGGAGTCCAAAGTGCAAAATGGTTGCAAGCTTCAGCATGTTGTTACTCAGATACGACAATGCTTAAAAAATTCTCGTCTGATGATACACGATCATGTTGGTCCCCTCTACAAAAACCTCTGTCGGTTTTAGCTATCTCCAAGTGGTTTTCTGTAGCGGCAGATTTTCACTTAATGGAAAAAGTGTCAAATGCAAGTAGTGCAAAGTGGTACAACTTTCGTTCTGTATCTTGTGTGACCAAATAGACTGTTCCAATGCATCTGAATAGGTATGTTTATACTGGGCATGGTCCTCTTTCACACATAAATAAAAGGAATCACTCTGAGCTATGTTCAACCGTATCGATTCCTTAAGAGTCTAAAATGCGAAATGGTTGCAAAATTCAGCATGTTGTTACTCAGATACCGTGACACTTAGAAACTTCTCTTCTTATTCTACAATATCATGTTGGTCCCTCTAGAAGAACCTCTTTTGGTTTTGGCTACCTCAGAGTGGTTTTCCCGTGGTGGTGGATTTTCACTTGATGGAAAAAGTGTCAAATGCAAGCAGTGCAAAGTTGCAAAGTGGTGCAACTTTCGTTCTGCAACTCATGTGACCAAACGTATTGTTCCAACGTGTCTGAATAGGTATTTTTACACTAGACATGGTCCTCTTTCACACCCAAATGCACGGAATCGCTCTGAGCTATGTTCAACTAGATTGATCCCTAAAGAGTCCAAAGTGCAAAATGACTGCAAAATTCAACATACTGTTACTCGGATACTGTAATGCTTAGAAACTTCTTGTCCAATCCTACATGATCATGTTAGGCTCCTCTACAAAAACTCTCTCAATTTTGTCTATCTCAGAGTGGTTTTCCCTTGGCGGTAGATTTTGACTTGATGAAAAACGTGTGATGGAAAATGTGTCAAATGCAAGTAGTGCAAAGTTTCAAACTGGTGCAACTTTCGTTCTGCAACTCATGTGACCAAATGGACTATTCCAATGCGTCTAAATAGGTATTTTTATGCTAGGCATGGTTCTCTTTCACACCCAAATACACGAAATCGCTCTGAGCTACGTTCAAGTGAATTGATTCCTCAAAGTCTAAATTGCAAAATGGTTGCAAACTTTAGTATGTTGTTACTCAAATATCGTGATGCTTAAAAACTTCTCGTCTAATCCTACAAGATCTTTTTGCACCCCTCTACAAAAACCTCTCTCAGTTTTGGCTATATTAGAGTGTTTTTCCCGTGGTGGTAGATTTTCAGTTGATAGAAAAAGTGTCAAATGTAAGTAGTACAAAGTTGCAAAGTGGTGTTACTTTCATTTTTCAACTTGTGTGAACAAATAGACTATTCCAGCGCATCTAAATAGGTATGTTTATGCTAGGCATGGTGCTCTTTTGCACCCAAACATGCAGAATCACTCTGAGCTACGTTCAACAGAATTGATTCCTTAAGAGTCCAAAGTGCAAAATGGCTACAAACTTCAGCATGATGTTACTCAGATACCATGATGCTTCGAAACTTCTCATCTAATCCTACAAGATTGTGTTGGAACCCTCTAGAAAAACCTCTCTCAGTTTTGGCTATCTCAGAGTGGTTTTCCCATGGTGGCAGATTTCTACTTGATGGAAAAAGTGTCAAATACAAGTAGTGCAAAATTGTAAAGTGGTGCAACTTTCGTTCTGCAACTCTTGTGACCAAACAGACTGTTCCAACACATTTGAATAGGTATTTTTACGCTAGGCATGGTTCACTTTCATACTTAAACATGTGGAATCGCTTTGAGCTACGTTCAACCGTATTGATTCCTTAAGAGTCCAAAATGCAAAATGCTTGCAAACTTCAGCATGTTGTTACTCAGAAACTGTGATGCTTAGAAACTTCTCTTCTGATTCAACCTCTCTCGGTTTTAGCTATCTCAGAGTGGTTTTCTCGTGGCTGTGGATTTTCACTTGATGGAAAAAGTTTTAAATGCAAGTAGTGCAAAGTTACAAAGTGGTGCAACTTTTGTTCTGTAACTCGTGTGACCAAATGGACTATTCCAATGTGTTTGAATATGTTTGTTTGTATTATACATGGTCCTCTTTCACACCCAAACATGCGGAATCGCTCTGAGCTATGTTCAACTGGATCGATCCCTTAAGAGTCTAAAGTGCAAAATGGCTGCAAATTTCAACATGTTATTTGAATACCATAATGCTTAGAAACTTTTCGTTTGATCTTGCAGGATCACATTGGACCCCTCTACAAAAACCTCTCTCGGTTTTGGCTATGTCGGAGTGGTTTTCCCATGGTGGTAGATTTTCACTTAATGGAAAACTTGTCAAATGCAAGTAGTGCAAAGTTGCAAAGTGGTGTAACTTTCATTCTACAACTCGTGTGACCAAACAGAGTGTTCCAACATGTCTGAATATGTATTTTTACAGTAGACATGGTCCTCTTTTGCACCCAAACATGCATAATTGCTCTGAGCTATGTTCAACTTAATTGATTCCTTAAGAGTCCAAAGTGCAAAATGGCTGCAAACTTCAGCATGTTGTTACTCTGATACCATGGTGCTTAGAAACTTCTCATTTGATTCTATATGATTGTGTTGGGTCCTTCTACATAAACCTCTCTCAGTTTTGGCTATCTTGAGCTGGTTTTCCTGTGGCGGTAGATTTTCACTTGATACAAAAAGCATCAAATGCAAGCAGTGCAAAGTTGCAAGGTGGTGCAACTTTTATTTTGTAACTCGTGTGAACAAACATACTATTTCAATGCATCTGAATAGGTATGTTTATGCTAGGTATGGTCCTCTTTTACTCCCACACATGTGGAATCTCTCTGAGCTACGTTCAATCGAGTCGATTCCTTAAGAGTCCAAAGTGCAAAATGGCTGTAAACTTCAACATGTTGTTACTTGGATACTGTGATGCTTAGGAAGTTCTCATTTGATTTTACAGGATTGCGTTGGGCCCCTCTACAAAAATCTCTCTTAGTTTTGGCTATCTCGGAGTGGTTTTCCTGTGGTGGTATATTTTCACTTGATAGAAAAAGTTTTAAATGCAAGTAGTGCAAAGTTGCAAAGTGGGAAAATTTTTATTTTGCAACTCATGTAAACAATTAGACTATTCCAATGCATCTGAATAGGTATTTTTATGCTAGGCATAGTCCTCTTTTGCACCCAAACATGTGGAATCACTTTGAGCTACGTTCAACCGAATCCATTCCTTAAGAGTCCAAAGTGCAAAATCCCTGCAAACTTCAGCATACTATTATTCGATATTGTGATGTTTAGAAACTTCTCATCTGATTCTACAAGATTTCCTTGGAACCCTCTACAAAAAAATCTCTCATTTTTTGCTATCTTGGAGTGGTTTTCCCATGATGGCGAATTTTCACTTGATGGAAAAAGTGTCAAATACAAGTAGTGCAAAGTTGCAAAGTGGTGCAACTTTCGTTCTGCAATTTGTGTGACCAAATAGATTGTTCCAACACATTTGAATAGGTATTTTTATGCTATGCATGGTCCTCTTTCACACCCAAACATGCAGAATCACTTTGAGCTACGTTCAGCTGAATTGATTCCTTAAGAGTCCAGAATGCAAAATGGCTGCAAACTTCAGCATGTTGTTACTCATATACCGTGATGCTTAAAAACTTCTCTTCTAATTCTACAAGATTGCATTGGTCCCCTCTACAAATATATCTCTTGGTTTTGGCTATCTTGGAGTGGTTTTCTTGTGGTTGTGTATTTTCACTTGATGGAAAAAGTGTCAAATACAAGCAATGCAAAGTTGCAAAGTGGTGCAACTTTCGTTCTGTAACTCATGTGATCAAATGGAATATTCCAATGTGTCTAAATAGGTATGTTTACACTAGACATGGTCCTCTTTCGAACCCAAACATGTGGAATCGCTCTGAGCTACATTCAACTGAATTGATCCCTTAAGAGTCCAAAGTGCAAAATGGCTGCAAACTTCAACATGTTGTTACTTGAATACCGTAATGCTTAGAAATTTTTTGTCTGATCCTATAGGATTATGTTGGGCCCCTCTACAAAACCTATCTGTGTCAGAGTGGTTTTCCCATGGCGGCATATTATTACTTGATGAAAAACTTGTCAACTGCAAGCAGTGCAAAGTTGCAAAGTGGTGCAACTTTCATCTGCAACCTGTGTGACCAAATGGATTGTTCCAATGTGTATGAATATGTATGTTTATTCTAGGCATGGTTCTCTTTCACACCCAAACATGTAGAATCGCTTCAAGCTATGTTTAATCAGATTGATTCCTTAAGAGTCCAAAGTGTAAAATGCTACAAACTTCAGCATGTTGTTACTCCAATACTGTGATGCTTAGAAATTGCTCGTTTGATCCTATAGGATCATGTTGGCCCCTCTACAAAACCTCTCTTGGTTTTGGCTATCTTGGAGTGGTTTTCCCGTGGTGGTAGATTTTTACTTGATGAAAAAAGTGTTAAATGCAAGTAGTGCAACTTTTGTTTTGCAACTTGTGTGACCAAAAGAACTATTCCAACACATTCGAATAGGTATTTTCATGCTAGGAATGGTCCTATTTTGTACCCAAACACACGGAATCGCTCTTAGCTAATTTCAATCGGATCGATCCCTTAAGGGTCCAAAGTATAAAATGGTTGCAAACTTTAGCATGCTAATATTTAGATATCATGATACTTAGAAACTTCTCTTTTGATCCTACAAGATCGCATTGGACCCCTCTACAAAAACTTCTCGGTTTTGGCTATCTCGGAGTGGTTTTCCCATGGTGACATATTTTCACTTGATGGAAAAAGTGTCAAATGCAAGCAGTACAAAGTTGCAAAGTGGTGCAACTTTTGTTCTGCAACTCGTGTGACCAAATGGACTATTCCAACATTTCTGAATGGGTATGTTTATGCTAGACATTGTTCTCTTTCACACCCAAACATGTGGAATTGCTCCGAGCTACATTCAACTGAATAGATCTCTTAAGGGTCCAAAGTGCAAAAGGGAAGCAAACTTTAGCATGTTGTTACTCAAAAACCATGAAACTTATGAATTATTCATTTGAGCCTATGGGATTGCGTTGGGCCCCTATATAATAACCTCTCTTTGTTTTTTTTATCTCAGTCATTTTCTTGTGGTGTCCAATTTTCACTTGATGGAAAAAATGTCAAATTGAAGCAACGTAAAGTTGCAAATTGGTGCAACTTTTATTTTACAATTCATGTGACTAAACTAACTTCTTCAACGCATCCCGATAGGTAGGTTTATGCTAGGCATGGTCCTCTTTCACACCCAAACATGCGGAATTGATCTGAGCTATGTTTAATCGGTTTGATCCCTTATGATGGCATGCAAACCAGTGGAAAAGAGAAACATACACATGATAGTTGAGAAGTTTGAGTATTCCACACAAAAAGTGTATGATCATTGGTGCAGAGCACCTTGTTCCTCCATTTGATGAAGAAGGTCTAGTTCAATGGTTTTAGTCATTATAATGGAAAATAAGGCCATGATAGGCCATTTTGTAATCTTGCTTTTAGTTTTGAGTTAGTGTGGGGTCATTTCAGTCAATTATGTAAGTACGAATAAGAAAATAGCATTGGTAAAGGCATTGGAAGAGATTACTAACGTTGCCCTTGTTCAAAATTCAGAATTTAGGCCTTAAAAGCAAGGCTAGATGAGGTGAAAAGAAGAAATTATTTGAGAATAAGTTAGAATAGGTTGGAAATAGGGTGAGGTTATGGAGTTTGATGTGTTCAAATGGTCTGCAAGGACAAGGGAGGTCAAAATTATTTTATGGTATGATGCCCTAATTGGGAATAGAGGAGTTTTGAATGAAAAAATGAGGTTTGAGGGAGTAAAAGTGGGTAAAGTCAAGGGGTGGCATAATTTGGTAAATTCTACCCAATGGTGTTTTCCAATTGGAGGAGTGATTGAGAGTGTGTTGCTTTTTTAAATAGACCTATTCAGAGGTCTAGGATAGCATTGAGTCCATTTCTTATTTTTATTATAAATTATAACTTTCTTTCTCCCGAATCCATTTTGTATACAAGAAATATTATTGCAAAAAGTTGACATATAAATCTTTCGACGTGTTTATATGGTGACGCATCAAGAACATTACAATTCATTTTGTACTATCAAGATTATGCTGTGAGAATGTTTAAATAATATTGAAGATAAATGTTTGTATGATAATGTGTCAAGAAGTTAACTACTTCATCTACTCTGAATATTATGTTTTGCAAGTGTTGTGAAGATTACGTATCCTTTGCTTAATTGAGTTGTTCCAATCAAAAGATTAAATATATTGGATTCTTTTTATAAATCATTTCATGGAATACCAATTAAAAATGTGTTTTTTTCTTTTATATAAAGTTGTTTAGCATCAATCAATTAATATTCAAGACAAACCATGAAGGACAACAATGATCAATGCTAGGGCTAACCAATTAATAAGTATACATGTGAATAATTCAAACATGTACATGTGAATAAGGGAAGTACAAGTACTCAAAAACATAGCCTTGAAGTATACACACAAATACATAGTATATACAAATTAATACAAAGTATATGCATGAATGCAAGGTATACGCTTGAAAATGCGTAAATTGCAAAGTATATATTGGAACACATGTATGTTGTAAAGTATACACTTGAATACACGTAATTCATATCTATTGAACCATCAATTTAGAATTCAATTATGGAAACCATCGATAAAAATGATATGTATTAACCAAATAACCATGTAGGCATACATCAATATATGTCGATATAAGTATGAAATATAGGTACAAAATAGCCATATAGGCTTACGAGAATGCCATATAGGCATACAATGTCAAATATATCCAATACAAAATATGTACAAAACTGTCATGTAGGCATATAACAAAGGGCTCTAGAATTAGAATTCATTGCTCTCCATGATTTGGAAATAAATTTTTTCCCTTTGCTTGTCGATGGGATGGTTATAGGTCTATCACTTGTTTGTGCTATGCTCGAGGAGTGCTCCTACTGCTCCTCCTAGTGTTTAGTTCATGGTGAAGTTTTAACTGTTACAATAAGAAGTAAATACACTAATATATAGAAATTACATTATAAAAATGATATATTTAACAAAATAATCACTTACCGCCATCTTATGATCTCTCTCCATGAGGGAAATATTCACATGCCCATGCTCAGATGTGTTCAAGCCCTGTATAAACCGTCCAAATAGAAATTAAACTACAAATCAATAATGCTTTGATTTTTCACTAACTAACATCTAAAACAATGAATGTAAATTTAAATTTACTAATTTTCCTCATACGTTCCCTATCCAAGCCATCGAGGATTGTATAGAAGATGAAACATCGATCTCTATTGCCCTCGTCACATTAGAGGTGTTTTAGCTTGCAACAACTAAAAATGAAACAACAAATTATTCAATCACAAAAACTACAATATTGATCCATGTCATGACTTATAATGTATGGGATAATGAACAAAATTTTAAGTAGTTATTAAACTATATATTTCTGATTTTCATGCTTACTATTTTCCTTATCCATATCTTGTTCGAAAGGACATTTTTTTATTCTTTTACCCATAGCCACAAGCTGGTGAACCATTTGATCAAATGCTTTTGTAGACATGTATGATAACTGTGGTGGCATAGAGAAGGAAGTGAACTGTTTGAAAAAATGCCTTAAAGAAATGGGGTCTTGTGGTGATGGAATGCCATTACAAACAAATGCACGTCATGGCATTCCATCACCATAAGACCGCATTTCTTTTAGGCATTTTTTCAGAAAGTTCATTTCCTTCTCTATGGTATTATTACTTACTATTATGCTTTGATAGATATTTTTCCATGCATCCATAGTTTGTTGGAAAGCATTTATTTTAGGCTTTTAGCCATAGCTGCAAGGAAGTGAGTAGTTTGATAAAATGCTTTGTTACACATGTATGGAAAATGTGGTATCATAGAAATGGTGGTGAGTTGTTTGAAGAAATGCCTCGAAGAAATGTGGTCTCATGGTGAAGTAATTGCATCATTGTTTATGTTGACTTTCTAAACAACTATATTGTAGTTGAAATTTTGTCATCTATCATCTAGTTATTAGTTATGGAATGTGAAGTAGTCCTTTGAGTTTGAATGATGTGCAATGCAACGTAATCAACGATATGAATATAAACTACACAAATCTATTAAGTACAATTCATTAGTTAAACTATTTATTTTATTACCTACGTGTAGGTTTGAGTAAATCCACTGGTACTGGGATGTGTTCCCTAGAAACCTCTAATATTAGCCTGTTCAACATCCAAAATCACATATTAAAATACCATTCATTAAACAATGCTATTAACATGTAATAAATTTATAATTGTTTACTAGTTACATACCCCACTGATAGGTGTACTGCAGAAATAAGTAGGTGGAGGGCTGGTGTATCTGGTCTCAACACTATGACGCTGCAATTTTATTAAAATTGTAAAACTAAAACAGTTAATTTTTCATTTCAAAATCAAAATTTAATAAATTAAATTCAATGAACATGCTAACTTTTACCTGACTATCAATGCCATATGCCTCATGCAAAAAGTCAATTTCCCTCTCCATCTCCATAGCTACAGATAGATCCTACGTAGCAGCCTCTTGAGTGTCAGTGGGGTCATATGAACAAGTAGCCTGCAAGATTGACACACATGGGTTTGAAGGCCACCACTTGAAGACTCCCCTGGATGGTGTTATAGAATAGGGCTAGTATGATGGATGACACTCTAGGTCAAAGTGTTGATCGCCTACAATGTCTTTACGTTGGCACTCTCCTTCACGACAAAAGGCATAACAACATTCTCACGAGGTGGCCTAGCGAGAGCTCGTCTCCCTTGCCACGTAGGATTTGGCTATGCGCCGGGTCTATCCTAAGTTGACCCCCCACCTCTCCCCTGGAAGTCCCTCATATCAAAATAATTTGGGATTTTGTTCAATATGAACTCACTGTATAGTTTCCTAAGGGAATACTACGAGACTTCATAATTGTTAAAAGGTGGGTAATCAAAGACCATGTACCACCTATCATAAAAATAGTTCCTAATCTGTTGGTGGTGGTACCAATGAATAGGAAACCTCTTCGCATTGAGGGTAAAATTTTGATTTGTGCGTGGGTTAGTGAATAATGAGCACAAATCACCTTTTGTAATTTTTAAATCCTTTACATCTTTATATGATAGTTTATCCGCATAATAAGCCCTAGCCGCTTGCCTCCTATCTTGCCATCCAATTATTTATTTGCTATTTGAATCTGCATTTTTTAACATATCTTTCAATGAACTTGCTAGGGTAATTCTTTCTATGGTTGAACCATTTGGATCACTCAACCTACTAATTAAATCCTCAATTTTCTTTTTGTTGTCAATTTCACTCATCAAATTTTATTGAGTGCCAGGAGGGTGTTGAGTGATCGGTGGAGGAGGTTGCTGTTGTGGTTGATTTTTTTCTTGAGGATTTGGTTGATCTTCTTGTTGAGGATTTTAAGGGTTTGTAGGTTGATTTACATCTCCTACAAATTCAAAAAAATATATATCAAATACAACCTAAAACTAACAATTTCAACCTAAAGATAACAAATTTTTTTTAAAAAGCAAGCAATCCTTACCTCTCACACGTCCTCATCGTCATGGCACCATCCTTGTGAAGAAATAGCAACCCTTGGTGAATATTTTTGCACAATGCCTCCTCCTAGAATGTGAGTATGAAAAATGGGGGTTTTGGTTGTGGGCACAACAAAAAAGCAGTTGAAATGCAAAATGAATGACTTTCACTTTTTTTTTTCTTTTAACATGTCATAATGTGAGTGTGTTATAATGTGCTCGTGTTATGGGCTCATTGTGGTTGAGCCCCAGGCTTGACACACCAAGCCATAATGTGAGCTCGTTGTCACGTGCTTGTGTTATGACTTTTCAAAACTTTTTTTTAAAGTGGCCAAAAATTGGCTACCCATCTCCATGCACCCGCCCATGGCACATTCCATGATGTACTTTTTCTTCCTTCACTATCAACTAATCTCATTTTTTCTCTATTAAATTAAACATATTGGGGAAGAGAATGTTGATGTGAATTAGAGTCTTGTACCTAGCAATTTATCTCACTAGGAAATTAGGGTACTTATTCAGATGTTAAGTTTATTTAGGATATAATATTATTTCTAGAAGTATTAGTTGGATTTTCTAGAACTTACCTTATCTAGCTTTTATGCATGATTCCTAGGTAGTTAGTTTGTTAGTTGTCTCATGTCATAGGATTAAGACACATGTCACAATAATGTTCAATCCTATTCCTCAACCTTGCCTATATAAGGAAGGTCATTGTACACCTATGAAATATACTTCATACCTCATCATCATTTTGATAGGTCTTAATATCAAGCCAGCTCATATTCTTGCATACTCTCTCAAGTAGAAGGTTTTTATTATTTTTGTAGGTGGTCTTGGGTATTGAGCTAATCTTCAGGTCTTACATGGTAAAAGAGCCAAGCCTTGCAAAACTCTTGTCATATGTGAGGGTTGAGCTATTTCTAGTGAGATATCTAGGTTATTTTTAGTAAGGTTGAGTATGCTCTTCCCTTACATCATATGGTGAATTTGGAAATTAAAAAAATTTGATAAAAATACTAGATTTGAGGTTTTCTCTATATGTGTGTTTTCATGGAAGGTCACTTTTGGCTCATGTTGGAGGAAATCTGAACTCAAATTCAAGTTTAGGGAAGCTGAGAAAGTCAAGATCGACTTTTGTTTCACCTAAATCTAAATTTTTGGCCAAAGTTATGAGAGTTTGAAGATTTGCAAGATCTGGGAGTAGGAGAGCTTCTGGTGCATTTTCAGTCTAATCTAACCTCATGTAACATTCCCCTAAGACTTAATAAGTTATGAAATTGAAATCATGGATGTTAATATTGTTATTATAACTATTTTTCATGTGAACATGAAATGATGGAATAAATAATTGTTTTATTTTTTGTAATAGTAAATGTGAATGTGAATGATTATTGAAAATACGAAAGTATTTGATGATAATGATGATGATGGTATTATATGTAAATTGAATTAATGCGTCAAGAATGGTCTAACTCTAGTTTCTGGTGTCGAGTGATTGTAGGATTGACATCACACGAAGGAAAAAGGGACTATCATTAGGGAGAGGACATGGTTGACAAGGATCAAACTGTTATCGAACTCTGGGTAGTGTATGACATGTAACAACATAGCCTTGGCCTATGATTAATAATATGATATAAATAATGTTTAATCCAATTAGATATAAAACACTTATCCTAAAGATACTTCAATTATCAAATAAGAAATGTTTTAATATTAATGAATAAATTAAATTGAAAAGTAAATTTAATATAAATAAATATATATATAAATAAAATAAAGTGAAATATAAACTAAAAAAGCATTAAATTAAAAGAGGAAAACACATTTTTTGGGGGGAGTTCATGCGGGATATGGTCGTCGAGTGGGAAGAGAGAAATTTTTCAATATTTGGTGCTAAAAGGAAACGCCTAGAAATCAAGAAGTTAGGATGGGAATTTAGAAGGGCAACCTTTTAAGAGTTGACCTCTCCTTCAAAATTTCATACTTTTCAAGGGATTCTTCTTTTCTTCCTTCAGAAAAATGGTGGAGAGAACTCTTCTTTAGATTCTGTCAATATCCTAAATGCTTTCCTTCCACCATAGCTAGGGATTCATTTTTCTCACCTAGAAGATTTCAAGCTTCACCTTTCCTTATCTGAAGTTCTCTTCAGCATTTTCTGGGTTTCCATCATGTTGTGTGAGGTTTATGTTTGAGTCAAGCTGAGAGGGAGTTCAAGTGGCTATTTGAGTTATGAAGGTCAAGCTGTAGGAAATCTTTGAGCAAGGGTTTCTCCTCACGCATCAAGATCAGACACAACCAGGCATGTGATAACTCTTTTTTAGTATTTCTTCTGAATCTGATTATAATTTGAAGCTTGTTATAATTACTATCCATTGCATATGGGTATGTTTATAATTTGTGAGAACATGTATCATTTTAAGTTAATTTTTCACCATCAAATATGGCAATATATTCTCCATCTCTTGTAGAAAATAGATATTTTTTGTATTTTGTTTTCCTTAATGCTCTGCATCGTAGTTATCAATTGTCCAACATTGTACATTCCTTAACCTAATATTCTGATGCCAATTGAATTAACCTTTGGATTTATCTCTTTGAACACAACCTTAGGGTGTTGTTTTGGAGTAACTAATTCTTTGGTTTATACTTTTGAATGGAGAATCCATACCCCTTATCTTTGTTTTCTAGCCACGAAAACTTTTGTTATTTGTAATTTTTTGATGTATTGGAAATCTTTAAATTTCCAAACCTTGTTGCAGAAGTATTGTGGATTGGTAATTTTTCCTTAATCTCGAATTTATCCTCAAGTGCTCTTTTCCCTATCTATCAGGTCACCTAAATCTATGTGACATCAAGTCTTAAGGGGTATCTTGAATATTAAACCACCCTGCCTTATTTCAAATTCTAGCCACTCCTGATAGTTTGATCGACATACCTTATCATACCTTGATCTTTGTGCTGACATTCAAATCATACGTGTATATATATACTAATCGAAATCCTTCTCTATTAAGATAGTTGTTGATCTACTTCAATGAAAGATCCAATTCAACACAAATAATAAACTGTAAGACAAGAATCTAAAAGTATTTTCTTCAACAACAATAATTCATGAAATAGGAAACCTAACCTGTAAACAGTCATGTCGAGCAAGGGTGTATGTTGATAGCACAGTAGTGCTTGAGATGTCGACATAGTAGTGCTAGAGACACCGACATAGTAGTGCCAGAGAAACTGGCACAGTGGTGCTAGAAGCAATTAAAAATCCTTGGCCAAGGTAGATGCCGGTGAGGTAATAGTCAGATTTCATGATCCATATATACTCTGGTCAGAATGATCCTTCTGGATAGGGGGAACCTATAGAGGAGGGATTGACCAGTGGTATAGGTTGATGGACACCAGGTTCAGAGACATGATGACATTTGATCCTTTTTGATTATCCTTGAGAAGGGTCGGGTTCTTTAGTTGAAGGACGCAGGAAGACCAAAAGGTCTTGGATGGGCGGTAAAGCCCTTGATGATAATTCCTTTTTCCTCACTAATAAAGCAACTCAAGAAAATACAGTTTGAAGATGATGACCAATTCAGGTAAATGTTTTGATTTTTCTCTTATGCAGAATGTTCTTTGAATAATCTGTAACTATTGTTTTAGATTAGCATTTGTTTTCTTTCTGGTGAATAGTTGAAATTCTAGTAGTTTAGAAAAATTAAGTAAATGTTGTGTTTTTAAAAAGTAAATCCTAGAATGACAGTTATTTTGTTAAGAATATTTGTGAAACTGTTAGAAGTTCCTTTTCAAGTGAAGTTGTAGTTTGAAAAATTAGTTGCATCTTGAAATTAGTTGGAAACAAATGGAAACCCTAGTTTTCTTGAAATCGAATTAGTTGCAAATCAGCTGAAGGTAGTTGATTAGTTAACATTTCTAAACTTTAGATTTGGTAGGTTGTTACACATGGTATTTGTTTGGATGTGGAAGATCAGGCTATTATATGATTATTTAGACTGTTCTCTCCTATTAGATACAGAGCTGATGGTTGAAGCCCTAAAAGTACTCTGGAAGGAGAGGAAGAAATGGATGACCATGAGAAAGGAAAAAGTGAAAGTCAAGATATTGACTGAAATGATCAAAACCAACACACTGAAATATGCAAAACTAAAGACCCAACTTGAAACAACTATGGAGAAACAAGTTTCAACCCGGGGTTATAGAACTCATCCGTACTCAGAACCCCATGATCAGGAGGAGCCTAACACTGCTAGTGAAACTAAACCTTGAACCTAAAACTGAGACTAATCATGGAAGTGTCAACATTTTGTAATTCTTGTAATGAATCTATTAGAGGAATGATAGAAAATTTTGTACTACTATGGAATAAGTGTATCACAGGATGTGATAGAAGATTTTTTAAAGATGTATCATAGGTTGTGATAGAGAAATTTTGTATTACCTATGAAAGGATCAATCACAGGGAGTGATGGTCCATATACAAGCAATAAATAATTTTTTTTTTGCATTAAACTGATTTTGTGAATTAATTCTTTTAAATTGAAAATGCCTTGATATTTGAAAATGTTGAATGAATATGCAAAGGAAACACATATGAAATTAAGGCCTAAAATTTAATAAACAAATGAGACTAGTTAGAGATTATTCTGATAATTCAAAGGCAGCCTGGGCAGCCTATCAGCTACCAGCAAAAGCTGCCACTTGGTGGGAGATAAAAAGAGCAGATTTGGGGATGGTAGTAGTTGAGGTGTCTTGCGAGTAGTTTGTATGATTATTTCATCAAAGGTGGTTTCCATAGACATACTATGATAAGAAGTTGTTAGATTTTGAAAATCTGAGGTAGGGTCCTCTATTAGTTAATGGATATTGGGAGAAATTCACTCAACTGCTTAAGTATGTTCCCTAGTACCAACAAGATGAGAACTTTTGGGTTTGAAAGTTTATAATGGGACTGAATAATTGGGTAGGAGGTCCTGTGGATGTACTAGCTCAAAGAACAATGGATGGAGCCTATGAAAAGGCAGTTAGGCAAGAGTGGAGGTTGAAGAAAGATGAAACCACTACCAATAAAGGATTAGAAAAGAAAGGATCACTTGGAGGGTTCTTTAATTGTGGAGGTGAACACTATGCCACCCAGTGCCCACATAAGAATCAACAGTGACAGTAGCAGTGGAAACCTTTATCGTCCCAGCAAACTACTTTTCAACAAATAATTCATGCCGCAGTTGACAATCGACAAGTTGAGTATCAAGCTACCCATATAGAGACTCCAAGTATGCTCTATGGAAATTGCGTAACCATACTAATTGACATGGGAGCCACAAATTTTTTATATCTCCTAAGATATTTCATAAATTTCCTAAAAGAATTGGGTACATGACTAAATGCTAGATTGTAGAATATTTTAATCAGATGAGAGCTTGGGTAGAGCAGTGTCTGTATGAAGCTAGGATGGAATTTCTAGGCTTCCCCATAGAGGTTAACCTGTATGTGGCACCTCTGGGTTCCTATGATGTAATCATTGGGATGAACTGGTTAAGGGAGCATAAGGCAAAGGTTGACTGCTATGCAAAAATAGTAGAGTGTCTGGATGATCTAGGAAATCCTACGATGATATATGGGGTACAATGAGAAGTTAGGATACAAAAAATATCTGCTATGTCGCTCAAAAGAAATAATAGGAAAGGATGTAAATTATTTGTGATCAAAATGGAAGAAGTTAAGGAATACAAAGAAAGTGCCTACTTTGATGATATGATAATGCAAACCTAGAGTCGGGAATTGGAAATGGAGATAGATTCCAAGGAAGAAACTTTTACTAAAATGTATCCCTATCTTCGGGAATATCAAGACATATTTCCTAAGGAATTGCCTGGGTTACCACCCAGGAGGGTGTTTTATTTCACCATAGACTTGGTTCCAAGAGCCTAACTAGTCTCTAAGGTTCCTTACCGAATGACTATTGTGGACTTGATGGAGTTAAAGACACAACTACAAGAATTGTTGGATAAGGGTTTGATATGACCCAGTGTTTCACCCTGGGGTGCTCTAGTAATATTGTGAAAAAGAAGGATGGAACCCTTTGTTTGTGTATAGATTACAGAATGTTGAACAAGCTTACTATTTGGAATAAATACCCTTTACCTCGTATAAATGACCTTTTTGACTAGATGAGATGGTAAACAGTGTTCTCCAAAATAGATCTAAGATCGAGGTATCATCAACTCAGACTAAAGGAGGAGTATATTCATAAAACAACCTTCAAAACTATATATGGGCACTACGAGTTCACAATTTTACCTTTTGGACTTACCAATGCTCCGGTTGCATTGATGAATCTGATGAACAAAATATTCAGAGATTGTTTAGATAAGTTTGTATTGTCTTTTTTAGATGACATACTCATCTCTTCTAAAAATGAGGAAGAGAATCTTTGACACCTTTGGATAGTTCTTCAATGGCTGAGAGAGAATAAGCTTTATGGGAAATTATTGAAGTGTACCTCCTTCCAAAAAGAAGTGCATTACTTAGGAAATATAATCTCTGCTAAAGGAATTGTCATAGACCCTGCAAAAAATAGAAGTAATAGTGAATTGTCCAGTACCTAAAAATGTTCATGAGGTCAGAAGCTTTATGGGATTGGATGTATGTTACCAAAAATTTGTCAAGGATTTTTCTAGAATAGCCCACCCCATCACATCTCTCCAAAAATAAGGAAGAAGGTTCGAATGGACAACGAAGTGCTAGGAAACATTTGAAACCTTGAAGGAAAAATTAACAACCACACCAATTTTGATTGTGCTATATCCAAATGAACATTTTTTAGTGATTATAGATGCATCTGGAGATGGACTGGGAGGAGTGTTAATGCAGGGAGGAAAATTTGTGGCTTATTAATCTAGGAAATTAAAATAGTATGAACAAAATTATGCACCACATGATCTAGAATTCGTTGCGATCGTACACGCCCTACAAATGTGGTGACATTCTTTACTAGGGAAGACTTTCAATCTTATGTCAGATCATCAAGGGCTAAAATATCTATTTACTCAACCCAACCTAAATGGACGACAAAGAAGATGGATGGAATTAATTTCTGACTACGACTTCAAGATCAGCTATGTAAAGGGAAAGGAGAATAAAGTAGCCGATGTCTTGAGTTGGTGAAGGCACATAACTGTAGTGGCAACTATCCACATAGATTTTAGAACGTAGGTTCTAGGAAAACTAAAAGAGGATGGCTACTATAATCAAGTATGTGAGGATCTTCTAGCAAACTCATAGGATTCTAATTATGAAGGATTCCAGATAGAAAAGGATGGAATTTTGAGATTCAAGGGTAGGATGTACATTTTAGATTTGATGGAATTAAGGAAAACAATTTGGAAAGAAACTCACACCGCACCATATTTAGGCCATCCCAGAGTAACCAAGATGTTGGCAGATGTGAAAGCATTGTATTTTTGGAAGAGAATGAAGAAGGATGTAGCTAGATATGTTGCGGGATGTTTCGAGTGTCAAAAGGTTAAAGTTGAACATCAGCATCTAGTAGGGTTATTACAACCTCATAGCATACCAGATTTGAAGTGGCAAATTATAAGTATGGATTTTGTACAAGGGTTACCAATGACAAGGAACAAACATAAACCATATTGGTGGTAGTAGATTAACTTACCAAGGTGGCACACTTCATACCTTGAATTTGATAGATGTGGCTTCCTTAATTGTGCATAAATTTGTGCAAGAAATATTTTGTCTACATGGAGTAATAGAGAAGATCATTTCAGAAAAAAGATGCCATAATAACATCTAGATTTTGGCAGACACTGTTTTTGGCTTTAGGGACACAATTAAACATCTGTACAACTTATCATCCTGAAATGGATGGTCAAATAGAAATGGTTGATCAGATATTAGAAGATCTCCTCAGAATATATTATATGGATCAGCAACATAAGTGGGAGGAATATTTTCCTTTGGTAGAATTTTCCTACAATAATTCATATTAGTTAGCTATTAAAATGGCACCGTTTGAAGCTCTATATGGTAGAAAATACTGGACCCCAATCAGTTGGAATATGATGGAAGACATGATTATTTTAGGGCTAGAAATGCTTCAAGAAATGGAAGAACGGGTCAAATTAATTAGACAAAGGCTGAAAGAAGTTAATGATCATCAAAAGAGTTATGTCGATGTGAAGTGAACTCCAAGATAGTTTGTAGTGGGAGACAAAGTCCTCTTGTGTGTCAAACCACAAAAAGCTCTATTAAATTTGGAAAGACTTCAAAGCTCGCCCCAAGATATGTGGGACCTTTTGAAGTACTGGAAGTGATCAATCTAGTGGCTTACTAAATTTCTCTACCACTAGCTCTCGCCTGATTGCATAATGTGTTTCATGTTTCCTACCTTAAGAAATATTTTGCAAACTTTGAAGATATGATTGACTGGAAATCCTTGCATGTGTAGGATCTAGGGGTGATTACTATAGAACCAATTCAAGTGCTCGATATGAGTCAGTTGCGCTTACGTAGTCGTGAGGTGGTCCAATGTAAGGTCTAGTGGGACCAGTACTCAGAATAGAATGCCTCCTGGGAGGACTATGAAGAAGTCCTTCAGAATTTTCCTTATTTATTCTCAAACCATATTAAATTTTGATTTTAGACTTGAATTTATAAATAAGTAATCATCGAGGATGATGATTCTTAAAGGGAGGAGTATGTCACATTCCCCTAAGACTTAATAAGTTATGATATTGAAATCATGGATTTTCATATTGTTATTATAACTATTTTTCATGTGAACATGAAATGATGGAATAAATAATTGTTTTATTTTTTTCAATAGTAAATGTGAATGTGAATGATTACTGAAAACACATAAGTATTTGATGATAATGATGATGATGCTATTATATGTAAATTGAATTAATGCGTCAAGAATGGTCTAGCTCTAGTTTATGGTGTTGAGTGGTTGCAGGATCGAGATCGCATGAAGGAAAAAGGGACTATCATTAGGGAGAGGACATGGTTGACAAGGATCAAACTTTTATCAAACTCTGGGTAGTGTATGACATGTAATGACATAACCTTGGCCTATGATTAATAATATGATATAAATAATGTTTAATCCAATTAGATATAAAACACTTATCCTAAATAAACTTCAATTATCAAATAAGAAATGTTTAATATTAATGAATAAATTAAATTGAAAAGTAAATTTAATATAAATAAATATATATAAAAATATATAAAATAATGTGTTCCGCCTTTTATAAAGTGAAATTTAAAATAAAAGAGTATTAAATTAAAAGAGGAAAACACATTTTTTTGTGGAGTTCATGCGGGAGATGGTTGTTGAGTGGGAAGAGAGCATTTTGTCAATATCTGGTGCTGAAAGGAAAATGCCTAGAAATCAAGAAGTTGGGATGGGAATTTAGAAGGGAAAGCTTTTAATAGTCGACCTCTCCTTTGAGATTTCATACTTTTTAAGGGATTCTTCTTTTCTTCCTTTAGAAAAAATGGTGGAGAGAACTTTTCTTTAGATTTTGTCAATATCCTAAATGCTTTCTTTCTACTATAGCTAGGGATTCATTTTTCTCACCATCGTTGATCGCTTTCCAGAAGATTTCAAGCTTCACCTTTCCTTATATGAAGTTCTCTTGAGCATTTTCTGGGTTTCCATTGTGTTGTGCGGGGTTTATGTTTGAGTTGAGTTGGGAGGGAGTTCAAGTGGCTATTTTAGTTATGAAGGTCAAGTTATAGGCAATCTTTGAGCAAGGGTTTCTCCTCATGCATCAAGATCAGACGCAACCAAGCATGTGATAACTCTTGTTTAGTATTTCTTCTAAATCTGATTATAATCTAAAGCTTGTTATAATTACTATCCATTGCATATGGGTATGTTTATAATTTGTGAGAACATGTATCATTTTAAGTTAATTTGTCACCATCGAATATGGCAATATATTCTTTGTCTCTTGTAGAAAATAGAGATTTGTTGTATTTTTTTTACCTTAATGCTCTGCATCCCAGTTATCAACCGTCCAACATTTTGCATTCCTTAACCTAATATTCTGATGCCAATTGAATTAACCTTTGGATTTATCTCTTTCAATGCAACCTTAGGGTGTTGTTTTGGAGTAACTATTTTTTTGGTTTATACTTTCGAATGGCGAAGCCATACCCCCTATTTATGTTTTCTAGCCACAAAAACTTTTGTTATTTGTAATTTTCTGATGTATTGGAAATATTTAAATTTCCAAAATTTGTTGCTGAAGTATTGTGGATTGGTAATTTTCTAATTAATCCTGAATTTATCCTTAAGTTCTCTTTTCCCTATCTGTTAGGTCATCTGAATCTATGTGACATCAAGTCTTAAGGGGTATCTTGAATATTAAACTAGCCTACCTTATTTCAAATTCCTGCCGTTCCTAATAGTTTGATGGACATACCTTATCATACCTTGATCTTTGTGTTGACATTCAAATCATATGTGTATACATAGACTAATCAAATCCTTCTCTATTAAGACATTTGTTGATCTACTTCAGTGAAAGATCCTATTCAGCACAAATATTAAACCGTAAATACAAGTATCTAGAAGTATTTGCTTCAACAACAATAATTCATGAAATAGGAAACCTACCCTAGAAACAGTCATGTCAAGCAATGGGGTATGCTGACAGCACAATAGTGCTTGATATGTTGACACAGTAGTTCTAGAGACATTGGCATAGTAGTGCTAGAGAAACTGTCATAGTCATGCTAGAAGAAATTAAAAATCCTTGGCCAAGGTAGATGCTAGTGAGGCAATAGTTAGTTTTCATGATGCAGATATACTTTGGTCAGAATGATCCTTCTGGATAGGGGGAACCTATAGAGGAGGGATCAACCAATAGTATAGGTACATGGACACCAGGCTCAGAGACATGATGACATTTGATCCTTGTTGATTATCCTGAGAAGGGTCAGGTTCTTCAGTTGAAGGACGAGGGAAGACCAGAAGGTCTTGAATGGGTGGTAAAGCCCCTGATGATAATTCATTTTTCCTCACTAATAAAGCAACTCAAGAAAATATAGTTTGAAGATGATGACCAATTCAGGTAAATGTTTTGATTATTCTCTTATGTAGAATGTTCTTTGAATAATTTGTAACTATTGTTTTAGATTAGCCATTTGTTTTCTTTCTGTTGAATAGTTGAAATTCTAGAAGATAGTTTAGAAAAATAAAGTAAATGTTGTGTTTTTAAAAGGTAAGCCCTAGAGTGACAGTTATTCTGTGAAGAATATTTGTGAAACTGTTACAAGTTCCTTTTCAAGTGAAGCTGTAATTTGAAAAATTAGTTCCATCTTAAAATTAGTTGGAAACAAATGGAAATTGTAGTTTTCTTGAAATCAAATTAGTTGCAAATCAGTTGAAGGTAGTTGATTAGTTAACATTTGTAAATTTTAGATTTGGTAGGTTGTTACACATGGTATTAGAGTGACTGGGTTTGACACTGAACCTCGGGTTCATCATGCAGACTTAGAAAACTAAATGAATTGTTGATGTTCTTCCATGATGGTGTTGATATGTCAAAGATGTTGAAAGAAGGTTCGTGACCCGGTATCTATTCGAATGTGGAAGATTAGGCAATTATATGATTATTTGGACTGTTCTCTCCCATTAGATACAAAGATGATGGCCGAAGCCCTAAAAGGACTTCAGAAGGAGAGGAAGAAATGGATGACCTTGAGAAAGGAAAAAGTGAAAGTCCAGATATTGATTGAAATGATCAAAACCAATGCACAAAAATATGCCAAACTGAAGACCCAACTTGAAACAACTATGAAGAAACAAGTTTCAACCCTAGGTTACAAATCTCTTCCGTACTCAAAACCTTGTGATCTGGAGGAGCCTAACACTGCTAGTGAAATCGAACCTTGAACCTAAAACCGAGACTAATCATGGAAGTGTCAAACATTTTGTAATTCTTGTAATGAATCTATCACAAGAGTGAGGAAATTTTGTACTATCATGGAATAAGTCTATCACAGGATGTGATAGAAGATTTTTTAAAGACCCATCATAGGGTGTGATAGAGAAATTTTGTATTACCTATGAAAGGATCAATCATAGGGAGTGATGGTCCATATACAAGCAATAAATAAAATTTTGTTTGTATTAAACTAATTTTGTGAATTACTTCTTTTAAATTGAAAATTCCTTGATATTTGAAAATGTTGAATGAGTGTGAAAAGGAAACCTATATGAAATTAAGGCCTAAAATTTAATAAACAAATAAGAATGATTAGATTCATTAATGTATACTAGGACAATATTAGAATGGAAAATTTTGGGCAAGGATTTGGGGTGGACCAAAATAATAACCCCATGGCCAAGTTGGACCAGTTATTAGCTTTGATGAATGCAACCCAAACTCGGTTGGATAACCTAGAAAGAAAAGTAGAAGGGAATCATGTGACAAGTGAAGAAAGAATAGAATATCAAAGCGAACAACAAGGGAAAACTTCAAAAACCTTGCCTTTGGAACACAAGAAAAGTAGATTGGTTGATGAACTAGCCAAGGACATGAAGAAAATTAAACCTCCTAAGTTTGAGGGCTCCGTTTCGGGTGATTCCGTGGAGGTGTGGTTGATAGAAATGGAAAAATACTTTGAATTGAGAGATTATTTTGATAATTCAAAGGCAGCCTAGGAACCTATCAGCTGGCAGGAGAAGTTGCCATCTGGTGGGAGAATAAAAGAGCAAATTGGGGATGGTAGTAGCTGAGGTGTCTTGGGAGTAGTTTGTACGATTATTTCATCAAAGGTGGCTTCCATAGACATTCTATAATTAGAAGCTATTATATTTTTAAAATATGAGGCAGGGACCTCTATTAGTTAATGAATATTGGGATAAATTCACTCAACTACTTAAGTATGTTCCCTAGTACAAACAAGATGAGAACTTTTGGGTTTGAAAGTTTATAATGGGAATGAATAATTGGGTAGGAGGTCCTGTGGATGTACTGGCTCCATGAGCAATGGATGAAGCCTATAAAAGGAATTTAGGCAAGAGTAGAGGCTGAGAAAGATGACAATTTCTGGGACAGGAAGTGCAACAAAGGCAAGTGGGAGCAGTCTCACCAAAATTTCAAACAGAAAGGTCACAAGAATAATATGTTTGCAAACAAGAGGGACAAAAGGAATACTTTCAATAATAACAAGAAAGATGAAACCACTGCCAATAAAGGATCAGAAAAGAAGGACCACCTTGAGGGTGCCTTAATTGTGGAGGTGAACACTATGCCACCCAGTGCCCACATAACAATCAACAGTGACAGTAGCAGTGGAAACCTTTACCGTTCCAACAAACTGCTTTTCAACAAAGAATTGATGCCGCAGTCGACAATCGACAAGTTGAGTATCAAGCTACCCCTATAGAGACTCTAGGTATGCTCTATGGAAATTCCTTAACCATACTAATTGACATGGGAGCCACATAAAGTTTTATATCTCTTGAGATATTGCGTAAATTTCCTAAAAGAACTGGGTACATGACTAAATCCTAGATTCTAGAATACACTAATCAGATGAGAGCTCGGGTAGAGTAGTGTCTGTATGAAGCTAGGATATAATTTCTAGGCTTTGCCACAAAGGTTAACCTGTATGTGGAACCTCTGGGTTCCTATGATGTAATCATTGGGATGAACTGGTTAAGGGAGCATAAGGAAAAGGTTGACTACTATGCAAAAATAGTAGTGTCTGGATGATCTAGGAAATCCTATGATGATATATGGGTACAACGAGAAGTTAGGATACGACAAATATCTGCTATGCAGCTCAAAAGAAATAAGAGGAAATGATGTCAATTATTTGTGGTCAAAATGGAAGAAGTTAAGGAATACAAAAAAGCACCTACTTTGATGATATGATAATGCAAACCTAGAGTTGGGAACTGGAAATGGAGATAGATTCCAAGGAAGAAACTTTTACTGAAAATTATCCCTATCTTTGGGAATATCAAGATGCATTTCCTGAGGAACTGCCTGGGTCACCACTGAGGAGGGTGTTTGATTTCACCATAGACTTGGTTTGAGGAGTCGAACCAGTCTCTAAGGCACTTTACCAAATGACTATTGTGGAATTGATGGAGTTAAAGTGCAACTATAGGAATTTTTGGATAAGAGTTTGATACGACCCAGTGTTTCACTCTGGGGCGCTCCAGTAATATTGTGAAAAATAAGGATGGAACCCTTCATCTGTGTATATATTACAAAATGCTAAACAAGCTTACTATCCAAAATAAATACCCTTTACCTCGTATAAATTACCTTTTTGACCAGATGAAAGGGGCAATAGTATTCTCCAAAATAGATCTAAGATTAGGGTATCATCAACTTAGACTAAAGGAGGAGGATATTCATAAAACAGCCTTCAAAACTAGATATGGGCACTATGAGTTGATAGTTTTACCTTTTGGACTTACGAATGCACTAGATGCATTCATGAATCTGATGAACAAGATATTCAGAGATTGTTTAGATAAGTTTGTATTGGTTTTTTTAGATGAAATACTCATCTATTCTAAAAATGAGGAAGAGCATCTTCGACACCTTTAGATAGTTCTTCAACAGTGAGAGAGAATCAGCTTTATGGGAAATTATCGAAATGTACCTCCTTGAAGAAAGAAGTGCAGTACTTGGGACATATAATCTCTACTAAAGGAATTGTCATAGACCCTGCAAAAATTGAAGCAATAGTGAATTGGCTAGTACCTAAAAACGTTCATGAGGTTAGAAGCTTTATGGGATTTGTTGGATATTACCGAAAAGGAATAAGGTTTGAATGGATAGTGAAGTGCCAGGAATCATTTGACACCTTGAAGGAAAAATTAACAACCGCACCAATTTTGATTGTGCTAGATCCAAATGGACATTTTGTACTGATTATAGATGCATCCAGAGATGGACTGCGAGGAGTGTTAATGCATGGATGAAAAGTGGTGGCTTATGAATCTAGGAAACTGAAATAGTATGAACAAAATTATGCACCACATGATCTAGAATTAGTTGTGATTGTACACGCCCTACAAATGTGGTGACATTATTTACTAGGGAAGACTTTTGATCTTAAGTCAGATCATCAAGGGCTAAAATATCTATTTACTGTAAGGAAATTAAATGGAGTGCATCTCATAGAAACTCCAAATAGTAGTGCCTTCTCCAACTTTCAATTTGATTAGTACCTCAAAGACATGTACAAGTATGTCCAAATGCGGAATTGACACATTTCATTTCCTCCATTGATCCTTCTGAGAGAAGCACATGTAAAATCAATAGCAAGCATTAATAAATTATACTACACGAACCAACAAACATGAAAGATGAAACATAAAATCAGAGCACAAAGATTTACTTGGGGAAAATCCTTTTGGATAAAAAACCCCATGCTCCAAAGATCGAACCATTGTATTATTCAGCAACAAATAGTTACAATACAATTTTAGGCTCTTAGCTTTTTCAGAGATTACATCTTGTTCATCTGGATACAACTGGTAGCAAACTATCCCTGAGAGATCAAACATGGCTTCATGATCAAAAGAGATTCTAGTAGCATAACTCTGCCTCTCTCACTCTCAGCCTCAGCCTCATGGCTTCGGCCTTTTAGCTATCCACTCGGCCTTCTCTATCATTCTCTCTCTTTCTCTCAGCTCTTTAGCTCCTTGGTTTATCAGCCCCTTACTTTCTAGAACGTTCAATGCATATGTATATATATTCGTTCTCTGTAGGCTCTATGAAATCATTCTTTTCCAACTGTTAGATTAGAACTCATGAATCATTTGGCCTAGCATCATCAGATGTTTCCACTTCCTCGTGCTTAGTTTTCCAATTTGCACATAGAAACGGTTCAGCAAATGGCTCATCCTGCTTTCTTTGATTTTTCCACATCGCACCATGTCGGATAGTCTTCACTTGGTCAAAAAATGTTCAACCTGTGTCGCATGTCGGTGAGACACTAATTATGTCTCCCTAATGCCACAAAGCCCATAAAACTATCGTTCAGACTTCCCCTTGTTGCCAAGACATCTTACTGATGTTCACAAGTCATATCGACTTCAGTATTCTCATCAGTGAGGCAATTGCCATTCGATGAGACATCATACTGAGCCTTTATGTTATACCGAACACCGAGCAGTCACCAAGACATATCTCTTTCGTTGAGAGGTCATACTGACATCAAAATTCCCATTGGCAAGACAATTGAGTTCTCCAAGACATCATATCGATGCCTTTAAGTCATACCGAAAACCTACCGTCAACTAGACATTCCACATTTGCTAAGAGTCTCATTGAAGACATCCAATCACATGTTGCTTTGTCGGCCAGACATACCACTGTCACCAAGAGGTTACACCGGGCCTCTTATGTTACACTGAAGTCACACAACCATCGGTGAGACCAACACTTGTTGCCAAGACTTCACGCCGAAGTCTCTAGGTTACCTTGAGCCCACCTTTCGCTAGGAGTCATGTTGAACACATTCCACACTGTCGGTGAGACAAACGCTCGTTGCCAAGACTTCATAGTGAAGCCTTCAAGTCATACTAATGTGTTCCACTATTGGTGAGAGAATCAACCTTCGGCAAGACATGTTACTGAGGTTTCCATTTTATCCTGAAACCACTGTTCGCCAAGAGTCACACTGAATTGATGACCCCATGTGCTGTTGGCAAGACTTCTGATATTCGATGAGACATCATATCAAAACAATCCTTTTGGCCAAGGGTCTTCTGATATCTTTGAGTGTTACATTGTCTCCAAGACAATCCTCCATCGCTGAGACTTCATATCGAGACCCTTAAGCTACTCTGAGTGTATACAGTCGGCCAGACATCTCCCAGTCGCCAAGAGATCTTCCTGAATGTTCAAGTCACCCTGATGACTATAATTGGCGAGACATCTCCCTGTCGCTAGGACCACATACCGACACACTTGAGTTACCCCGATAGCTCGAGGAGAAAACATATTGGTGAGACAACCCTTCATCGCTAAGACTTCATATTGAAGCAAACGGGTTACATTGATGATCCAGTCACCATAGGTCACACCGACATATGCTAGGCACCCAATAACAAACCCTTTTGTCGCTGAGACATTCCCACTTAGCAAAGGGTTACATCGAATGCACCAAGTCATAGTGATAGGCTCCTTTGGCAAGACAAAAGCAAAGTCACAGTGACCTGAGCAAAACACAAGATTATTGAACTGTTAGTTGGCCAGACACCAGGAATGTCATAGTGACCATGCTTTCTTAGAGGTTTCAGCCTGTGAGATTGAGGCACATTTTCCAACAGTCTCCCATTTGATGAAGATCACATAGGCACCTCCAATGCAACCGGGAACTATGATCACACTAGCTCCACTAGTTCAAACCCTGCAATACTCAAGACACCCAATCAACATGATTCAATAGATAATAGTCCACAGTACAATCTACAACAAAGACCAGGCATCCTACTGCAACTCGCTGACCAATAAAGGAACTGATCATATCCTTCTAGGAAACCACATAGATCTCAAACATGCTCTCATGCTCCATCAAGAAATCAGCTCCAACATCCAAGATTTCCACCATCCAGGCATGAATCATGTCATCTTCCAACATGCCACCTATGGAAGAAGGATACAATGCCAAGGTGTATAAGCACCATTCCAATGAACACAAGCAAAAGATCTCAGTGATATCACCAACAAGATACTGCTACCACTTCATTGTGCTTAAATGCTATGCAGAAGCAATATCAACTTCAAAGCCTCAAACAAAACACAACCATGAAGTACAAGTTACAACAAAAATCAAAATGATTGCTTCCATCCAACTGATAAACCCACATGATTGAAAATAGCACCCACAGCTCGTGCTATACCATCCAATCTCACATACCTCAATAGGTATCAATATTAGTAATCTTATGCTAAATCAGAACCAACTCATCAACAACAAATACAAGCTCCAAGTGGCAACTAGTTGAAGAAGACAAGACACATACATAAACTCCCACTGCCTGAGTAATCCAGATCTGAAAGATCAAAGGCATCAACAAGTCTACCAATAATACATAGAAAATGTAACCCTGTAGTACCAAGGAAAAATCCACAATGATATGCACAACCTGCAACAACCTGCCACAAGAAACATTTCTCTCACCACAAACCTTCATAGCCACAGAGAGAAATTTTGCACATCATCTTCCTGTAGAACATCCTCCTACATACACTTCTAATAGCCAGCTGTGTCAAGAATGATCTTCATATCCCAAAAGAAATCCTTAACAACATCCATCTGTTCAATCACCAAGATCAACCCATCTTTAAAACCAACATGGATGTAAGCATCTCAAAGAAGATCAAACTAGTTCATTTCCCATTTTAGGAAATCAGCCCATACATCATCTCCTACCAATTTTCATTAGTAACGAGAAGATAAAAGAAACTATACAACTTCCACTATGAATCTTCTATAATCATTAAACAGTAATTCAAGATCCATATCATGAAAGTAAACTTAATAAAACACATCTAAAAAATAATGGGCCAAATACCTTTTAGATAAACTGTTGAGCAGACCAAGAGTGGGAACGAGAATACTCCTTCAAGATATACAAGTCATCATGACTAATCCAAGAGCAATCTCCTCATAGGTCTCTTATTGAACTCACGTTCAACCAAGGTGTAACCTTCTTGGACTTTCAGACCATTGTCAAAGCTCCAATCAGCTGAATCAGGAACTTATCATGACACCATGATCTACACATCCCTTAGGAGATACCATTCTTCAAGTGACTTCTGCATTGTCTTTAAGTACAATGCACAATGCCAAAACTCCAGTGCAAACAAGAGTATACCATGACATACAACAAATAGACTCAAAACCAGTATCACCTTTCAAGCATCACCAACACCTTAACTAAAGACTCCAAGCATCTTCCATGGATCCAAGATGTTGCACATCTTCAAGTAATGTTCATGCAAATGTGAAAGAAAACCATTCTGCAGCAACAGGATCCTAAGAAACATCTGCAACATTAAGAAGACTATTCACCACCATGTGATGAGCCCACAATCATTGCTAGAGCTCTCACTGAAATGTGACATCCGAGCTCTCCATGCATCATGACCACCTGCTACAGGTTCCCATAACCAACTATTCAGGTACTCAATAGTATCCATCCTCTCATCTCAAAATACCACACCAATGCACAAGTGACCATAGACAAGGCTAGCTAACAAGTTTGTACCAACAATGAATCAACCTCGTGGATATAGACAGTCCACTTCCGATTTGTCTCATAGCAAACATGTAGGTAAAGACAGCCCACAACATTGCACAACCCGTAGATCCATTCAACATAAACATGCAAACCCATCATTGCATTGGAAACTGCCACATTGAGATATTTCAAAGAGAATAACCATGTAGACAACATGACTCAAAACACCAGATCACACTAGATCTGACTTGCCAACATGTCCACAATGAGCACCATAATCAAGGAAGACCACCACAAGAATGTTGAGTGACAAAATATGTACCAACACTCCCATGCAGAGAAGAGAACACACCTCCTCAAACCATGTGCCAAGCATGCATGCAGACCTGCAACTATCTCATCCATCAACACCTTAAAAGGCTAGTGTCTAGACAATAGCTTAACATCAACTCCACATGATCACAAGTTTTTCTTAACCGTGTAAAACCTACAAAACCATAGAGCCATGCAAGTACAAATCATCCTTAGAAATAAAACAGCAGTTCAAGAGAATCCAGGCCCCTTTCAGACCAACTCTAAAACCACCAATATGTACATCATCCGAGAAAGAGGGAAAGGCTATTTCATAAGCTTGCAAATCATCTAATGATTAACTCCATAGCCTTCAAGCATTCGAGGTTAATAGGAAATGGTTCCTTCCAACACCAGGAACCACCACCTAGCATAAGCACTGTGAAAAATCCACCTCATACTCCATAGTTATACTGCTACTAGCCAGAGACACAGATCACAACATGATCAGCTCCATTTTCCATCTTGACCATCCTTCAAGCTGCATGTTGTCTCGGAATACCACAAGGTTTCCACTCATCAAAGGATCAATATATCAGTCCATTCCTCCAGATTTCTTCCATCCTATCAAGCTAATAAATCTTCATAGGAGAAATATCTAGAACCAACAACCAGAAGAAGGCTCTGATACCACTTGTAAGGAAATTAAATGTAGCGCATCTCATAGAAACTCCTAATAGTAGTGCCTTCGGTAACTTTCAATTTGATTAGTACCTCAAAGGCATGTACAACTATGTCCAAATGTGGAATAGACATAGTTCATTTCCTCCATTTATCCTTTTGAGAGAAGCACATGTAAAATCAACAGCAAGCATTAACAGATTCTACTACATGAACCAACAAACATGAAAGATGAAATAGAAAACCAGAACACAAAGATTTATGTGGGGAAAATCCTTTCAGATAAAAAACCCTATGCTCCAAAGATTGAGCCATTGTATTATTTAGTAACAAATGGTTACAATACAATTTCAGGCTCTTAGCCTTTTCAGAGATTACATCTTGTTCATCTGGATTCAATTGGTAGAAAACTATCCCTGAGAGATTAAACATGGCTTCATGATCATAAGAGATTCCAGCAGCATAACTCTGCCTCTCTCACTCTGCCTTGGCCTCATGGCTTTGGCCTTTTAGCCAGCCACTTGGCCTTCTCTATCTCTCTTTTTGTCTCTCGGCTCTTTAGCTCCTTGGCTTATCAACCCTTACTTTCTAGAATGTTCAATGCATATGTATATATATTCGTTCTCTGCAGGCTCTATGAAATCGTTCTTTTCCAACTGTCAGATCAGAACTCATGAATTATCCAGCCTAGCATCATCAGATGTTTCTGCTTCCTCGTGCTTTAGTTTTCCAACTTCCACACATAAATGGCTTAGCAAATAGCTCATCCTACTTTCTCTGATTTTTCCACATCGCACCATGTTGGATAGTCTTCACTCGGTCAAAAAATGTTCAACTTATGTCGCATGTCAGTGAGACACTAATCATGTCTCCCTGATTCCACAGAGCCCATAAAACTATTTCTCAGACTTCCCCTTGTTTCCAAGACATCTTATCGATGTTCACAAGTCACATTGACCTCAGTATTCTCATTGGCGAGACAATCGCCATTCTATGAGACATCATACCGAGCCTTTATGTTATACCGAACACCGAGTAGTCGCCAAGACATTGCTTTCGCTGAGAGGTCATACTGACATCATAATTCCCATTGGCAAGACAATCGAGTTTTCCAAGACATCATATCGATGCCTTTAAGTTATACCGAAAACCTACCGTCGGCCATACATTCCACATTCGCTAAGAGTCTCACCGAAGACATCCGATCACATGTTGCTTTGTCGGCTAGACATACTGTTGTCGCCAAGAGGTTACACTGGGCCTCTTATGTTACACCGAAGTCACACAACCATCGGCGAGACCAACACCTATCGCCAAGACTTCATGCTGAAGTCTCCAGGTTACCCTGAGCCCACCTTTTGCCAGGAGTCATGTCGAACACATCCCACATCATTGGTGAGACAAATGCTCATTGCCAAGACTTCTAGTGAAGCCTTCAAGTCATACTGATGTGTTCCATTGTCGGTGAGAGAATCAACCTTTGACAAGACATCTTACTGAGGTTTCCATGTTATCTCGAAACCACTGTTCACCAAGAGTCACATTGAATTGATGACCCCACGTGTTGTTGGTGAGACTTCCGATATTGATGAGATATCATATCAAAACAAGCCTTTCGGCCAAGGTTCTTCCCGATATCTTCGAGTGTTACATTGTGGCTAAGACAATTGTCCATCGCTGAGACTTCATATCGAGACCCTTAAGCTACTCTGAGTGTATACAGTCGGCCAGACATCTCCCAGTCGCCAAGAGATCTTCCTGAATGTTCAAGTCACCCCGATGACTACAATCGCGAGACATCTCCTTGTCGCTAGGAGCACATGCCGACACACTTGAGTTACCTGATGGCTCTAGGAGAAATCATATTGGTGAGACAACCCTCCATCGCTAAGACTTCATATCGAAGCAAATGGTTACACTGATGATCCAGTTGCCATAGGTCACACCGACATACGCTAGGCACCCGATAACAAACCCTTCTATCACTGAGACATTCCCACTTGGCAAAGGGTTATAGTGAATGCACCAAGTCATAGCGATAGGCTCCTTCGGCAAGACAAAAGCAAAGTCACAGCGACATGAGCAAAACACAAGATTACTGAACTGTTAGTCAGCTAGACACCAGGAATGTCATAGCGACCATGCTTTCTCAGAGGTTTCAGCCTGTGAGATTGAGGCACATTTTCCAACGTTTACTCAACCCAACCTATATGCACGACAAAGAAGATGGATGGAATTAATTTCTGACTATGACTTCAAGATCAGCTATATAAAGGGAAAGGAGAATAAAGTAGCTGATGCCTTGAGTTGGTGAAGGCACATAACTGTAGTGGCAACTATCTAGACAGATTTTAGAATGCAGTTCTGTGAAAACTAAAAAAGGATGGCTACTATAATCAAGTATGGGATGCTCTTCTGGAAAACTCACAAGATTCTAATTACGAAGGATTCTAGATAGAAAAGGATGGACTTTTGAGATTCAAGGGTAGGATGTACATTCCAGATTTGGTGGAATTAAGGAAAACAATTTGGAAAGAAACTCACACCGCACCATATGCAGGCCATCCTGGAGTAACCAAGATGTTGGAAGATTTGAAACCACTATATTTTTGGAAGGGAATGAAGAAGGATGTAGCTAGATATGTTGCAGGATGTTTTGAGTGTCAGATGGTTAAAGTTGAACATCAACATCTAGTAGGGTTATTACAACCTCATAGCATACTAGATTGGAAGTGGAAAATTATAGGTATGGATTTTGTACAAGGGTTACCAATGACAAGGAACATACATAATACCATATTGGTGGTAGTAGATAGACTTACCAAGGTGTTGTTAGCTCTCAAAAATGTAGGCAAGATGCCTCAAGAGGCTGCCAATCTCTTGATATGCTTTGGGGTAATAGACAAGGTCAAATGAATTAGACCTTCTACTCTTCAGGTGCTGCTAGACCTAGGTAGGTGTGCCTATCTGAATGAAGCAGACTTGACTTATGATTATCCTCCTTGCACAATGATTTGTCTACAATGGCAGATGGAAGTGAACAAATGAAACCAAACTTGATAGCAATAGCAAAAGCAATCTTCTGATCTAAATCCTAAAATGCTCAATTAATAGATATAAAGAAGCTGAATGAATTCAAAATGATGAAGTGTAGAGACCAGTGCCTTATTGGGTATGCCGAGTCCAATGAAATAGAAATGGGCAACTTATTCTGGTAGAAACTCAAATTGTTGGCATATATTTCTTTTGTAACTTGTACAAACATGCAAGATTATGACTACTAAGCTCTACTTTAATAATCCAGATGAATCTCCCTGATTACTGTGATCAACCAAAAGGATTTAATCTCTCCTTGAAAGAACCAGTCAATTAATCACATAGATACAACAAATGTGCACTGATAAACTGAAAATAAACTTGTTATATCAATTTAAACAACTAGAAAGAATCAACTTGGAGATAGCTTAGCAATACTTTTGAATAAACTCAACATACAATTGACAGTAGAAATAACTTGCCACATTAACTAACTTTCATTGAAATTGCCATTTGAAAACATGCAACATAGCCTCTGTTCTGAGAAATTTATTCTATTGTATCCATCTCTACCTACTGTATCTAATCTAAAATCTGATCTCATCTCCTTTCATTTACAATTGGGAATGAATATTTATACATATGCATTTGAATAGACACATTGTTTCATATTCCAAATTTTGGCCAATCGCAGTATTCGGGAAAATCCATGTCGGCCACAGTGTTTGAATTTTTGTTACTCTCACTGAAATAGTCGCCGAGACAAAATTGTAGTCATGCCAAAGGCAATTAAATTGCCATTAGTTGCCCCTTGGTTCATTGTGTTTCGCTGTGACTTATCTGAGTTGGGGAGATATCCTGTAGATCACTTTATGTTTCCCTGATATGTTATTCTTTTGTTTTACGTGTATCGATGTAACATTTGACGTCGGGGCGACCTCTCGTAGAGCGCACTATGTTTCACCAAAAGCCCTTGAGCTCACCATAGATCGCCAAGACAATATTAATCTCACACCGATGGAAAGCCTTTTGTGTAATGTCGGTGAGACGTAAGGTCACTTGCCGAGACCTCATAGCATATTGCTTAGTCCGTCGAAGTGAATCCTCATACACTATTCGGTGAGATTTGTCCCGATAACCCTTTGATACAAACCACGTCGGCAAGACCCAATGAAGTCATTGAGACATTACTCTGAATATCACTAACTCCTACCGAAATAACCTTTTTCACAAGTTGGTGAGACACCACGGAATCGTTGACATTTCACCGAAGCAGTAACCTTTGCTGATAAAACATTCAGTGCATCGGTCGATGAGACAAACAATCCTCGGTGAGACCACATACCGAACGCAACACTCATGCTGATAGGAACCTTTTCTGTTGCTGAAACAATGTAAATGTCCTACCGACAACCGCTAGTAGATGAAAACTAATCGCCATGACATCATAAATGTCTTGTCGATAGGAAACACAGATGTTTATAAGTAGAAAAATGGATCGGGGAGACCCTGATATTGTCACGCCGATATAGACCATGATGTGAATTATGCAAGACCCGATGGAAACAATGAGACCATATGGCAAGAAAGGGGTAAAATACTATGAAGATAGATCCACGTGCTTATGAAGAGGATTCATATGGAAACCCATGGGTATGAGAGCTTGTGAAATTATTCAGAAATTTACAGTTCCAATAGTGGCTCCGTCTGGGGATGAATGATAGTAAGATCATTGCAAGGATCTAGATCTTTGGGTGAGCAGACCAGACACAAAATGATGAGTAGTGAGTAGAATTGAAATGGACATGTAGCATGAAGGAATGAAAAGAAAGAGAATTCAAAATGGAGATGAACAAAACCTTAAACTACTGTGCATGGAAAATAATTTTAAAGAGGATAAGGAAGAGTTGTCCTTGCAATGGCAACCCTTAATCCTCTGTGTTTCAACTTCACCTGTTCTGAGCTGTTATAATCTAAAACTCAAACCAAGCTTTCCCCTGTCAAATACCTGGTTTTGTCTTGAGTTCATTGGACTCTTCTTGAATATACTCATGCAATCCTTCTTGTCACCGTTATTGTAAGTTCTTAGAGTATCATCATGCTCGGTTTGGCCCAAAATCCCATTATGAATTGTGAAACTTTCTCCCAGCTATATTAAAAATTCATCATCAAAGTACTTCTCTTGAGAATCAAAAAATTTTTCTATATGAATGCTGTTTTAAACACACAAATTTGAAACCTTTTGCACATCTTTGATACTATCATTTGGAAATGATAGTTGATTATGACTCATATCCTTTATATCAAGCATATATGAACCAATCAAATGTGGACCTCTATTATCCTTGGTGTGTAGATAAAAGTCTTCTTCACATGAGTTAGAAATTTCAAAATCACATACCTCATCCTGAATAGACATAGACTTTTGATCAACCTCAAAGGCTTCTCTATCAACTTGAGAAATGCACTGAGAGTCATAAGAATCATCACATAAAGATTTTTACTGTCAAAACAAAGTAAGTTGGACACAAAAATTCAAGATCACCCTCATGTGTACATCTTTGGTATTCAAGAGTCAGCAAATCCAAAATTTTCTCACTGCTGAGTGAACAAGTCTCAACATCTTCATCACTACAATTATATTCTTCACTTTTTTCATCATCAAAAAGAGGTCCAATATCATTAGAGAATGAAAAATTAGAAACATTACCAGCGAAGTCACTTATTCCATCATTTAGCTTGTCTGAAATTATCTCCTCTTTTCCATAAAGTGGATTTGAAAATACCTGATATTCATTCTTGGGCATACCTTGGGAAAATATCATCTGATCCTCTTTTATCGCTTCATTATACAATGGATTAAAAAAAATTTGGAATCACTTTCATATGTACAAACCTCTTCTTCACTGAATGTGTCTTCATAGCTTTCAATTGCAGCTAGAGGTATTGAATACTCACTATCAAATGAATCAACATTTCCCGTTGCCTCTTCATCTTGATCTTCATAAGAGGTAGACGAATCCCTTGACAGTAGATCAAAATCCTCAGGTGCATCTTGATAATCTGAATATTCACTGGATCCCTCATAACACACATTGCTCTCCCTGTCACAATTTGTTATGTAAGAGAGATATCTTGTATCTTCATCTTCATCATGCAAACATCATAGGAATCATCTTGACTTGTACATGTCTCATCTTCTATTTGCTACATTGTTTGTTCAATGTCCCTATCTTCATCAATGATGTCACAATTATCTTCATATCTTTTCCTATCTACAATTTTTGTCCACTCATCTAATTGATCAAACTAAATTGGTATGCAGGATTTAGGCCAATATACTAGGTTTGGCTCATACACTTTCATGAACTGTTGAATGATCTCAAGCTTACTAGGTGGGATTTTAATAGGTATTTTCCTACAAATATCCATCATTCTGTAGAGCAAAGAGCGCCTAGATTCTCCTCTATATCTCCTTATGCCAAGAAAGTCATCCAAAAGATTTTTGAAATATTCATCATCCTTAGATTGTTGGTTTCGATACATACCTTGTTGTAGATTTTGACTGACATCTCCAAGTGGATCAGAATTGTGCTGCATCTGACATTGATTACATTGACATTGCACTTGACATTGATCACATTGACAATCTTGATAGCTTGTCAATCTTTGTCCAGGAGGGACTGGATAAACACTTACTTGCTTTGATGGTTGTGGAGAATAAGTGCTCTGTTGTGCATGATATGTACTACCACCATTGTAGAAACTCCTAATTGTATTATCAGGCGCTTGAGGGGCCCAATACCCTCCTGCATTTGTGTATCCATCCATATTGCAAATTTCTCCTAATTGTAATGGTTGCTGGTCCAATTGCAGCTTTTCAAAATATTCTTTTGTTCCATACACAAACTCCATTCTTCATCAAACTTTTCCAGAGTTGCCACCTACTTTTTCAAAAGTAGGAAAATGATTATTTCTGATCTTTTCCCTAGTGGAATCACTTTTTCTGAATCTTCTCAAATTACAACCTTTCCTTTAATGACTCTATATGATGATCTTCAACTGAATGTTTTGAAATAGTTCCCCAGCAGAGTTGCCAATTTGTTAGCTCTCAAAAATGCAGGCAAGATGCCTCAAGAGGCTTCCAATCTCTTGATACGCTTTAGGGTAACAGACAAGGTCAAATGAATTAAACCTTCTACTCTTTAGGTGTTGCCAGACCTAGGTGGGTGTACCTATCTGAATGAAGCAAACTTGACTTATGATTATCCTCCTTGCACAATGATTTGTCCACAATGGTAGATGGAAGTGAACAAATGAAACCAAACTTGATAGCAATAGCAAAAGCAATTTTCTGATCTAAATCCTAAAATGCTCAATTAATAGATATAAAGAAACTGAATGAATTCAAAATGATGAAGTGTAGAGACCAGTGCCTTATTGGGTATGTAGAGTCTAATGAAACAAAAATGGGCAACTTATTCTGGCAGAAACTCAAATTGCTGGCATATATTTATTTTGTAACTTGTACAAACATGCAAGATTATGACTACTAAGCTCTACTTTAATAATCTAGATGAATCTCCCTGATTGTTGTGATCAATCAAAAGGATTTAATCTCTCCTTGAAAGAACCAGTCAATTAATCACACAGATACAACAAATGTGCACTGATAAATTGAAAATAAACTTGTTATATCAATTTAAACAACTAGAAAGAATCAACTTGGAGACATCTTAGTAATACTTTTCAATAAACTCAACATACAATTGACAGCAGAAATAACTTGCCACATTAATTGACTTTCATTGAAATTGCCATTTGAAAACATGCAACATATCCTCTGTTCTGAGAAATTTATTCTACTGTATCTAATCTAAAATTTGATCTCATCTCCTTTCATTTACAATAGTAATGAATATTTATACATATGCATCTAAATAGACACATCGTTTCATATTCCAAACGTCGGACAACTGCAGTATTCGGGAAAATCCATGTCGGCCATAGTGTTTGAATTTTTGTTACTCTCACTGAAATAGTCACCGAGACAAAATTGCAGTCATGCTGAAGGCAATTAAATCGCCATTAGTCACCCCTTGGTTCATTGTGTTTCGCTGTGACTTATCTGAGTCGGGGAGATATCCTGTAGATCACTTTATGTTTCCCTGAGATGTTATTCTTTTGTTTTACATGTATCACTGTAACATTATGACGTCAGGGAGACCTCTTGTTGAGCACACTATGTTTCACCAAAAGCCCCTGAGCTCACCATAGATCACTAAGACAATATTTATCTCACACTGATGGAAATCCTTCTGTGTAATGTCGGTGAGACCGAAGGTCACTCGTCGAGACCTCATGCCGATATTGCTTAGTCCGGCTGAAGTGAATCCTCATACACTATTCGGTGAGACTCCTCCCGATAACCCTTTGATACAAACCATGTCGGCAAGACCCAACAAAGTCGTTGAGACATCACTCTGAATATCACCAACTCCTACCGAAATAACCTTTTGCACAAGTTGGTGAGATACCACGGAATCGCTTTGACATTTCACCGAAGCAGTAACGTTTGCCGATAAAACATTCAGTGTATCGGTTGGTGAGACAAACAATCCTCGGTGAGACCACATACCGAATGCAACATTCATGCTGATATGAACCTTTTCTGTCGTGGAAACAATGTAAATGTCGTACTGACAGCCGCTAGTAGATGAAAACCAATTGCCATGACATCATAAACGTCTTGCCGGTAGGCAACACAAACGTTTATAAGCAGAAAAATGGATTGGGGAGACCCTGATATTGTCATGCTGATACAGACCATGATGTGAATTATGCAAGACCCGATGGAAACAATGAGACCAGATGGTAAGAAAGGGGTAAAATACTATGAAGATAGACCCATGTGCTTATGAAGAGGACTCGTATGGAAACCCAGGGGTATGAAAGCTTGTGAAATTATTCATAAATTTATAGTTCCAATAGGTGGCACACTTCATACCAGGGAATTTGACAGATGGGGCTTCTGTAATTGACAAAAATTTGTGCAAGAAATATTTTGTCTACATGGAGTACCAGAGAAGATCATTTCAGACAAAGATGCTAGAATAACATCTGGATTTTGGCAGACACTATTTTTGGCTTTAGGGAGACAATTAAACATTAGTACAACTTATCATCCTAAAATGGATGGTCAAATAGAAAGGGTTAGTTAGATATTAGAATATCTCCTCAGAATGTATTGTATGGATCAACAACATAAGTGGGAGGAATATTTTCCTTTGGTAGAATTTTCCTACAATAATTCGTATTAGTTAGCTATTAAAATGGCACCGTTTGAAGCTCTATATGGCAGAAAATGCAGGACCGCAATTAGTTGGATAGCATGGAAGATAGGATTATTTTAGGGCCAAAAATGCTTCAAGAAATGGAAGAATAGGTTAAATTAATTAGACAAAGGATGAAAGAAGCTAGATATCAAAAGAGTTATGCTGATGTGAAGCGAACTCCAAGATAGTTTGTAGTGGGAGACAAAGTCCTCTTGTGTGTCAAACCACAAAAAAGCTCTATTAAATTTGGAAAGACTTCAAAGCTTGCCCCAAGATATGTGGGACCTTTTGAAATATTGGAAGTGATCAATCCAGTGGCTTCAAGAATTTCTCTACCACCAGCTCTCGCCTGATTGCACAATGTGTTTCATGTTTCCTACCTTAAGAAATATCTTGCAAACTTTGAACATATGATTGACTGGAACTCCTTGCAGGTGCAGGATCTAGGGGTGATTACTATAGAACCAATTTGAGTGCTTGAGACGCATCAACTGCGCTTACGTAACCATGAGGTGTACAATGTAAGGTTTAGTGGGACCAGTACTTAGAAGAGAATGCCACTTGGTTGGACTATGAAGAAGTCCTTCAGAATTTTCCTTATTTATTCTCAAACCATATGAAATTTTGATTTTAGACTTGAATTTATAAATCACTAATCATCAAGGATGATGATTCTTAAGGGGAGGAGTATGTCACATTCCCCTAAGACTTAATAAGTTAATATATTCAAATCATGGATGTTCATATTGTTATTATAACTGTTTTTCATGTGAACATGAAATGATGGAATAAATAATTGTTTTATTTTTTGCAATAGTAAATGTGAATGTGAATGATTACTGAAAACATGAAAGTATCTGATGATAATGATGATGATATATTATATGTAAATTGAATTAATGTGTCAAGAATGGTCTAACTCTAGTTTTTGGTGTTGAGGGGTTGCATGATCGACATCACATGAAGGAAAAATGGACTATCATCAGGGAGAGGACATGGTTGACAAGGATCAAACTGTTATCAAACTTTGGGTAGGTTATGACATGTAACGACATAACCTTGGCCTAGGATTAATAATATTATATAATTAATGTTTAATCCAATTAGATATAAAACACTTATCCTAAAGATAGTTCAATTATCAAATAAGAAATGTTTTAATATTAATAAATAAATTGAATTGAAAAGTAAATTTAATATAAATAAATATATAAAATAATGTGTGTCGCCTTTTACAAAGTGAAATATAAAATAAAAGAGAATTAAATTAAAAGAGGAAAACACATTTTTTTGGTGGTGTTCATGCGAGAGATGGTCATCGAGTGGGAAGAGAGCACTCTGTCAATATCTTTTGCTGAAAGGAAAACGCCTGGAAATCAAGAAGTTGGGATGGGAATTCAGAATGGCAACCTTTTAAGAGTCGACCTCTCCTTCGAGATTTCATACTTTTCAAGGGATTCTTCTTTTCTTCCTTCAGAAAAATGGTGGAGATAACTCTTCTTTAGATTTTTTCAATATCCTAAATGCTTTCCTTCCGCCGTAGCTAGGGATTCATTTTTCTGACCATCGCTGATCACTTTCCAAAAGATTTCAAGCTTCACCTTTTTCTATTTGAAGTTCTCTTTAGCATTTTCTGGGTTTCCATCATGTTGTGTGGGGTTTATGTTTGAGTTGAGCTGAGAGGGAGTTCAAGTGGCTATGTGAGTTATGAAGGTCAAGCTATAGGCAATCTTTGAACAAGGGTTTCTCCTCATGCATCAAGATCAGACACAACCAGGCATTTGATAACTCTTGTTTAGTATTTCTTCTGAATTTGATTATAATCTGAAGCTTGTTATAATTACTATCTGTTGCATATGGGTATGTTTATAATTTGGGAGAACATGTATCATTTTAAGTTAATTTGTCACCATTGAATGTGGAAATATCTTCTCCGTCTCATGTAGAAAATAGAGATTTGTTGTATTTTTTTACCTTAATGCTTTGCATCCTAGTTATCAACCGTCCAACATTCTGCATTCCTTAACCTAATATTTTGATGCCAATTGAACTAACCTTTGGATTTATCTCTTTGAACGCAACCTTAGGGTTTTGTTTTGTAGTAACTAATTCTTTGGTTTATACTTTTGAATGGAGAAGCCATACCCCCTATCTGTGTTTTCTAGCCAGTGAAATTTTTTTATTTGTAATTTTTTGATGTACTGGAACTCTTTAAATTTACAAACCTTGTTGCAGAATTATTGTGGATTACTAATTTTCTCCTTAATCCTGAATTTATCCTCAAGTGCTCTTTTCCCTATCTGTTAGCTCACCTGAATCTATGTGACATCAAGTCTTAAGGGGTATCTTGAAATTAAACCACACTGCCTTAGTTCAAATTCCTGCCACTCTTGATAGTTTGATTGACATACCTTATCATACCTTGATCTTTGTGTTGACATTCAAATCATACATGTATACATAGACTAATCAAAATCCTTCTCTATTAAGATAGTTGTTGATCTACTTCAATGAAAGATTCAATTCAACACAAATATTAAACCGTAAAGATAGGAATCTAAAAGTATTTGCTTCAACAACAATAATTCATGAAATAGGAAACCTACCCTGGAAACAATCATGTTGAGCAAGGGTGTATGCTGACAGCACAATAGTGCTTGAGATGTCGGCACAGTAATGCCAGAGACATTGGCACAGTAGTGCCAGAGAAATTGACACAATGGTGCTAGAAGCAATTAAAAATCCTTGGCCAAGGTAGATGCCAGTGAGGCAATAGTTAGTTTTCATGATCTAGATATACTTTGGTCAGAATGATCCTTCTGGATAGGGGGAACCTATAGAGGAGGGATCAATCAGCAGTATAGGTTCATGGACACCAAGATCAGAGACATGATGACATTTGATCCTTGATGATTATCCTCGAGAAGGGTTGGGTTCTTTAGTTGAAGGATGTGGGAAGACCAGAAGGTCTTGGATGGGTGGTAAAGCCCTTGATGATAATTCATTTTTCCTCACTAATAATGCAACTCAAGAAAATACAGTTTGAAGATGATGACCAATTTAGGTAAATGTTTTGATTATTCTCTTATGTAGAATTTTCTTTGAATAATCTGAAACTGTTGTTTTAGATTGGCCATTTGTTTTCTTTCTGTTAAATAGTTGAAATTCTAGAAGATAGTTTAGGAAAATAAAGTAAAAGTTGTGTTTTTAAAAAGTAAACCCTAGAATGATAGTTATTCCGTTAAGAATATTTGTGAAACTGTTAGAAGTTCCTTTTCAAGTGAAGCTATAATTTGAAAAATTAGTTACATCTTGAAATTAGTTGGAAACAAATGGAAACCCTAGTTTTCTTGAAATGATATTAGTTGCAAATCAGCTAAAGGTAGTTGATTAGTTAACGTTTTTAAACTATAGATTTGGTAGGTTGTTACACCTCATCATGTCTTCAAAGGGCCTGAGAAATGAAAATCAATATAAAATACACCTATGTTTAGTGTCATTTTTTTGTGAGCAAAAAAAATTTACTCGGGAAGGTTTTATGAACCCCCGAGTATAGGTATGATTTTTGCAAAATAATATATATATATATATATATATATATTATTTAATGTTCTATGATTGGGATAAAATTTTATTATTGGGCTCAAATATTTCATAAAATTTTTGGGGCATATTTTTATATATTTGGCAGATTAATATATTATTTGAATGTTTTTAAAAAAATCTCTAGAGGCTTTAATATTACGACAGGGGTCGTACTACATAGTTGCCAACCTTTTTAGCAAAGGTTGTCGACATTTATTAGTTAAACTATTCTCCTACTGCCCCCCCAACAAATTTGACTTCCACTGGTGAGCCATTGCATTTGTACCCTTGGCTCTATTAGAAGCCCAAGGGGCTCTATTGCTAACCGGTGGTGCTAGTGGAGTGACACCACCCTCCCACCACTGCTCTTCTACCCCACCACCACTAAAGGCAGAAAACCTTTTTTTTCTCCCAGACAAGACATGGTCACATGAGGAACTACTGCTAGCCCTAGGAGCTGAAATTTTGTTCCTGCTTAGCATTTGAATTTTTCCCCCACTTAGCCTGTAATTGTCCTAAAATAGGCCTCTTTTCAATTTTGAATAGCTTTTAGCCACAATATCAAAATTCTGCAAATAAGATATCAAGAGAAATCTGGTTCTACATACTTTGCAATAGTGTAGGTATTTTTTCTATATTTTGTTGCATGTACAAATTATTCACAACTGAAGTTAGATCTCGCCTTTGGACCTCTGAGATCCCAACTTTCTACTAGTTTCTCTGATTTTGGTTATTCAAGCTACATTTGGAAGGTGATCAGGAGCTCTTTAATTTGGCTCATGTAGTATTTTTAGATTCATCTACATGTGCTCTATATTCATAATTTTGCATTCTTTTTTCTAGTTCATAACTCTAACATCCTATCTCTTGGAGAAGTTCTATTTGTGGGGGGGGGGGGCTTCATTTTCAATTGTATTTTCAGATTTGGGAGTTTCTAATTACTGTTGAAGGTTAATGTCTCTATAATTTTGGAGATATATCATAGTTCATTATGGGGTTTCCATTTAATCCTTCTTTGACTATTTTGAAAGGGGAGACTATAAACAATGGATATATGACATCATAAACCATATCTAATCACTTTAGTTGTCACCACATTTGTATGGTTTTTTTCCCCCTCTAGATAAAGGTATACATAAATTTTCCTGGAGTTGTAGAAGGCATGATGTCTTAGAGGTTATTGCAATGCATGTTGATGATGATATTTTGAAAGATATTGACCACTTTGATTGTATTCATACTCTTGGGACTACAATTTGGGAGATATTTGTAGATCTTGATACTCCACCATTCCCTAATGATCATGTTTCAAAATGTCGTGTTCATCTTCATTATTTAGATAAGATACCCTATGATCATAATACTATGCAAGATTTTATAGATTTTGAATGCTTTAAATCTTTAGATGAGGATGATGAGGGTTCTTTAGATGGTCCATCTTCTCCATCAAAAACATTTGATGTACCTTCAACTTTAGTGATTCCTTGTGCAGAGTCATTAATTGAGGCTCCCATCATTCCTATTCAACAAGAGCATTCATCTTGTGTTGATGATTCATTGATAACTTCCAATGATTCATTGCAACAAGTATCTCATTGTCTTCCTGATTGGGATTCCTATCTATCAAACACAACATCCTTGTTTTTGAAGTCTCACATTTTAGATTTGGAGGACACATTTGAGGGGTTATCTCTCCTCTTTGATGACAACCATTGCACAACTATTTTCAAACCACCTTTGTCTTTGGATATTGTTCAACATTAATTTCCACACAATCCTGATTTGGCACCTTATTCTTTGATTGTGGCATCCTCATCTTTAGTGGACACGAAGACACACGATAATTTTTCAATGACATCATCATACATATTCATGATTCTTTGTTTCAATTCCTATCCAGAATGGGAAGCATTCTTGCCTTTCTACTTAGTTTTGTTTCTTTCAAAAGGGAGACAAGTTGTTTTTCAATATTGGATCATGTTTTGTCTTCAAGCATTTATCATTTTTCCAAGTGATTACACATTATGGGGGGGTTACATAGTCTCTCTCTTTCCATCTTATGGGGGGATATTTATTGTAATATATCTATGTGATGGATGGTGTACTTGGGGGGTATCATGGAGTCCTCCATCCTTCCTAACTTGATTGTTTTTTTTTCTCTCTTTTGGAGAGGAGTTTTTTCTCACATGGTTTTCTCCTTTTCTCCATTTGTGAGATATTTCATTTTCATTTGTACATGGGTACCTAAAATATCCTAGTAGCCAAGACCCATCTTTGCATCTTTTTGCATCATTTGCATAATAATATTCTCCCCAAGTTGCACTTAAGAGGGGTTGTTGGTGCAAATTAAAGTCTTGTTCCTAGTGATTCATCTCACTAGGTAATTAGGGGACTTATTCACATGTTAAGTCTACTTAGGACATAAGATTATTTCTAGAATTCTTAGTTGTATTTTCTAGAACTTATCTTATCTAGCTTTTATGCATGATTCTTAGGTAGTTTGTTAGTTGTTTCATGTCACAGGATTAAGGCACATGTCACAATCATGTTCAATCCTATTCCTCAACCTTTCCTATATAAGGAAGTTCATTGTACACATATGAAATGTACTTCATACCTCATCACCATTTTGATAGGTCTTAATATCAAGCAAGCTCATATTCATGCATACTCTCTTGTAGAAGGTTTTCATTATTTTTGCAAGTGGTCCTAGGTGTTGAGCTAATATTTAGCTCTTACAAATAAGACTATTGATTTCAAACCTAATTAAGTGTTTATTAGAGAATTAAAGAGTAGAAAGATAATTTCTACTGGGATGGTTGATAATGCATCTCAATTATATATATTTTTAATATTTTCTTCCAAGTGATCTTGTAGTACATTTGATGCATGTACACTCTCATACATCTAGAGTGGATCACATACTTAAGGAGAAGTTAGGAAACTTGAACCTATGTGTACATCTATCCACCTTGGTTCATGAGGCTTGTGTTAAGCTTCTAACTTCTCCATCTCCCGCTTCTTCAAAGATTAGTTTGGTTTTGTAGGATTTTATTATTCTTTCAATTTCATCTTTGTAGTATGATTTTTTCTATAAATTATAATGTTCCATCTCAAAATAATTCTCAATTGTTGATCTCTACAAATCTAATGGTTATAGGGTGATTTAAGGGGTTTTAGTTTTCAATCCTAGCACTTTGTGCATTTCATTCTAGAATTCAACTACAACCATCCATCAAACGTTTATCAAACGGTCAAGTAAATGTTGTCACCTGAAATTGCTCCCTACTGAACATGGGGTTTACCATTTGAATGACACCATTGAAATGACCTCAAGGTGTGGGACCTTGTAAATTGAGGTCAAGTCTTTGGAGAAGGTTGAATTCCTCTTCAGATCAAAGTGTAGATGTGTTGGTCCAAACCAACACATGAAGTTACCCTATCACTACTTTATTCTAACAACTTACAGGGGAAAAGGGATAGAAGGAATGCATTAAAGAGAAAAAGGGGTGATGCACTAAGATAGAAATTTGTATCTACTTTCTTCAAAGAACACCTATAATAAATCCTATTCTAAATTATTACTCAATTATATTATTGCTGATGAAATTATGAATATTTAATTTTAAAAAGACATAACTAAGTAGCTATTTTCAATCATAGCAACACATGTCTAATTAAAATGAGTCAAATATAAATATGTTCAATCTCAATTTCAATTACAATATCCAAGTTGATTTGATTCATAAGGCCACATAGTCAATACAATATAAATTTTACATCAAGGTTACATCATAGACCGCTCGATAGTCTTGTAAACATTCAAGATTTCCTCTTGAAACTTGCCTACACTAGTGAACAAGAACATGGTTGAATTGCTTCACTTCCCAACCATGAAACTTACGGTTCCCCAAAATTCTTCTAACTTGAAGAATACTTGACCCTACATGAAAAGTTTAGCAAGAGAACAATCTACAAGGTGGAATCTAGTGCATGCCCAAACATCAACATGCATCTCTATCTATGAGTTAGAAAAATGCAAGATCTATGCTAGGAATGGTAGAGAGATTGTTATCACAAATTCCATACATACATAATGGGCTAATTGCTTGTTTTCCAAGCATAAGAATAATGTTGCAATAACAAATAAAAAGTTTTGGATAAAAAAAAAACCTATACTCTCTAAACTCCAGTTTGGCACTCGTCCCGGAAGGTAACTTTTAATAACACAGTTATTCCATAACAACTATCTACCCTCTAGCAGCATCTACCCCGAGGTGCTCTAGTCTACTTAGGTGTTGTTCTAATCAATTAAAATAATATTCTTAACATATACATATCTATAGAAAAAGGAAATTGATTCTACTTATTTCCTCATTAAACAATTAATCAAAAAAAGTGATTGAAATGGAACTAATCAATATATTATCTAGAAATATCATGTATAAATGACACATGATTACATTCAATGCAAATCATTATTCATTTAAGAATGAATTCAATAAGTAAAAAATAAGGTATGTCACAAGTATGTGTATGTACGTAGACAAAGGTCTATGTGCATACACATATATTTGCCTACTTAAGTTATAAATTTGTGCATACATTTTGAATTAAAAACCAATAAATTAGATTACTATCATTCAAAAAATGTTTTAGATTGACATATTATTCATCAGAAATACAAGGAGTAAAAGAACTAAGAACAAGTCTATTTGAACAATTTCCCACATACTATTAAACCATTTGTATCAAAACCAAATAGTGATAGAACACAATGTTGTTGTAGAAAAAAACTGTTGTTTAAGATAGAACGATGTTGTTTACAACTAAAAAATTACAATTTATAACCAAACAATGTTGTTTACAACTAAACTAACACTGTTTATAATAGAACAATGTTGTTTACAACTGAACAATTATAGTTTATAACAACATGATGTCATTTACAGCTAAACACATACTGTTTATAACAAAATAATGCTATTTGTAGCTAAACACATGCTATTTATAACAAAATAATGTTGTTTGCAGCTAAAAACATGTTGTTTATAACAAAATGATGCCATTTACAGCTAAACATTTACGGTTTACAACAAAATGATTTCGTTTATAGGGATCTACAAGTTTCTATTCCATTAAGTTTCATTAATAGATTCAGGCTATCTAGAACTATTTTCAAAGAACAAAATATCCATCATTTAGGTTTTCAATGTATAAATGATACTAATACCTTTTGTGCAAAATAAATGTAGAATGACATGCTTGTTGCTATGAAACCCAAATAATCATAAGAGTCGTGAAATAATTTTTAGTGTTTCTATGGTTTTAGAATGGTTTTAGAAAAGAACAGGTATTTCCTAAAGTTGTCAACAAGATAGAATAAATAATCAAATCACTTGTCGCTCCAAGGAATGACTTTCAAATAAATGAAATTTTCAATTTTACCTTAAACAACATCAATGCCCTCTAATGGCATAAACAACTTGACATGTAAACCTTAACCTATGATTAATAACTTGTGGTTAGTCAATCTTGTAGATCAATTCAAAAAAAATATAAGGATTAAATGATAAATTTGTTCCTCCCTCATTAGAGGTGAACAATTCCAACTTAAAAAAACATTGGCAATAGTTTTGGTATAGCTTAGAGATTCTAAGAAACATTGAACACCTAAAGGGTGCGGCCTCCATCATTTGGCCTAGCTAAATGTGACATCAAACATTATATAAAAAGAGTGATAGTCATAAGGATAGTGATATACAAACATTTTCCTAAGGGGAATGGTCAACATATTACAATTTACATTATTTTTAAATGATGCAATTTCTGCCATTCAGATTAAATCCGAATAGCCATATAATGGCTTGATTATCTCACATGCATGATAATACAGATAAGGGAAAAAATATATGTCAAATCTTGGCTTGAAGAAGATTGGCCAGCATATCAAAAGGAATAAAATAATACTTAACTAGAGGCATACATGGTCGGCTGATATGGCCTTGGTTTCATAGACCAAAAGATGGTCAATTTTCATTAGATCAACTCATCTCTAAGACAATTACATTTGCAGTCGTTAAATATTTAAATACTAACTCTAATAAAATTGACAAACTGAAATATTTTTACAAGCCTTTTGAATAAAAATACTGAGAAATCAAGCATATTTCCAAAGAAAAATATTGATTTACCTCAATTCGAGCTTTTTCCCAAGATTTTTGTTCAATTTTTCCTCACAACCAAGTTCTTGCCCTTGCCTTTTTCCTGGATACTAGTTGATATTGTTTGATGTTTTTTTCCAGTGATACCTTTCAAAATGGAAATATTTTCCTCCTCATACCTCTTCTCATGAATTTGGGTCATTTATTTCATAATGGCATTAATTTTTTCCACTCCACTATAACCATTTTTAATTAATTGGCCATAATTTGAATATAGGCCATGACTTATAGAATCTTCTCATGATTTTCATTTGAATTCTATCAATATGATAGTAATATTTTTTTATTCCAATTTTGTTTTCTTTAAAGAATATAAATATTTATAGATATTTTCGCACACATGTTCGTACTTTGATATATATATATATATATATATATATACATATGTACATGTGTGTGCATATATATATGTGTGTGTGTGTGTATTTGTTTTTATATATGTTTACATGTACATATGTCAACATTTAAATATAATGAAATTGTTTTTATTTTGAACAATAAAGTCTAAATGAAGTGTATTTTCTTATCCATTAAATAGGCCTTTTCAAAATACATACATTCATTTATATGTTAAGTCATACCATTGTTTTCCTTTAAATTCTCAAAACACAAGATCAAGATAGACAATTAAATAAGAATTTCACATGTATTACATTTCACAATTATATCTTTTCAATCATCAAATCATTTCCAGTCAGATTACTATAATTCTCCTATATTAATTTCAAATATAGTTATCATGTCATTTTTGTGGTGTGTGCACCTAGATTCCATAAAGCTTACTATTTGATCTGGCTAAACGATCCTACTTCAACATTTTCTTGTCGTTCAACCTATTTCCTACATTTTCACACACTTGCACTTGCAAAGTTCATTAGTAACGTTCAATCATGATAAAGTTATAAGATAATTCAAAAGATCACATAATCATTGATGGCCAACTTCTTTCAAACTTTTTTCAAAAATATCAGAATTTTTATTCAACATATTGAATTTTCTCAATAATTCAATTTATCATATTATAATTTAAAATTCAATAAAAATTGGGATATGAAAACACCATAGATCAATGAAAACAACCAAAACACTAGCTTAAATGTGAAGGTAAATGAATTTTGCTCAAACATGCAATAAGTAGTAATGATAATGGTTAAATTTTATTAACATAAGGCATAAGAAGAAATCTTTACAATGGTAGAATACAAAAAATGCAATGTATACAAGAGAAAAACCTTAGAGGAGCCAAAGGAAGAATCTTAGAATGAATATAATTGTTGTCTTTATAGTTCAAGCATAACTCAAACCCTAACTATACCAGGGGTATAAATTAAAAGGAAATTTGACTAGATTGAGGGAAGAGTAGTTGGACATCAAGTCCCACTCATAACATAAACTACTAGAGTTAGAAATTTAGAGGAAATCTGATCAGATCTAGAGAAGAGGAGTTGGACATCAAATCTTGTGCAAAAGATAGATCAAATATACCATACCCATGAATTGAATGCTCTATAAGTACAGAGTTAAAGACCCCCATAAAATCTGCATGAAATTTGATCTATAATAGAAGGAATGTCTCTGCAACACATAAAGGAGTATGGGTGGTACTTTTACATTAAATAGGGCATGAAAATCCATGAAGAATGAACCTTTCAATGAGGAAATCCAGTCCTGGTAGCTAAAATGCAATTGCTCTAACAAACCGGTGTGGTTAGCCATTGAGGAATTGAATTTGGACCATTTGATCAGAGATGGAGGGCTAAGATCAAATCCTAGGTTTACTTTATCAATTTTAAAATGTGACCGTTAACCTAAGATAAAACATGAAATCAATGGTCAACACAAAGATTTGAATTTTCCATTATGAAGTGACAACCTCCCTTTGTTGTCATGTAGACAAATGTCACCATTTTGCATAATCACATGAGGATAATAAGAAAAAATTAGAGCCTCCATGACATAACCAGAAGCTACCACATAGCTCCTAGGAAATGTTTCACCATCTCGTGCTTTTAACAGACTATTGGTGGGTCCATCTTAAGGAGCTCCATGGAAGTAAGGAATTCCTTAAGAATTTGCAACATGGAAGTGGTGGCGTCTGCCTTTGTCTTGCCATAGTGAATAGTGCTCAACATGTTGAGTGATCCCACAATACTAATTTACAATTTTTGGCCAAACTAGACACTGAAGTGATTTTTTCTAACTAAATCTTCACTTTCAGGCACCTATAGCGGCTAAATCGTGAGAAATTTGGAGATGATGCAAACTAGTGATTTGTGACATTTTGTCTATAAATTTTAAATATATTTTTTTCAAAAATTTTGGAATCAGATTGTACATTTTCCATCTCCGTTGAAAACTAGTTTTTTTTAGTAAGCACAATTTTTAAGGAGTGATACTCATCGTATACAACATAACCTTTTTTTTTCCATTAAGGATAAAATTATATTTTTTTTGAATTTAGATTTGTAGCTACAATATATAGCACTTTCATTTGGTTTCATATTTTTTTATAGAATATTTTTTCATTAATCAAGTTTTGAAGTCAAACCAATTACAATTCAGACATAGGCAGACTGTATACAACATAACTTTTTTAATATGTATTGGATTTTTATTTTTTTTTGTTGGATCAAGGACTTCAATATCTAGTGCACTGATATTTTTTAATTTTTTTGATAATCTACTATTTTTGCACATGTGCATAACAAAGAGCTTGATTTTCAATGAAAAATCTACATTCACAAGAAATAAAAAATAAATATAATAATAAAATTGAATTTAGGTAACGTTATACTTTTTGGGAAGCTTATAATAAGGACTACATACAAAAAATAAATTTTAAATGAATTCATTTGATCCCCTAAAAGGTAAATCAAAAGTGGTTTTTATTAGCATTTTGATAGGCATAAAAGAGACTCCATTATAGCTATGGTAACTTAAAACTAGCGGGGTTCTATCCAAGGGGGTTTTATCTAAGATGGTTTGATCATTATATTTTCTAAAAATATGTGATTTCAACAAAAATCAGGATCTCTCAGAAATTGTAAACTAGTATTGTGGGATCACCTTGCTATACATGGTGCCATATTGTGGTTCAATAGAAAACTTTGGGTTCATTGAGAAAGACTATGGAATGGCAGAAACTAGTAGTTCTATTCCATTTTTTTAACATTTGATTAATTCCTTATGGGGGAATTTTCTTAATAAAATATTCACATGGGAAGGGGCATAGGCATTAGACTGAAGCTTTTAATAAATTATTTTAGCCATGGGTGAAAGCAGTAACCCTAGGTGAAGGGGTTAGTAAAAATATGAGCACCAAGCATAAGATTGTAACTTAAGTGAGGGGAAATGAGCGATAGGAAGTCAACACATGATTAGAAAAAAGTGCAAAAACAATCATACTTAGGGAAAGGCCCATTTTTTGCAAAGAGACAATTTTAGTGAAAGCAAGGTCTAAATGATCCTTAGCCTCAAGGATTCTAGGAGACCAAGAAATATCTGAGAGTCAACCCCTAAATGCTTGGATTCTATGTTTTCAAAACATTAGGAGATTCATGAAATTCAAATAGTTTTGAAATATTTCTTAGTGGACAAAATTCCACAAGTTTTTTGCATACTTTGAAGAATTCGATGGACTGTGAAATCTTTGAAATTGGGATTTTTCTTATTGCATAAACTGTCAACATTTTTGTGACTTCTATGGAATGATTGCCTACTAATCATAGAATCTGATGACCTTATTAGTCTATTGGGCATAAATTCAAGGTAATTCTTCAGCAATTGGTCCTCTTAAGGGAAAAAACAAAACATGTTCAAATGACACTTGGAGGGAAGCATGAAAACTAGGAACATACATTCTCTTAAGGATAATGTAGGGTGTACAACAACACTTCATGTAAATTAAAAAAAAAACTAACTAATATGTACATGAATTCTCAAAACCTAGAAGAAATAAGGTTTGAGATGAATCCCATTGACTGAGATTAGAAGAACCTCACCATCCATCCTAGAGGGATGGAAATCATTTTCCTCCTTGCAGGTAGTGATGAAATATTGCCTTCTCTAGATGGCATCAAACTCGGAATGCCTCCCTGTTGTAGGTATGAGTAAGTTTGGTGGTGTTATCATTAACATGTTGTCATTGATGTCAACATTGTTTAGTATGTTGTAGATTGTACATGTATAGTTTAGATGTTGTGAGTACATGGAGCTACCTTATATGGTTGTAGACGTGTTGTGTTGATGAGTTTCCAAGTGATTTTGAGAAAATTAATAAAGAAGAGAAGTTAGAGTGATGAATGTGTTTAGATTATGCTCTGGTATGTGCTCCAGGTTTCTCTTGTGTTGATATTATGCTTGTGTAGATATAAAGGCTTGTTAATGAGGATATAGTGGTGATATCTCCTAAGTTTTAGCCTCTAGTCTGATGGGGTGTGAAAGTTACGTTCACTGATATGTGAAGTGCTCTGGCAAAGTTGGTCTTTCATGGCCTTGGAGAATTGGTTTTGCTCCACATTTCTCTGCTGCTTTGTTTCAGATCTTGTAGATATGGGATATGTATTGTGAAGGTCTTTTCCATGCTCTGGCAAAGAAGGTTGAAGTTTGGTAATCTAGAAGTCATGTTTCTATATTCCAATACAGGTTTGCATAGTTCAGATGATTTGATGAAAGGTATTCAGTGTATGAAGTATGTTGTTTTGCTATGGATGTATTTGAAGAAGTCTAAGATGAAGTCTCATTCATATGGAAGTGTGTTGAGGTGTTCATGTGTCATCTTCTTATTAGGAAGCATGTGCATCAATGTTCTTTTGTGTTTTCATTAGGTTTGACCGACTTGGTTTTTACACTTCATTCAAAAAATAAAATTTAATTGAGGAAGCGTGTAGAATTTTCAAGAAAATAATTTTATTGGTCCACTCTTATTCCTTTCCACCATGGGAATTTTGAGTTGCTAACCTAATTTGAATTTATGAAATGGGTTATTTTGTGTTTGACCTTGGTAAATGCTTCCAAGGTTAAGAATGGTATAAAAGCAAGTTGAATTGCGAAGAGTTGTATGATAGTGAGATGCAAAGTGATGAAAGTGTGCCACAAATCTTAAGAGCAGAAGTGTGTGTGAGAGAGTTGTGATAGTAGTTTTTAGTGTGTTGAAGGAAGTGAGCTGAAGGTTTTTGTAATCCTACAAATGTTCTTTAATTGTAGTGGTGGATCTTTTTGTTCTCTTTTGTATCTCTAGGCAATGAGCCTCCCCATTGGACAGTGAGTCCTCTTTTGGGTAGTGAGCTTTTATATTCAATTTATAATCTTTATATTGTGAGTTAACCCTCACCGTGGTTTTTCCATGTAAAAATATGGTGTTCATTGTGTTGATTTACTTTCTGTTATTTGTGTTTCATGCTCATATTTGATAACAAAATAGTGTGGTTGAAGAATTGATAAGTGAAAAGTTTTAGTTTGAACTTATGTGAAAACTAATTCACCCCCCCTCTTAGTTGTCCTATGCATGTTTAACACTTCGAACTATAGCTTTTTTTGTATCCCATTTTAGGATTAGATCCCCTTCTTAGAACACTTTATCGACTACTTTTTGTGATGAGGGCGTAACCCGAGACTTAGAAAATAACCCACAAACAAGAGAATAATTTTATTATTCAGAAAATGGAGCTTCTTACATGCAGAGGATCTCAAATCCCCAAGTTCTACAACACATGCAAGTTACAGAAAGCTACAGAATAACCCTTTCGCAATATGCGAGCTTGTCCCCCAAAAAGTTACCCAAAAATTAGAAACCCGCCCATAAATAGAGCTCCTCATTAGTTTGGAGCCAAAATAACATTCAAATATGAGTTTAGGTGGTTTGGCGCCAAAATTTACAACATGAAGTTCAAATTTAAAAGAGCACTTGCGATTGTATCTTCTAGAAAGTGCACCAACTTCCTACCATAACTTTTGATTCGGACTCGATTTGCGAATCGCTTGAACCATTGGAAAGGCTTGAAGTCAATAACGCTTCAAAATTTGCTACACCAATTTTGAAAGTTTTGGGCCATTCTTGGAACTCTAAGTGCCTCAAATCTAACTTAGAATATTTTCAGGTGCAAATATGGGAAACTAAAACTGCAATATCTTTCAACGCAAACAAAAAATAAAAACTGTAAATTGGAATTTCATTATGACGGTAAGGGTATCCAAAAATGTAAAAACATCAAAAAAAGAAAACTTGAAATTTAACTATTTTTGGGTGATGCAAGATTGCCCTTACACCACTGGATGCTCCTACATCAGACACCTAGGGTAATTTGAGAAGTGACCCGTCACGTCTCGTGAGTGGTGGAGGAAACCCAAATGGTCAAACTCTACCTTAGGCAACCAGGATGAATCTTCAGGGCCTTCCTTTCCATTTCACCCGAGATATTCTTCATCTTTGCATGTTCACGGTACTCCTTCCCTACGACTATCCAGGATTTCTTCAATCCTCCTCTTTTTACGAGTAGATTGCTAGAATCCCTGCTTGTTCCATCGTTGGTACTTCCTCTGCGCCACCTTCATGATACTCTATCAAATCTGAAATGTTGAACACAGAGGAAATGTTGAATCCATCTGACAACTCTACCTCATATGCATTCCCTGAATCATGCCTCTTCAAAATTTTACAAGGACCGAACTTCTTCATCTTCAATTTGTTATATGTTCCCACTGGAAACCTTTCTTTCCTCAAGTGGACCATCACTTCATCCTGTCGAACTCTTATACCTCCTCTTACGATTTTCCTTAGCCTTATCTTTGCATATTCATCTTGTTAAACTATGTTCTCTTACCTTCTCATGTATATCCTTGCGGCTGTTCTAAAATCTTTGGCTTGGACTTATTTTCTTCTCTTGGTCCCATCTTCACTCCAATTTACTGGGCTGTTTGGGGCCTACCTCCATACACAATTCCAGATGGTGATCTGCAGTGCTTGTTGATAGAATTGTTGTAAGAAAATTCTTCTGGGGAGTGAATCAAGTCCCATCCTTGGGTTTTATCTCCTACTAAACATCTCAGTGAGTTGCCGGACTCTATTAACAACCTTTGTTTGCCCATCGTTTTGCGGATGTGGTGTGTGCAGCGAACTTCAACTCGGGTCTTCAGCTTCTTCCACAAGGTCCTCCAAAATTACCCCACAAATTTGGTGTCACGATCTGAAACAATACTCTTTGGTAGACCATGTAGCCTCACCACCTCTTTGAAGAGCAAGTTAGCAATGTGGACTGCATCATGGGTCTTCTGACATGGAATGAAATGTGCCATCTTTGAAAACCTATCAACCACCACAAAGACCGAATCATTCACTCGTTGTGTCCTTGGCAAACCAAGAACAAAGTTCATACTTATATCCTCCCATGACCTCTCTGGTACAGGTAAGGGCTGATATAAGCCTCTATTCTGGCTCACTCCTTTAGCCATCTGACATACCCTGCAACTTTGTACAAACTTCTTCACATCCTGTGACAACTGAGGCCAATAATAATGCTCACTGATAATGGCAATGGTCTTATCCCGACCAAAATGTCCTGCCATTCCTCCACTATGCTTCTCCTTTATCAGGTTCTCCCTCATGGAACTCCTCGGGATACACAATTGACTTTCCTTAAATAACATGCCATCCTGGATTATGAAATCTAGCCACCTTGTCCTGTCCACTGTAACAGGTTCCTTGCAAGCTTTCCAAGCTTCTGCAAAATTAGGATCTTCTGCATACAGTGTCTTGAGTTCATTGAACCCAACCACTTCAATCTACATCTTTGTCATCAATGTGCCTCCTAGTTAAAGGCATGCGCAACCCTATTTGACTTACTTCTATGTTTCAAAACAAAGGTATAAACTACTTGAAGCTCACCCATTTCATATGCCTCACGATTTAGTACCCCGACTATTTAAGTCTTTGCCAAGGCACGATGATGATATATAGAACAAATTCCTTTGGCAACAAATATTGTCTCCATTTCTTTAATGCTTGAACTGTTGCATAAAATTCTTGATCATATACATAATACTTTCTCTTGGCATCATTTAACTTTTCACTGAAATATGAAATGGGCTTACCTTCTTGGCTCAATACTACTCCAATGGCACAACCACTAGCATCACAATCCACTTGAAACACCTTGTTGAAATGCGGGAGAGGTTAGAGCAGTTGCTCTATCACCTTCTACTTCCAGCAGTTCAAATTTTTTCCACTCGATTGCTCCACTTGGTGCTTTTCTATCCTCTAAAATTTGTTTTAGGTCGAGTCCTACAAATACTATTTGAGTTTCTAATGAAATTTCTATAAAAACTAGACAAACCATGGAAAGATCTCACCTCGGTAGCAGTTCTTGGGGTAGGCCATTCCAGAATAGCCTTCACCTTCTCTGGGTCCATCTTGAGACCTTCTGCTGAGACAACAAACCCCAAGTACACTAACTCCCTCTTCACAAAACTGCACTTCTTCAAATTAATCAACAGTTTCTCTTCTCTTAACTTCTCAAAGGCTCTCTAAATATGCATCGGATGCTCATCCAACGTCTTACTAAAAATCAAAATATCATCAAAATACACAATAACAAAACTTCCCAGAAATTCTTTTAGTACCTTGCTCATGAGCCGCATGAATATTGCTTTCAGTCATTAGTTGGCAAAAGGCATGACAACCTCTCGCTACAAGCCCTCTTTGGTCTTGAAAGTCTTCCATTCATCTCCCTCTTGAATCACGAGATTTGGTGATGTATCCACTCTTTAGAATCAATCTTTGTGAGTATTGAGCTCCACTCAAATAGTCCATTGGGTAAGTAAATTCTTGGTAGGGAAATGTCGTACTTGATTGTTATCTTGTTTATGGCTTCAGAATCATACACATCCTCCACTCCCCATCTTCTTTGGTGCTGATGTGAGGAAGCTGCATGGACTCGAACTCTTGCAGTATCAAACCGCTTCTCAACAACTCTTGAACTTGTTTGTTCAACTCCTCATTCACCAGTCATTCTATGTTGCCTTGTATTTATGGCTCTAGGAATCCAGTCAATCGATGTTGATCTTCCTCATTGGTGGTAAACCCTCGGGTACATTATCAAAAACAATGTCTTGAAACTCATCCAACAACCCAGAAACTTCTACTGGCACCTTTTCACTATCCTCCTTACTCACTCTAGGAATCAATGCATAACACACATGCTCATGCTTCATACCTTCTAAAAAATTTCTTCCATCTACATAAAAAATTCTAGCACTACTGCATACCTTTTCTTCAGTCTCCTTCTGGGGTTTCAACTTGTGACGAACCCATCCTTTGTCAAGGAATAAGTGTTTGCATGGCCATCATATATAACTCGCCTATCGAACTGCCACAACCTCCCCAACAACATGTGACATGCATCCATGGGGATGATATCATAGAGTACCTCATCATAGTAGCTCCCAATCTTGAACTTTACTAGGCACTGCTCATTGACCAAAACTTTGTGGTCTTTCTGCAACTAGGCAATCTGATACAGATGTAGGTGCCTTTTGCTCTTCAGCTTCAACTTTGTGACCATCTCCTCTGACACTAGATTATCAGTGCTCCCACCATCAATAATGACATCACAATATTTTCCTTCACACTTGCACCTTGTGTGAAATAGATTCTTCCTCTGTTTTGGTTCTTTTTCCTCAATCACCAGGGCTCTCCTAATCACTAGGGCTTCTCCCCTTTCAGCATCATCAGAATGTTCATATTGGGCCTCCTCATCTGCATGCACAACCCTTCCATGACCTTCTGGCCTTTTGTCTGCCCTTCCTTGGTGTTGTGGACATTCATAGGCTCGATTCCCTTCTTCACCACACTGGAAATGTGTTCCTCTGAAACCACCTCTTCCAGATCCTTGTCCATATCTTCCTCATCCTATACCTCTTTGATCACCACTATTTTGATCACCAGGGCGGTAGAAGTTATCATTTTTTTGGCTTCGGCTGGTACCCACATCTTCACTTTTCTTTAAATCATCATTTCGGCTTCCTGAAGGTCTTCCATTGCCCCTTCCGCTTTGACCTCATCCTTTTTGCTTGCCATCAAATCTTTTGTTCAGCTTCTCTTCCACCTTCAGAGCAAATTGATACACATCCTCAATGCTAGTCATTCTGACTAGGCTTAACTCCTCCTGAATGCTCGGTCGTAACCCATTAAGATATCAGGCTACCTTCTCCTTATTGGCCTCTGTGTGACCCATTCTAATGATTATTTTGTGAAAATATTCAGTATATTCCTTCATAGATCTACTTCTTTGCTTCAACTCTTGTAATTTCTTCAATAGATCTAACTCGTAGTCCACTAGTATGAACTGCTGTAGTTTCTCTACCATGCGATCCTATTTGGTGATCTTGCCTTTTCCTCTTCGATTTCTTTCCAACTGGACCTCTTTCCACCAAATACTGGCATGGCCCTTTAGCTTCATTTTTGCAAACTTAACCCGATCTGGGCCCTCCATTTCCTCATACTCAAAATATTCTTCTAGCTCATTGATCCAGTGGATCAACTCTTCCGAGTTCAGACTTTTGGAATAACTGGGGACTTTTGCTCTAGGTATTCTCTCAATCTTTGAAATGGCCCTTATTAGCTTCATTTGGTCTTGATCAATTGCTTCTTCTTCCTCTTCTACATTTGAACCTTCTTCCTCTCCTTCATCCTCACTTTCCTCCCTCGGGTTTAACCGTCTTCTCAACTGCGCTTGTAACACATCAATCTATCTCTGGAGGGCTGCCAGTGCATCTCTGCCACTAACATTTCTACCGCCTTGAGCACCTATGGCACCACCATTCCTACCAAGCATCACTCTTGGAGGCATATTTCTTGACCTCGACCCACAACTACGGTCCTGGTGCGAACTACCTCACGATCGGCAATTTGTCCACACGCTCAAGAAAACCCGCTCTGATACCACTTGATGAGAGCACAACCCGAGACTTAGAAAATAACCCAAAAATAAGGGAATAATTTTATTATTCAAAAAATGGAGTTTCTTACATGCAGAGGATCTCAAATCCCCAAGTTCTACAACACATTCAAGTTACAGAAAGCTATAGAATAACCCTTTCGCAATATGCGAGCTGTCCCCCAAAAAGTTACCCAAAAATTAGAAACCTGCCCCTAAATATAGCTCCTCATTAGTTTGGAGCCAAAATAACATTCAAATATGAGTTTAGGCGGTTTGGTGCCAAAAATTTACAACATGAAGTTCAAATTTCAAAAGAGCACTTGCGATTGTATCTTCTAGAAAGTGCGCCAACTTCCTGAGGCCATAACTTTTGATCCAGGACTCTGATTCGCGAATTGTTTGAACCGTTGGAAAGGTCTCGAAGTCAACAACGCACTTCAAATGTGCTACACCGATTTTGGAAAGTTTTGGGGACATTCCGGAACTCTAAGTGCCTCAAATCTAACTTGGAAGATTTTCAGGTAAAAATCTGGGAAACTAAAACTGCAGTATCTTTCAACCCAGGAACAAAAAATAAAAACCATAAATTGGGAATTTCATTATGACGAAAAGGGTATCCAAAAATGTAAAAACATCAAAAAACTAAGAAACTTGAAATTTAACTATTTTTGGGTGATGCAAGATTGCCCTTACACCACTGGATGCTCCTGCAACATTTTGTCAAAATATCTTTTGACCTATGCTTTATGAGTCTCAAGGGTTTGTAAAGCCTTGTTCCTAATATCTTGTAATTGTATTACCTCTACCAATTTTACTTTCATGGCATCACTTACCTCCAACTCTAACTGATGTGCTAATTCAAGAGAGGGGAGTTCTAGTGATAATGGTAACCTTGCCTCCCTTCCATAAACTAACATGAAAGGAGAATTACCAAATTCTATTTGAGGGATAATCCTATCAAGCCAAAGGGTTGTCTTTAGTTTATTATGCTAGGCTCTTTGACTATCCTCAATAGTCCTTTTGATAATCCTAATGATATTATTGTTTGAAGATTTAGCTGGGTCATTACCCCGAGGTTAATAATTAGATGAGGTCTTCAAATATATGACATGGCTAATTGTCCAATCTAGGATTTGAGGAATAGCAGAGACCATAACATTATTAGAGATGATGGTGAAGGGAGTGCCAAATCTTGTAAAGTTCTATCAAGGAATTCCAAAACAAAAACATCAATGGCATCCTTTAGAGAAACTACCTCTATCCACCTAGTTAAGTAGTTTGTGGCTGCCAAAATTCATTTATGACTAAAAATTGATGGTGGATTTATCATGCCAATAAAATCCAAATCCCACTATGCAAATGGTCGGTCTGACTGAATGGGATGAAGAGGGATGTAGCCAGCCTTTGCTTTCTATAAAAGAAAGCATATTTTTTTGCAATTTCTCACCTATTTGTGAGAATCATTGAATAAGGTTATCCACTAATATCCAACCCTTAGGTATGTGCAAGATCATGATGGACCAAAAAGTGGCGATATGATGGGTATGTGGTTGAATTTTTTTTTTTACCCAAAATTGATGATACGAAAAGGGTTTTTAAAGCAGATTCTCAAATTTCAACCAATATAAATTATGTTTTACTTTGAATTTAATTAATAATTATTATTCATTTTCTATTTGAATTATGACTAAAGTCTTGATTGATAGGTTGATTGAAAAACATCTATACCTTTCAAATGGTATTACATTTTTTGAATCTGAAACATGCATCACATTCTATGCTTCGCATACTATAGGATTAAAAATAAAAATTGAATTTCATGAAGTTTTGACCAAGTTAAGGTGCTCAGACATATGTGTTTTTTATATTTTTAAAAATTTGTAATAAAAAAATCATAATTAATTATTTACTTGGAAAAAAATTACAAAAAAATATGTATCACATCTAGACATGAGTCCTCTACTTATATCTAAAATCTTATAAAAAAAATTACCATTTTATTGTGGTTAGGGTGGTCAGACAAACACCTACTTCTTATTTTTCCCTGAAATTTAAGTATTACTGCATTGAAATTTCAAATTTTCACTGAATAGATTTTTTTTAAAAAAAATCCTAGTAGTTTAGAAACTACATTCAATTTTCTATAGATTCTATTCTTACATATTTTTGAAATAATATAGATAACTTATTCAATTTTTTGCCACTTAAGGGTTTGTTTTTTCCATGATGATCCTGCACATACCCCCTCATGATCTTTGTAGTAGTGGTCCTTGGAGAAAAATGGCCACCTAAAGGACCATTGTGGAATTCTTCCAACAATCTTCTAACCTGATATACCTTAATGCATCTTAATAGGATCTCATTGAGATCCTTCTAGAAAATAATGTTATCCACTATGACATAGGGAATGGACTATAATATGAAATGTTTTCTTTTGGCTCTATTCAAACCTAGAGGATATCTACTTTCTTAGAAAAAAATAGGCATATCGTGTATCCAACTACTCTGAGTGTTTGGATTTGATGCTTGGGTGTCCTGCAGTATAAGGGAAATCTTTGAAGGTGTATGAAAAGTTGAGACAAGCTACTCACACAACCCCTTACCTCTTACTAGCTTGGTGATCTTGATATCAACATCATACTCCATCACCTAAGTGATCCATTCATCTCTTTTCACTGATATCTCTTCTTAATAGAAATTCTTTAATGTTGGCATGGGGAACCATCAATTGGAGCCTGTTGTTAGACAACATGTGACTAAATTTTTTGAATGCTTTGACAATAGCTAGAGCTTTCTTTTCATCATAGTTATACTTGACCTCATAGTCTTTAATCCCTTCACTAAAGAGAGCAAAGGGATACTACAAATTTTCCTTGTTTAGTTGGGTTAGAGCAACTGATATACTTGATTCCAAAGGTGTAAAGAATGAAGTCCTATCATACTTAGGATTGAAAAGGGTATGAGATTGATAAATTTCCTTTTTGATACTCATTAACCTATCTTTACCTTCCTTGGTCCATTTGAAAACTATATTTTTCTTCTTGACCAATGTAGCAAGATTTGGAATGAATCTTCTTACAAAGTTAATTGTGCGCAAGAAACTCTATAGCCCCTTCCTATGATTGGGAAGTGGGATGGATAGTATATATTTTACTCTTACAAGATCCATTTATAACCAAACCATCCTTTGAAATAATATGTCCAAGGATTTTTCCTTGGTTAGTGACAAAGACACTTGTTTGGGTTCAAGAAAATACCATATTCCCTACTTTTTTAAAATACTTGTTTAATGTGATTGAAGTGATATCTAGCATGTTTTGAGAATATTGTGATATCTTCCAAGTAGACCAATATAAATTATCTGAACAAAACTTGAAATTCCATGTCCATGGCTCTCTGAAAGGTGGCACCTATATTGGTTAACCCAAAAGGAATTTTGCAATAAGATTAAGTGTCCAACTTAGTAGTAAATGTTGTCTTGTGTTGATCATATTCCTAGACTAGAATTTGATTGTAGCCCTCAAATAACCATCCAAGAAAGAAAACCTTTCTGAACCATTAACCCTTTGTAGAATCTTTTCCATGGAGGGGAGGGGATAGTGATCCTTTAATGAGGCCTTATTTAGGTCTCTAAAATCCACACAAAGACTGATTTTCCTATTCTTCTTTCTAATAGGGACAAGGTTTTCCACCTAAGAAGAATATTTGATTTGGAATATGATTCTATCCTCAATCAATTTGGTCAATTCATTTCTCATCAAATGTTCAACTTTAAGATTTATAGGACTTTATTTTTGCCCCACAAGCTTGGCATCTAGATCTAATTCAATGGTATGTTGAGAAAGGTCTGGGTCAAAACCTTTAGGTCTTCATAATTTCATGCAACTATATAACTATATCTATTACAAAGCTCAATAAAAACTTCATGTTCATTAGCAGAACATACCTTTCCCAAATTTAGAGACTTCCCTTCTGTAATAGTTAGTGATTAACCTAAAGTAACCTTTATTTGTAGCTAGGTTCATCTTTTTTTCTTTAGCTGGCCATTAGAGTTGAAGATACTCACGAGGGTGATGAGACCATTTGGTAGCTTTTTGCTACCTAGCTGCACAATATAATCACCATTTTGAATATGTGGGCTAGTTTGATTTCTTTTAGAAAATTCTACCTCTTCTTGTAAAAAATTCACTATTTTTTTATCAATTTCAAAGACTTGCTAGTAATCATGATTTTCTAGAACAAAAATACTTACAAGAAGCTTGATTTTTCACTCCCATTCATTTGCAACATGTGTTGGAATATCAAATTAAGCACTAACGGCAACAAGCCTGTCAACATGCTTATTTTAGCCTTTAGAAATTGCCTAGATGTTGAAACCTTCAAAATCCTCAATCATATACCAAACCCTATTTTTGTAGTATTTGAGCATATTTTTCTTGGTTTCTATTTGAGTTTTGACCTAATGAAGAACCAATTCACTATCACAAAATACTTACAATAGCTTGATGTTCCTTTTTTTCCACTTGAATACCTTGGATGAGGGCCTCATACTCAACCAACATTTTTAGTGCAACTAAACTAAAGATTGAAAAAGAGATAGTACTTCTCCTTGCTTGGAGATAAACAAGCAACAACATAAGAAATGTAAGAGACAAAGTAAACACCTAACACCTCAAGATTGGGAAAAATGTTGAACTTAACAAAATAGATGGAACGATTATACCTTGTTAAGTTGCTCCTTTGGTTGGCCCTTGATTTTTCATGTTTTTTATGCTCCTTTTGATGACAAAATATGTGAGATGGGATGCAAAGATGGTTGAAAGTAGATGAACATGGGATGCAAGTGCTATGGTGAAAGAAAAGTGTGAAAATTGGCTAAGTATGGCTCAAATGTCAAATTAGCAAGAGTTTGGTAGAAAAATGATGAACTTTCCTAAATGAGAGAAAAAAGGGGGTATTTATAGAGGAATTTGAATTCTCTAGAGAATTCAATGGTTGAAATTTATCCAACAATGCCAAGATGAAGGGAAATGGTGAGTTGAGGACTCACAAACCCTCACATCTTGACATGTGGAATGTGAAGTGGCTTAAAAATGGTGATGTGTAAATGAGGTGGAAGGAAGGTACATGATGTGGAGGTACTTGCAAGTACCTTGGAAAAGGGGTGATGTGACCTCTCAATGATCACGTGGGGAAGAGGAGAATCTTGGGTGAATAAAAGTGAATTTAAAATTCACATGATTGGGGAATCTTGTGAATAAGATAAGATTCCAAAGGGAGAGGTGGAAAGTACCTTGGATAAGACAAGGTGCCTAAAAAGGTAAGCAATTGTCACATGTGACTTGATGTGACAAGTCAAAAATTCCATGGGGAAGAGTTCACATGTGACTTGATGTGACAAATCAAAGATCACATGGGGAGGAGAAAAAGGAATTTAATATTCTTTGGAAGGATAAAAGGAATTAAAAATTCCTTGGGAGATTGATTAGGCTATTTAATGAAGGATTAGAGGAGGGTTAGGTGGCTAAGAGAGATTAGAGGCCAACTTGCAAAAGTTTGAGGATGTGACACATCCTAATCAAGGATTAGGCATGTGCACATCTCTAATGATGAGATTAGGAGAATAATTAGGATTAAGAAAGAGATGTGACATGTGAAGAATTAAATAAATGTCATATTTATTTAATTCATTTGATGAAAGGGGTAAGGTATTTAATTATTAATTGAATACCTTAGGGGTTTAGATGATTTAAGGGTATTAATTAAATAATAACAATATTACTTAATTAATGCTAATGAGAGGGTATTTAGACGAAGAGGGAAAATTTGGACAAATATAAGTGTCCAAATTTAGGTGTCTACACTAACATTACACCAATAACAACACTATTCATGCTTATAGAACCATCAAAGAAGATTTTCCACAATCCCCCTTGATCTACTTGAGTTCTTATGAGATTGAGAATGAGAGAATTTTCATCATGAATATAATAGGTGGTAAGATGAATATAATAGGTGCTAAGACCAGTATCTTCAACTTCAAATATGGTGAGGGGGTCAAATCAGAATGCATTACCCCATTCATCTAGTAGATAGTCAAGAATCTCCTCTAAGGGAGTAGTAGGCTCATGAATAGAACACTCTTCCTTTTGATCATGTAATGTGTAGTTCATGTTTATGGGACTAGGAGTGTGAGGGTCTAGATGATATTTCTCTATGGGTTTAGAATGATGGTCACCTTAGTACCATATCTGGTTTTGAATAACATGTGGGACTAATAAGAAGATAGGTATCCACCTATCTTGATAGTGAAATCTCTAGATAGGAAATGACAAAATGAGTAGGGAGGTCTATGACTGAAATGTCTTGCAACACATCACAACCAAGGCTTGCATGCAAGGTCAAATTTAGGTTCTTAATTACTCCCACTATTCTAATAGTAGTGCCATCTAACTATAATACCCCTTGGTAATAGGTTCATATTTGATGCCAATCTTATCAACAATCGCTTTAGGAATAACAAAACTACTAGCCCTAAAATCTATCATGTAGTTATGTAATATATATTTTTCAATAACTAAAGAAAGTTAGAAGGGAGGTGGCTTACTGATTATATTAGAATTCCCTTTTGCTTCATGTTACACCAAGTTCCTTGGCAGAGTAGGTTGCTCCTTTTCTTATACCTCCTTTGTTTGATTGTGTTCCTTCAAGACTTGTTACAGGAGATTCCTTTGAGATGGAATGGATAAATCCTCCCACATGGAAACATTCAAGTTAGCCTTCTTCACATGTTCAACTATGTTGAAAGGAAGCTGATTGATTTTTGGTAAAACCTTAGGGACAACAAGCTTTGTCCTTGTTGTTTGGGTGACCTTGGGTTGCTGTATAGATCTCTTGTTAAGCCTACCAATAAGTTGAGTTGATTGTGTGGCATATATTGTTCTCCCTATTGGTCCAACATCTGTACCTTGTTGAGGTTGTTAAGATACTAATTCTTTCCCAACCATGGAAGATGTACCACCCTCAATCACTCTCTTTTTTGATCTTGTATTTTGAGCTATTATATTAACAACTACTTGGTTTACACCATATAATTCTTCCTAATTCCAATTGACCAATAAAGAGTATTTATGCAATTAATCTTATCTACTAGAAGTTGTTTGGTTTTCATTAAATTGCTATCCTAAGGTGGAGGTTTCATTTTAAACCACCAGAGTTTGCACAAATTCCCCATTTTGGCAAGAACTTTGATTATGAGGCTACTCACATGTGTAACACCAATCTTTCTTTTGAGCTAGGTTGTTTTGAATTGGGACCAAAGCCTTAGAAGAATTGGTAGTAGGTGGATTGTGTTATTCATGGGCTTAGTGTGGCTCCATTGATTCTTCCCATGAAAAGGTTATCTATTTTGTTGATAACTCTGATTTGGAGGCTAATAAGGCCCATTATTTTGAGCTTGTTGTCTCCTTAATGTCACTAATTTGTTACCAATATTTTTCAACAAGTCTTTAAATTCATGCAACTCATTTGAATGGGTAGCAAAGTTAGATAGCTAGTTGGTTGATGCAATTGGGATAGAAGCCAATGTAGGTTGTGGAGGAAGGTCTGGAAATAGAGGCATTGGTAGCCTAAGAGCTATCTTCCCAACATGTATCGAACAATTTTATGCCCTTATGGTAAGGTCATATGCATCTAGTAAATTAAAACCACCCATAGAATAAGTAATAATAGCTATGTCATTGTTGAGAGCCCTCAAGAAATATATGAAAGCATAGTTTAGAGAAGGTTTCACCAAGGAAGGGATTCTATCCCAAGTATTTTGAAATTTGTAGTTGAAGTCACTCATGAATTCATGAGGAACTCTTTCGATAGTGGCCAATTTCTCTATAGGGATAAATGCTCACTTTTTTCATCAAAGTGCTTGCATAGTTTTACACCTAACTCATCCCAGTTGTGAATGGAAATAGGTGGTAAACCTCTATACCATTGCAGTGATTTTCCTTTCAAGGAAGTGGCTAACAGTCTAACAATTGCATTATCTTCTATTACATCATGCACAAAGCATATATTTTCCACATCTATGATGTGCTCTGCTAGGGTTGCAGATGTCTCATTAGCAAAACGAGGGATACTTTTGAGTACATTGACTAGAATATCATCCTTCTAAGCTAAAATCAAATGGATACCACCACTAAAGAATACAAAGGGTTGGTTTTTAGGTACAATCATATGGAATAAAGTTCTTTTTTCTTGAGCAATAGGTGTTCTAGCTTGAAATAATCTACCCAATGGCAGTGTATATTGGGCTCTAGGAGATGGTCTTCGAGGACTTCTAATTCTCCTTATAGGTGACAAGGAGTATCTATTTATTCTTATAGAAGTAGGAAATGAGAGCTTAGTCTACTAGAAATTACTTCTAGAAGATTCCTTGGTATGAATCCTGGACATGAGTTGTATAGGTCTGATCTAGGACCAAGATGATTATAGAGTCCTCCCTTGAATGCAAAGTCACCAAGTACTATATTGAATGCCTCTAAAGGTTGAACTATTGAGAACAAAACTATTAGGAAATTATAGCATTTAACCCATGATCTTAATTCATTTCCTACATAACCCATGAGAGATAAACATGCATACAAGTTACCAAAATGCATAGATCAAATAGACAAGCCAAAAGATAACATAGATATACCCTAGGAAAACACTCAAGAGGGAAAAACCCAGCCTCCAAAAGAATCCATACTCTATCATATTATTCAACAATAAAGCAATACAAGAGTTACAATGAATACCTATAAAAAATAAAGCTTTCCAATGCATTCCCATGTGTCCAAGGATGAATACACACATCCCATACCATGCTTCCCAAATGCACTCCACAAGAAGACTCAATAATAATAGACAAACCACTTAGCCAACCTAAACCACTACATATGTGTTTTCTTTTATAGACACAAGCTCACACAAAATATAACTAGTGGTAAGGTGAAACCATGTACCACAAAACTATGTGAATACAAAACCACTAACCCCTTATTTAATATTGTGTAAAAATACATCACTAAATTATTATCACGTGTCTCCCACACAAATAAATAATAATACAATTTATGTTATAATACAACTTAAGTGGGTCCCCAAATAATTACGTAGTCTGATTAACCACACCACCAATGTGCATCACAACTAAATAATTATTTAATTACAATATTATAATAAATCAATTTATGCAATGGCATACAACACCATATCCCAACAGTCTCCCACTTGTTGTATACATTGCATAAGGGAATAATACATGAAATACATCATCATAGCCATCCATGAAACCACATGAATCTATAACATGTTCTCATGCTCCATCAAGATACTTGCAATAAGAACAAAGTGGCCACCATCTCAAGAAATAACTTCTCTCATCCTCCAATGTAACACCTATGGAAGAAAAGGAACATACCAAGGTGAAGATGCACCAATCCATGAGAACAAGCATCAAATCCAAGTGATAACAAAGGTTCCAAACAAGTTGCTATAAACTAAAAAACCCACATGATCAGAAATAGCATCCACAAAACATGCTAATACATCCAACAATCCATACCTCCAAGGTATCAATACATTAGTATACTCATTCCAAGAACATATGCAACCTGTAAACTATAATCAAAAGCTCCTTGTATCAAATATGTCAATGAAGAACATACATATCCAAGAACTCCCACTATATAGGTAATATCAAAGCATATCAAGTATACAAAACAACACTATACATCAAGGTGTGATAAGTAAATCAAATCATGAAGTACAATGAACAATAACAATGATCCACAAATACAACCCAAAGAGGTGCATAGTCTCTCACAACATGTTACCACCATCCTTCCCAAAGAACATCCAAGAAGAAACTGTGAAGAACAGAAAACTTGTAAAACACAATGTCCTTCTACCAACACCTTAAAAAGTGAAAATTTGTGTCAAGTATGACCTAACAACTCCAAATGAAAAGCCTCAATAACATCCATAACACTCAATCTCATAGACCAAGTACAATATATGAATCAATGTAATAATGCCAACATGGATGTAGGCCTTTCCAATCAAGAAGATCAAACTCAAAGAAACCATCCCCATAACTAGACATCAACCTATAAACCATCTAATAACAATCCTTATCAAATAATGATATCATAAGCTCAAATGAACAAGGAGATAACCATGCCATAACATCCCTCAAAATGAATCATCTAGATCTAACTATCCATAGCTCAAGATCCATATCTATGAAATATAAAGCATATAAACTCATGCTAACCAATCTTAAAATGAGTATTCAAAACTCCATGAATCAACTCAATCCCATGAGAAATCAAAGCAAGAAACATATAACACATCTGAAAGATATAGTGGGAAAATACCTCTCAAATAATCAACTTCCAAGTAGACCAAGAGTGGGGAATGATAATTCTCCTCCAAGATAACCAAGCTATCATGACTCACTCCAAGAACAATCTCCTGTATTAGTCCATCATGAAATCATGTCCATACTTAGGTGAAAGCTCCTTAGTCTTCCTATTGAAACCTCCAAAGAGTGACTGTCTCAAGCAAATGTCTCTAATCACAAGAGAACTCCAACCATCACCTACATCTCTAAGTATCCATGAACACCTGTAACTGATCAATACATGCCAAACTACAAATGCAACATAGCACCATCATGAAGCAATCAAGCAAATGATAAATGTACCCAATACAAAGAAAATCACACATGATCAATGTCAAATCTCCAACCACAAAATTAGGAACCTCTCATGACAACATGATCTAATCATCTCCTCCTAGGAGATCACATACACCATAACATACATCCTGGTGTCAAGAGAACATGTAATATGCCAAACTCTAATCTAGAATCAAGAGTGTACAATGACATGATAAAAAATTCACTCTAAACCAAGAAACCATATCTCTAATCACATGAAGATAACCATACCTAATGATGCACACATGTCACTGCCAACAACTCCCACTGAACTATGATATGAGCTACACATGACATCATGACAACCATCTCCTCCATGAAGATCATCCAGGTATACACACACTCAATTGAAATTTTAGTAACATACAAGTAAACCAAGATCTCTAAGCCAAGAAGATACATACAACTACCATAAAAATATTATAAACCAATCCAACACTGCCAAGTCATCACTATCAAAATCTCCCATCGAAAGTGTATAACCATTGAATGTAACAAGCTATCATGACATCTTGATCAAACCACATGCTACAAGTCCCATCACCTAACTAATCGAATACTCTAACAATCCATTCTCTCAATCTTGAAACAACATACTATTGCAAGGTGTGACCCTTGGTCTTCCTTGCAGCACTAGCGCTTGGGTTTGTGACATGGTATAACCGCCTCCTGTGGTTCTTAACCAAAGCTTGTATTGGGTATTGATAGGTCGATCTTTTGGTGCAATGACAAGTACAACAATTGGTATCAGAGCTGGTCACAAGTTCAAACCCCACACTTGTGATGGGGGGATTGTTGCAAGGTTTGACCCTTGGTCTTCCTTGTAGCACTAGTGCTTGGATTTGTGACATGGTCTAACCACCTCCTGTGGTTCTTAACTGAAGCTTGTATCAGACATTGACAGGTTGATCTTTTGGTGCAATGGCAAGTCCAACACATACCAATGCACAAATTACCATAGACAAGGCCAACTAATGAAATCTACAACAATAATGAATCAAACCAAGTGGATATAGACAGTCCACATCCAAGTCATCCCACTGCAAGCGAATGGGTAGCTAATCCACAACCTGCATAACTCATAGATCCAATCAATGAAACATGCAAACTCATAATCACATTAGTAACCTATAAACTGAGATATCAAAGAAGATAATCCTATAGACATCAAGACTCAAACACCAAATCAACCACAAATATGATTTTCCAACCATGTCCACAAAAGAGTAATCATAGTCAAGGAACCAAATAAGCATTAAGAAGATAATACCAATCTCCTAATACCAAACCATATCACCACCAAACACCACATACATGATCATTTCATGCCAAAGTGTCAAATGTACCTACATATCCATGACACTATAACCATAGCCATCATTGTACCTATACTCAATCATCACCCATACAAGAAGCCAAGTCTCAAACCATGTCCTCAAAATTGAAGACAACCTGTGTACCTGTCACCATCAAAGTCCCAACTCTGAAACATCTATAAACCTATACTTGGAAGCACCAATTTGATAATTAGCTATAGCATCATAAATAACATATAAAAACATGTACTTGCTCAAGGTTTTTCCTCTTGACTCATCTAGATGCTCACACAATTACACCCCAAATCTCAGGAACCTAGAGGAAATCAAACAAGTACCAAACTCAACCAGATCCTCAAACTAATAAACAATCTAAACCATTGTGTATTATATTGCAAATGCTCTCCAATGCCTCTTTGAAATTGAAAATCTAATTCTGTATGCAAAAGTTATGGCAAAAACTGTGTAAACATGAACATCTAAATTATAGGCTCCAAAAACATGTCAAAATGAAAAAATCAAGGAACCAAAGTTATACCACTACATAGTGCTCAGAACTAGCTTTCCAACAACTACAACAAGTCAAAAAACTAACATCGTGGGAAAAAGTTATACCTTTGGGAACAAAAATTGTCCAATCTGGTTATAAGTAAAATTTTGGTGGACCCCACTCCAAAAATAAATTTAATTTTGTTTGCAAAAAATAAACTTTTAAAGTTGGTGGATTTTTTATTCTTTTCTTTAATATTTTAAATTTAAAAATCTCTTTAACTAAAAGAGGGGTATAGTTTTTCACGGAAAGGTTTTCATTTTTAATTTTTTGAAATGACACTTTCACCTTTTTAACTTTCTCGTTTATTGATTTTTTATTTATTTTGTAGGTGCCAATTTTATTTATTTTTACTGCGGAGATATTTTTAACAATGGATAATTTTTTTAAAAAAATATTTTTAATTAACTTTTTTGATTATTTTATTTTGTATAAGTGAACTTTTTTTTTTTTTCAAAACCCTGATGAATTTTTTTTTATCTATGGATTTTTTTTTTAGAAAAAGACGGGTTTAATATTTTTATATTTTTAATTTTTTTAATAATATTTTCTGCACATGGTGAAATTAGGTTGCAACTAAGTTTTTTTTGCATTTTTTCAACTTTTCCAAAATAGGTCAAATTTTATGTCAAATTCATCTCTTGGCCAACTTGAATCCAACCATGAGGTCCATTTTGTCTGAAGAGGTCATCCATGAAATTTCCCCTACAAAACCCTCAAATGAAAACTCAAACCAAGAAACCCTTCACCCAAGTTTGGAGAACTTCAGATCTGCAATAAACCCAACAAATCTTGACAACCCAAAAGCCCAAATATGCATACAAACACTTGCAACATGTGTTCCATATCTTCTAATGTCTCAAACCCTACATGCATGTCCATGGCTTCATCTTTGCAAAATCTCTCAAATTAGGGTTATAACAAAAATTCTTCAACCATGAAAACTTTGATACCACTTGTTAGGAAATTATAGCATTTAACCCATGATCTTAATTCATTTCCTATATAACCCATGAGAGATAAACATGCATACAAGTTATTAAAATGCATAGATCAAATAGACAAGCCACAAGATAACACAAGATATACCCTAGGAAAACCCTCAAGAGGGAAAAACCTAGCCTCCAAAATCATCCATACTCTATATTATTTAGCAATAAAGAAATACAACAGTTACAATGAATACCTCTGAAGCATCAAGCCCTCCAATGCATTTCCATGTGTCCAAGCATGAATACACATCCCATTCCATTCTTCACAAATGCACTCCATAAGAAGACTCAATAATGATAGCCAAACCACTCATCCAACCTAAACCACTACATGTGTTTTCTTTTATAGACACAAGCTTGCACAAAATACAACTAGTGGTAAGGTGAAAACATGAACCACAAAACCACTAACCCCTTATTTAATAATGGGTACTAATACATCACATTATTTAATATTTCCCCAATATTAAATTATTATCACATGTCTCCCACATAAATAAATAATAATACAATGTTATAATACAACATAAGTGGGTCCCAAAATAATTACCTAGTGTGATGAACCACACCACCAAGGTGCATCACAACTAAATAATTATTTAATCACAACATTATAATAAATCAACTTATGCAATGGTGTACAACACCATATCCCAATAAAAACCACTTTCTCAACAAGATGAAATGAAATTTATAACATTCCCATTGAACATGCTAAAAACTATTGTTACCTGAAATTGCACCCTATTGAACATGGGGTTCAACATTCCCATGACGCCATTGAAATGACCTCAAGGTGTGGGACCTTTCAAATTGAGGTCAAGTCTTTGGAGAAGGCCAGATTCCTCTTTAGATCAAAGTTTAGATGAGTTGGTCCAACCCAACACATGAAACACTATTACTACTCTACTATAACAACTCATAGGAGAAAAGGGGTAGAAGGAATGCATTAAAAAGGGAAAATGGGTGATGTACCAATATATATAAATTTTCTTCTTCCCACTTCAAAGAACACCATAAATTAATGAAAACAACCAAAACATTGGTTCAAACATAAAGGTAAATGAATTTTACTCAAACATGCAAGAAGTAATAATGATAATGGTTAAATTTTATTAACATAAGGCATAAGAAGCACTATTTACAATGGTAGAATGCAAAAAATTGTAATGTTTTCAAGAGAAAAACTCTAGAGGAGCCAAAGGAAGAACTCTTAGAATGAATACAATTGTTTCCTTTATAATTTAGGCATAACTAAGATAATTTTAGACCAAACTCTAACCCTACTAAGGTTAACAATTTAGAGGAAATTCAATAAAATTGAGGGAAAAGGAATTGGCCATAAAATCTTGTGCAAAAGATAAGCTTGGACAATCCTGACACACATGCCATACCCTAAATCAAATTCTTTGTAAGTGTAGATTTAAAGACTCCCATGAAATCCACATAAAATTTGTTGTGTAATAGAAGGAATGTCTCTACGAGACATAAAGGAGTATATGTGCTGCTTTTGCATTGAATAAGGTGTGGAAACCCATGGAGAATGAACCTTGCAATGAGGAAATCTAATCTTGCTAGCTGAAAATGTCACCTAGCCATAACTGTAATTACTCCCCTGAACTGGCATGGTTAGCCATTAAGGAATTGAATTTGGACCATTCAATTAGAGATGTAGGGTTGAGATTGAATCCTAGGCTTACTTTATCAATTTTAAAATGTGTTTGTTGATTTGAGATAAAGCACAAAATCATCAACCAACATAGAGACTTGAATTTATCTTTTTGAAGTGATTGCATCCCTTTGTCATCATGCAGATAGGTGCTACCATTTCATAAACTCATTAGAGGGTAATAATAAAAAATTAGAGCCTTC
>VDFB02353493.1:400175852-400269227 GCA_007258455.2 Sequoia sempervirens | reverse complement strand
CTAATACATCACATTATTTAATATTTCCCCAATATTAAATTATTATCACATGTCTCCCACATAAATAAATAATAATACAATGTTATAATACAACATAAGTGGGTCCCAAAATAATTACCTAGTGTGATGAACCACACCACCAAGGTGCATCACAACTAAATAATTATTTAATCACAACATTATAATAAATCAACTTATGCAATGGTGTACAACACCATATCCCAATAAAAACCACTTTCTCAACAAGATGAAATGAAATTTATAACATTCCCATTGAACATGCTAAAAACTATTGTTACCTGAAATTGCACCCTATTGAACATGGGGTTCAACATTCCCATGACGCCATTGAAATGACCTCAAGGTGTGGGACCTTTCAAATTGAGGTCAAGTCTTTGGAGAAGGCCAGATTCCTCTTTAGATCAAAGTTTAGATGAGTTGGTCCAACCCAACACATGAAACACTATTACTACTCTACTATAACAACTCATAGGAGAAAAGGGGTAGAAGGAATGCATTAAAAAGGGAAAATGGGTGATGTACCAATATATATAAATTTTCTTCTTCCCACTTCAAAGAACACCATAAATTAATGAAAACAACCAAAACATTGGTTCAAACATAAAGGTAAATGAATTTTACTCAAACATGCAAGAAGTAATAATGATAATGGTTAAATTTTATTAACATAAGGCATAAGAAGCACTATTTACAATGGTAGAATGCAAAAAATTGTAATGTTTTCAAGAGAAAAACTCTAGAGGAGCCAAAGGAAGAACTCTTAGAATGAATACAATTGTTTCCTTTATAATTTAGGCATAACTAAGATAATTTTAGACCAAACTCTAACCCTACTAAGGTTAACAATTTAGAGGAAATTCAATAAAATTGAGGGAAAAGGAATTGGCCATAAAATCTTGTGCAAAAGATAAGCTTGGACAATCCTGACACACATGCCATACCCTAAATCAAATTCTTTGTAAGTGTAGATTTAAAGACTCCCATGAAATCCACATAAAATTTGTTGTGTAATAGAAGGAATGTCTCTACGAGACATAAAGGAGTATATGTGCTGCTTTTGCATTGAATAAGGTGTGGAAACCCATGGAGAATGAACCTTGCAATGAGGAAATCTAATCTTGCTAGCTGAAAATGTCACCTAGCCATAACTGTAATTACTCCCCTGAACTGGCATGGTTAGCCATTAAGGAATTGAATTTGGACCATTCAATTAGAGATGTAGGGTTGAGATTGAATCCTAGGCTTACTTTATCAATTTTAAAATGTGTTTGTTGATTTGAGATAAAGCACAAAATCATCAACCAACATAGAGACTTGAATTTATCTTTTTGAAGTGATTGCATCCCTTTGTCATCATGCAGATAGGTGCTACCATTTCATAAACTCATTAGAGGGTAATAATAAAAAATTAGAGCCTTCATGACACAACCAAAATCCACCACATAGCTCCTAGGACACACATAACTATCTCACACTTTCGTGGACTAATAGTGGGTTTATCTTAATGAGCTCCATAAAAGGGTGAAATGCCTTAAGAATTTTCCACATGGAAGTGGTGGGGTCTGCCTTTGTCTTGCCACAGTGAATAGTACTTAACTCACCATGCATTGCCATCTTTTGGTTCGATAGACAACTTTGGGCCCATTGAGAAAGAATTGACAGAATGCCACAAACTAGTAGATTTGTGCCATCTATTAACATTTAATTGATTCCACAAGGGGTACTTTTCTTAATAAAATATTCATGTGGGAATGGGCATAAAAATTAGACTTATCCTTTTAATAAATCATTTTAGACATGTGTGAAAGCAGTAACCCTAGGCGAAGTGGGCTGGTAAATGGGCAAGCGCTAGGCATAAGGTTGTAACTTAAGTGAGGGGAAACATGTAATAGGTAGTCAATGCACAATTAGAAAGAAGTGCAACCAAACTCATACTTAGGGCGAGGTCTATTTTTCTTCAAGAGACGATTTTAGTGAAACCAAGTTCTAAATGATCCTTAGCCTTGAGGATTTTGGGAGATCAAGAAATCTTTGAGTGTCAACCCCAAAATGCTTGGATTTTAAGCTTTTCAAAAATTTGGGAGATTCATGAAATTCAAATAGTCTTGAAGTATTTCTTAATGGATAAAATTCCATGAGCTTTTTGAAGAATTCAAAGATTCTAGAAGACTAGGTAATCTTCAAAATTAGGATTTTGCTTGTGGCACAAAGTTTCAACAGTAACTTATGAGATAAACATATGTTTTAAAACTTTAATATGCACTAGGATACAAAATCCTCATGAGATTGTGCCACATGTCGTCATTCTATTGCTTACAATCCTAGCCTTTGATAGAAAACCCATTGGAGACATTAAGATGAGTCCACATGTTCTTATTTCACAATTTTGTGAGTCACATATAGATCTTCTTGAATTGTCTTTTTGACCCATAGAATGCATTTAAAAAGCATGACATTGACACTTGTCCCCTTTCTGTAATTTCATGGAAATTAACTTAACATTTATAAAACTATTTGTGGTCTCGTAGAATCATACCAAAAGGAAACCATTAATAAGGACTCAAGTGTCAACCCTTCTTTAGTTTTGCAAGTGTTCCATTCCTTAATAAAACACTTCGTGTAGATTAGCAAAAAAACATAGTAAGTGGTTGGAACCATATATTAAGTGTGGGCTCACTTAAGCCATTTAATTAAGCACATGCAAAATATTCTTTTTAAGTGATCACTAGGAGAGGATCAAGGGGCCAATAACTTAACATTGGAAAGGACTTAATAAAATGACTAATGAAACTATGAACTGAGGGAGAAATTCAATAGAAAAATAGAAATAATTAATAATGTGCAGGGCGGAGAAAACTAAGTAGGGGTTTTTATGGATTTTGAACCTAAATTCACATATAAAGAAACATTTAGCAAACCCTGGCAAGAGTGACAACATTTTACCAAACCATAGAAAGAGTGTTGTTTAATGGTAAATCAATTGTCATTTAATAGTAAAATTCTTCAAAATATCATGTAAAAGCCTCCAAAATCTCACTTACCACATAATAGCTAGATAAATATTGATTTAAAACAACTCGATGAGAAAATTCTATTTCCATTTTTAGTGTTTTTTGTTAGCTTGATGGAAACTTTATTTTTTCATTTTTATTGCTTTATGTTTTAAATCTACATGCAATTTTTTTCATAACTAGACAATACTTAATTTCTTGAAGGAAAAAATATAGATTTGTCTAATTTTATTTTATTCCATTCTTTGGCACTTATTATTAATTTTTTAATCCAACAACATACAACTAGAACTTTCAACTTGTAGCCTATCCATGCACAAACACGTATTTTGTAACTCATTAATATACATATAGTTTTCTATCGGTGTAATCCTTGAACCTCCTTTAGGTGCAATTGCTAGTAATAGTAATTATAATTACTTGTCATTTGAATAGACACTGAACACATAAAATAATTATTAATTGTAAATGAATAATGAAGAATAACACAACCATTTGTTTTAATTTTATTTCAATTGAATTATAATGTTACACAACTTTTTAAAGATGAGTAGGGCATGCAAGATCTTGTATAAATGACACATGCCACATTAGACACAATTTATTCTAAGCTAGTAGTGGTGTTATGGGATGTAGATCATATTCTCAAACCATAGGGCTTTCCAACCATGCTTGGGATCTTGGGATTTCACATGACTCCAAGCCACCAGTATGGTTTTACATTTATAGAAAATTGTGTACCTTAGTTAGATACATCCCACTATGGTGAAACATGAGCGGATAGTTAAAACATTTAAATAATACAAAAGATATTACATAATATGCTCAATATGACCCACCAAAATAGCCCAAAATGAATTTGAAAATCCACAAGGCTTTCCTACCATACTTTCGGAAAAGGAGAGCTATGAATATAGAAGTCGTACCTATCCTGGTTACCAATTGGAATTATTCAGAAGATAAGGGGTAGTAAATCTACTACCATCCTCTGTGGGGAACTCCAAGGCACTAGGATAATACATAATGAATTTGAAAGTCCATAGTTCCTCTTTGAGGGCCTCTCTCAAAATGGAGTATGATAAATCAATGTCTTTCAATGTGAAGAAGATTAAAATACTTATGCATGGCTACACTCTTTGTGAAAGAACTTATCTCCATCAGAGCTCCTCATCCTGGTTCAAAACTTGGCTCAAGGGCCAGGCGAACTAGATCAAATTCTTTCCAATTCCACCCAATCTGAGCTTGAAGGAAATTGGTCTCTCTTTTACATTGTAACTACATAACTCGAGGTAGGAGAATTTATAGTATCCCCAATAATACCACCACATTATAATATTCTTTAATAACCTTGAAAAATGGAAACACTTATCAAAATTCAAAACATTGCACTCAAAAGTAAAGCCATTTTATGGAATTTTAAGAATGATTTCAGTTGATCTCACAATCCCTATTTATGGGTTGTGACATTTACTCGTGAGTTGGGCAAGGTATAATTATTTTTTTGTGCTAACCAAGTAAGTAACATTAATTGTGTGAGAGCCACTTACAACATTATTTTGATTGATGTCTAGCTACATGCAGACTGTACATCAAGCTAACAAGAAGTAAACACCCAAACAATTTGAAATCTATTAAAAATATTATTTTGATTGATAATCAGATTCATGACATCATCATGTATAGTACGTCATACACTTTTCAATATTAAGTTATCAAACCAATACATTTTGCTCACTTTACATTAGAAGAGGGAAATTATTTCTTATCTTTTAAAGATTTCTCACTGACACATTAAATCAAGAACACCATGAAAGTGCATATGGCATTAATCCATGTTTCTACAACCACATTTTCTTCAACAAACAATAATCCCACGAAATTGTGAAAATCAATAAAAAGAAATCATGTGTCATACTTTCTGTCATTTTCATAGCTTTGCTCTTAGTGAATTTTACCTTGGAGATTAGTGAAATAGGCTTTCTAAGAACGAGGAACTATATTAAGTATGGGTTCGCTTAAGTGATTTATTTTCATCACATGTTCTAGAAAAATATTTTAAGTGAGCATATGAAATCTATTTATAAATCTTAGTTTGCTTGCTTTGGATTAGAAATCATGAAACTGCATATGACGTTAATCCAATTTTCTACTATAACTACATTTTCTTCAATGAACAATAATCCCACATAATTTCAAAAATCAATAAAAATAAAACAAAAAGATAATTGGGTATGTGCAGGATCATGATGGGCCAAAAAGTGGCGATAAGATGGGTATGTGTAGGGTATGTAGCTGACGACTTTTTTTAACCCAAAATTGATGAAATGAAAAAGGGTTTTTAAAGGAGGTTCTCATCTATTCACCAATATAAATTATTCTTTACTTTGAATTTAATAAATAATTATTATGCATTTTCTATTTGAATTACGACTAAAGTCCTGATTGATAGGCTAATTGAAAATCATCTATATCTTTCAAATGGTATCACATTTTTGAATCTAAAACATGCATCACATTCTATGCTTCCCATACTATAGGATTAAAAAAAATTAATTTCATGAAGTTTTGACTAAGTTAAGGTGGTTAGACATACGAGTTTTTATATTTTTTAAAAGTTGTAATAAAAAAATCATAATTAATTATTTACTTGGAAAAAATTACAAAAAAATATGCATCACATCAGGACATGAGTCATCTACTTATATTTAAAATCTTATAAAAAAATATTATCATTTTATTGTGGTTAGGGTGGTCAGACAGACACCTACTTCTTATTTTTTCCTTGAAATTTATTTGCTACTACATTAAAATTTCAAATTTTCATCAAATACATTTAAAAAAAAGAAAAACCTAGTAGTTTAGAAACTACATTCAATTTTCTACAAATTCTATTCTTACATATTTTTGAAATAATATAGATAACTTATTCAAATTTTTACGTCAAGTTGCCTAACTCTATTTTTTTCTGAATTTTTTGCCACTTAAGGGACTATTTTTCCTTGATGATCCTGCACATACCCAATTATTGAATTGTTACATTAAAATAACATAGAATAAAGATACATAATAACATAAAACTAATATTAACAAAAATAATATAAATATATAAATGTCGGCATTTATATCTTTGATAATGTAGCACACATAAAGGTGCTTGCAAAATGTACATAAGAAAGTTAGTAAGTAAAAAAGTCATGCTAGTAGTAGAATGCAATATTCACATACATTTATCAAAATTATGATAAATTTCTTCACATACATCTATCAAAATTATGACAAATTTCTTCACATGTACATTTATCAAAATTATGACCAAACTTCATTCCTTAAAAAATCATATCTCATGGTGACTAGCTAACAATGTCCTACTAAAGTGACATTGTAGAAATTTGACCTAGAAAGATGCTAGGTTACAATGACTCCTTCATTTAAGAAGCATGGAATATCCCTTGGTGTAGGGATTCCCACTCCAATGTACACAACAACCAAAAAATCCCCTAGGCCTCCTAGATAATCATGTCGAACCATCAAACTCACCAAGAACAACACATCAACATGGAAAACTCCAGTGTCTAGTAAAGAAGCCATGAACTATGAGGAAGTGTCATTGTTCACCCAATATCTATTTGCAACTTCTACAAATTCAAATCCCAACATCATCTTGATAAAGAGTATAATACATCTACTATGTAACCTAAAAATATGTGTAAGTCGTTAGCTAGTCATTGCTCCTAGGAAGGCTAATTGTTGTCAGGACTGGTTAGAAAAATTGGTGTATCAAATTCCATAATGATTTTCAAACCAAAGCTTTAATCAAGATTATGATGAACTTCATTAGTAATTTTAGTTGAATTTATAGAAAATGTTGGACCTTGGTTCTACATCCCACTATGATGAAGCATGAGCTAATAGTTAAAACATTTAATACAAAATATATTGCATAGTTCGATCAGGGATCTTCATCTTGTTATCTTACCTTGATTTATATGTTTCAAATTTAATTTTGTCAGAAGAATAACTAAATTTAATTGAAAAGGTGAGCCAAATTTCCAATTGTTGCATTTTCAATTTATTAACACATGGGAGATCCATTGCAAATATTTTTTTGATTGACATTTAGCTTCAGGTAGAGTACTTTGAAGCATTAAAAACATAGAGAATTAAATGGCTTGTTGTAGTTTAATCATTATCAATATCCACTAACAGTCACAATAAATTTCACTCACTTTTGATTAGAACTTATAAATATGTTGAACTTGACACTTGTCTTCATTTGTAGAGACTTTACGTAGGAATTTGGGTGTGTAGAAAATTTATCCATAAAACGGTGAAATATTTTTGTACATTAAGTTTAATTTTCTTCGTACATATTAACATTATATTAACTTATTAAATAATAATATTTTTGTGGAGTATACTATTATTTTTATTCAAATACAAGTTTCTTGACAATTAAGACTAATATTAAATATATATGTCAAAGAAGTAAACAAATGAATCATACAAAAATTATAAATGTCATTTCGGTCTTAAAAAATAAATTGCTATATTTTGAATGCTCAAAGTGGCAAAGCCACTATATATATTAAATATAAAAAGATACAGTTTTGAAGTACGAAAAATTCATTAGGTCATTAGCAGAGGAGACTTATAGTTGAGGATCATGATGGCCCATGGAGGCCTTAAATCGAGTGTTTTGAGAAGGAGGTGAATTGAATTGAACAAAGTAAGAGAAAAGGTGAAAAGGGCATCACCCAAATCCTTCCTCTAGAACTCTAGACTCAACAATGATTCATTTGTCATATCATAGACTAGACCACACCTCATAACAACTAGGACAAGAGCTTGCATTGTAGAAGAAGTGAGTTCAACTTTGGGAAAGATTCTATCAACAAGGGCTAACCCAAATTCAAAATTATAATGCTCAAGTGTCAAATCCAATGAAGAAAGAGAGTAAATGAAAGGCTAAAAATGAAATATTGCTAGCATCTTCACCAACTCTTTATCCAACAAAATTTCCATGCAATTGGACAAGAAAGTAGAAGCGACCTCATAAAATTGAGAATGGGGGTTGTTTTGAAGTCATTCCGTACCTAGAATTATTCTTATATCCTCCTCAACATGCACACAAGGAATAGTGAATACCCTACCCAAATTTTGTCTCTTAATGCATTGTTGCTTCTTTTCTCCCAAAAATATTTGAGTATCATGACACGCCATGAAGACTCCATAATATCACAATTAAATTGTGAATACAAAAGAGATAAAGTAAATATGTTATAAATCAATATGAAGAACATCAAGTTGGTGAAGTATATATAGAATGAAGACATCAATACTAAACACTTGAGCATTTAATTCACCACAAGACACACATGTTTATGTGGCAAATGATAATATTATTTCACAAAAACCGATTCATGACTTTAAGTGATTTAATAACACACCTAAATAAAAGGTCAACCATTGATCTTTGCAAATCTAATAGTTCTAGGGTGATTTTGAAGGTTTATATTCACAAGTCTGGTACTTCAGACATTTCCTTCCAGAATGCAAATACAACCATCCATCGAACATTCATCAAGTGGTAAAATATTTTTGTACTTTAATTTTAAATTTCTCTGTATATTATTGTTATATTGACTTATTAAATAATATAACATGTAGTCATTCAGTTGCACTAACATCTGGCTTTAGATATAGTACTTTGAAGCATTGAAAAGCTAAGAGAGTTAACTGACTTGTTGTACCTTAATCATTATCAATATCCACTAACAAGTCACAATAAAAATATTTTATTGGTTAGAGTACAAGTTTTATTTATTAATATAAATATTCTTTTGGTTTGAAAACAAGTTTAATTCACTAATAGAATTATTTTTTAGTTTTAAAATAAGTTTAATTCACCAATGAAAATTTTTAACTAGTTTGAAAATAAGTTTAATTCACAAATGAAAATATTTTCTTGGTTTGAAAATAGGTTTTAATTGCCAATGAAAATATTTTATTGGTTTCAAAAAAATTATAATTTGCCAAGATTTTCTACAAAATTCTACTGATTACAAAAGATTTGCTAATTGAATTTATATTTTTTTCCAAAAATAAAATTGCTAATAAAATTAATATTTTTTTTTAGAATTGTACAAGATTCGCTAGGTTTTTACACCTTTTTCAAGAGGGGGGTTCTTAAAGTTATCCTTAAATGAAATTTGAGGATATATGTATGTCGGGCTATTTTTTCTTGCTTTATGGAGGTGGAAAATGGGGTGGTGATCTTGCCACATCGAATTGATTAGATTTTTGATAAAAACACTTTTTGTGGGTTCATGGGAACATAACACCAAGGACCAAATATCACATGATTTGAATAAGGGTGGAACCATGATTCCAACTTAACAAATGACATAGAAATTATATTTTATAATCCCAAGTTATGTTGATATTAAGGTAATATGATATTATCATATTTTTCTATAAGTTATATAACCTTTTTACTGTTCTACCATTCATTTTCACTTTTGCAATTTGAGAACCTTGTGAGCTAATCCAAGCATTCCTAGGAGAGAGGATGTTGTAGAAACAACCATATCACACACAAAGGCTCGAGGCCTTGAGGGGGCACATCACATGATGGGTGAAAACATGATAGGTGAGTTACATTTTTCATTTTTCTTGTATATAGGAGCTTAATTTAGGCTATTTTAATGGTTTTTGCAAAGATAGGGTGCCTCTGACCAAGTCTAGCACCCTAGAACTATGAGGGAACTCTTGACCAATAGAGGTGCTCTAGACCAACATAGGGCCCCTAAATAGCATGGGTGCCCTTGACTAGGGATAATGTTTGGAAGTGGCTTGCCATCATTCCAATTAGAGTGGAGTTTGTATCTCCCGATTTGACATCCTTTGGTAATTTTTTTTCCTTATTTTGGTTGGTTAAGGATTCTAGATGTGGATTGGAGTTTGACAATTCCCTCATCCTATTCGAGAGTCATGTTGCAAGAGAATGTGATGGTGGGTTGTATCTAATTGTCATGTTGGCGATGTCCTCTCTCTCTCTCTCTCGTTCTTCATGGTGGATTTATCCCACAAGTGGTTACTCTTCCTTTTTTTCCACCTTGCTTATGCAAAGGTGAGGTCATCTTGTTGTTGTTCATCTATCATTATGTTAATGCTACACTTTTGTGCATATTTTTGTGCAAGTGTGACATGTTGATGTCTTATCTTTGGTGTTGTGGTTATTGTGTTTCAAAAAAATGTTTGGTCATGTTTTTCCTTGTGCTTCAGGCCAAACATTACACTCATGGCTAATTCTCTCAAAAAAGATAGAAAATCATAGATATAATACTCTAATACCATGTTCTAGAGTTGATTGTTGAATCTCACAACTCAAAAAAATCACTTGTACAATCAAAACACCTATCACAAAGACAAAAAAATAATTAATTTTATATACAACCCTTGACAATTCCATTGATCTAAAAAGAGCATGAATTATTACAATAAAAAAATAATCTTTATATAATAAAGAAAAATGAACCCTAAATTCAAAACCCTAGGTGAGGATCATATTAGGTCATAACATGTGTTCTCATCTTATGAATATATACAAAAACACATGACTAACTGTAGATTAATATGCTAGTTTGAAAGGGGACCTAATAATTAATTAATAAAATGTGATTACCCATTTACTCTAACAAAAATGAGTGATAAGCGAATATGAATATGTGTAAGAGGTAAGTAAGTTGCATGGTGCAAGGGGCATGTCTTCACACAAAGTTATACCATTTGTCAATGTGTCAATCTATCAAGATACTCTGCTCAAACTAGATAAAAAGGTAAATGAAGAATGGGATTGATGTACAGATTTGACTATTACAAAAATGTATTAATGTAAAACATCAAAATTTTAGCAATATAAAACATAACATTTATACCCAATCAACACATTGTTTGAAATTATATATAAAAGAAATACATATTAAATATTCTTTTATCATAGGTAAAGACTATTTTTGAAAGAGCCTAAATTATTTTACAATGAATAACTCAAAGAAAACAATAAAATCCGCTAAAAGATAATGAAATGATAACATGATCATATATTGGTAATCATATGAACCAACAACCACTAACACAAAACTAATAACTCAATAACAGCTGAAAATAGAAAAGCATTGGGCTAGGACAACATCATATAATACAAAATAAACCACCTACATAAAGGAAAAAGACGCCAATAGCCATATGACTAGATAAACAACTTGAAAACATAGAGATCTAGAGATCTCTAATTTCCATTACCAACCTTCCCCACAAAATCACTAAAACAAGAATCCTTTTTAACTAAAACAAAAATCCTTCCCTCTCATCCATTTTTTGTCTAGATTCTTATGGGGTACGGTGTTTGTGGAGGGTGCAATGCATTTTGGTGGTAGAAAGAAAGGTGGTGCTTGAGGCAAAGGGGAAGTGGAGATCCCCAAATTACATAAGCAACATGTATTCGGTGAGGCCATGGTCGATTTCATGGTATTCACCCAAAAAAAAATTATGAACCCTATTCTGCAATAGTGGATGGTGAGAAGGCTCTAGGAAAATTCACCGATGGAAAATTCACCGTCAACAATTCACCGTGGGAAAATTCACCACCACCAGAATTCACTGCTATGGAAAATTAACTGCCAAAAATTCAGGCAATTAATTTTTTGCGTGGTGAATTGTCATGACAGTGAATTTTCCCACAGGGAATTGTTGGCGGTGAATTTACTGTCAGTAAATTGCTGGCGGTGAATTTGCCGTATGTCTGATGAGAATTGGGAGTTAGCAAAGAATATGGATGAATCTTTTAGTGTTTATATATATTTGGGGATGGTTAAGTTTCTATTAGATCTAAGTATATGCAAAGAAGGTGGGATATTTTCAATGTTGCTAAAATCCCTCTCCTATGTTGTTCATATTTGATTCATGACGATATATGTGATGCGATTCACTTTATGGTGGCCCACCATGACTATTTTCCAATATATTTTCATGAAAATAATAGACACCAGATATGGTGTTGTGGAAAGGATTGCCAAGAAGTTGAAGGTGCCACTGTTGGTGAACACTATTCCTACATTTTCGGATTACTGTGTGGATGACAATATTTACAACATTATGATTCACACGTCATAATCCATTTTTAATGTAAGAAAACCCGTTGCACAATCTTAGTGTGAAAGCCATAAAGAAACACTTCTCCGTAAACAGAGAAACGCAACATCAATGATATACCCAAAAATCCGGTGCCGACCTATTGGGAAGTCAAACAAAGTGAGTGGAGAGTCGAAATTGCTTGCGTTCACAACTCTAAATAGCAGACGTCGTTTTACCGACCACAATTAAAACGTACGACGTCTTCGACGGTCAATGGAAATCTTGAAATCTCATTCAAAATCCGTCGGACAAAGTTTGAGCACGTGACTGACTGGCTAAAGTTTCTTTTTACAGTTGTTTCCAATGTTCTCTCACCATTCTTTGGCGTTGTACAAGTTTGTGACATGTTATGAAGTCTGATCTAAAACGTCACTCAAGCACTTTAGAGGAACTTCTTTTCAAATTCTCAATATCAATACATTATGGTCAATGTGTGCATTATGCATATGGAGATTTATTTCTCATATTCAGCACAATGTACCACTCTCTTAAGCTCTTCTTCTTTTATACGAAAAGCATCATAATTTTGAGATTTTAGTATCGGCCTGTGTACCGAGGTTGACGATTTTGGGAGTATTTTCAGAGGTGTAATGATTGTGCTAGATAAAAAATAATGATATTATTGAAATAGATATATTATTTGAATGGAGATATAATATAAATAAGAATTTACTGCTTTTTTCATTTGAGTTTTTAAGAAAAAAACAATAATTTTGAGGTATACATATATAAGTGTAAATGAAAGAAGCAATAATAATGAGAAAATAGTGGATGTATGTAAAATGATGGGAAAATTATGCAAATAAGAGTAAAATGGGTGTGAATCAAAATCCAACCATAATTCAAGCTTAACACAAGAGTATGTCACTTGTCATCAAGATTCCCATCGAAGTGCTCACAAAACTAAAACTTAATGAGAATCATGATCATACTAATATCCCGATATTTGTCCCAATCTTAAGACTTTACAAATAACTTTTCTTTGGAATAAGTTAATGCAATCGTTTACTCATTTTATATTCTCACAAATTCTTACAGTTGTAGTCTTATGTGTATATGTCTCTTTCTAATAATTCAATAAAAATTCCTATTATTTTCCATAATGGCTAGTGAATTGTACTAATATCTACAAACTAGAAATGTGAAATGTTATTTTAGGCAACTCTTAACATTATTTTTCATTGTCTACTAAAACTCTTAGATTCTTACTCAAACCATGAATTCTAGTTATATTGCATAAATAAAATGACTATATTTTGTTGATCCAGGTCTATGTCAATGCACTAAAAGTTGTTTCGATTAAGGAAAATAGTCAATTTAATTCAATTTACCAAGAAACTTATTTTTTGACAATATAATTGTTAGATGCACATGAAAACTGAGAGGGGGGGTGTGAATTAGTTGTACATTAAAACAACAAAACCCTAATTAACATTCAGATCTTTATTAGCCCTTAAACCCTTAACAACCACTAAACCTTTATCATACATTAACAAAATGTAAAAACATGAAACAATAATGCAAACACATTCAAACACACAAGAATACTAGATTTACATGGAAAACCCAAGAAGGGAAAAACCATAGTGAAGATTAGCTCACAATATAAAGTAATAGCAACATCGAATACAATAGGCTCACTACTAGAGGGCTCACTATTCAAAAGAAAGAAGGGCTCACTGCCAAATGACTCACTGTCTAGAAGAAAGAAGATAGAAGAAGGGGTGGTTCACTGCCAATTTGAACTGCTAACAATGCATCTTACTTATATCAAAGGTACAGTTCCACTGAAGCACAAATAATTTATTCAACAAACTAAAATATAGACACCTTCTACTCACTACATCTAGGAGTCATAGCCATTAAATCTCACACTCAAATCACCATACTTGATCACTTTCACATCTTTCTCATCACACACCTTCTTTACCTTAATCTACACAAAAAAATTCCTTGTATTTATACCATCCTCAACAATCTCAATTAGATCATCCTTAAGGAAATGCATGCACCTTAATTGTGCAACATCAAATAGGTCCACACCAAACACTTCCACAATATAAAGAAGTGAAAGAAGACAACACCACAACTTAACTGGCACCCAAATCTGCACTGACATGCTTCTCAACACTTCCACAAACAACAATCATCCTCCGCAATTAGCACTAGCATGCTAAGTCAGCCAAACCTAAACTAACACTAACAAGAGACCAAAAACACACCTATCTAGGTCAGAAAACATCTCACAGACCACACAAAAAATTCCAAAACATCTCAAATCAAAAAAAAATCACTACTACTGCAACCACCTGAAACTTAAGAACACCTATATTATATGCAACCAAACACACTAGCACAAAAATCCAACACACCAAACAACCTTGCAGAACACCACAACACCTAAAACTTCAAGGGAAAGTAGATATAAAATATATAAGTATGTTCCTAGATTCATAAGCCAAGAACCCTCACTACAGAGAAATGTGGAGCAATCTTATTTCTCCTAGACACCCTATTTCACCAGAGAGACATACTATCAAACACATCTTTCACTGTAGTACAATCCAAAATTTGAATATCTAGATATAGAACCTTTGAAAAACCTTTAATCAACATATATAAACCACGTAGGCATATCTTTAGCCATGGAGAAATGTTGAGCAAAACACTGAACACCACTTTATCACACTAAACTCTCTTTTATTCAAATTTTCTCAAAAGCACTTGAAAACCAAGTGAACCAATTGCATTAGCAACACTACTAACATCTCTACAACACATCTGTAGCATTTGCAACATCTCTCACAACTTCTGCAACTATACTGAAGTAATACATCAATGACAACACTAGCAACATTGTATTGAAAACAATACCAATAACTCCAGGCTCCCAACAACTCAAATGTAGGGGTTGACATCATCAACACCAACAACATTCTAAGACTCTCTTTGTACAAGAGGTTGACATCAATGACAACACCGAAAAAACTCAAAAACAATTCAATCTTCCAACAATAATATGCATTTCATTGATCACATACATGTGTTCTTTGAATGTTAATCTCTCTAATAATGTTTTATCATTTCTAATAACATTTATCCATTTGGATAGGCTCAATGGGGTTTTTTTTGGATATTAAGATTATGAAAAATGAAAGTATCCTTTCAAATATATATTTTTCTATAGTAGTATGCATTGATTGTGTAACAATTATTCCAAAGAGTAGTAAGAATTAGCTAGTACAATGCCAAAATATTCTACTAGTTGTTGGTTTGTGCAACATGAGAGATTAACCTTATTTATCCTTAATGTTGATTTAAGTTAAAAATCCTTTTCATTATTCATTGAGAATTGTTATTATCTTCAAACCATGAGTTCTAGTTATATATAGAGGAAGGAAATGCAATATTTATTTGACCCTAGTCTATGTTAATGCATTGACAGTTTCTTTGATTCATGCAAATAAATAATTTAGTTAGATTTAATATAAAATTTGATTATTTGATAATTTAAGATTTATTTTATTAATTGCAAGTGTTCTTTGAATGTTAATCTTTGTAATAATGTCTTATCACTAGAACTACTTATTTATCCATTTGGGTAAGCTCAATGGAGGGTTTGTGGACATTAAACTTATGAAAAATAGAAACACGTTTGAAACATATGTTGTGTTATACTAGTAGACAATGATGATGTAAGAATTATTCTAAAGAGAATTTGCAAGTAGCTAGTATAATATTAAAAAAATCTAATTTAGTTGTTGGTTTGTGGCATATGGGAGATTAGCCATTTTTTATCCTTAATGTTCATTTAAGTTTGTATAGAAGTAAATTTGCACCCCTTACAAAAATTCCCCTTTTGTACATCCTCAACTTAGAAAACTAAATCTGAAGGTGAAATTCCACATCAGCAAGTTTCCTTCCTTCCACTTGGCATCTATCTATTGTGTCGGTAGAAGAATATTTGTCAGGGATGCACGCATGGCATGCAGACGTCCTGGCGGTGCACTTACATCCCTAACAAATTCTTGTGTCTGAAGCTGGCATGGGCATTACATTTCCTATTAGGAACAGTTTGTAACATCCCTCTTCGACCAACTAACCCTAAAAATGACAAATTCTCTCTCTTCTCTTTCAAATTCTTCCATTCTTCATTCAACTCATCTCTTTTTGAAATCTTCAAGCAATCACTTCATCCTTCTTCATAGTTTCTTAGCATTTCCAACATTCTCAACACTCCATTGTAGCAACAAAACTCTATCAACTCTATTAAGAAAGTGTGAAGCAATCCTTTATAGCAGGGGCTTAAGGTTTTTCAACACCTCCCTTCATCATAGTTGAGGCTGTGGTGATTGTTCAAGATCTCTCTTTCTCCATCATTAGCTAGTGAGCTCTAGGTGGAGGTGGTAAAACTTCATTCCTCTCCTTTACGATTTGGTTGAGTAGCTATATACAGTTTTGTAGTGTTATTTGTGTGCTTCCTTTCTTTAATTATTTATCATACCTTTCTCTATCATTGCTATTTGGTTGTCTGTGGAGGTGGAGACACTAAAATAGGGGTATAACTAAGGCAGGCCCCTATACAACGCCAAAAAATTTCCCCTCTTTTTTGTGTAGGTGGGTGTGCATTTGGAGCTAGCTAGTGAACAAGAGCTTTTGTGAGATTGTATTTGTGACCCTAGTTCTTGTCTATTTACTTTATCATTTTAGTATCTATTTTTCATACTTTCTCATTCTATTTTTACCATCTAGATTGAACTAGCTAGGCTATTAGTAGGTCTTTTTGCCAGTTTTATTGTGTTCACTATCTTCTAGCCATGCAAACACCAACATGCTTGAGAGACACCAACGTGTCACACTGAAGTCCCAGAAATGCACTATCATCCTTAGATAGAGAGCTTTCTGAGGCACATAACTAACTCTAAAAATCTAGCTCACCTAGCCCAAACTAAAGTTAGGGTCTGCAGAGTGATTGAAGGACTTTATAGTCCTCATCATTCTCATCCCTCACATCAAACACCCCTTTAGAGTGAGGTAAGTTAGGGAAACCTTCCACTCATGGATCTCCATGGCTTGGGGACTTGATATGGTTAGTCCCCCTCTCTTACATTTTTGGTGAACCCAACATGAACCAACGTCTGCTCATTCATTGGTGTTAAGGATTTTCACTTGTACCTTGTGATTGTTGTTCCCCTAAGTGTTGTAAAGGTTTATGAGCATCAAAACTCGATCCACAAACTCTAGGTATATTGTTAGGAGAAGTGTATGACACCTTTTGATGGAGAGGATGAAGGTCGCCATTGGTTTCTCTATAGGCCTTTTTGCTAGATCTGCCATTGTTCATGCCACACAAGAGCAGTTGTTGAGGGGAGAGGTAGGGGTATCTAATGAGACTGACCACATCCCCACTCCTCCTACATCTCCTACACCATCATCAGTGGATGAGTACGAGGTCATTCACATTCCTTCATCCGGAGTATATTTTTGTCCTTAGCAAAGGACTGGGTGACTTGGAAAATCACTTGGAAAAGGACTCAAAGATGGCTAGGGCTGCTAGGGTTATCAGTGAAATAAAATATATGGTTGGAAAAAATTGAACAGGCATAGAACTCCTAGTTAGCCTCTCTAGTCTAACTGAAGCATGTGCTCCTCCAAAAAATCCTAACATTGTACAAGGGGCCACTTTCGAAGATAATGAGAGATAGCTAGGAATGTCGATTCCTCCCATGTCTATGTATATGTCCAATGTTGTCCCCTCGATCAGCATCCCCTCTTCCTCCAAGAGATCTGAAACTATCAAGGTGAATATAGTACCCTTGGGATTTAACTTCACCCCTTCTGTCACCTCTAGTGGTGGAGATTTTGGCAAAATGAGTGGTGGGGGCTTTGGTAGTGGTGGTGCGTTTGGTAGTGAAAGTGGCACTAGCAAAGGTGGTTTCAGTGGAAGCCATGGTGGTGGCTTTGGAAGTGGACGTGGCTCTAGTGGAGGCCCTACTAGTGGTGGTGGCTCCAACAGTGGTTCCGACGGTGGTCACATTGGTGGTTCTAGAAGTGGCTTCGATGGTGGTTCTAGAGGAGGTCCATTTGGCCCTGTTTCCTCTAATGACCCTATTCTAAACACTCTTCTTTAGAATATGGGTAAGATGCAAATCCAGCTGGTGAGTCTCTCCCAGGCCTCTGCCTAGCCTATCTTTCAACCCTTTTTTCTAACATAGCCCATTATTGATAACAATTTTAAACACTCCCTTTCCCCAAGGAATGGAGATTCCTAAATTTGAAAAATATGGTGACAAAGGGGACCCACAAAAAACATGTGTCCATCGTTAATTCCCCATGTATAGACTTCTTCCATCATGATGTATTGATGGAAAAGCTATTCCCTTGATCTCTTAAGTATACAAAAATCAAATGGTACTGTTCCTTACCTGATAATTCCATTTTCTCATTTGAACAACTTGTAAACCAATTCCTACAACAATTCCAAGCTAACATCAAATTGAAGATGACCTTTTTGGATCTTGTTCGATGCAAACAGGGTGATAATGAAAATATTGTTGATTTTATAGCATGATACCAAGCGCTCTTTTCACAAATCTCATATCCACTACTCGATTCTAATGTGTAGAAGGTGTTCATAGGGAACTTGCAAAGACCTTAGTAGGATAAATTTTCCCTTATGAAATACCCTTCTTTCATGCATTTGTGTGTTGCATTATAGGAGTATCAAAAAATGGTAGTTCAGTTTGGGGGATCCTCCTCACACTCCCATTCAAAAGGAAAGTCAATTGTATTAATCTCTGGGAAAGGTAAGGCTGTTGTGAATTTATTAGCCATTATGACTAATAACGACCTTAGGCACAACCAAAAGTTTACAAAGTTAGCAAAATCTTATAAAGGATACTTTGGAGAACCATAAACCTCTTAAAGAACCTTTCCCTAGTTGGTATGATCTGAATATCTTCTATCAGCATCATTGAGTTAATAGACATGATACTGGACACTGTACATGCCTACGTCGTGAGATACATGATCGCATTGAGGATGGTACTATCTATCTTGATAGAAGTAAATAAAATATGAAAAAATTAGTGACAAAAGTGAATAGTGAGTTGTAGATATACACAGGCCCATTTGCATCACATTCTACCAACATGATTATTGATCCCTTTGATTCTACCACTCAGCCTGAGGTGTATGTTAACATGGTCACAATTACTCCTACCACATGACCTGTGCCTGGATCTTTGGACGTGACATTCACGTTGCAAGACTTACCCTTAAACAATAAGCCCTCTCCCCTCTACATTCCCACTCACCTCAATGGCAACATTGTGACAAGGGTCTTAGTTGACCCTGCGAGTCAAGTGAATGTCATTATAGAAGAGATGCGTCTTAATTCATTACATAGAAAAGAGTACAAAGAAACAAAATATACCATCCACACACGTGATGGTTTTTTTCTTAAGCTATATGGCTCAATAACTTTGTTCATCCTTGTAGGACCTAGGGTTGTAGACATAGTTTTTGATGTTATCTCAGAGTCAGATCTGTTCAGGATGAAGTTAGGCATACCTTAACTAGCTTCCATGAATGGAATCACTTCTCTTATCCATAAATGTTTAAAATTCTCCCATGAAAGTGTTGTGCACATAATGCATGACACTGGATACCAGCCTCTAGTATCCCATGGGGGATATTCGTTAGACCACTTTTGGCTTGCACCAGTTAGTCTGCTCCCTTCGAGAACAAACCTACTTTACAAAAACCATGTGAAGTATAAGATTGGGGATAAGGGATAGCTAAATTTGGCTCTTCTGGTAGTACAACAACCAAATGCTTCCCCTTCTCAAAAAGGAAAAGAGAAGCTCCCCCTTCCTCAGGATGGCTCTCCTCCTCCTCTTTCTAGAGAAGAGTTTTGGATGAATATTCTTGGATTTTATCCACTAAGTCTGATGATACCACCCTGTCACAGACCTCAGATTAGGATATTAGACATCCCTACTAAACCACCTGGACCCTGGTACTACTTGTATGGTAGAGGAAAAGGTCCTCATGGGGAATCTTCTATATCTCAACCTTCGCAGCCTCCTACCACTTCTATCCCTAAGGCAGTAAATGGGAAGAGGCCCATTGTCAAGGTGTTAGAGCTAACTCCCCCCATCACTTCTCAACTGACTCCTCCTTCTCCCATTTAGGATCTTGTCCTTCTGCTGGAAACAACTATGGAGGACATTCCCATGGCTGAACAAGAGCCTTCTATTCCTTCACAACCTCTGGTCTCTAGCTTGAAGAGTCATAGAAACTGTTTTGCATCTTGCAGCTGAGCAAGCCACCTTACAAAGGAAGAGGAGATGACCAACCCTATATCAGGGCCTTCTACTGTATCCTCCTCTCTCCTCCCCTTTGCTTCCATCCAACCAAGCTCCACATCGCTTCTAGCTCCTAGTATGGGTATGAATGCACCTAGCCCTAAAAAGGTGTAGGTGTTCATCACTCCTTTGGTGGAGCCTCCCTTGTTGATGTCCCTTTTGGATGTCCCTCCTTTCCAAAAACGTGTAGATATGTCAAACACTTTGGTGGTATCTACTATGGTTTTCTCCTCCTCCTCTTCCTCCACACCTCTTGCCTCATCTGTGGGGATTTCACATCCCCTGAAAAAGTAGAAGGTGGAGAGTGGTCCCTCTAGTAATGGAGGATGCAAGAGGATTCCACCTTCTCCGAAAGGTGGTCCCACACTAAATTATTCTATTTTAGTAACAAAACTAGTCCCGACTTCCCTTGAGTTCATCACCACACCCAAGTCACTTGGTGAGCCTAGTAGTGAACTTCAGGCACAAATTTCCCCATCCATTGAGGTATGACATGACACTCCAATGAAGTGCATGCTTAACTCTTTGGATGAAGTTATGGCCTTGTTAGTGATTTTCATGAAATCATTGACTATAGCTCCATAAGAGTCGAGTGGAGGAGACCTTGTAGGTCTTTCTTCCTTAGCCCTTGTTCCAAGAGGGTCAGAAGCTCCTCCTCTTAACATCCCACCACTACAGGCTCATCCTCCTTCCCCTTATGATGATATAGAGTGGGAAGCAAATGACCTCTTGGCCGATCAGTGTTAGGGGGAGGCCTCTTCTTTATCTTTATATTAGATGTGTGTGTGTTGTGATGTGTTCTCCCGTGATCATTGTATGTGTGCTTGAATGACCCTTGTCACCCTTATTGCTACTTAGATACATGCATTGTTTGTGTGTTGTAAACCTTCTTCTATTTGTGTCATTATTCTTCCATGTTTGTGATTGAATTTCAGAAAAATTGGGCATGATGCAAAGCATTGGGTGCATTTAGGCTTCCCTTCCATGTTGACCTATTTTTTTATTTTTTTCTTTGTCTTCTCATGCATTCTTCGCATGGTCTAATGTAGTAGGGGGTTGATGATAGTTAATTTTATATACTATTGTTATACTTATATATATTTATGAGCAACTCTGACCTCAAAATATTAGATCACCCCTATGCCCTTTATTCGTGATTTCTTTGTCTCATTCAGCTTTTATTTTATCTTTCTTTCTTCTTTGCTTGAGTTTTCCCTTTCATGTGTGCCAACACCATTTCTATGAAACTTTGATTTTTAGAAAATGTGTTTGTTTCCAATGAATCTTTTCTCAAGAATCTTTACAAAAAATTTCAAAGAATCATTTTCTCAACTTGAAACCCTAACGAAATGTGTTTCCTTCATCATGGGTTTGCAAAGAAAGAACTGGAGACCTTTCCATCAAGGAGGGAGAAACTTTGGCCTTCCCCTCATGAGGGGGAATTTTCTTCCTTTCAAATTCCTTGATGAAGTGAACATCTTTTGAAAGGATTCCTTGATGATAAATCGATCCAAGAAAGAAAAATCTCTTGCACACTTTCAAACAACACATCCCTTGAGTAGACCCCTTTCTTCACACCGGGTTCCCAAGGGACCCCTTTGAAAGCTTTCCAATCTATCGATGATTTGTGTGACTGTTCACTTACTTGCCTACATGGATGCTTTTGGACATGTTCTATTTGTAGGTAAACATGTCACTTTGCAAGTACGCATGCAAAGCTACTCTTAGACTCTATGGAGTCTCCCTTCCTTGGGTTTCCAACATGTGAGAGATCTTGGAGGACACACTCCCTATAGGTCTATGGGCCTATAGGGTGATTTTTTCTATGTTTCCTTCATGTGAGAGATCTTGGAGGACACCTTCCCTATAGGTCTGCAAGCCTATAGGGCACTTTTTTTGGGTCTCCTTGATGTGGGAGATCTTGGAGGACACCTCCCATGCAAGTCTGCGAGCATGTAGGGAACTTCTTCTGAGCTTCCTCCATGCAAGATATCTTGGGGGTTACTCCCTTGTAGGTCTACAAGCCTATAGGGAACTTTTTTGGGGGGTTTCCTTCATGTGAAAGATCTTGGAGGACACCTCCCCTATAGGTCTGTAGGCTTATAGGGAACTTCTAAGCTTCCTTCATGCGAGAGATCTTGGGGGTCACTCCCTTGTAGGTCTACGGGCCTATATGGCACTTTTTTTGGGTTTCCTTCATGTGAGAGATCTTGGAGGACACCTTCCTTGTAGGTCTGCAGGCTTTTAGGGCACATTTTTTTGTGTTTCCTTCATGTCAGAGGTCTTGGAAGACACCTTCCCTGCAAGTCTATAGGCCTGTGGGGTGCTTTTTTTGGGTTTCCTTCATGTGGGAGATCTTGGAGGACACCTTCCTTGTAGGTCTGTGGACCTATGAGGAAATTTACTCTTAGGGATTCTTTCATGTGAGAGATCTTGGGGGTCACCTCCTTGTAGGTTTGTGGGCCTGTAAGACACTTTCATTCTACAATTTCATAGTTTTGTGGGGCTATGGAGTCCTTTTCCTACCCTATGCTTTTGAGCTTTCTAGATTGTGGTCTACTTCCTCAATGGTTCAAGTATAAATTTCTAACTCTATTCACTCTTTGATCTACTTTACCGAAGCACTCATCAATGTTCATGCTCACTAAAGTGGGGGGAAAATGTATAGAAGTGAATTTGCACCCCTTATGAAAATTCTCATTTTGTACATCCTCACCTTAGAAAACAAAATCTGAAGGAAAAATTCCACATCAGCAAGCTTCCTTCCTTCCACTTGGCATCTGTCTATTGTGTCATTAGAATAATATTTGTTGGGGATGCATGCACAACACGCATATTTCCACATAGTGTGCTTATGTCCTTAACAAATTCCTATGTCTAAAGCTAGCAAAGGAATTACACTTCCTATTGGGAATAGTTTGTAACGTCCCTCTTCAACCAACCGACCTCGAAAATGGTAGATTCTCTCACTTTTCTTCCATTCTTCATTCAACTCATCTCTTTTTGCAATCTTCAAGCATTCACTTCATCCTTTTGTTGGTTCTCAGTTGTGATCATATGGCTTTTCGTTGATGACAAAATCCCTTTCAGTCGATTCTACTTGTTGATAGTTTTAGATTGGTTTCTCATGCTTTATCTTGGTACAATTTTCTCTATATGGTTTACTTGTCTTGGCATTCAGTGGACAGTCTACATTCAGAATTTTAATATCTTATGGTATTGATCAGTTTGAGCTTCGTGTAGTCTCAGGTTATCCTATTTGTACAATTGTTTTGGTGACAAAAAAAAGAACATATCGATGTGAGAATGCTAGGGTTTCCCCAATCCATTTTTTTGATTAACCTATGTGTTTCCTTTCAGCAAGACATTTCTGATGTCATGACCATTTGATTTTACATACAGGCAACTTTTAGTGTGACATTCATGTGGTTTTGGCGACAGAAAAGGTTCATATTGACATAAGTTATACCGTCGCTATAGGGTCACAGGGAGATTGTTATGTCTCACCGACTATTACATGAGGTTGTTCATTGGCGTAAGTAATCCCTATCGGCATTTTGTTTCATTGAACGCTTTGTGTCTTGCTGACCGGCACAAGAAAGATCATATCGGCAAGAGTTGCGGCATTGATATAATGTCTTAGCGAACTCATCATGTCTCCCCGACCGACAACAAAGGGTGCTCATCGGCGAGAGGTTTTTCTTCGTTGTAACATCTTGGCGAACTTACTTTAGTCTTTCCAACCGCCATTGGAAAAATTGTATATCGGCAGGAGGTCTCAGCTTCGGTGTAATGTCATAGCGAACCCGTCATGTCTTGGCGACTAAGTCCTATGAGGGGCTTTCGGTGAGAGGTTGGTATTGTCTCAGTGATTCAAAGTGGATAAATATTTTCGGTATGAAATAGTGTGCTCTTCGAGAGGTCTCCCCGACATTGATATGTCTTAGCGATACATAAAACAAAAGGAACATTTTGGTATGAATCATGTGCTCGAAGAAAGGTCTTGGCGAGTTTGAATTCTTATATCGAACGACAACATAAAGGTATACATCTCGGTAAGAGTTAGGGTTTTCGGCATGAGGTCTCGGCGAGTGACCTCTGGTCTCGCCAATGGAACAAAAAAGGACATCGTCGACATAAGTTCTAACTTGTCTCAACGACACACAAGATGGTAGGTGACTTTCGGTATAATGAAGTATTATCAATATGAGGTCTCCCCGAGAGCGATATGTCACAGTGACAAGTTTGATCACGTGGGATTTCTGTAAGACACAAGATGCTCTAAGAGAATTCATCCTGACTATGCATTTTCTTGGTGAAGGCAGATGAAGAATACATCTCGGTGAGAGTGTGTTTTTGTCACAGTGACTCATAATGGATAAAGTCTTTCGGTGAAACTTAATGAAATCTACATAAGGTCTTCCCGATAACGATTTGTCACAGCGACCCACATGAGAATAAAGGTTACATTTCAATGAGAGAACTATTTTGTCTCAAATGACTAGAAGAACATTACATGGCTCTCAGCGTAACATAGGATATTCGGTATGACTTCTCCCCGACTCTGTTGGGTCATGGCGAAAGCGATAACTAAGGGAATGACTGGCAATTTAATTGCCTAAGTTGGCAGGACTATCTGGATGTCTCAGCGAACGTTTAACAAAATTTGTCTCTATCATGGTCGACATGTGTTTTTCTAAGTATAGTTGCATGCCGACATCTTTGGTTGGCATCAAATCTCTGGAAAAATATTCTCTGAGAATTTAGAGGTTATGATTTTTTGTTAGTGGGTAGTCATGGCTTTAATGAAAATTTTTCAGTTACAATTTGAAATCTCCTGATTCAGTGCAGAAATTAAAGCTCTCTGGATAGGCGTTACTCTGATTTTTTATCATCATCTACAGATCATCATTATTCAGCTTCATATTCTAAAATTAGCAAGAGAGTTTTAGAAGCTTGTGAATTTTTTTTTTTGAAGATTTCTTCATAATAGACATACTTGAAATGTATATATAAACCAGTGTTGAAAACAGGGTAAGGGCTCTCTAGTTGTAATTCTGGAATATTGTTCTTTGGCTATATCAAAAATTAATTGAAATACTCTGTATTAAAAATTTGAAAAATAGAGAGTTATGAGCTTACCTAAAAACAAAGAGATCCTCTGAGAAATGGTTATTGTTCAAAAATATAATTTGAGGGGTCGGTGCTCCTTGAGATAGATATCTCTAAACGAGGGGTTGGTGCTCCTTGAAATTGGTGTTTCAAAATGAGGGGTTGGTGCTCCTTGAGTTGGTGCTCAAAAATTAGCCTATAAGGCATTGTTAACAGTGGTTTTTGAAGATTAAGCTAGTAAGGCAGTTTATGAGTGGTTTTTCTACCCCAGGAGGGTTTTCCACTCAATAAATCCTTTGTCTTATGCTCTCTTTGTTTTGATGTCATATTGTTTCTTGATTGTTATAGTTTTTATCAGTCTGAACATTGTTGAATGATAGTTCCTTCATATCTGCAAATTTTTAGTTCAAATATCTTGCACAAGTCATTGTTGAAGAGTCTAATTCAAAAGGAAGCTTAAAAGATCTCATTTGATTCATTGCTCAAGAATAGTTATAATGTGCTAAAGGTGTTTGTTGTTTCAATACCTTTCTTGTCTTTAAAGCTGCATTCAAATCATTTGTTTAAGAAGTGAGTCAATAATGTTGATCATCATTTGCACAGTCTTATGAGTTGCACCTACACTGTCATCATGCCTTGATTGTTAATCAATGTCAGCCATAACTGTTTTGGAAAATGCAAGATATCTCACTCAAATCATACTTTCATAAGTTGTCTAATAGACTGAGTTAATGTTGTCATATCTTTGTGCTTTCAAAAAGTGATTACTCTACTCTAATGTTGAAAGAAAAGGAAATCAGAATTAAAAATCTTGGTCAAAGTTGAAAAAGTTTAGAAACTGATTCACCCCCCCTCTTAGTGTCTGTCCATAACTCCAACAATTGGTATCAGAGCGTAGGGTCCTCTAATAGGTCTAAACCACCTAGGATTGTTCCTAGTTTCTTGGAGTACTTTGGTTGATATGGGAAAGAACAAAAGGAATAAGGGAAAAATATGTTCTCAGCAAAATGCTATTCATCATGTTCAACCTGAATCTAGTATAAGGAATAATGAGGAAGAATTCATAAATAGTAGGTCTGAAATGGTAGAGTATCCCAGATCTGGAACTCCTCAATTCGAAGGTACAAACTTTATTATATGGAAACATAGGATGGAAACATACTTACTTTCTTTAGGGTCTGAAGTGTGGGCAGCAGTTGAAAAGGGTTGTACTACATTTGCAACATTTCCTTCCACTCTTGAGGAGAAGAAAGCACTTGAAATCAATACCAGAGCTATAAATGTTATTCTTAATAAATTGCTAAATAGAGTCATTACAAAAGTCATTCATTATAGTAGTGCTAAGGAAGTTTGGGACAAGTTGACTGAAATGAATCATAATAGTGAGTTATAAGAGGAGATATCTTTGGATACTAAAATAAGTTGTGAAACATGTGAGAGTGAAGAAGGTGTAAACCTTCATAGTTTTGAAAAGAAGTACAAGGAGATCATTAATGAATATTTAAATGATCAAGAAAATTGTGTAAAAGTAGATCAATCTTTGGATGAAGTTAACTCTGAACAGGAATATGATGAACCAGAAAGTGAGGTTGATTTGGAAGGTGAACTCCTATGTGCCTTAGATACTATTAAGAAGCTTAGAAAAGAAAACCAGCTTTTAACAAGACAACTTCAACAAGAAGAGAGTTTGGAAGTCAAGTTAAAAGACAAGGATGAATTGTGTAATAAACTAGAAAATGAGATTGATTCTTTAAAGAAATATTCAGATAATGATTCCTTGTTAAAAGAACTAACTCTTAAGGATGATATCATTATAAGTTAGAAAATTGAAATTGAAGAATATAAGAGGATAGTAGACATTGTGAGTTCTGATTTGGAGATTAAAAAGATTGTTTGTCTAAAACTTGAAGAAGAGGTAGTTGCTTTAAGAAAAGAGCTTGAAAGTATCAAGGCTCAATCTGGTAAAATTGAGAAATTTGATCATTGTACTAATATATTGAATGAGATGTTGGGTAGGAAAAAGAATTCTAAAGATCTTACAGGAGTGGGATATGAGGTTGGACAAAGCTCTGTAGACAAATCTAAACATTAAATAGTGTTTACTACTTCAGATGGAAAGAATTTTACAGCCAAGCAAACACCAAGAATGAAGGTTGATCTTGGTTACAGTATTGCTACATCAAAGGATAACATTGACACTAGAAGACAATCTAAAGGTATTCATGGAGAAAGGAAAAATTTCTTTAGATCTTCACATCCTTGGCATGATCATTCATTCAGGTATAATCATTCTTTCCAAGGATATTGTTATGTTTGTAATAACTATGGTCGTAAGGCAATTGATTGCATAAGATGGTCAAATAAGAATCATTCTAATGTCCCTAGAAATGAGGATGTGGTGTGTTACAACTGTAACATTTTTTGTCACTTGAGAAGAGACTGTAGAATAAATACAAGTGATAATAATGTAGGGAAAAATGCTAGAAATGTATGTAGGAAGTCTTCTATTTCTTAGAACAATCACAAAGTCATTTGTTTAAGATGTAATAACATTGGACATAAAGTACAACAATGCAGATTCAATAGAAAGATAGGTACTTTAAGCAAACAAGTGAAAAAGTATTCATTGGAGTGAAGAAGAAAGAGCAATCAAGATGACAAGAAGAGCAATAAAGATGCTTCTGAGAAAACTCCTTGTGCACTCCTTGCACAAGTGTTTCCTTCCAGGTCTTGAGAAGAAGCAAAGACTAAGGGGGAGTCTATTATGGTAATATATTTTACCCCTATGGAGTCTAGAATGAGGTATGACATCTTGCATTTGCTTTTGGTGGTATAAGATGTTAAGGAATGTTTTTGCTTGGTTTAGTGGTTGATAGTTTTTAGAAGTTTTTGAAATGACAGTGCACTTTGTTTTTAAATGGACTCTTTGGATGCTTGGGTTTTGGAAATAATGGTATGACCTTATGACATCTTTGAGCGGTATGGAGACATATATATGAGTTCCTCAATATATTAAAAATAAGAAAGCCTTTGTTCTGAAGTGATGTCGATGTATTTATCTTTGGAGAACAGTGATTGAAAAACATGTTTCATGTTATAAGTTATTTCTGTGATGATATTATTCGGTATTGTGTGAGGGTAGAGATTAATTATCTTTGGTATTTTTCATTGTTCTTGGTGTGGTAATAGAAGTTCTCATATGGACTAAGGATGGGTGTACAAGAATAGATTGACGATGAATTATGCAATATACATGCTTTCAAGTTATATTTTGTGTATGAAAAGAGTAAAATGATGTGTGTCGTTTGAAGAAGATTAACCAGTATCATTGGTCTTTGATATGTATTGTCATGGACAGTGACTGAGGTTACTTGTGCTGAGAAGAGGTTGGTTGTTTGTGCTCAAATTCTGGTATTGCTAGATTGAAGTTAATCAAATTGAATGTGGAGTAGGTGATCTTGAATGTGCCTTGATCGAACATGACAAAGAAGGCGGTATGTTCAAGTAACAGATCTTCAATATTTAGGTATCAATTTGGTTTGTTACATTATAATATTTTTGGTACCTTTGCTTTGGCGTTGATGATATGGACTGAGATTCTCGAAAAGGACATATTGTTACTTTTGCTATGATATCAACATGTTACAATCTTACTGATCTCCTACAAATATTTCTGCTGCACTATTGCTCTATTTGCAGCCGGTTCTTATGGTATTTGGTTGTCTTCTCAGTTGTGTTTCCTGGCATTGCACATTCTTCTCTTCTATCATTTGTCATTGAGGAAAAAAGGGGGAGAGTCATTTGTGTTTTACAATCGAGGACAAAGGGGGAGTTTGTTGGTTCTCAGTTGTGATCATATGGTTTGTCCTTGATGACAAAATCCCTTTCAGTTGATTCTACTTGTTGATAGTTTCATATTGATTTATCATGCTTTATCTTGTTACAGTTTTGTCTATATGGTTTGCTTGTCTTGGCATTTAGTGGACAGTCTACATTCAAAATTTTAATATCTTATGGTACTGATCAGTTTGAGCTTCGTGCAGTCTCAGGTTATCTTATTTGTATAATTGTTTTGGTGACAGAAAAAGACAAATCAGCGTGAGAATGCTAGGGTTTCCCAAATCCATTTTTCTGATTCACGACTGTGTTTCCTTTTGGAAAGACATTTTTGATGTCATGACAATTTTATTTTACATACAGGCAGCTTTCGGCATGACATTCATGTGGTTTTGGTGATAGAAAAGGTTCATATCGGCATAAGTTATACCGTCGGTATAGGGTCACAACACGATTGTTATGTCTCACCAACTATTACATGAGGTGGTTCATTAGAGTAAGTAATCCTTATCGACATGTTGTTTCATCGAGCACTTTGTGTCTTGCCGACCGACACAAGAAAGATCATATCGGCAAGAGTTGCAACATCGATATAATGTCTTAGCGAACTCATCATGTCTCCCTGACTGGCAACAAAGGGTGCTCATTGGTGAGAGATTTTTCTTCGTTGTAACATCTTGGTGAACTTACTTTAGTCTTGCTAGCCACCGTTGGAAAAATTGTATATCGGCAGGAGGTCTCAGCTTCGGTGTAATGTCATAGCGAACCCATCATGTCTTGGCGACTAAGTCTTATGAGGGGCTTTCGGCAAGAGGTTGGTATTGTCTCAGTGACTCAGAGTGGATAAAGATTTTTGGTATGACATAGTGTGCTCTCTAAGAGGTCTCCCCGACATTGATATGTCTTGGCGATACATAAAACAAAAGAAAAATTTTGGTATGACTCATGTGCTCAAAGAAAGGTCTTGGCGAGTTTGAATTCTTATACCGACCGACAACATAAAGGTATACATCTCGGTAAGAGTTAGGGTTTTCAGCGTGAGGTCTCGGCGAGTGACCTCCGGTCTAGCTGATGGAACACAAAAGGACATTTTCGGCATAAGTTCTGACTTGTCTCAGTGACACACAAGATGGTAGGTGACTTTCGGTATAACGAAGTATTATCAATATGAGGTCTCCCCGGGAGTGATATGTCATAGCGACAAGTTTGATCACGTGGGATTTCGGTAAGACATAGGATGCTTTACGAGAAGTTACCCCGACTATGCATTGTCTTGGCGAAGGCGGATGAAGGATACATCTCGGTGAGAGTGTGTTTTTGTCACAACGACTCATAATGGATAAAGTCTTTCAGTGAAACTTAATGAAATCTACATAAGGTCTTCCCGATTTCAATTTTTCATGATGACCCACATGAGAATGAGGGTTACATTTTGGTGAGAGAACTATTTTGTCTCAAATGACTAGAAGAACATTACATGGCTCTTGGTGTAACTTCTCCCCAACTCTGTTGGGTCATGGCGAAAGCGATAACTAAGGGGAATTACTGGTGATTTAATTTCCTTTGATAGGACTGTCTAGATGTCTTAGCGAATGTTTAACAAACTCTGTCTCTATGGCCAACATGTGTTTTTCTAAGTATAGTTGCATGCTGACATCTTTGGTTGGCATCGAATCTCTGGAAAAATATTCTCTGAGAATTTAGAGGTTATGATTTTCTGTTAGTGGGCAGTCATGGCTTGGATGAGAATCTTTTAGTTACAATTTGAAATCTCCTAATTCAACACAGAAATTAAAGCTCTCTAGATAGGCGTTACTCTTAATTTTTATCATCATCGACATATCATCATTATTTAGCTTCATATTCTAAAATTATCAAGAGTTTCAGAATCTTGTGAAAAATTCTTTTTGAAGATTTCTTCATAATAGACATACTTGAAATGTATATATAAACCAGTGTTGAAAATAGGGTAAGGGCTCTCTGGTTGTAATTCTAGAATATTGTTCTTTGGCTGTATCAAAAATGTATTGAAATACACTGTATTAAAAATCTAAAAAATAGAGAGTTATGAGCTTAACTGAAAATAGAGAGATCCTTTGAGAAATGGTTATTGTTCAAAAATATAATTTGAGGGGTTGGTGCTCCTTGAGATAGATATCTCTAAATGAGGGGTTGGTGCTCCTTGAAATTGGTGTTTCAAAATGAGGGGTTGGTGCTCCTTGAGTTGGTGCTCAAAAATTAGCCTATAAGGCATTGTTAATAGTGGTTTTTGAAGATTAATCCAGTAAGGCAGTTTAAGAGTGGTTTTTCTACCCCAGGAGGGTTTTCCACTCAATAAATCCTTTGTCTTATGCTCTCTTTGTTTTGATGTCATATTGTTTCTTGATTGTGATAGTTTTTATCAGTCTGAACATTGTTGAATGATAGTTCCTTCATAACTGCAAATGTTTAGTTCAAATATCTTGCCCGAGTCATTGTTGAAGAGTCTAATTCAAAAGGAAGCTTAAAAGTTCTCATTTGATTCATTGCTCAAGAATAGTTATAATGTGCTAAAGGTGTTTGTTGTTTCAATACCTTTCTTGTCTTTAAAGCTGCATTCAAATCATTTTTTAAAGAAGTGATTCAATAATGTTGATCATCATTTGCACAGTCTTATGAGTTGCACCTGCACTGTCATCATGCCTTGATTGTTAATCAATGTCAGCCATAACTATTTTGGAAAATGCAGGATATCTCACTCAAATCATACTTTCATAAGTTGTCGAATAGACTGAGTTAATGTTGTCATATCTTTGTTCTTTCAAAAAGTGATTACTCTACTCTAATGTTGAAAGAAAAGGAAATCAAAATTAAAAATCTTGGTCGAAGTTGAAAAAGTTTATACACTGATTCACCCCCCCCTCTCAGTGTCTGTCCATAACTCCAACACCTTCTTCATATTTTCTTAGCATTTCCAAAATTCTCAACACTCCATTGCAGCAACAACACTCCATCAAGTTTGTTAAGCAAGTGTGAAACAATCCATTGCAACAGGGGCTTGAGGTTTTGCAACACCTCCCTTCATCAAAGTTGAGGCTATGGTGATTATTCAAGCTCTCTTTCTCCATCATTGGCTAGTGAGCTCTTGGTGGAGGTGGTAATGTTTCATTCCTCTCCTTTATGATTTGGTTGAGTAGCTATCTACTATTTTGTAGTGTTATTCATGTGCTTCCTTTCTTTACTTCTTTATCATACCTTTCTCTATCATTGCTATTTGGTTGTCTGTGGAGGTGGAAACAACAAAATGGGGGTCTAATTGAGGCAAGCCCCTATACAACCCCAACAAATTTCCCTTATTTATTGTGTGTAGGTGGACGTGCATTTGGAGCTAGCTGGCGAAAAAGTGCTTTTATGAGATTGTCTTCATCACCCTAGTTCTTGTCTATTTACTTTATCATTTCAGTATCTATTTTGCATACTTTCTCATTATATTTTTACCATCTAGATTGAACTAGCTAGGCTGTTAGTAGGTCCTTTTGGTAGTTTTACTGTGTTCACTATCTTCTAGTCGTATGGACACTAGTGTGTCACACTGACATCCTAGAACTATGTTGTCATCCTTGGATAGAGAGTTGTCTGAGGCATATAACTGACTCCAAAAAGCCAACTCGCCTAGCCCAAACCAAAGTTAGGGTTTGCAGAGTCATCAAAGGACTTTATAGCCCTCATCATTCTCATCCCTCACATCAAACACCCCTTTAGAGTGAGGTAAGTTAGGGCAGCCTTCTGCTCTTGGATCTCCTTGACCTAGGGCCTTGCCATGGTTGGTCCCCCTCTCTTACAAAGTTAATGCATGTTTAGAAATGTCTTTATGTTCTAGATCTTGCAATATTAGTGTTACATTTATAATTTACTTTGCCACTTTAGTCTATAGTAGATATAACTATAAAAAAAATAAAACAAGTATAACCTAAGCTACTAAGTCGGTGTTTCATGAAGGTTCAAGCATGGGTGTTTACTAGTTCATGGTGAAGGTTTATATGCTTCATGAGGGAGAGATGGGTTCCCATTAAATGTGTTTAAGATGTGTATTCACAATATAAAATATATACAAGTAGAAAATAAAGTATTGTCTCTTAAGCCCAATCAAGGTCTCACTTGGTAAAGACCTAAATAATAGTTCTTATGTTTTCCTATTCATAAAGCATGTTATAGTTTCAATTGTCATAGGATCACAATATCATTAAAAATACACTCAAGGTATTTTGTTTCTAGTCTACATGTAATTAATTCTTGAATAAATGACTATGTTTAAAAAAATGATTACCACTTCTAGTACTATTATAATATCAACATGGCAATCATTGTAAGCGATTTGAATTTATATATTATTGAATATAAAAATATCAATGCTAAAAAAGATGGAAATAAAAATAATAGCTATTGTGGAGATAGCCTATAAAAAACCAAACGATTTTTTCATAGTCCAACTAGTGATCACTATTTATACATGGTGAGATGGTATCAACTAACTAGTCTATTTTGGTAGGACATGATTTCTTATTAGGGACACAAGTCTATGACTATTGGTATTTTGTTGCATACAAGTATAAGGTTATGCCACCTATGATTAGTCTCATCTAATATTTTATTGGACATGTTGATGAATTTTATAACTAAAGAAAATGAATTTTATAGAAAATTACTCATAAGACCTGACAAGTAAGATTCATTCTCACCTCAATTGTTTAGCAAAATATTTCAAGCTACATTATTGGTTGTCCAAAAAAATTCCTAAAATGAATTCCTCATGTGTAAAATTATCAATAAGCCTTGGAAATGGCACAACTCTTGACATTAGGATCACTTGATTGAAATTATCTGGTTTATAGTAAAATGATCAAACATGGGAAACATCTAAAAAGACATTTTTGCATAACAATTTTATTCAGCTAATAAAATCATTGAGTTTTCCTTGAGCAATATTGATGAAAGCCTATCAAAATTCATGGCTAGAAATCCTAGGATTTTTATAAAAAGATCAAAATAACCTTGGATTTAACACTCATGCACTAAATTGACATTTATTATGTTGAGAAATAAGGTGAAATCATGAAAATATAATCTCTTACAAGTGATTACAAATGTGTTATATATATTTATTTATCTGAGGGTTAACATATGATAGTTTTTTATTGCATTAAATCAACAATAAGAATAAAATTTAAAAAAATAACATGAACACACGATTTATATGGAGAACCCCTTTTGGAAAAATGATCCATACAAGAAAGAGGACAAGTATGTATTAATATTCAACAAAGAGGTACATTCAATGCACTAAAACTCTCTTAAATCTAAAAACACATTGGGAGAACCTATGAAATTGTAAAATACACTCATGAAACTACTTCCTCATGCATCCAATTTATAAAAAATAATAGAGGAATATCACATATGATTTAAAAAAATAGTGTACCATAAAACCATGGTAAAATACAAAAAAAATCACATCCAAAATGAAGAGGTTCTTCTAATAATAGTAAATGTAACTCCTAATGAGAAATGAATAAAAAATAACTTCCATACTATTCATAAAGGACATATTTGACATATAGTTTGTTGAAATGCACAATATAACTGAGAAGGGGGGGTGGGGGTGAATCAGTTGTCACCAATCACAATCACAAATCTCAAACAGTTATTAACTTCACATCCACTTTAATCTATTATTAATTATGAGCATGAACTGCAAATAACAAAAAGCAATATCAACACAAGAAACACTAGATTTATGTGGAAAACCCAATAAGGGAAAAACCACAGTGAGGGTTAATTCACAATATAAAGTAATTGTAAAACTATTTACAAAGAGGCTCACTACCAAAGGGCTCACTACCCAAGATAAGACTCACTATCTAGATAGGACTCACTGTCTAAATAGGACTCACTATCTAGATAGGGCTCATTGTCCAACAGGGAGGCTCACTACCTACAGATAAAGAAATATAACAAAACAAATCCACCACAACAAATTACACACATCCCCAACCTTGATAAGAGAATTGTAGACACTGCCATCTCACTGCTTTTAGGACTCTAACACATTGAAGGATAGCTACCTCAACTCCTTTTTGCACAACTCTTGCTTCTCAAATTTGTGGCTTACAATGCAAAACATCTTGCCTTATATTTATACCATCTTCAACCTTAGAAACTTTCTCTAAGGTCAGCTACACACACTTTAATTTTCAAATTCAAACTAGGTCAAAAAATCAACATTCTCATGGTGGAAGAGAATGAGAGCAGACCAAACCAAAACTTAACCAAGACCCAAAAAAATTTCTCAGATCAATCACACGCTTCCTTAATTGATGGTTATCCTTCTCATGACGTGTAAACACCAGGTTAGCCAAACCTAATGAAAACACTAATGAACTTTGAAGTACACACTTCTGCAACAAGAAGATAACATGTGTACCACAAAACATGCTTCACCAAACATTGGAGCACATCTTAGATTCCTTTATAGTCATCCACAACAAATGAAACAACCTTCAAACAAAAAACACTTTCCATCAGTCCATACAAACTATACAGACACACACAACTCTGAAACTAGTCTTCCGAAGCACCAGACCACGAATTCCTTTGATAGAACATAGATAAAATGATTACAAGCCTTATTCTAGATTTGTAAAACTTGAAACAAATTAGCGAAGGATTGTGGAGTAGATACATTTCTCCCATTCCTTAGACAAACAACTCTGCCAAACCATTTCACACACAGGTGAACACAACTTTCACTCTTCATCAAACTAGAAGCTATAAACTAGAATATATCACCCAAGGATGCCCACAAACAACACTTCAGACACACACAAGCATAAGATCAATACAAAATAAATGTAGAGCACATACCGGAGCATATTTTGAACACACACTCAATTTTGTCTTCATTATTTATTAATTTTCTCAAAAGCACTTGGTAACTCATCATATCAACACACCTACAACACCATAAAGATATCTCCAAGAAGTACTCACAACATCTCAATAGTATCTCAACTATACATGCACCATCTGCAATCACTTGATTCCTTTCTCTGCAACAACCTATATTGTGTTGACATCAATGACAACATCAATGACAATACCGCAAAACTCATTCATACTTGCAACAATCTCCCCCTTTGCCATTGATGGAAACACATAATTCTCTCACCCCCTTTGACATCAATGGTAAAGAACAAAAATTCTGATCATTCCCCCTTAGGAGTGCACCCACACATCTCATACTACAACATGGTTAAGTACACCAAGTTGTGACACAAAAAAGGTGTCAAATTAAAAAAAAAAACACAAAAAAAGGATTTTTGCATGTGCCATATTTGGTGAGCACCAAATTTGGCGCTGGCCAAATAGAAAAGTATGCTAAAAAAAGAAACTTTCAGCCTTCATTTTTTCCCTGGCCATGACTTCTACCTATTGTGTTTTACCTTTGCATCCAACACTTTCCAAAAGGAGACCATGTTTTGCACTGTTATCTTGTGATTCTTCATGAGGATGCTTCCAATACGTTGGAGAGGTGATAGAGGTATGTATTTATATTATTTTAGTTTAAATTTTGAATTAAATTGTAGATTGAAATAGGTTTTTTAATTAAACTTTGTTTTAATTTCCAAGAAATCCATCTCCACCTCCAAATATTGATAATTCATAGGCACCTCCTCACAAAAACCCTTATGAATAAAAAGAACATCAAACCCCTCCCTCAATTCATAGACATCCTATAGGAAATCAAGAAAATATTTTTTAATCAAATAGAAAAAAACAAGAGAGCTTGAAGAATTGATTGCAAGATTAAATGAACATATTGCAACCCACCCTCATAGGAGAGGCATTGTTGAATCTGACTTTATATCTCATGTAGGAGCAATGAGTGAAAAATTTAGTTTTTTTTCAAATAAGAGGGAGGAATTAAACCAATTTTGTGCAAGTGGAATTTCCTATGCATAAATGAAGAAAGAAAAAATTAGCAAAGCTAAATTGTGTGCCCTTTTCATAGGCCCAAGAACCAATGCATCTTTATCACTTACAAGTAGGAGGCTCCCCATCCATTAGATACACCATGAATTAATTAAAAATAATTTTTAGGAGAAGTGGCGGATGTCTTTTGACTAACCTCCAAGCAATAACTACAAAGTCCCACTATATTTTTGAGGAAACTCTATTGTGAGTTTGTCCTCAATACGATGCCAAATTATTTTGACTATCTAGACTTTTAGGTTATAGGTGGGGCCTCCACACATGATAGAATAGGTGCACGATGTAATCTATAGCTGGCACTGAGACCCTTGGCTAAACCCATGGTGGATCATGTCACTGTTCCTTCCATTGTGAAGGAAAATGAAAAAGTGAACACGCTAGACTCGATTAGTTCACTCACAAAAATTATTGTATAGTGTGTGAGGCCTCTAGAAGAGCCTTATGTGAGCCAGTATTCTAGGTCTAGAGCTATATTCCACTATTTTCAGTCTTGCAACATTGTTTGCACATATGATGGTGAGAGTGCTTGAGATGCAACTACAAAATATACATCAGCTGTAGAGTAGATAGTTATGAAAGATGCCTTGTTGAATGAAACATTTGACATTGATACTTGTTGAGAAAAAATTGTCTCAAAATTACTAGTTAAGGCTCTCTAAAATTGAGAAAACACTTAGCCAAGTCAAATTTATCTACACCATAGTACCACAAAAGTCTAAACTAGAGCTGGCAGGTTGGTGGTAAATGTTCACCTAATTGTTACCCACCATCCTATGATAATTCAATGAGGGGGGTATGTAGTATAGTGGTATGCAACCTGCAACCCCATGACAGTCCGTGAGGGGGGTTTGTGGTATGGCGGTATGTAACCCACAACCCCATGACAATCCAATGAGGAGGGTTGCAGTATGAGATTAACCAACAACACCACAATGGTCTTTTGGATGCACTGCGGTGGAGTAGTATCATGTGGTATGGCAGTAACTAGTAGAGTGATGAAGGTTAAGTGCAACCCCATGACGGTTCAAGAATGACTTAACAAGATTGTGGTTTATGACTATTCAATGGTTGTAGAAGTTGGAATGATGGTTTTTTTATAACGCTTGAAAATTATGTATGTAATTCCATAGTGTATTGGAAGAGTGAGAGGTGATTTTGAATCCATAGGGGTTATGTTGTCGGATTTTCTCTAGATGGAACAGGATGTAAATATCCATGTAAAGGCTTAGATACTACAATTGTATTGTAATTGTGTATTTTTGTTGTTGAATAATACAATGGATCTATGCTTTTGGAGTGTGGGGTTTTTTTACCTGAAAGGGTTTTCCCCATGTAAATCTTTATTTTCATGTCTTATGCTTTATCTTTCATGTCTAATGATTTTTTTATTGAATCTGTTCAATGCATGTTGTTGAAACTGGTTGATCTTGCATGACCTAAAATTGTATGAAGTTTCCTCTGAGGATTAATAGTGGGAAATAAACTATGTATGATTCCACTTTATGGCATAGTAGTACATTTTTTTTGAAGTTCATTGAAGAAATAAATGTTACCAAAGAAACTTACTAATCTCAGATGCTCATTTTGGGATGAATCGATTTCCCCTTCAATACTCAGGTAAAATTTAGCAAGTTCATTTAATTTTGTTTATTAAATTCTATTTTGAAATGTAAGAATAACTAAATTACTAGAATGAATATGATGAAAATTCAAGGTCAGAGTGTTGATGATACATGTACTGTTCTTGTAGACCCCTATATATTTATGTCGTAGAGTCCAAATGTATGCAGCTAGTATTAAAGAAATAATTCTTTCATGTGAATAGTTGAACCTTATATGAATGATTGTCTCATAACACACTTTCGATGTCAAACAATTTGCTAGTGGACCTTCAACATTGACACATCGCTATTCTCATCATTGAACAAGTTTCACTTAGGTAACCTTTATTCATTAATGGTGTTGTAAAATAATGTTAGCTAGTTTTAGTAATTGAGAAAAATGATATTCCATAAATGATTGTTCTTTTAGCACAATTCTATATGATTTTGTACAATTGTACAATATTCTTTAATGCATGTATCCTTTGAGGTTCTATATGGCTCCTTAGGGCTTGATTTTCCTTAATTTGATTTTGAATAAAAAATGACCTATCTTTCTTTTCTTAAAATCCCTTTGTATAATATCATTGATCCTTATGGTATTTCCACCTATTTTGTAAGTTACTTCTACCTATTTCATAAGTTACTCTTACTGCTAGCTCACCTCCCATTGGAGGGAAGCTTGACCTTGAGGAACTTAGCAATTAGAATAAAGCAATTAAAAGCAATCACTAAATTGTAAAATATCAGTGGCTAACAACTACAAATGGGAACTAGTAGCTATATTAACAACTTAGATTGATATAATGTTCAACAGACCTACAAAAGTAAGAAGACAATTAGTAAGATTTCAATAAAGTACTCTAAATAATTGAGGATATTGTTGATTTAATTTTATATCAATTTGATTATCTGAACACTTGTTCCATGTTTGGAAAGCATTAAGAACAACAACATTCAAAAATAAAATAAAATTTCAACTTCATTGACAATTCCTATGAAGTCAACTTCCCTTGAATCTAATGAATAACATTTGTGCACTTGGAAACTTTCAAACCTAATTCATTCATGCCTTCAAAGGGAATGACATTTCTTGAAGCCCCTAGATTCAACATATAGTTATGTACAACTATCCCTTTATTAGTAGCAAGGTATCAAATACATTTATATTCAATTGGTTACCCACTAGTGATCTGTGCCAAGGTAAATTTCAAGAGCATATTAGAAGTCATCATTAACATTGGTATTGATGGTATGGTTGACAAGGTCATCAAATGTAGTTGATGCATTTAAATACAACAATTCCCTCTCTTTATATTTCATAATATTAAGGAGTTTTCTTCTAGGCATATAAATTCTAAGTTGGCTCATGCCATGGGCAGCAAAAATAGGAACACAACTTAGTGAAGGGGTAAATAAGGTACAATTATTACATTAGTGTCAAGAATGAATAGTATGATGTTGCTACAAGCACTCACTTTATTTTTATTTATGACATTACCACCCCCTCAAGTGATATCTTATCATCATATTGGTGGCTTATTTGTTTCATCTATTTTGATATTTGCATCTTTAGCCTTTGAAACCTTAAAATTATTTTGTTATATTGACCCCTTTATTTTTGGGACATTTATTTCAAGTTCCCAAGCTTTACATATGGCTTTTTTTTTTCTAATTAGTTCTCACTTATTTTTGATAGCTTTTCCTAGCATTAATTTTGTGCCTTTTGTTTTCCTCTATTAGCCTATGGGAGGGTAAGTGCATGAGTCTAAGTCCACTTTTTGTGGAAGTATCATAGGTAAAAAAAATTCATTAGGAACATGTACACATTTTCAATTTACATCTAGTTTGTATTTTAATTAAACAAAGAAACTAATGAAAGTGATAAAAAAATCCATATTTGTTGTTTCATTTTTAGATGCTAACATTAGAAAACCCTGGCGATGTTCATGGCACAATGGACCATGGAGTTGCCACAACTGTAGCAAGTTCTGATCCTTTGACAAAGGTATGTGACATATTAGTAAATTTGACATTATATTTTCTCTTCTATGGTCTATTATTGAATATTTTAATGATACTTGTATGTAGCTCAATTGCTATCTTTATGGTTGCTACAAGTGCTTGCCACTCCAGATTGTTGACATGCCAAGTTATTGTGGATGTGCGTGTCAATTATTTGTTTGCGGTAAGTGACTATTTTGTTATATGTCATTCCAAAATTCAATTTCTATATACTAATATCTATAATTCTTATTGTATCAGTTGGATCTCTAGATGAGTTAAGAGAGGAGGATGAGTGAGCACATTCAAAGACATCAATAGAAACTCCATCCAACCAACAATCAAAGGAAACATGTGATCTATTTCCTTCCCCTAGTGGGAAATGGTTGTGTATTAGGGTCATTTATTGTATGCCTACGTGGTATTTTTGAACATATGTTTTGTACTATTCATATGTGGCATTTTATATCCATATGGATTTATTGTAAGCCTATATGACTTTATTGGATATATTGTATACTTTTATCAACCTATAATAGTGTATAGCCTTATGGGTTTTTGATTAATGCAAATCTTATTTTACCATTGTCAAATTATATAGTTTTATCTTGAATGTTGTCATCATGAGGATTAAATAAATCCTATGTTTGATAGTTATTCTTGAATGATGTTATCATGCATATTGTGTAAATCATATTCTTGAATGTTGTAGGCCACATGGGTGTTGCTTACATCGTGTTCTTGATTTTTATTGTTGAATATTCATCGATTATTCAACTGATGCTTAAACAATTAATGATAGTTTTTATTACATTCAAGTTTTTACAATTGCCTATAACATTCTACAAAGTGCTTGAATATTTACTGATCATTATTTTGATCATAGGTTGCATGTGATATTCTAAGATATGTTTTATTGATTTGTTATATATGCCATGATTTAAATCAATGCTTGAGTATATTTACACCTTTGGAAAACTATAATGCATGGAGCATGATTTTTCCATTGTCTAATTATTGCTTCTTGAAAAAAAACTCTGCATTTCTATAAGAAGGTGAATGGTTTTTGTAAACTTATTTATGGGACACAAAAAAATAAAATGATAACCAACACAAAAGGGTGTAGTCTAATATAGATAGCTTGCTCGAAGTTATATATCTAACATTCATGAAAAACTTATGAAACGTTACTAAGTAGAGATTTGATTATCTAAAGACTCCTATAGTTAAGGACAATAAACTTGCTAGCTTTTTTAATAAGCTATTACCAAGACATGAGTAGTAATTTAATGTTGATTTTGATTAATGATAACTCATAATATTCCTATATTTTGTTACACTTACATTAAAATGTTTAAATTTGGTAGGATTGGTGCATAGTTTTTACATGGGTAAATCACTTCACTCTTACATTTTACATATATTACATCAAGTCATGAACTACAATTTTGTTCCTTGGAGTATATTGCATGGTAGTTGAGTATGTATGAATTGAACTATATCTTATTTGAGGAAAATAATAGGAAAAAATATATGGAAATTTTTTCCATTCATGTACTAATTAATACCATATGCTCCATTTGTTAGTGATAAGAGTTATAGGCATGTGTTTATTACTTTACAAATTACAATTTTTAGGGATGATAGGTTGAAATCTATAACTTATAACAATTTGTTTCGGTTTAAAAAATACTTATATGAGACCATCTTTTTATGGTGGTATATCATGTAAGACTCAAACTTGCTAAGTGCATAGAATATTATCCTTATTATGCCTTGAGGAATGAGATGTTATGCCTTTATTTTCCTTATTACTTGGTAACTTCTCATATTATTTATCATGCATACTATCCTTCTATCTTTTCTATGAATGTGTTTCAAAATGTTTCCCTTTCAGATCAATTGTTATTGAAGTGGTTGTCTTGTATATAACAAAGTAAGTGTCTTTTATTTAGCTTTGAAATGTATTCACTTCTTCAATGGCCTCAATATTGTTGCCCCTATATGCTTGAAGTCACTGCTTCCTTTCACAGTCAAAACATACAATCCTTAATTCAAAGTCCTTGACTGCCAAAAACCTAGTGTCAATCAAGTTAAGTTCTTCAATTTCATAGTCTTTTAATGACTTGTTTCTTGTCCTTGATTTCTTAAATATGCATAATAATAGAACTCTTCCCTCTTTTCTATGCCATTTTCCTCTTTATAAACTCAATTTTCACATTTTTCATGGTGAAAAATCCTATGGTTGTGGTTGAATTTTCCTTGATAGTGTTATTCCCTTGCAAAAGGACTATCCTTTCATAACTTTGTTTCCCTCCATTCATGGTGTCTTGTGATGCTTCATGTCAGGAAATGCTATACTGCCATCTTGTACTATCTCATTTCAATGCACCTTTACATCTTGTTATGCATTTTTCATTGTGATCTTTGCTCATTGGACTATCCCATTGAACATGGGACCTACCCCTTTCCCTTTGTATTGTGCATGCCTTCTTAATTTCTTGAAAAAAATTTAATTGCATTTGTTTCTCTTTTCCTTATATTTTATCTTCTTTGTTAATCACTTGGCAATAGTGGACTGCTACTTTAATTTCTTCCCTTTTTTCATCCTTTTGATTGAGTTTCCCTCATGACTGCGCTTCTAATCTACATGAAATCTACCATCTTTGACTTTTCATTGTCAAAGGACTTTCTTTGACTTGTGAATTCTCCTTTAATGCCTTCAAGATGCATTGATATGTGAACTACTATCATACAATTTCTCATTCAATTCTAGTTGGATTGTGTGCAAAATCATAAGGCAAAATAAATGAATCATTTGGCATAGCCTTAATGTTAGCAATCATTACTAGTTTTTGCATGGTGGAATTCCCATACAAAGGTGACTTCCCTCCATTCTTGTCAATTTAATATCCTAAAAATAGCCCTTGAAAGTGGTGAGGCTAAGAATAGCGCAAACTAGAAAATCTAGACATACCACTCTGAATGATTCTAGTAAAGCTTTGAATATGAAAATCTTTCTTCAACAAACCCTTGAAGACATTGAAACTCTAAAGACTCTGAAAAAAATTCTTTGATAATTTTACATATTGCCCTCAATGAAATGCAAAATAGTTTAGTATGCAGGCCTGAAACTCTTTAAGGATTATAGGTTGAAATCTATAACTTATAACATGCACTTATAAGTTTAGAAAGAACATTTGTATGTTCCACCAACTCTGAGAAACAACACATCAAAGTTTGACATTTTTTTGCACTTACGGTTCTTAAGAGAAAGCATTAGCACATAGTAGTTTAGAACGTTTGGGAGAGTTGGGTGAAAAAAAGGACAATGCCTAGTGTATATGTTCCCACCTAGACATGTTCTTGCTAATGGTTTAGCCCCATGAAGAACAGTACAAAAATTAGCCTACCTTACAAATTTACACTACATGCATTTGATAGTTTTTGGGGCAGCAAAAAATATTTCACCATGGCCACATAGGAAGGAGATATGAAAAATTGAGAGAGGTTATTATAGATGGACCCAATGTGATCTTGTACCTTTAGATGAAACATTTCTAAGTGCCATGGTTTTTGAGAAAGAGCTCATAAAAGTTTTCCATTTTTTTGCACTTAGAGCTCTCGAGAGCAATCATCACTACAATGTAGCCTAGAATATTCCAACATGCTCAAGTGTGAAATATGACCTTTCCTAACATAAAAATACGCACTCAGATTTTTTGAACTATCGGTTTGGTTGCATGGTAAACACAATGAGAATTACACCACCTTGCAACTTTCTCTTCAATGGATAAAAACAAAAATTATATAAACTAAAAACAACAAAATGAAATGCAAAAAAAAAAATGTTTTAATGACCATAAAATCAAGAAATTACCCTGATCAGGGACTCATTCACCCAAGGGAAAATGGGTCAGGTAGCTTAGGGTTTTTAAGAATGTTTTTGCAGATTTCTTAGTTGATTCAAGTGGTTTCCAAATTTTGATTTGAAACAATAATTTACAGTATGAATTTTCTATGAAATAAAGGTTGAATGCAAATGAAAAATATGACAATGAAAATAGGAGACCTAATTTTAGTGCAATTTTGTTTCAATTTTCAAATAAAAATAAATTATGATGTGATGCTATGTAAATGATTTGGAAAATGACTGATTTTTTTATATTTTCTAGATTTTAAGAGATGCAAAAATTCAATCTTAAAAACCTAAATAAAATGAAAAGTTAATGCAAGCTAAAAAACCCTAAATGAGACTCAATTCAATGCAATGAAATACAAATGAATGGAAGATCTAAATCTAGGGTGCAAATGGACTCCAAAATTAGAAAATTGCAATGATCAAACTCAAGTTCACCAAAATGAAAAGGTGAAAAATAGGTATGTGAGGGCTTGAAATGTGGGAGTGAGCCAAATATGGTAGGAAATACACCTATTTTCCTCTATTTCATTAGGAAGTGAGATCCACAAAATGAAATGATTATTAACCTCAAGGTGAATCAAGTCAAAGTGTGAATACATTGATTTCCTTTTTTTCAAGGATGGTGGTCTTGATTAAACAACACTTTGGGGAGAAAGATAAAAAATATCCAACTAACTCCAAAATGCAATCTACAAAGTGCATCTAATAGATTAAACTCAATTCTTATGGAACTAGAAGTCAAAATGTAGATCTGAGAAAGGGAAAATGATGTTTACTAGTCACCAAAAGTTCCTTTTTTGAAGCTATTTGAGGACTCATTCACCCTATGGTAAATGGGTCCTGGATAGGGCTCTGTAAAAATGTTTTATGGGTTCTCTTCTCTTGTGTTTTCACTCCTAGATCCTTGATTTCATAGTTGGATAGCCAAAAATAAATCCAATAGGTGAGTTTCTACAAAATTGCAACAATGATGACAACAAATGCTACTTTGATGACCTTGCAATTTTTCTCTTCAAGAGATCTTCCACCTAAATCTACAAACACAAATCGAGAGGGAATTCCTTTTTTTAGTTGGTGAATGGGGTTTTCCTTGGTCAAACCCCATTTTCGTAATTAGACTTTATAATGAAACAATGAAACATGAAGGCATGAAATGACTTTAATGGATGTTGATCTTGATCTTGAAACTTGATTAGAAACAATGCATTTGAATGCTTGAATGGATCTTGAACACTATATCTACATATTAGCTCAAATAACATACATGACGCAAGAAGACTTTGACATCATATTAGAATCTTGATTGCTGAAATAATTGTTCAATAAATATGCTCTTGAATGCCTTGAAATGCTCTTAAAATTCTCTTGTTAAAGTACTCTTATGATAACTTGAACTTGTCAGGTGAAACATAGTGAAATGACCTCATATTTATAGGTATGTAACATTAATTTTGTGAAATTCAAATAACACAAGCCAACATGTGAATATAGATTTGAAATCATTAAAATACTACCAAAAACATAATTCAAATTTAGGTCCTAGGCCTAAGTGACACACATTGCTCAATGAGAAGTGTTATGTTATGACATTTATGAATGTTGGGGGTTCCTCTTCAGAATTTGCAATTAATTAGGCTTGGATTTGAATTAAAGGGGCCAATGAAGGTAAATTAACCTCAATTAATTAATAAAGCCCTAGGTAAGTGTGAAAGTGTAAAGGTACACCTTACAACACCACAAATAAGGCACAATTAAGTTAATAAGGCCCTAAACTTAGTGTGAATATGCAAATGAATATTAAAACACTAAATTAAGGCATAATTTAGTTCATTTTATTAATATTTATTCCTAAATTAAGTGTGAAAAAAGGATACTTTTTCCTACATTTCACCTATATAACTATATAATTTTTTTAATATTTCAATTATGTTAAGGTTTTCATCTATAACTTCTCTTGTTATTGCCTCCATTATTTTTTCAAAAAGCATGTCCTAGTTTTGATATAGATTTTTACTCGTTCATTGAATTTTGAAACAAATTACATTTTTATAAATTATACTTTGTTCTACATGTAATGAAAACAAATTTATTTTCAATTAGTTTTCAAAATTTTTAGGGGGGGGCATGCTCAAATTTCAGCTTTTTAGGATGTGTCCACTTCAAAACTTCATAAAATATTATATATTCATTAAAAAATTAGTTGAAAGAACTAGGATAAAATACATGGTGTTAACTAATTTCCCACCATTTGGATTTTTGAAATTCTAAAAAAAGTTCTTTTTATGGAGGGGCCCACAGATGCTATGCTATTTGTTTTTATAAAAATAGGACCTCTTTTCCCTCCCTTTTCAAACCCTTAATATTCATTATTTTCAAAAATTTAATAGCTTAGAAAGTAGATTCAGAATACTACAACTCTTGTTCTTATTGCATCTTCAAATTTTGAGCATAACTATCTTCATTTTCTCATGAACATCAAACTTTTTTGATTTTAGAAAAAAATGGCATCTTAAGAGCCATTTTTGTGTCACAACTTGGTGCACTTACTCGATGAATATATGGATGTTGGAACTTCAACCTCAAGACCCATAATAAGTAGTGGTTGTACATGTTTCATTGAGGTAAGTTTTACTATTTGTAATTATTATGTTTTTAAAAAATGTTAGGTAGACTTTGAGTAAAATAACATTGTTCAACTTTTAGGTGATGGCTTTAGTTAAAAATCCCATTGATATTCATGGAACAATGAAGGTGGGAATTGATATGGTAATTTTATCTTCAATGTGTTTGATAGAGGTATAAGCTAGATTAGTAAATTTCATTTTCTATTACAAAATACTTTTAATAAAAAAATAACTTTTTTCTTTTTAATAATTTAGAACTGATGTGATTATATGTTCTTATTGTGGATGTTAGACTTGTCTTTAATGCATCATAGTGAATATTTACTATAAATTTCCATTTTCTCAAAATCATATGTTCATTTAGATCACAAATAATTTGGAAAGTTTTTGAAGTGAGTAAATCCTTCTTAAATGGGTGCATGATGGTTTTGAAAGTGGATTATTATTTGATCAGGTCATATAATTTGGTGGTGTCTCATCATTAATACAATAATTATACCTCTTTTTGAGAGTCATGATGAAATTCTTATGGACATTTTGTAAAGGTATTTCCACCTTATAGGATCTTATCTTTCTTAAAGATTGGACTACTTAAGTAGCCTTTAGTGGAAATTTACTCTTGCTAGATCTAATTTTTCTTCTATACTAAGAACATGGGAGCTTTACTACAATATTATCTTGCACAAGTTGGGGCTCTATCCCATCTTTTATTTGTGGAAATATTGGTTTTGGACTCACAATACAAAATTTAAGGAATTATATACTTTGAGTGCTATATAATCTATCTAAACCTTTTCTTTAGCTCTTAATAATCTTAGTCAATTAGGGTCTTCATTCAACACATATAGATGGATTTTTAGACTTCTAAGAAATTTGTATGTAAGATTATGTCCAAATTTTATTACTTTGTATAATGTTTATATTACTAGGGCTTACCTTTTGGTTGAGGATTAGTGCATCTTTAAAAAGTTCATCTTAGATGTCTAATTTTTCATAGACTTTAGATCTTAGATCATCCCTTCTCAACTTGTTTGAATGTTCAATATCTATAAAAGTGGATCCATAACTTGTTTGTTCCTTTCTATCTTAAAATTTTCTAATAGAGAGTTCTCACCTTTAGTCATGTGACCCTACCCTACTTTTATTTCTAGGCTCTAGAATTTTTCAAATATGTTATTATTTTTAAAATTTGTATGTCTAAAAATAAAGATATTTTTATTTCTAGTGATATGGGTTGTATCTTCTCTTTGATAGGAAGGTTGAATGTGGTTTCTTCTATTTATTTTAATATCTAAGCTCAAGCTAAGAGGGTGGTTCTTTTCTCTTAACACTTGTAGGGTTTAATCAACTACTAGGGGAGTTTCCTATGCACTATGACTTGTGTTCCTCTCAACAATATTTTTCATACAAATCCTCCTCTTGTGGATCACATATAGTCACGCTTATATTTGGTTCATTCTCTATACCACTTATGCAACAAGGATAGTTCGCTTCTCCTTGTATAAAAGCTTTTAGCTCTCACCAAGATGTCATGTTGATGAATTTATTGCCTAGATGCAAGGTTTTGGTCACCTTGGTTGGAAAGATCCTCTAGTTGATTAGGATAGTTGAGGAGCTCAACATCTATTTGATGAACATTTTCAACAGATGATGCCTACATGACAATCCTTCCTTATTACGTTCTAATATTATATTTCAAACTTATAAAATATCATAAATACTTTTAATATTTTAAGTCATCTACATCAGATTTTAATCTTTTTATATAATCTTTAAATCTAGTTTTCAATAATAATAAAATAAAGCATCTACTTTTTTCCTTTTTAATGCTTTAGAATTGATGCCATTATATATGGCTATTGTGGCTGTTAGACTTTCTTTAATGCATCATACTGAATCTTTTATTATAAATTGCCATTCACTCAAAAGCATGTTTTCGGTTGGATCACCAAGCATTTCTCAGATTGGAGGACTTCACGGGTATATCTCTAATGTTGGATTTTCCACGGCGTAGACATCTGCCTATCAAATTCTTTAGTAATTTCCATGCGAACGACATGAAAACAATACATATTCTCATACATCCAATTACCACTATTCTCATCCAGTAAACATGAAGATGGCTGTAGCTTTCATTGCTGTTTGGCTTAATCTAATATGAAAAAGCATCCCGATTCAGTGTAGAAAACAGATTAACTCTCTTTAGTGGCGCAACCGGGAGACAAGCTACCAATTTTCAATGACTGAAAGGTTGGGATAAATCATTACAACAAATTCATGACGGAGGGTGATGCACTATAAATAGTTTGAGTATTGTATTTGTACAATAATTCAAAAATATGATTATTTTGGAATGACAGGGTACATATATTCCAAGATAAAATATTGTGTACGCTATTTCATCATGGCTCACTTTGTCCGGAAAGTATTATGATTGTCCAGTCGATTCAGCATATCAGCATGCTTGAGGATTCTATTCCATAACTTTTTTTTTAAGTAGTGTATCAAGTTGAAAAAAATTACAGCGAATAGAATACAGAAGAACGGTCGAAGAATTCCAGACTAGAGACACAGTTGAACTACTGAAATTCTATTCTAGTACTCGGTGGAGTTTGCATTTTCAAAGGTTTGAAAACTTGGCGGTCGTTGTGTCAAAGGAATTGTTCATTAATGTATTCAAATAAATGTATGAGTTGAAGATATTTGAAGTAATGATCATAAACTATTTTGCCACTAGATTTAAAAATTGAATTTAGAATCTTTACGGTTCATGTATGTATATTTAATTTAATGGTTTAGGTTTATTTTGAAATGTTAATAATATTTATTATGGTTTAGCCCATCCGGAGTTGGCTTGGGCTGTGGGTTTGCTCCCCATAGGTATGGGCTTGCCCCAGGTACCCAAGGTATGGGCTGTTGGGCCACTGGACTGACTCATGGGGACACCCCTGCGGCATAAAAAAAATAAATAGTTACAATGGTTTAATGCATAGTTGCAGGAATTTTTGTAATTAAAGGAATTTGTTGTCAGTTTTTGGATTCAACTATGTATGTTTTTGTGTCGACATTTCATTAGGAAGAGGAACAATTAACAATTCAAAAGCATTCAAATTTATATAGTTAAAATGTTGGTCAAAAACTAGAAGCCATCAATCTTGATGTTGCTCACTTCTCCATCATGAGACAAAGGAAAACCAGTAAACTAACTTTCAATACATGTAAAAACACAACATTTTGAGGACATGTCTTTCAAATGAGTTGTTGGTACTAGTATCTCTATCATTGAAAACTAGTTATAATACTTTCTTTTATTGATTGCACTTAATTTTAATAGATTAAAATTATATAAATTTATTGTATATGGTTTTTTTTTTTTTTTTTTGTTATTCTTAAGATTTGGAGGTATTTATATGTTTATAAGATGGAAAATATACTATAAACACTTTAAAACATTTTGTTGTTTTATAAGCTTTTTTATTTAATTAATTTTTTGTGTCATATAATTATAAAGAAATACAACTTTGTCTAATATTATGTCATACTAAATGTAATTACTTTAATTTATAGCTATGATTAATATTTCTATTTATTGGGTACATTAACACACTTAAATTCTCACATCCTTAATCTATTCAGTGTATTGGGATATGTGAATCTCATTTGTGACTAGCATAATCTCTTAATTTAGTAATACTATCATTTACATGTCTTATATAGATAGTTAGATCAATTATGGTGGCATCTATAACATAATTATGATATATAGTAGGTAATTACTAGTTTACAATCATAACATTGTTAATTATTATTATTATTTTGAAAAAGAGGGAAAAAATTAATTAACTCATCAAGAAGAAAACATAGAATACATCAAAAAATTTACCAGCCTAAGAAAACACCTCAACCAAACATCTAAGGCCCCCCAACAAGAGAAATCAAGCCATTGCAAGCCCAAAGGTTGCAGCCCATTAATTAATCTTGACCTTAACAACAAGCCTACTTAGACTTTGGGATTGATCTCGAGATAAGTGCTCCCAATATTCTACTCTCCAATTCCCCATGTACTTAGAAGCCCATTTAGCCAAACAATCTACCACCTTGTTCCATTCCCTTAGGACGTGGACAAAGGAGACCAAATTTAGAGTGGTACTCAAGATTAGAATCTGTCAAACTGGCACATCGAAGTGCCAGTTAACACCTTCCAATCTATGTTCATTTATCATATCAACCAAAATCTAAGAATTTGATTCATAGATAATCCTATGCCACCCAAGAAGACAAGGATTTGCAAGAGCTATAAGGATAGCAAGGCCCTCCATGTGGTTGTTAGAATGTTGAACCTTACATATAGAGAAGAAAAAGAGCACTACTTCAGTACTATCCCTCCCAACTCCTCTAATTCCACCATGCCCACTATAAAAATCAAGCCAAAACAAGGAATCTGAACCCTTGCTCAAAATCCAAAATAGGCCCTACCTAATTAAATTGACTCCCCTTTTAATAGTATCCCAAATCATAGACCCCTTCCCAACCATGTTGAATCTAGGAACTTCATCATTCGTAACTCCCCTCAGATATTTGGAGGCAGGTATCTTAGCCCAAGCTTGATTCTAGTTGGTGCACCATCACCAATAAATATTAGCCACCAAAGCCTACTTAGTGAGACTAGCTTGATGTTGAACCATAGATTTTTGGGCATGAGGTTTATAGGCTACCCTTGCACTCTCAAGATTTTTCACCTAAAAGGAGAGAGATAAACCCCAACAAAATTTAAGGTGGGTTCACTCAAATCAGGAAATGTGTGATGTTATTAAGGCTAAATGGAATGATCTAAGTGTAACTAAACTAAGTAATTGATTGATTAAGAATGCAAAACCTAAGAAATATGCAATGTTTGAAAATAGATTGTGTTATGCAGAAAACACCTACAAATGAATGCAAAACTGAACAAAAATGAGCCAAACTGAAAGTGTGCACCTAAGATTTGGCAGGAGGCTAGAAATGACTCTGAAATTTTGAAGATGCTGATTTTTAGGCTTGGTGGAACACATTCGCCATTCTAGGTGAATCAATCCCAGTTCTAGAAAACTACACTGGGGTCTGTTTTAGCCAAATAGGTGTCCAAATCTGCAAAAGTCTCTAGAAAATAGGTACAGTGGGACTCATTCGCCACTCTGGGTGAATTAGTCCATTCTAACTTTCCTGAAAACTCAAAAATAGAATTTGAAGCTTTTGGTCTACTCAATCTACACCTCCAAGTGTCTAGATCTGAAACCCTGATTTTTAACATTGTTGATGACTTTTTGTGTTGATTTTGGCCTTGCAAAAGTAGATATGACTTCAATAAGTTTTGCAACATAATCTTCAATCATGTCCAAGCCATCTAAGCACCTAAATCTGCAATCACACAAAGGAAGAGAGATAAAATATTGATTGTTAGGGATTGGGGGTTTGCCTTGGTCAAACCCCTTTTAGGTAATTAAACCAAAATGATGAAATAATATAATGAAACATGAAATATGAGACAATGCAATTAGAAACTTTCCATGATGAAGGATCTTGAATTGTTGCAACAATAGATGAAGATTCTTGCTCCTGAATGCCTTGATGATGTTCTTCAAGATGCTTCATTGTGAAGACTCAAAATGTTAAACCCTAGCTTGCTTGACTTGAGATGGATAATGAGTGATAATGAATGATGAATGTATTTAGATTTTAATGTGGGTTGGAATAAGAAGAAAAATACTTATTTATACATGTGCTTTAGTAACCCAATGATACCTCATTACCAGCCAACATAAGGTAATTTTGAATAAAAACCTGAAAGAAAATTTGAAATATTTTGAATTTTGAGCCAAGATGGACTCATTTGCCACCCATGGAAAATGCTTCCCACCTTGGTCTAGAAAGTGGGTTTTGGGAAATATCTTGCATTTAATGTTATTTATTGGGTTTACATTCAAAAATACACTTAATTAAGCCTTATAAGGGCATAAAGGGGTCAAATAAAGCATAAGAAAGGTGTACATAGGGAAATTAAGCCTAGAAAAGCATGAAATCTTGTTACAAGACTTTACAACACTTCAAAATATAACTTAATAAGTGATGAAAAGGTGATTTCTAGGTGAATTGTAATGAGAAGGGTCTAGAAAAGTGTAGAAATGTGTTACAACACTTTAGAACACCTTCAAAAGACATCATTAAAAGCATGTTATTCAATTTTCAAGGGTCCAAGACCTAGTGTGGATGTATAAAATGCCTCACAACACTTGAATCAAGGCATCATTAAGTCCAATTTATCATGAATTATTCCCATGTCAAGCAAGAGGTCCATTTTTCTACAACACATTTAGCCCCCACTTTAGTGAGAGGATGAACTTGCTTCAAACTCAGACTAAAGTAGACATTCAACAGAGATCTGAGTGTATAGATGCAAATGACAAAGAATGACAAAGATCAAGAAGGAATTCAATCCCCCAGGATCCAAGATCCTAACTCAAACAATCAAGATACACAATCATGCAATGACAAGAAGAGAAAGATGAAAATGAAAAGGTGGATCAAGCTTCGATGGTTTTTCCAACTAATTGTGGATCAGATCTAGGCTATTTGTTCAAAAAATGAAATGTGTACTCACTATGGGGTGACAAAACTCTTGGTTTTCTGCTAGGTGAGAAACATACGCTAGTTGGTATGCACTCACAAAACACATAGGTGGCTATGGGGAAAGTTGTGCCACTTGAATGGGCTTCCTGCTCAACCATATCAAAGTTATACCTCTCGATACCTTTAACAAGGTGCCACAAGGGAAAAATTTCAGTTCATTCTTCATGAGACAAACAAAGCTTCATATCCTTACAACTCATGAACACAGAGGATAGTACCATAGGCATGCAAGTTGTGTTATGCAAGGTGGTAAAAATGTAAAATATAAAATGTAAAAATATAGTGTAAAAAGATGTTCAAAGAAGTCTTGTTAAGTTCATGCAAGGTCTATCACTTAGGGGACATTGTGTATAATATCTCCAAGAGAGGACCAATCAAAGAATAAAATATTCACAACTTATGGGATGCATTGCATCACATCAAACCACCAAGAGGAATGTAATATGCTAAGATAGATCACTCTTACGAAGGAAATCATACCCAATGTCATCCACGAAGTGATAAACACATCGTATGGAGTGAGAAGGCTGCACTAAGAACCAATAATTCAAAATGAATTATGCCAATGCATCTATACTATGAGAAATTTATTTAAAGTAGAAGAGGAAATGAGAGATTACACGGAAAGCCCTATGCCAAGTCATATGTTCCCAATAAGTTGCATCATGAAGAAATGTAGTATGTCACATGTGAGTCAATCTTAAGACATGTCATCCACATCCCAAGCTTGCTCTTGTACATTCTTGAAAGGTTAACGACTAGTCAAAAGAGACAATGACAAGTAACATATGAAGAGAAGGCTATTGAACCCCTTTCCCCCACTTAGTGTAGGACAAAGGTGAGCCTAGAATGGATGAAAGGAAATATCATGTAGAAGAATTAGGTGCTTCCACACAAGGGAGAGAACCACAATCCTTGATATTTTGGATGTTGTTTTCATGCAAAGTGTTTGATAAAAGTGGAGATAAGGGAGATACCCCTAGATCTTTCTTGAAAGAGTATGATATTTTGGTTTGGCTCATTTGTTCATTGCATCCATGTGTGGGAGGAAGATTGTAACCATAACAATCTTCCAAGTTAGATGAAGGGGGTGTGTGTTTGTGAGAAGGAATGGTTTCTTTAGAAGAACACAAATCCTTTTTAATGTTACGTGTCATTGCTTCATGAGGGATTGGAGTTATATTTCCCCCATCACCACCATGGGGTGATTTGGTTGAACTGAGTTGAGTGAATGGAACACAAGGTTTTTTGGATTAATATTGGGATATTGTGCACCCTCCCTTAAAGGTAGGTGTGAAACTCCAATCACTACTAGCACTTGTGTCTAAAGATGAATCATGTGTATATGACTCTTTGGACCAGGAGGGTGAGATTTTAGAAATGTTATGGAAAGGAGGTGTAGAATCTAATGACCCCCAATTATCATGAAAGAGTTTTTTTGTAGGTGAAGAGTTAGGACCGACTTTTATAGGTTCAATTTTTGACCTAGGAGTGAAAGGATTAGGGGAGTTGGAAGTGTTGTGATCAATGAACACATTGCTGCACTCATCGGCATCAATCATGTATATCTTGTTGTTGTATTCAAATTTCATTACACGGTGAAGGGTAGATGGGATGCCTTTGATAGCATGAATCCATGGTCTCCCTAGGATAAGATTGTATGGAAGGGGTCCTTGAATGATATGGATAGAGGTAGGAAACACTTCAGGTCCGACCTCAATAGGTAATGTGATCATCCCAAGTAGTTGCCTATTAATATTATCAAAGCCATGAATATGAACATCATTAAGTTGAATGAGATTTTTGTCCATGCCAAGTTTGTGTAGGAGGTCCATGCTACAAACATTAATTTCCACTCCATTATCAATGAGAGTGTGCCTAATTAAAGTTTCATTAATGATCACCTTTAACATCAGTGGATCATTCTTGTTTTGGATCTCAAGGGAGGGTAATTCATGTTTAGGGAATGTGATTTCTGACTAGGTGGCTTACATGGGACAAGAGGAGGATGTTACATGATTCGTCTTTATGTAAGATTGGAGCTCTTCCTTTTGTATTTGCAACATTTCATGAAAGAAAAGTTTCATTATCGGTGAGAGTTGAATGATTTCCAATGCGGATATATTAGCAGGGGTCTTTTTAAGGTCTTCAACAGTAGGCACTTGTTGAGGAAAAGGTAATGGTGTAGGAATGTTGTGTGGTCCCCTAGATTTTTGAGTCACTAAGTTACAACTTAGCCGCCACAAAACATTGGTATGAGTAAATTGTATGATGGATTTCAAGACATCTCAATTTTTTTTGTGTGTCTCACTAATGGAAGGTGACTTACGAAGCTCACTAATTAAAGGAGATCCCACTTGTGTCATCATAACCTCAAAATTTTTGTCTTTATTGGCATGATATGTTGGTGAAGGGGATTCATAAGTCACTTTATGATTGTCTTGCATCATGGTAGTTTTCCTAGGAGGAGAGTTTTTTAGAACAACAAGCCAAATGTTTTTGACATTTATAGGTTGGTTCTTCTAAAATGACTTCATCACAAGTAGAGGAATGATCAATGGTTGAATATTGTTTCTCAAGAGAGATTTCATGAGGTGAAGGGGGACAGCTAAGATATTCATGACCTTCATCGATTGTGTTGTCTAACATCAAAGTATCTACTTCACAACTAGGAGAGATACTAGAAGAAAAAATGTTGTTGTCATGATTATCTATGGTTGTATTGTATTGTTTATCAATGTCTTGTCCACTAAGAGAGGTAAGAGGAGAGAAACAACTAGGATTCTCAAAACTCACATGAATTGGATCTTCTACCAAAATATCTTCATCACCAATGGGAGAGATATTAGGAGAAGAACAAATATTATCTTTAGGAATGACCAAGGTTGTAGTCTCTTTCACAAAAAAAATCTCATAGGGAGGGGATAGGAAATGTTTCTTAGCATGTATAAATATGTAAGGCACTAGCATTGTTTGAATAAAATGAAAAGTACATGTAACCATTTCATGCAATGTTTCAGCAATATGAACAATCTATAGGCAAAGGTACAAAACATTCTTATTCAATATATGCAATATTTGAAAAATGCAAACAATGTACATGCAAGAATGAAAAGCACTTTTAGCAAACTTATGCAAATTTTTATGAATAGAATATTGTATATGCAAAACTGAAAAGTACTTTTATCAATGTGATACAAAATTGCAGAAATGGAAGCATTTTTAGATGTAAGGATGTTTGCAAATGAAGTGATTTGAAGAATGAGTAATCTAAAATGATGTTTTTGAGCGAGATGCATAAAACAAACATTCCAGAAACTTTCTAGACTTATACTATATGACACTAAGAGGATTAGGAAGCACATAAATGAGGTTTTTTATGTAGTAATAGATAGTCAAAACTATAGATAGGGACTGATTCACCCAGCATGGCGAATGAGTCCTAGTACTGATTTTTTGCAATTTTTTTAGAAATTTTGAATTAGTTTTGATGTGTTTTCTATTGTAAGATGTAGACCTAAGATGGAGATGAAAAATTGCAAAAAGGTTTAAGGAAATTATATGCAAAAATGTAAGCTAAATGACCTTTTCTCTAATGCAAAAATTTGAAACCCTATATGCAAATTAACCAATGGAAATCTAATGCAAATTCAATGCAAGCTAGGATTAGGATAAAAATGGACTCCAAAAATAAGATGTTTAAAAAGTAGGTTCACCAAAATGAACCATATATTTTTAGGCACGAGGTTTATAGGCTACTCTTGCACTCTTAGGATCTTTCACCTAAAAGGAGAGAGATAAACCCCAACAAAATCTAAGGTGGGTTCACTCAAATCAAGAAATGTATGATGTTATTAAGGATAAATGGAATGATCTAAGTGTAACTAAACTAAGTAACTGACTGATTATGAATGCAAAACCTAAGAAATATGCAATGTCTGAAAACACATTATGTTATGTAGAAAACACCTAGAAATGAATGCAAAACTGAACATAAATGAACCAAACTGAAAGTGTGCACCTAGGATCTAGGAGGCTAGAAATGACTCTGAAATTCTAAAGATGCCAATTTTTAGGCTTGGTGGGACTCATTCACCATTTTGGGTGAATTAGTCCTAGTTCTAGAAAACTACATTGGGGCCCATTTTAGCCAAATGGGTGTCCACATCTACAAAAATCACTAGAAAATAGGTATAGTGGGACTCATTCGCCACTCTGGGTGAATTAGTCCATTCTAACTTTCCTGAAAACTTAAAAATGGAATCTGAAGCTTGTGTTTGCTCAATCTACACCTCTAGGTGTCTAGATTTGAAACCTTGTTTTTTAGCACTATTAGTGACTTTTTCTGTTGATTTTGGCCTTGCAAAAGTGGAGATGACTTCAACAAGTTTTTGAACCTAATCTTCAATCATGTCCAAGCCATATAAGCACATAAATCTGCAATCACACAAAGGAAGAGAGATAAAATATTGATTGTTAGGGATTAGGGGTTTGCCTTGGTCAAACCCTTTAAATTAGGTAATTAAACCAAAATGATGAAATAATATAATGATACATGAAATATGCAACAATGCAATTAGAAACTTTCCATGATGAAGGATCTTGAATTGTTGCACCAATAGATGAAGATTCTTGCTCCTGAATGCCTTGATGATGTTCTTCAAGATGTTTCCTTGTGAAGACTCAAAATGTTAAACCCTAGCTTGCTTGACTTGAGATGGATAATGAGTAATTAATGGATGATGAATGTATTTAGATTTTAATGTGGTTTGGAATGAGAAGAAAAATACTTATTTATACATACATGTGCTTTAGTAACCCAATGATACCTCATCACAAGCCGACATAAGGTAATTTTGAATAAAAACCTGAAAGAAAATTTGAAATATTTTGAATTTTGAGCCAAGATGGACTCATTCACCACCCATGGAAAATGCTTCCCACCTTGGACTGGAAAGTGGGTTTTGGGAATTATCTTGCATTTAATGTTATTTATTGGGTTTACATTCAAAAATACACTTAATTAAGCCTTATAAGGGCATAAAGGGGTCAAATAAAGCATAAGAAAGGTGTACATAGTGAAATTAAGCCTAGAAAAGCATGAAATCTTGTTACAAGACTTTACAACACTTCAAAATATAACTTAATAAGTGATGAAAAGGTGATTTCTAGGTGAATTGTAATGAGAAGGGTCTAGAAAAGTGTAGAAATGTGTTACAACACTTCAGAACACCTTCAAAAGACATCATTAAAAGCATGTTATTCAATTTTCAAGGGTCCAAGACCTAGTGTGGATGTATAAAATGCCTCACAACACTTGAATCAAGGCCTCATTAAGTCCAATTTATCATGAATTATTCCCATGTCAAGCAAGAGGTCCATTTTTCTATGACATAAATGCAACCCAAGATCTCCTTCCCATTTCAACCTACAAACACTCTCCCACTTTATCAAACTCCATTTTGATGAGGATATGTTACCAAGCCAAAGGAATTTCCTTGAGGTTCATCTAATTCCTTAGTGAACCCTATAGGAACCACCTAGACCATACACCTATAAATGGGGAGGGCCTAGACCACCAATTTCAAGATCAAAAATCTCCCTGCAAAAGAAAGCCACTTGTGGGTCTAATACTTGAACTTCTCACAAAATTATCTAACACCTTTTTCTATGTACATCTAGGTGAGGGTCTAATAGAGAGGGGAATAACTAGATATATCAGTGGGAAAACTCCAACCTAGAACATGAGAATCTGAGTAGTCTGATGTTGAATCTGTAGATGAGTTCTACAGAAAACTATGGATGATTTTTCCTCATTGATCTGCTATCCTGAAGCTACAAGATAGACATCCAATGTCCTTCTAATGTTAGTTTCCTCCTTGATTTTAGTCACTCTCATTACATTAGTGTCATCTACAAAATGAAGGTGAGACTAAGGCATCAAACCATTTCCCCACCCCCAACCTTGGATTTCACCTTGATGAACCTGATGCATGAATAAAATACCTAAACCTTCAACCAAAATAATGAATAAGTGGGGAAAAAGAGGGTCACCCTATCAAATACCTTGAGAGGCACCAAACAAAGAAGAAGGTTCACCATTGATAGGAACTGAATAATATATCAAATTCACATAGCTCATTACCTAATCCATCCACTCAATGCCAAATCTAAATGAAAGAACTTTCTAAAGAAAAGACCATTTTACCCAATCATAAGGTTTGGCTATGTCAACTTTCATGAACATCACTTTCTACTTATAGTTTTGCATAGAATGAATGGTCTTAGTATCTATAACAACCCCATCCAAAATTTCCATGCTAGCCACAAAACCTCCATACATGTTCCTTGAAAATGAGCCTCCTAAGCCATGACTTAAGCCTTTCTATAATTAACTTCAAAATAATATTATAAACCACATTATAGAGGGTTATCACCATGAATAGGTTCAATTAATTAGCTCCTTCCCTTTTAGGGATAAGAACTAGGACAATATAATCCATTGCTTTCAGCATTTCCTTGCTCCTCTATGATTCTTGGACAACCTCCAAAAGATCAAATTTTAAGATCTCCCAAAATTCCTAAAAGAATTCAACTAGGAATCCATCAAGGCCAAGGGCTTTCCATTTCTTCATTTGAAACACTATATTCTACAATTCATATAAAGAAACATGGCACATATGATTCTCGTTCATTTCCATGGAAACTAGAGAAATGATGCAATACAAGATAATTAATCTTTCCTCCTCCATTACAAGAGGAGAGACTTCCTTGAATAATGTAGAGTAGTATTTAATAGACTCCTTGGAGATATCCTAGAGTGAAGATAATTAGACTGCCTAAGAAGACACAAGAGAAGAGATCTTGTTCCCATGTCTTCTAGCCTTGATAGAGTTGAAAAGGAAAGATGTATTCCTATCTCCTTGAAGCCATTCAATACAATAATTTTTTTCCAAATAATCTCCTCATTAAGCTCCCATTCCTAAAGATCCTTTAGTGATAAAGCTTCATTCCTAAGGGATTCCTTAGTAAGAACATGGTATTTGATTTGCTGAGTAATATCATTCTAATAGGCCTAAGCATTCGCCTTGGCTAGAAAGATATCACAAGACTTTTCCTATTCCATTTCTTCAGCTGTCATTTCAAAAGAAATAATCTTTTCATAAACGAACACATTGTTGTGCCATGGGCTGGTCCACCTCCACTCCACCAGTCAACCATAATATTTTGTAGTAGGGGACCTCATAGCCACATAAGTTTAAATTTAAAGGATGGGTTCTTCATGGAACCCATCAAGATAGATGAGAGTTTGATGGGCCAATGATTTAATCCCTGCCACTCAAGTATCTCATAATTAGTAGCCCATTTGTTTTCAATCCAAAAACTTGACACCAAAAACCTATCCAATGTCTCAACGATTTCCCGCTTACCATATCTCTTGTTGTTCCAAGTAAATAAACCATAACTCATCTCAATTTCTATCATATTCATGAAAGCAATATTTTCTTTCAATTGAAAGGAAGAAATATCAAGCCTTTGCACACCTCCTTTATTTTCCTCCAAACTAGTAATAGCATTAAAATTCCTTGCCAGTATCCAAGGAAGAAAAGGGTTCAATGTCTGAATATAACGAATATGGGCCTAGAGATTAGTTTTACTAGGAATATTTGTTGGAGTGTATACATTAGAAAGAAATATACTATCACCGGTTTTGAAGCTAGTAGAAACCAAGAAGAGTGAGTATTTTCTTGAAATCCACCAAAGAGGGGTAACTTTAAGTGGCTTCCAAAGGCATGTTATCCCTCCAGTATTTCCTTGACCTCCAATACATTGACACTGGCTACCCTACCACAACTTGGGATCTAACTTATATAACCCCTCTATAGCCAACTTTGTCTCCTACAAAAAAACAATGTCTAGAAACTAAGTCAACCAAATCATGAACAACTCTTTATATAGGGATAGTATTCAACCCCTTACATTCCATGAGAGAAAAATTATTTCTAATAATTTGAGAATTGGTATTGAATGGTTCTAACTAACACCGATTGCAACAAATTCTCTCCCATTAGTTTGATTGTATCTCGATATTTCTTCCACCCTACCTTGGGAAAATTTCCCCAGCTCCCCTCTTAAGGATTTTTGGTTTCATCCCTAGAGTGGAAGAAGGTCTACTACTTTTTCTAGAATCTAATTCCTATTTCTCAAGTAGAGGAGACAACACAGCTTCAGCCAATCCAACATTTCTTTCAATAACTTCACTTACTACCAATGTACATGGATCCCCAAGACAAAAATCTATCTCCATCTGTGCACCAATGGGAACACCTTGCTGAAGTTCTTAACTATCATCTTCTCTATCCAATCACTAAGTCTCCTCCAAGTTTTCAAAACCATAGTGCCCCACATCTGGATTCACTTTTAGAAGGTCAAAGTCATCCAACACATCAAACTAATTAAAGAATCCACCATCTTGTTTATCCTTGAGAGATCTTTTTCCCTCTTCCCTTGGTGTGAGACTTTAGAGTAATAAAACCATCCTTATCTACTACCTCCACCACTTCCAATGCTTTCCCTTTATCTAGATGGGAATTTTTTCATGACCAAAAATTAGAAGGGGACCTACAAGAGTGATTTGAGGGCACTTTCACTATAAGTGGCCATATGCATAGAAAATATGATAGCAAACTAGAAGGGCTTTGTAATCAAGTTGTTTAGTCCAAGAAGATGATCCAAGATGAATTTATAGAGATTCTAGAAAAGGATTATTTAAATTAATTTCAATGAAAATCTAAGCATAATAAATTACCTTTTTATCTAGAGTTTATTGCAAGAAGCCCACTGATTTACTAAGCAACAAGGTGACCATGTACAATATATAATTCCTCTAAAACTATAATGGTAGCCATGGGATTCTAACTCACACTAGAACATGTGTTGGGAGCTCCTCCATAGTATTAAAGCCTACATATCATGGATTGATAAACAATCCAAACTATTTATAAAAATAATGTCCTCTCTTGAAGGCCTTATTACAATGAACCAGATAGTTGAAACTACCATAAAGTAGCTATTATCCACAAAGATAATCTTGAGTTCACCCTTAGGGTTCCAATTCTGTCATTCCCATGATTATAGAATAGGAAGATAAAATTGAATACCCATAAAATTGTATATGAGGGCATATGTAGAGATGGAAGGAGACAGATAAAGAGAGGGAGAGAGAGAGAGGGAGAGAGAGGTAGAGAAGGATCAATGAGATAAAGAGATAGATAGAGAGAGGGGGGAGAGAGAGGAGGTGATATAAAGAGAAGTAGAGAGGGAAGGATGAATGTGGAGATATTAAGAGAGAGTGGGATAGGTGAGATAGAGAGAAGTAGAGAAGGTAGGAGGAAGGGGGAGAGGGAGGGAGAAGTAGAGAGGGGTAGGTGATAAAGAGATAAGTAGAGATGGAAGGAGTTAGGAGGAGACATTGAAAAAGAGAGAGGGGAGGAGGAGGAGGAGGAGGAGGAGAGAGAGAGAGAGAGAGAGAGAGAGAGAGAGAGAGAGAGAGAGAGAGAGAGAGAGAGAGAGGTGATATATAGAGATATATATAGAAAAGTAGAGAGGGAAGGAGGATGGTGGGGAGATTGAGAGGGAGGGGGAGATAGAGAGGAGGGAGGGAGAGCTGGATGGGGAGAGAGATAGAGAGAAATAGATAGGGAAGGAGAGAGAGATAGTTTTTGAGCTCAAGGGCGAGAGAGTCGGGGATGGAGATTGTGAGAAAGAGATGTATAGAGTGTAAGGGATAAAAATGAGAGATATATAGAGAGAGAGAAATATGATAGAGCTTGATGATTACTTAATATTTACTTAGTTTGAAAAATTATAAGATCTTTGGAAATTTATAATTTTCATTATAACTCCTATAAATTTGAAACCATTCTCAAACATCCTAAAACTATATACATGAAATATAACTTAAAGTATAAGAAAGTGAATTCCATATATAAATTTTTATTTCATGTATATATTTTCACTAAAGGAGAAAGATAAAGAGAAAGAGAAAGAGAAAGAGAAAATTTCAAAGCAAGACATAATGCAAGCATGTTATAACATGCATGTGTTATGGTTTGTTAATGACCAAGCCTAGGCTTGGTCACTACCAAACCGTAATGTGAGCATGTTTTATTATAATGCACTCATATTTTCTCATTTTCTAGACCAAAAAGAGGAGTGGCCACTTTTTGGTCCCCCATCTTGATGCACATGCCCAAGATGTTCACACTCAAAATGGGGAAACAAGTCTTAGTATCATCCAAAAGAACCTATTCCTCCAAGGAAAAATCACTATCAAATGAAAATCAAAGTATCCATACAACTAATGGATGATGGTCTAAGAAGTGAAAGGACATTGAATGTGCCCTATGTGATGTAGAAGATCCTCAAAAATAGTAAGGTATAATAATACAAATAAATATTAAAAATTCATGATGATCCCCCCAAAAAGTGAAACTTTAGATTAGTTCATTGATTACAATACCCCATAAAGGAAATGAGATCCCATATGGAAACCCACCTTGATTTGGAACTTAAAAATTTTAAGTTACCTTTTAATATAGGATATGTGCTGAAAGGATTGACAACAATCATGCCTAGATCAAATCTTCAGTAAAAAATAAAACTTTTGTTGGAAGTTTGTGGATTTTTCCATTAATATGTCTACTGGAAACATGAGTATGAGCATGATTTACATAAAATGAAATGTTGTTAGTGATTTCAACATTATATGGAGATTAACATACAGATCATTTGGTGAGGAATATAGATGATAATCCAATGTATATTTGCAAGAAGGTTTGATTTGGTGCAGACAATTGAACTGGAAAATTGGCCATGTTAGAATAGTGTTTTTTAGTGTACAAGACATTCGGTATTTTGGTCTTGTAGTATAGGAAAATTCATACCATTTCATTTTCACACTTGTTTTAGTCTAACTTGCTTTCTTTATCCTTATGTATGATTTAATTGGTCCTATTTTCCATCCAAAATCCTAATAAATTATATCTTTTTATGGCTAATCCTGAAAAACATCAAAGGATAAATGCTAATTTAATGATTTTGGTTGTGTCCTTGATTTTTAGATTGGGGCTATGACATCACCTAGGGAGTCTTTTTCCTCCAAAGGTCTTGGGACCCTCTTTTTAAAAGCATCTTAATCAGGCCCCTTTTTGGAGTTTGTGCCCCAAGTTTCATGCCTCAGGACTAAGACACTACAAAAGGAACCTTACTCCCCCTTAAGTTATTTTTGAGATTTAATTTCAAATCTTGGTGCGATTTAGCCTCCTTTAATTAATGAATTCATATGATGGCTTGGTGTGGTGTAATTTTGGGATATTAAACATGGATACGTATAATTACAAGGTTCCTTTCATTCATTTTCATCCTAACATCAAAGCATTCAAGTATTCATGCATTGTAGCAAGTTTATGATCAAGAGAGAATTCAAGGGAAATTCATCAAGCATTTGGAGCCATCATCAAGATTCAAGCATCATATCAAAGATATTCTTACATCATGTGTGTTTTTGACCTAACATTTGTGATGTAGGGTTTTGATTCAAGCAAGCAATTCAAGTCAAGACCTATCAAGCATTCATTGAAGTCAAGATCTACATTCAAGCTAGCCACCTCACACAAGTTTTCAGATTTTATAACAAGGGCTTGATTTAGGTTGAATATTTGAAGATCATTTGAAGTGAAAAGTTGTAAATTTGCAAAGTTGCATTGCAAAGTTGTCATCTTCACAGAAACTCACCTACTGGCCTGATCTAGAAGTTTCACAACCTGAGATCTGAGAGGAAGAAAGTGAATACATTGAGCCTCATGATCAAATTCATAGATATCATAAATTCAAGATTAGACTAAGTTAGCAATAAGGGCATGTTAGTCCTCCTAGGGGTATTTTTTCAAAGGTTTATTTAGATTCTATTATGACATCTGAAGATTTCATATTTCCCTCAAAAAATAGTAGCGGGACTAAGACAATAGTAAGGGCATCTTTGTCCTCCCTAGAATATTTTGACAACATTTTTACATTTCTAGACTTCCCAGATAGATACATCCTAACTTTTTGTTACTGAATTTTGTCATTTGTACTCATTATTTGGCTTGCATTACTAGGTTTTGTGAGCTGAATGTTAAGTTGTATTTTATGAGATTCTACTTGGTGGTTAATCCTTCAAAGCCTAAAGAAGTCCCCCTAGGTCTTCCTTGTTGAGAATTGACTTACCTTTGTGTTGATAGTCAATCCAATTTAGGATCCTAGGGAATATTTGAATGACAATAGGAGAAGACTGGTGTTCTATGACCTAGGCCATAGAGCACCCATTTCCCCTATTATTCATTTTGGTGAACCTACCATTTTGGATATTCATTTTTATAATTTGGAGTTCACTAAAGTCCTAGATCTAGATTGCATTCATGTAAGAGTTATGGATGAACTCAAGCACCCAAGATCACCTCCAAAACCAAGATTATCCTCCTACATGAGAGCAGAAAGAGGATGAAATGATGGAATATGGTGCAATAACAAAATGATGATATTTTCACACATAAAATCATATAATATGTATCAACATTCCCTTGAACTGACTGAGATGATATGAGCTCATCTGGAATAGATAGGAGGGATAGGTGAGTGTTGAATATATAGTTGAATATGGGTACATAATTCCAAGAGGGGCAATAACTCCCAAATAACCAAATTAGGTGGGAGTTATTCCTACTTGGAAAATTCCAAACATGTGGCATAACCTACTCATAAGGAGACATGATAGTGGTTTTCTGAGGTGGCATAAAAGACCAAAAGAGGGTGTGACACTCAACCACCCAAGTGTGAGTGAGAGTGGCACATGTAATTGATGGATTACACCATGTGTCCTCACATAAACCATGTCTCACATAACCAAAGTATGATTAATAATGTGTAGGAAAAGTAAATATTAAAAAAACTACACTAACACCCCCGTTAAGCATAACTTAGGTGGGTGAAAGGATGAAATAATGCAAAGATGGGTCCCAACTAGAAGGCCATGTTGGGTACCCATGTATGATGATGAAACCTATTGAAAGATGAGAAATAGTAAACTCATAGGACAAACTCCCCCTAAGAGAGAAGAAGAGAGAGACCATATAGTCCCCCGATGTAGAATCTCCTACATTGTTGGTGAATGCTTGATAGAAGAAGCTGAAGATGATCTAAGATCTCCGAACAATATTCCTCCCCTTAGGAAGAAAGAAAACCAAGGATGCATGCAGGATATCTTCCCATTACTGAAACAAATATGTAGGAAGAATGATGAAAATGTACAATTTCTTTGAACTCTGTTTAGGTGTCCCCATTTCAATGCCAAAAGTTGTCACCATCAAATTAGGTGTTCTAAGCCACACTACAGAAGATGACAATCCAAAACCTAGTGGAGATTGATGTAGAACAAAATCCAAAGACAAAGATATCTCCTCTAAAGACAAAGGCGCTGCTCAATGGTAGCCACAGTCATGTCAAATTATGAGGAATGATCATGTTGGTAAAGAACAAGAGGGTCGAAAGGTTTCCCCTCAACATATGAAAAATTTGAATCAACTTCATCAAAGAGAAGATGTATGTACTCAATTGTGTCCTCCAAGTCTGCAAGATAGGACTCACAAAACAAACTTGCAATGCCTTTCAAGTACTCATCCCAAGTAGCAATACCGGTATCATAAAAAACAACAGGTGATGTAGGAGATGGAGTGTCAACACATGTCTCTTAAACCTCAATTGAAATAATACCAAGATTCACTTGACCATACTGAATCTTCTCAAAATTTTCCACACTAGATGCCTGCGTCTGTACATTAGCTGAAGGAACATCATAGGAAAAATGTGAGAAGGTGTATACTTGAGATTGATGATCTACCCCCCCAACTACAACAATATCTCTGCTATGCAAATCCTAAATAATCACAAAATCTGGTGTGAACTCAACACTCTTTCCTTCCCCACCATGTGTGCTCTGATAGATAGAAAGGATATTTATTGAAAATGAAGGAACACAAAGGACATCATTGAATGATCCTTTGTCTATGTCAATAGATCCTTTCCCACAAACACACATATATGTGTTGTTAGCCATCAAGATGTTTGGTGATGAACAAGTTTCAAATGAAGAGAACATACTCTGTGATGAAGCCATTTGATGCAAGGCTCTAGAATCAAGGATCTATCTCCCTAACTCAGAATCTGTAACTGCAGCAAGTGCTTTCCCCTTAAGTGGCAAAAAAAATAGAAAAATAAGAGTTAGGAAACTTGATGTAAAAATTTGAATAAGTTATCTATATTATTTCAAAAGTATGTATGAATAGAATCTGTAGCAAATTGAAAGTAGTTTCTAAACTACTAGGTTTTTTTTTTTTTTAAATCTATCTGGTGAAAATTTGAAATTTCAATGTAGTAGTACTTAAATTTCAGGGAAAAAATAAGAAGTAGATGTCTGTCTGACCACCCTAACCACAATAAAATGATAATATTTTTTTATAAGATTTTAGATATAAGTAGATGACTCATGTATGGATGTGATGCATATTTTTTTGTAATTTTTTTCCAAGTAAATAATTAATTGTAAATTTTTTATTACAACTTTAAAAATATATAAAAATATTGTATGTCGACCACCTTAAATTGGTCAAAACTTCATGAAATTCATTTTTTCTTTTTTTAATCCTATATTATGCGAAGCATAGAATGTGATGCATGTTTTGAATTCAAAAAATGTGATACCATTTGAAAGCTATTGATGTTTTTCAATCAGCCTATCTATCAGGACTTTAATCGTAATTCCAATAGAAAAAATAATAATTAATAAATTATTTATTAAATTCAAAGTAAAACACAATTTATATTGGTGGAAAGCTAAGAATCTCCTTTAAAAACCCTTTTCATTTCATCAATTTTGGGTTAAAAAAAGTTGTCAGCCACATACCCATCATATTTCCACTTTTTGGCCCATCATGATCCTGCACATACCCATAGTTGAAGGAAATTTGATTTTATTCTTTGCACATACCCATAGTTGAAGGAAATTTGATTTTATTCTTTGCTAAAATATTATTCAACTCATCAATTTTCTTTAAATAACATTGATGTTCATCATGCCCAAATTTCATGCAATATGCACATGTCAGCTTCTCCTTCTTAGATGATTCCCCTTTTGAGGAAGAAGATTCAAATTATTTCTATGGATTGTTCTTTTTCTTCTTTTGTTTTTTATCAAGATGCCCTGATTCTTTCTATACCTTAGGCTCACTAGCCATCAAGGCTTGTGACTTGGAAACGTTGATGAGACCCATTTGAAATAGCTTCACTTCCTCTTGGATTAGAAGATCTAAAAATGCATCAAATGTAGGCACAACATATGCGGCTCCCATAGAAATCCTATTGGTGTGAAAGCCAAAAACAAACATGGAATACTCAGGACCAAGCTTGGATGACACATTTAGAATCAACTGTAAATCCTCCTTATCAATCTTGCAATCCTTTATCTATGTTCTTAGTTGCTTAATCTTGGAGATATAGTCTTGGATGTGGTCAATTTTTTTTATCAAGATTCATCAAATCATTATCAATTTGATAACCCCTAATCTTGTCAATTTTACCATACAAGTTTTCAAGAGCCTCCCAAACCTCCTTAGGTGTCTTGCATGATTCAAGATGAAATTGTAAGTCAAAAGAGACTAGTGAACAAATGTAACCAAGAGTTTTTTCATGATTGATCTCACACAACACTTTTGCACTAGCATCAATAGGTTCGGGAATAGATTCTTTTAAATAGTCTATGCAACCTTTTCCCCTTAGATAATTCCATACTGATTGTTTCCATGATGCTTAATTATATGGAGTTAGGAGTTCAATGTTATGTTTCCCCCTTGTACTAACACAACAAAAGAAATGAATGTAATCAAACACCACAAGATCACCCCCCCAAATTCACTCAATCAATGATGCCACCCAGAAAAATATAATGGTGGCACTTTATAATTAGTGTGTTTACAATTTTGGAGTTGTTACCAGAGTTCTACAATGTCCAATATTGGACCCAAATATTGAAAGTATAATATAATATCATAATCAAAACCTAAAAATAGCACCAATGTGTAGTGCTTGGAAAAATATCAACTTTCAAAAGGAGAATCACTTCAATCCAAGGTCGTATGTGAAAGTTACAGCCGTTTGAAGTTCCAAAAATGATAAATTCTTCAGATATGATAAGAAAACTGATTTTATAGAAAAACAAGATCACTTGTACAAAAACCAATCACACCACTACAAATTTTGTGAAATTCTACCCCAAATCAAAAAAAAAATCTTTGAAAAATGCCTCTGTATGCTTGAGATATTGCCTTTAGAAAATTAGGTTCAAAATGAAAAACTTCATTAGAGAGGGGTGCTTGGTTTGCTAAAAGTCAACCCCCACCAAATTTGGATGAGCTACAGCTAAATTTCGAGGTGCTGCCAAATTTTTCCTTTTTTTCCAAGTAGTTTAGAACTTCACCAAAAGTAGAGGCTCAACTAAAATAGCAACACTACCAAATAGGGCACAGAGGCCAAGGTAGATTGTTGGGCACGCAGGCCATACAAGGCAAGGCTTAAATTTTATATTTTTTGAAACTTTTTATTTATTTTTTAATAATAAAAAAATTGGGTGGTGGACTGAGTGGTGGGGTGGTGGGTTCCTGCACCCCCACATGCAATAAAATAAATTTTAATAATAAAATTATTGCACATTCATACCATTGATCTGACGGCGACCAGACTAGGTACAAGTACTGCGTAGGGTGATGAGGAGAATATGCTATGCAAAATGGGAATATACCATCCAATTGTGAATGTTCCACTAGTTTTTTTTAAGACATTTGTTGGATTTTTTATAAAATTGACCATTGCTTTTAAAATGTGGGACTGTCGATTTGATTTCTCCGCCCAGGTGATGTGAGGCCTACGAATAGAGGAATGTGGGCCACAGGGCCAATTTGGTGGCAAATGAATAGTCATCGCTTGGTAGCACTGCAAGTGGTCTCTGCGGGGTAGGTACCCTATGAATCTATAGGGTATGTCCTACAGATTCTATCCGCAAATTTTTATTTATTTATTTATTTCAGTTTTTTAATTTTTTCTTTTTTTTCAATTTTTTTTTTTTCAAATTTTCAAATATAAACAATTTTTATTTTTTTTCAAAATTTTTGCATTTAATTTTGCAAAAAATTTACAATGAAAAAATCTATGAAAAAAATTGATTTTTTTTTTGTTTTGAAAAAAAAATCACCTCGATATACGTGCAAAGTCTTCGAGCAAAATTTGTTTTTCCCCAAATTCAACTTTGTCCAAATTGGTCAAATTATATATGAAAATTGAGGTTTTTGGGCCTTTTGGACTCAATGGCATGGTCCATTTTTGGTCAAAATGCTCCTAGTAAAATCTCAATGTTGAATTCTCCCAAATCGAGAAGGGGCTTGCAGATCTGAACGCTTTGATACCATGTAAGAATTGTAGATAAACTTGAGCACCCATGATCACCTACAAAACCAAGATTATCCTTCTTCACAAGAGTAGCAAGAGGATGAAATGCTTGAATATGGTGCAATAATAGAATGATGATATTATCACACACAAAATGATACAATATGCATCAACACTCCCTTGAACTAACTAAGCTAATATGAGCTCATCTGGACTAGATAGGAGGGAGAGATGAGTGTTGAATATATAGTTGAATATGGGCACATAATTCCAAGAGGGGTAATAACTCCCAAATAACTAGATTAGGTGGGAGTTATGCCTACTTGGAAAATGCCAAACATGTGGCATAGCCTACTTAGAAGGAGATAGGATAATGGTTTTGTGAGGTGGCATAAAAGGCCAAAAGAGGTGTGACACTCAACCACCCAAGTGTGGGTGAGAGTGACACATGTAATTGATGGATTACGTCATGTTTCCTCACATAAACCATGTCTCACATAACCTACTTATGCTTAATAATGTGTAGGAAAAATAAATATTAAAAAACCTACACTAACAATTCATTCTTGCATTGCATCTTGCATTAGTGAAAGTGCATCTAGGGTTTCTCATATTTGCATTAGGGTATGTGCAGGATCATGATGGGCTAAAAAAGTGGTGATATGATGGGTATGTGTAGGGTATGTTGCTGACGAATTTTTTTGACCCAAAATTGATGAAACATAAAGGGTTTTTAAAGGAGATTCTCAACTTTCCACCAATATAAATTATGTTTTACTTTGAATTTAATAAATAATTATTATTCATTTTCTATTTGAATTACAACTAAAGTCTTGATTGATAGGCTGATTGAAAAACATCTATATATTTTAAACAGTATCACATTTTTTGAATCAAACATGTGTCACATTCTATGCTTTACATACTATAGGATTAAAAAAAAATGAATTTCATGAAGTTTTGACCAAGTTAAGGTGGTCAAAAATATGAGTTTTTATACTTTTTAAAATTTGTAATAAAAAAATCATAATTAATTATTTACTTGGAAACAAATTATAAAAAGATATGCATCACATTGGGACATGAGTCCTTTACTTTGAATTTTTTTTTGGCGTTGTAGTCCCTATTGGCTTTGACCTTGTAGTTATTAAGGCTTGTGAACCATAGATTTTTGGGTGCTATGGCTCTCTTAAACTCTTAGGGTTTTTCACCTAAAAGGAGAGAGATAGGCCAAAAACATAGGTGGTTATCTCAAACTAATACAAGTATAATGGGACTATGAATGAAATGTTCCTAGATGAGATAAACTAAATGAAAATAACTTATAAAAGCTATTGATCATTAAGTGAAAACTATTGAAATGCAACTTGTTGGATAACACATTGTGATATGGAAAAACACCTAGAAATGAAAGCAAACTACAATGGAATTTGATAAAACTGGAAGTGTGCACCTAAGAACTTGATGGAGATTGCAAATGACATTTATAATACTATTGATACTGACTTTTAGGCCTAATGGGACTCATTAGCCATTCTGGATGAATTAGTCCCAAATCCAGGAAACTGTTCTGGACCCCATTTTAAACAAATGGGTATCCAAAACTACAAAAAACCTTGTTTAGGCTCGGTAGTGGGACTCATTCGCCATTAATGGTGAATCATTCCATCTTTGGTCTACACTTTGGTTCCTGACAAGTGTCCACCTCTGAAATTTTGAATCCCAAGCCTGAAAGTGAAATTTTTTTAATATTTTGACTTGTTCAACAAGGAGATGTGTTCAACAACTTTGCGACTTGATCTTCAATGATTTCAGAGCCTCCAAGATGCCTAAATCTACAAACACACAAGAAGAAAAGGAGAAATGTTGGATGTTAGGGCATGGGGGTTTGCCTTGGTCAAATCCATTTTAGGTAATTAAACCAAATGAAGAAATAATATGAAGAATGAACATGAAATGAAGGGATTAATACCTTTCCATCATGTTTGATCTTGATTTTCTGCAGCAATGGAGGAAGATTTTTCCCTTGAGTGTCTTTGGAAGTTATCGTAATTACTTAGAATGATAAAACCCTAACTTGCTTGACTTGAAGTGGAAGAAAAATGATAAATGAGTTGTGAATGAGTTAAGAGATGTAAATTAGGGTTTAGAGACTTATATTTATAGGCAATTTACCTTATTCACCTGTTAAATGGATAAATGAGGTCGACATGAAATAATAATAAACTTAAATTCTAGTTTTTCTCACAAAACTCAAAAAGGACCCAAATGGGACTAATTCACCACCTTGGGTGAATCATTCCCACCTGGAAGGGACTCGTTTACCACAGATGGTGAATTAGTCCTAGAGGGGCCCATTTGCTAGCTAAGTTATTGGGGAATGAGGAAATCAAGTTTATATGGTGACTTTGTTAGGTATTTCATGAAATTATGCATCGAGATGCACAATATGGGGTAATAAGGGCTTATTAGTGATGAAGTAAAGGGAGGATAAGGCCAATGACACAAAGTTCAATGTGAAAGTGTGATTAAATACACTTTGCATCATTAAAATAAGGTCCATATAGCCTAGAAAGGCACAACATCCAATGTGAATGTGTTAGAAGCATTACAACACTAGATTATTATTAAGTTTAATTCAAAAGCCTTCTAAATTGATGTGAAGATGCAATTAAATATATTTTACAATGTTGAATTAAGGGAAAATAGGTTCATTAAATCTAGAAAAGGGTGAAATTCTTTTACAACACTTTACACACCTTTATAAGATATCATTAAATGCATTTGAAAGGGTCCAAGACTTAATGTGGATGTGAAAGACACCTCACAACACCAAATAAAGGCCTTATTAAGTCCAATTTATCATCAATTATTCCCCAAATCAAGCAAGTTTCCTTTTTTCTATGGTATATTTAGCCCCCACTTTAGTGAGAGGATGAACTTGCTTCAAACTCACACTAAAGTAGACATTCAAGAGAGGTCCAATTGTACCAATGTGTATGGTCTAGGATAAAAAATATTGAGAAGGTGGTCAAGCCCCCAGGATCCAAATCCTAAGTCAAGTTGACATGAGTGCGAAAAGACACACACAAGGTGAATGAGATACAAGATACACGATCATGCAATAGAAAGAATTAGGAAGAAGAGAAATGAAAATGAGGTGGATCAAGCTTCGATCATTTGTCCAACAAATTTTAGAGTAGATCTAGGCTTGCTTGTTAAAAATGCATATTCACTCTAGGGTGACGGAACTCTTGGTTGTCCATGGGATGAGAAGTCCCAAGTATACTTACTCTAGGGCCACAAAACTTCTAGTTGTCTGCGGGATGAGAAATCCACAAGGTGGCTATGGGGAAAAGTCATGCCTGAAAATGGGCTTTCCCACTCAAACATACCAAATTTATACCTCCTAATAACTTTAATAAGGTACCACAATGAAAATGAACTTTGACCTCCATGAGGTAGTCAAAACTTCATATGCTTGATACTCATAGACATTGTAAATGGAAGATAGTGTAAGGAATTTTCAAAGGGATTATTCTTAGTTCGTGCAAGGTCTCATCTTAGGGAACATTGTGTTTAATGTATTTAAGAGAGGATAAGTGAAAATGGTCTCATCTTATTTCCAGGAGAGGACAAGTGCAATGTCTCATCTTGGGCAACATTGTACCTAATGTTTCCAAGAGAGGAGATCGTAAGAAAAAGAAAATCGCACAATGAAATGTGAGTGTCCACGTATGCCCCCACTTTAAAGTGGTTGTGAACACCATTACTATGAAAAATTTCTTTAAAGTAGAAGAAGGAGACATGAGAGATTACTCAAAAATCCCTATGTCAAGTCATATGTTTCTGAGAAGCTATGTCATGAAAAAGGGTAGTATGTCATGTGCGAGCCAACCTAAGGCATGTCATCCACACCCCAAGCTTTCTCTTATATGTTCATGAAAGGTTAATAACTAGCCAAAAGAGGCAATGAGAGGTGACATACGAGGACAAGGATACTTAACCCCTTGCCCCCACTTAGTGCAAGACAAGGGTGAGCTGAAATGATTGAGGAAATGCGGGTGAGAGTGAAAATCAGTATAAATTGGAGGAATTAGGTTCCCCCACATAAGGAAGAACACCAAACTCTTGAAAATGTTGGATTTTAAGACTCAAAACATTACATTCATTAGTGGAATGACCATGACCTCTATGATATGCATAGAATGATGTCATGTAATAGAATTTCTTGTGAGTTTAGGGAGGAAGGGTTATCAATTGTTTGTGAAAGAATCTTGAAAAGATACCCTCTTGATCAATGGTAGATGATGTTTCTTGATTATGTGATAAAGATATTTCTTGCTTAGATATACAAGATGTCATACCTACACAAGATTCTTTTGATTGCGATATTTTTTTCTTTCCTTTATAGGAAGATGTAAAATGTAAAAAATTCAAATCACTAGTGTTTTGTGAGATGACATTGAAATTAAGCAAAGATGTATTTGTTTGTTTGATTTATTGCAAAGGAGAACAACCAAGACCACTAGTGTCTATCAGTTTAGGATGATTTATAGTTAAGGTTGAATTAGAAGAATGTGATGTGAGAGTGTTGGAATTGATTGAAGGCTTGGCAATTTCTATCGAAGGGAAATAACCAAGACCATGAGTGGTTTGTTGTGTGATAGGGCCTATAGGATTGAAGATACATTGTTCATTACCACCACATCCTTTTTCGCTATAGCCAAGTTGTTTCATAAGCTCATACCCTTTTCCATAAATCTTTTTCTTTGCTTTTGGACCGGTTGGTGGTTGTGTAGTTTGTTTCATTGTCTAAAGTGGTTGAGGTGGATCCTTACAAAGGGTCATTTTCTTTCTTCTTTCCCCTATTTGAATCTTTTTGTATTATTTTTTACTCACCCATGAATTCATGTTCGAAGTCCAAAGAACCCCAATCATCTTCTAATAGCTTTGTGACTTGTTCAATATGTTGTTGTTTGTCTATTGGTTGAACGGGTTCCGCATGTGTAGTTGTTGTGTTTAAGGGATCGTCTTTGTGTTTCTCAAGATGTAAAACACTATGAGGCTTAGGATCAGTGTTAAGGGTGTATATTTTGTTGTTGTAAATATATTTTATTTTTTGATGAAGAGTGGAGGGCACACCATGCATTGAATGAATCAACGGTCTTCCCAAGATAAGATTACATGAAAGTTCATGAGGGATAACATCAATTGGTGTATTCAATGTGGCCACTCCAACTTGAAGAGTTATAATGATCACCTTGAGTGGTCTCTTTTTGACATAAAATCCCTTAAGATATAAAGAATAAGGTCAAATTGTTAATTGATCAATGCCAAGCCTATCCAAAAGGCTCACACTACACACATTACGGCTAGATCCAGTATCTACAAGAGTTCTCTTTATTCCTATGGTTTTGTATTAAGCAATGATCATGAAAGCCTCATTTTGTTTTTGCACATCCAAAGAGGGGAGTTCAATTTGGTGGAAAATAATGTCATTGTTTATTCCATGAATGATGGTTGCTATGTCATTTTGTTGCACATTATAAGAGACATGAATTTTTTGTAAGGTTGTTTGGATCATGTTGTGATAGTGAGGGGAAGCTTGAATAAGGTCCCACAATGATATCTTGGAAGGAGCATTCTTAAGTTGTTTAACAAGATCATACTCCTTAATGTATGAATTTAATAGAAGATCTCTAGGAAAAATGAGATTGGGCAAAGGTAATGGTGTAGGGGGAGGTTGTTGTGGTTGTAGATTGTTTTGAGTGTTATACTTATGAGAAATGATATTATGATTCAATTGCTGTGAAACATTATTCTTAGGAGGGTAAAGGACAAGTTCAGGTTTATTATGAGTCTGTTGCTTGTGTGAAGGTGGATAGAGAATTAGAGGGTTCCTAGGATGTCCCATGGGGTATGTATGAGGTCCATTGATTGAGGGGGATCTAATCGACATTGCACATTCATAACCTCAATGGTCTCTGTTTTATGTATCTCTAATAAAGGGAAATCTAGAATCACCCTTTTATCATGAGCTAAGGAAGACACATTACCATTTTTGCCATTTTCTAACACCATGAGATTCTCCCTAGAAGGAGATTTTTTAGAGGAACTACAAATCAAATGCTCTTGAAATTTATGGATTGGTTCTTCTAAAATGACCTCATCATAAGTAGGGGAATGCTCAATGGTTGAATGCTCAATAAGGGTTTCCTTAGGTGAAAGAGGACAATTAAGATTCTCATGACTCTCATTGGTGGCATTTTCTAACATCAAAGCATATTCCTTACAACTAGGGGATATACTAGGAGAATAAAAAGTATAATTATCATGATCATTTACAATTGCTTTACTTTGTTCCCTAATGCCTTACAAAATAGGATAGGTAGGGGAAGGATCATAATGAGGTTGTTATAGACCAACATATCCTCATCATTTATAATCTGATCTTCCGTGAAACCATTCTCACAAGCCAAAGGAGAATGGAAATTAGGTAAGGTGATGTTTAAGAAGGTGTATATGATTTCATTCTCTTGTGCTAAAATATCTTCCCAAAGGGGATAGGGAGGAGGACAAACAAGATCCTTAGGATTGTCAATGAGTGTATCTTCTTTCATCAAGATACCTTCATCACTAAAAGGAGAGGTATTGGGAGAAGAAAAAATATGATCACCATGGTTATCTATGTTTGTATGCTCTTCTATCACATCATTCACAAAAATAGGAGAGATAGGATGGGGTGTAAGTTTAAGGTTAACAATTTCATTTTCTCTCTCGCACTAAGAGACTTTCATAACTAGGGAAGGAATTGAATGAATCACTATCATGCTTATTGACATACTTCTTTACAAATTTGGAGAAGATTGAAACTAACATTTGGAAAAATTAAACTATACAAACTTGAAATGCAATGTAAGAATGTAAAAGGAAACGCAATTTTCAGTTTTCAAACAAGATAATTTTCTGATTACATAATGCAATGATCTAAAAAGAAATGTTGTGAATGCAAATTTGAAATTAAGCAATGCATGAAATGAGCCGATTTAGGCTAAATCTAATGAAATGCATGTTACAGAAACTTAAACAACTGATACAACTAGGTAATGGCACCAAAAAAAAGATTAAAAACAAGATTTTTAGCTCTGTAAAAGGTAGTTTTAGGGGTCCAAAAGGGACTGATTTGCCCAAGGTGGTGAATGAGTCCTAGTGGGGACTTTTTTCAGAATTTTTAGATATTTTTGATGGATTTTGATTTTTTCTATGCTGTAAGATGGAATCTAAAATGAAAATACAAAATTTTAAAAAAAATTAATGATTTTAGATGGAAAAAATGCAACCTAAATGCACTTTTTATGAATGAAAAATTGGAAACCTAGCATGCAAATTATTCCATGCAAATCCTAATGCAAGGTCAATGCAAGCTAGTTCTATGATGAACAAATCCAAATAAGAAAAGGAAAGTATTTTGAAGGTAGGTTCACCAAAATGAACCATAGATTTTTGGGTGCTATGGCTCTCTTACACTCTTAGGGTTTTTTACCTAAAAGGAGAGAGATAGGCCAAAAACATAGGTGGTTCACTCAAACTAATGCAAGTATAACTAAAATATGAATGAAATGTTAATAAATGAGATAAAATAAATGCAAATAACTGATAAAAGCTATTGTTCATTAAGTGAAAACTATTGAAATGTGGCTTGTTGGAAAACACATTATGATATGCAAAAACACCTAGAAATGAAAGCAAATTGTAACAAAATTTGATGAAATTGGAAGTGTACACTTGAGAACTTGATGGAGACTAGAAATGACATCTAGAATGCTGCTGATACTAATTTTTAGGCCTGGTGGGACTCATTCACCATTCTAGACAAATTAGTCCCATATCTGGGAAACTATTTTTGAGACGGTTTTAGACAAATGGGTATCCAAAACTACAGAAAACCCTATTTAGGCCTGGCAGTGGGACCCATTCACCATCAATGGAAAATTAGTCCACTTTTGAATTTCTAAGAATTCAGAAGTGGAAATTGAAGTCTCTAGTCTGCACTTTGATTCTTGATAGGTGTCTGCCTCTGAAAGTTTGATTCCCAGACTTGAAAAGTGACTTTTTGTTAATATTTTGACATGTTCAACAAGGATGTGCATTCAAAAAATTTGCAACTTGATCTTCCATTATTTCCAAGCCTCCAAGATGCCTAAATCTGTAAACACACAAGAAGAGAAGGAGAAATGTTGGATGTTAGGGAATGGGGGTTTGCCATGGTCAAACCCCTTTTAGGTAATTAAACCAAATGAACAAATAATATGAAGAATGAAAATGAAATGAAGGGATTAATACCTTTCCATAATGTTTCAACTTGATTTTATGTAACAATGGAAGAAGATTCTACCCTTGAATATCTTTGGAATCTATCATAATGACTTGGAATGATAAAATCCTAACTTTCTTGACTTGGAGTGGAAGACAAATGATAAATGAGTTATGAATGAGTTAAGAGATGTAAATTAGGGTTTAGAGACTCATATTTATAAGCAATTCACCTTATTCACCTGTTAAATGGATCAATGAGGTCAACATGAAAGAATAATAAACTTAAATTCTAGTTTTTCTCACAAAACTCAAAAAGGACCCAAATGGGACTAATTCACCACCTTGGGTGAATTACTCCTAGAGGGGCCCATTTGCTAGCTAAGTTATTGGGCAATGAGGAAATCAGGTTTATATGGTGACTTTGTTAGGTATTTCATCAAATTATGCATCGAGATGCACAATATGGGGTAATAAGGGCTTATTAGTGATGATGTAAAGGGTGGATAAGGCCAAGGACACAAATTTCAATGTGAAAGTGTGATTAAATACAATTTGCATCATTAAAATAAGGTCCATATAGCCTAGAAAAGAACAACATCCAATGTGAATGTGTAAGAAACATTACAACACTAGATTATTATTAAGTTTAATTCAAAAGCATTCTAGATTGATGTGAAGATGCAATTAAATATATTTTACAATGTTGAATTAAGGGAAAATGGGTTCATTAAATCTAGAAAAGGGTGAAAGTCTTTTACAACACTTTACAAAACCTTTATAAGATATCATTAAATGCATTTGAAAGGGTCCAAGACTTAATTTGGATGTGAAAGACACCTCACAACACCAAATAAAGGCCTTATTAAGTCCAATTTATCATCAATTATTCCCCAAATCAAGTAAGTTTCCTTTTTTCTATGGTACATTTGAAGTTGCTTTTCTGTGCTTTTGTTTGCTTCTTTCAACTTTTTGTTACAATTTGTAGAGTTGTTATTGTAATTTCTTTCATTTCAAGTATACCTATTCAACCTTGCATAATGGATATGTGCTTTGGAAAGCTTCAGATTTCCTTGAAATCTTTGGTAGATTTTTGAACTTGTGCCTTTGGTAACGACCTTGTAGTGTAGTAAAATGTATACCCTTGCATTTTCACACTTTTTTGGGCCTTCCTTGCTTTATTTATCCCTACTTATGTCTTAATTTGTCCTATTTTTCATCCACAAGCCCTATGAATTATATCATTTTTTCTGCTTAATTCTAACATTCTCCAATAGATAAATGATAATTTAATGATTCTAACTGAGTGTCCCTAATTTTTGGGTCGACTAAAATGCCACCTAGGGAATCTTTGTCCCCCAAAGGTCTTGGGACCCTAATTTTGAAAGCACCTAAATAGGTCCCTTTTTGGAGTTTGTGCCCCAAGTTTCATGCCTCGGGACTAAGATGCCACCTAGGGCGTCTTAGTCCCCCTTAAGGTATTTTTAAGATTTAATTTCAAATTCTGGTGAGATTTAGCCTCCTTTAATTAATGAATTCATGTGTCAGGTTGGTGTGGTGTAATTTTGGGATATTAAGCATATATAAGTATGAATACAAGGTTCCTTCTCTCATTTTAATATACCAACCAAGATTACAGGAACTCTAAGAATTCAAGCATTCCAACATTCAGGAGCATTCTATCAAGAATTTTGAGCCATCATCAAGATTCAAGCATCAAATCAAAGATCTTCTCGCGTCATGTGTGTTTTTGTGCTAACATTTGTGATGTACGGTTTTGATTCAAGCAAGCAATTCAAGTCCACATCTATCAACCATTCTTTGGATTCAAGATCCATAATCATTGCAGCCATTTCACACAAGTTTGTAGACCTTACAACAAGGGTTTGGTGAGTTGTAGCATTGCATATTGTTCATTCATCATTTCCCTTCATTTTTCTACTTCTTTTCAACGTTTAATTACCAACAAGGGGTCTTACAAAGGAAAATCCCCATTCACTAACAATCAACAAGTTTTTCCCTCTCTTGCATGTTTTTGATTGTAAATTTAGGTTGAAGACTTGAAGATCATTTTAAGTGCATAGTTGCAAAGTTGCATTACAAAGTTGTCATCTTCATAGAAAATCACCTATAGGCCAAATCCAGAAGTTTCAAAAGCTAAGATCAAAATAGAAGGAAGTGAAGAAATAAAGCCTTAGGACCATATTTAGAGATTCCCAAGATTGCAGATGTGACTTAGTCACCACCTAGGTGTCTTAGTACAAGAAGAAGTATTTTTTAGAAATTATTCTAGATCCATTTCCAACATCTGAAGATTTTGCATCTACCCCAAAAAACAAAAACAAGACTAAGATAATAGTAAGGGTTTCTTTATCCTCCACAACATATTTTTTTAGCTTTATTGTATTTCCAAAATCCTCACAACATTTCCAGACTTCCTAGGTCCACATATCCTAACTCCCTATTTCATAATTTCATCATTTGCATCCTTCATTTAGCTTGCATTATTAGGTTTTGTGAGTTGAATGTTTATTTGTCTTTTCCAAGCATTTTATTGGTGGTCAACCCCAAAAAGCTTAAAGAACCCCCTCCTAGGTCTTCATTGTTGAGAATTGACTAACCTTGTGAGGTTGATAATTAATCCAATTTGGACTCCTAGGACATTATTAAATGATAATAAGAGAAAAGTAGCCTCAAACCCCACTTCTCTTTTCCTATTATTCAGACCCTAATGAAATTGAACTTACTCATGCTCACTCAACTCCTAATGCATGTCCTCCTCAAAATGTTGACATCATTAGAGAAGATGATGACATCATGAATTTGTTCCTAAATAATTGTCTTAACAACCTTGAACCTAAAGCATCCTTTTATCCATCCATGACACAGCCAAACCCCCTACGATAACACCTCTTGAGATGTTTGGTTACTTACATCCTAAAACTAAAACAAAAGTTGAACCTAAGTTCCCTACAATAGGTGAACCTAGTTCCTCTAAACAAGCAAATACTCAACCATTTTATGATAACAAATTCACAAACAATCCAATCAATCTAGAAGAAAATATGGAAAAGAATTCACAATCTTGAGTAAACAAGGATGTGATACAACAAGTGAACATGAAATTCATCTACTTCTAGAGCATATACAAACTAATTAAAACACAAAGGAGTTAGGATATCAAGATCCCCCTTACAACATAAGTGCTCCTAGAGAATACCTAAGGCTTCGTAGTGATGGTATAGTGATCTTAGATTCTCCTCCTGATATGACTTTCCTTCTTCCTAAAGAACAACCAATGATTCACAACAATGACAAGGATGATAGGACCACCTTAGGTCCTTCTCCTCAACCTTCAACTCAAGAAGTTGGTGAATCTAGCAAATTCAAAAGGCCTTGCAAACTACAAAAAATAAAGTTCCCCTATCCACCACCTGAAAGTGAAAGGAAACTACAATTAATTTTGAACAAAGAACTAATAACATTGTCACCAATGAAAGGCTCATACTATATCCTAAAGATGCAAATATTCCACATTGTTGATATCAAAGAACTCTTGGATATAGTACTGATGAGTGTTGTACATTCAAGTTAGTATTAAACAAATTTCACTTTGATGACAATGATTTCCATTGAGTGATTGCATAACTCACCCCTTTTTCACCCCTTGTCACGTAATAGTTGTAGAATACTCTATTCTCATGATTACATGATCTTTCCCATCACCTACCTTGTTTCCTTCTTTTCTTGCACTTAGTGGGGGAAAGAAGTAGATAGACTTGTCCTAGTAATGAATTTGTCATTGTCCCTTAGGTTCGTTGTCTACCTTCCACTTATAGAGACTGAGATTGGGAGGCGAAGAACCTGCTTTAGGCTAACTCACATGTGCTTTACTAGTATTTTTGCTTTCCTTTTTTCTATTTTGGTTGATTGCATGTGTGTAATGTGATCCCCCATGATGTTCCATTTGATTTTTCCTCTCTATGTGCATTCCTTTATTTGTACCTTCATTCTTCCATGTCCTAAGCTATTCACCTTTTCATTGGTCTTTATCTTTTCTTTTCCTTTCATTTTTCGTGTTGTGTTTTCCTTGTGGGGATGACACAAGGCATTGAGACACCCTATGTCTCTTCCATGTTGACACAAAATATTTATTTATTTTCCTCATCTTTTCCTTTCCTTTAATTTTATCTTGTGTTTTCATTTTGGGGATGATGCAAGGCATCAAGACACCCTATCTCTCTTTCATGTTGGCCCAAAAGGTTTTTCTCTTTTTTCACTCTCTTTGTGTCATTCTTCTAATTCTATGTGTATTTGGGGAAGGATGAGAGTTCTAAGCTCTCTAATATCACTGTAGTAAAGAAAAATATTGACTCTAAATCCATAGATCCCTTATGTGTTTTTTGGGGGAAACCCTCTTTTTCATTTTCATGTTCACATCATTGTGTTTAGCAATTTCTTTAAAGTGGAGGCATACATTGGTATTATTTTGGCATGATTTCATTTGCATTTGTTTCCATATTCCTTGATGTGATTTTATTCATGCAATATGTTTTTTTGTTTGTGGTGGCATTGGGAGTAATGTCCTTCAAGAGCCTGATCTATCTCAACAGATTACATTCCTCTTAGTGGTGATGTGGCACACTTCATTCCCTAAGTTGTGAATCTTTTATCCTTTGATTAGTCCTATGTTGGAGACATTAGGAACAATGTCCCTAAAGATTAAGACCTCACACAAACTAAGAAAAATCCCTTTGAACATCCCTCTTTCTTGTTGCATTTTCTTTTTGTACTTGAAAAGAAGAAAATAGGGGGTCTCTCTTTTGCTTCTAGGGTTTAGGACCTAAAAGGATAGAGGCTATTTCCAACCTTTCACTCAAGAACAAACCCTTGAAATTTTAATGCAAAGGGGATTGAAATCTTGCAAAGGGGTTGTCTTATGGATTGAATGAGATGTAATGAGGGGTTCACCACCAAGTAAGAACTTGGAAAAAGAAATGGAATGAAAGTTTGAAAATCTAACCCTAGTTTCATGTAAACTTGATGTAAATAACTTAGAAATGAAAATGAAACAAAGAAAAAAGTTGTAAAACTAAAAGTGTGCAACTGGAAACTTGTTGGAGATGGAATTGAGCTCTAAAATCCTAAAAATGCTAATTTTTAAGCCTAGTGGGACTCATTCGCTATTCTAGGTGAATTAGTCCCAGATCAAGGTCTATGCACAAGATGAAGTTACAGCCAAATGGGTATCCAAATCTACAAAGATCTTTGAAAAATATAGACAATGGGACTCATTCATCACAACTGGGGGATCAATCCTATTTTGTCATAAGTGTCCCAAGAGTAGAATCTTGAACTAAAAATTTGCAAGCCTCTGATGATAGATAAAATAAGCACTTTCCAATTGGTTTCATGCAATTGGATGGATGTTTTTCCCTAGATATGAGTTTTTGTGATTCTTGACAACTTTGACAACATTTGCAACTTTGTCATTTTGGTGCTTTTGAAGGCTTCAAATCAACTTTTCTTCAAACTAAAAACATGCAATCACACATTAAAGAGGGGAAAGCTTGTTGATTATTAGGGAATAGGGGTTTTCCTTGGTCAAAACCCTTTTTGGTAGTTAAACCAAATGATGAAATAAGATAATGAAGCATAAACATGAAGTAATGCAATTAAAACCTTAACGTGATGATGGATCTTGAATTGTTGCAACAATTGATGAAGAATTCTACCCTTGAATGTCCTTGAATGATTTTAAATGATCTTGAAGAAACTTGAATGCTCTTGTGAACTTAACTTGCTATTAAGAATGTTCTCACAAAAGTCTTAGGTGAAAATGAGTGAAAGAACCTTGTATTTATACTTATTTATGCAAGAATTCCCCACATTACAACACTATATGTTGAAATCAGATGTAGGAGAATAAAATCCTACTGGAAATTTGACTTAAATTTGAATTTTGGTCACATAGGAATCATTCTCCACAAGTGGCGAATGAGTCACATCTGGCATAATGTATGGGACCAAAAAATAAAAGTCTCCAAAAAGGTGTAAAAAACAGGTTTGGGACCAAAAAATTTAGGTTGGACTCATTCACCCAAAGTGGTGAATGAGTCCTATATCACTAATTCTAGGCCACACAAGTGAGAAACACTTGAATTATGATTTTTTAATTATTGGTGTCAGGATTATCCTTGAAAATATGCAATAAATGAGGCTTGTGGATGCAAAATAGGGCTAATTAAAGCATAAGAAAGCCCAATTACTAAAGAAAAGTGTAGAGGAATGTGAAAGTGTGTTACAACACTTTACAACACCCCAAATAAGGAAATATCAATGTTAATTATGATTAAAATTATATTTATTATGCTTAGTTAATTTATAAAACCCTAGAAAAGTGTTAGTGTGTTACAACACTTCACGACACTTTTGCAAGGCACCATTAAATTCCATTAGTTCACAAGGGCCCAATATCTAATGTGGATGTGTAAAACACCTCACAACACTAGAACAAGGTGACATTAAATCTAATTTATCATTAATTATTCCCATATCAAGCAAGGGACATTTTCTTCTACACTACATTTAGCCCCCACTTTAGTGAGAGGATGAAGTTGCTACAAACTCACACTAAATTAGACATTCAAGAGGGGTCCAAATGCATCAATGTGGATGAAAAAGGATGAAAAAGATCAAAGAAGGTGGCCAAGCCCCTAGGATCCAAGATCCTAAGTCAAACTAACATAAGCACAAGAGGACACACATAAGGTGTATGATGTGCAGCCAAACAAGATACACGATCATGCAATGTCAGTAATTAGAAGGAAGAGAAATAAAATGAGAAAAAATAAAAAGGAGGATCAAGCTTCGACCCTTTTTCCAACATGTTGTGGATCAGATGTAGGATGTTTGTCCAAAAAACAAACACTCACTCTGGGGAAATAGAACTCTTGGCTATCTATTGGGTGAGAAATCCCAAAAGGTGAGAAACATACACTCATCGCTGGTATTCACTCATACACATGAAAGTGGCTATGGGGAAAGTCATGCCTCATATTGGACTTCCCGCTCAAACCATATCAAAGCTATACCCCCTAATAACTTTGATAAGGTGCCATGCAAAAATGATTTTCGAGCTTCATGAGACAAGCAAAACTTCTTATGGTTGGGGCTCATGAACATTGTAAATGTAAAATAGTGTAAGATTTGTTCATAGGAATTTCACTTAGTTCATGTAAGGTCTCTTCTTAGGGGACATCATGTCTAATGTCTCCAAGAGAGGACAAGTCAAAGAAATATTCACCCTCTTGGAGGAAATCAATCCCAATGACACCACCAAGAAAAGGATGCATCACAAGAAGAAAGAAATCGCATAATGAAACATGATGAGTGTCAATGTATGCCCCCACTTTAAAGCGATTTCTAACACTATTACTATGAGAAATTGCTTTAAAGTAGAAGAGGACATGAGAGCTTACTCAGAAATCCCTATGCCAAGTCATATGTTTCCAATAAGTTACATCATGAAATAGGTAGTATGTCACATGTGAGCCAACTTAAGGCATGTCGTCCACATCCCAAGCTTGCTCTTATATGTTCATGAGAGCTGATCAACTAGCCAAAAGAGGCAACAACAAGTGACATAAGAGGACAAGGCCGACTAAACCCTTGCCCCCACTTAGTGCACGACAAGGGTGGGCCAAATAGGATGAAAGTATGTATCAGTTAGAGGAATTAGGTGCTTCAATACAAGGAAGAGCACCACACTCCTTGAGATGTTGAATTTTATTTTTTAAAGCCTTACATTCAATAGTAGAATGATCATTAACTCTATGATATGCGCATAATGAATTCTTGTAGTAAAATTTCTTTCATGTTTTTGGAGGGTGAGTTATCAAACAATCTTAAAGGAGTCTTGACAAGATTCCTTCTTGATTGGTAGTAGAATTTGTTTCTTTAGTTATGCAAGATGTCATACACACATTAAATGCTTGGATTTAGATGATAAGGAATATAAATATGATAAACCTAGATCTTTCTTGAAAGAGTATGGTATGTCAGTTTTCTTTGGGTGTTCCTTGTATCCATTTGTAGGAGGGAGATTGTATCCAATACCATAACAATCTTTCACTTCTAATGAAGAGGGTTTGTGTTTTTGAGAAGGATTGGTTTCTTCATGAGAACACAAATCCTTTTTAAAGTTATGCATCATCCCCTAATGAGTGATGGGAGTTAGATAGCCCACATTGCTATCATGGGTTAATGTTTTTGATGTGGAACCAAGTTGAACATATGAAAGACAAGCTTGTTTTGGTTTAGGTTGTGAGATTTTGCACTCTCCTATAAAGGGAGGTGTAAAACCCCAACCATTAGTAGAACATGTATCTAAAAAGGAATCATTTGTATATGTCTCTTTGGATGTTGAGGGTGAGATTTTGGAAGCTTTATTAAAAGGAGGCATAAAATATAATGAGCCCCAATTATCACTAAAGATTTTTGTTGTAGGTGAAGGATTAGTATCAACTTTTATAGGCTCAACTTTTGATCTTCGAATGAAAGTATTAGAGGAGTTGGAAGTGTTGTGATCATATGATTCATAGCTTCATTCATCTACTTCAACTGTGTATACCTTTTTTTTGTATTCAAACTTCATTATGCAGTGGACAGTAGATGGGACTCCTTTCATAGCATGAATCCATGGTCTCCCTAGGATAATATTGTATGAAAGATGTACTAGCATGATATGTATATGGGTAGGAAACACTATAGGTCTGACCTCAATAGGTAATGTGACCATACCTAGTGGTTTCCTATTAACATTGTGAAAGCCATGAATATGAACATAATTAAGTTGAATGAACATTTTTTCCATATCAATTATGTCGAAGAGGTCCATGCTAAAAACATTATTTTTTGCTCCATTGTCTATGAGAGTGTGCCTAATTGTAATTTCATTAATGATCTCCTTTATCGTCAAGGCTTCATTCTTGTTTTGAGGACCTAAAGTGAGGGAAATTCATGCTTAGAGAATGTGATTTCTGACTATGTGACTTTCTTAGGATGAAAGAAAGATGTTAAATTGTTTTATTTCATATAATATTGGATCTCCTTCTGCTTTATTTGCAATATTTCTTGAAATAAACACTTGAATGTAGGTGATAGTTGAATGATTTGCCATATAGATATATCAACAGGGGTCTTTTTAAGATCTTCAACACTAGGAACACTAAGTTGAGGCAATGGTGATGTTGCAAGAGTGATTTGTGGTCACCTATATGTTTGAGAAACTATGCTATATCTTGGTTGCTGCAAAACATTGTTAGATTGCATCACAAATTTCAAGAAATCTCTTATTTTCTTATGTGATTCACTAATGGGAGGTGACTTAGGAAGCTCACTAATTAAAGGAGATCCAATTTGTGTTTTCAGAACCTCAACAATCTTGTCTTTATTTGCATGATTTCTTAGTGAAGAAGATTCTAATGTCACTTCACCTATGGAAGCCACATTACATGTGTCAATGTTCAAATTTTCTTACACCATGATATCCTCCCTAGGAGGAGATTTTTTAGGAGAACCACAAACTAAATGTTCATGACACTCAAAGGTAAGTTATTCTAAAAGTACTTCATCACAAGTAGGGTAATTATCAATGGTTGAATTTTCTTGCTCAAGAAGGGTTTCCCTAGATGAAGAGGGATGACTTTTATCAATCAAATTATCTTCTTCACAACTAGGAGAGATGCTAGGAGAAGAACAAATGTTATTGTCAAGATTCTCCAAATCATGATTACCTATGGTTGTTTCATCTTGTTCATCAATTTATTGTCCATTAAGAGAGGTAAGAAGAGATAAACAACTAGGATTCTCAAAACTCTCATTGATTGTTCTTCTAACACCAAAATATCTTCTTTCCTAATAGGAGAGATATTAGGAGAAGAAAAAATATGATTGTTACGAATGTACAAGGTTGTATTCTCTTTCACTAAAACACTCTCATAGGGAGGGGATATGAACATTTTCTTAGTGTGTTTAGATATGTGTGGACATGAAAAAAGTAACCTTTTACTCTCTCTCATGTTCAAGCCCTCCTAGTAGACTTTGGCTTGATTATGCCTAGATTTAATGTTGTAATACGGACAATACATTCACATTAGGTCTTGGACCCTTGTGAATCATTAACACTTCTAGGATGTCCTATAAATGTGTTGTGAAGTGTTATAACCACTTTCACACTTTTCCAAGAGCCTTTCATTATAATTCACTTAAATAACCCCTTTTTATTACTTACCAAGTCTTATTTCAAAGTGTTGTAAAGATTTATAACAAACTCTCATACTTTTCTAGACTTGTCATCACTAATTCAACCCTTTCTTATGTTTAAATGACCCCTTAATGCACTTTATGGCCATACCTAAGTGTATTTTTGAGGATATTCTCGTTATAAATTATTTAGTGCACTTTAATTTCTGAAACCCAGTAAATTTTACCTACTAGGACCAAGTCGCCACCTAGGGCGACTTAGTCCCATTGGGCACAAAAATCAAATAATTTTAATTTCTTGGTTGGATTTTATTCTCTTACCCTTGAGGTTGGCCTGTGATGTGTTATTTTTCAAGAAATTTAGGAAAATCAAGTATAAATAAGGCTTTTTCTCCTCATTTTTCATCTCCTACAATCTCCTAATTCATTAAGCATTCAAGCATTCAATCTCTTAATAATTATCAAGCATTCAATCAATTTTAGCATCATCAAGTCATCCATTGGAGCACTTCATTGCATATCTTCATATTTCTACATCAAGGGTTTGGTGAGTTCTTAAGATTGCATTTTGTTTATTCATCATTCTCTTCTCATTTCATTTCATTTCATAGGGTTTGATTACCAAATCGGGGTTTGACTAAGGAAAACCCCTATACTTTAACCCTTAACCCTTTTTCCCATCTTTGAATGTGCATTTGCAGGTCTTGTATGTAGAATTTTCAAAGAGTTTGGTGTCCAAAAGTGGTCAAAAATCCATCAAAGTAAACATAACCCTAATTGAAGCTTGGAGACTCTTTTCAGCCCGCTTTCTGTAGAATTAGATTCAGATAGCTGTAAAGAAAGGAAGTATAGACCAAGAGCCACATAATTCTGCCCCAAATTTCTAGAATTTCCTAGGTGGACTAAGTTGCCATCTATGGTGAATTATTCACATTGTCGGGCTTGAAAAGTTGTTTTTGCATTTTTGGACACCCATTTGATAGATTCCTATTCCCAAAATTAAGTCGACTAAGTCGCCCAACTTGGTGTAAGTGTCCTAGTAAACATTTATAGTCAACTCTATAGGATTCCAAAGCTTCTCTACATCATATTTCATATTCTAGGTGAACCTCTCCATTTTTATTTAATTATTTTATCATTTACTTACAGTTTTAGGTGTTTTCACATACATCACTATGTTTTCCATCACTTTTCATTTCACTAGTTTAGCATCAATAAATCATTTCTTTCTCAGTTTGTTGCATTTAGGACATCATATTTAGGCGCATTGCATTCCTCATAACATTAATATTTGAATGTATAGATTGCATTTTGGCCCAATCTTTCCTCCTTTTAGGTGAAAAACCCTAGAAGGAGCTTAAAGCATTCAGGTGCCAAAATCTTTGTTTACATTTTGGAGAACCTGAAATTTGAAAAAAAATACTTTTGATTTCAAGTGCATCCTAGGTTTAACTTGAATTAGCATTGCATTAAGTGTTGCATTGTTTAAATTGCATCCTAGGGTTTTCAAAATTGCATTAGTGAAAAGCTCATATAGCTTGCATTTTTGCATCATATTTCATTAGAAAACAACAAAAATTATGCATTTTCATACCATAGTTGTATCTATGCATCTAAAAGATATCAAATTGCATTCAATTTTTTTGAAAAATCACAAAAAAATTGTCACTAGGACTAATTCACCACACTATGTGACTTAGTCCTTCTGCACATTTTACATTATAATTATTGGCATTTTCTGTGAATTTTCTGCAGTTCTATTTTCTGTTATTACATATCTATTATAGTTTCCAGAATTTCTATTATTAACATTTTATTTCTTCTAGTTTGCATTTAATTTTCATCCACCCCACCTTTAGTAGCCTTTGTATGAGTGTTTGGTTCCCTATTGATAATACTTTAGTGAGAATAAGTTCATGACTCATGGCATCCCACAATAACACACTCATTGTGGACCTTGGGTTGTCCCGAGCTACTACTCCTAGTGTTGACAATAGTGCTTTGGGAATGAACCCTACCTTGACCAATACTGTTCCTTCCAATCATATGCAAATTGACACACAAAATGATCACATTCTACAACAAAAATTCATTAACATTCATGAGGATTTAGTACATTTGCAATAGAACTTGTGTCTTGAAAACATTTCAACCACTGTGATTCCTACTATAGAAAGAATCCATCACCTAATTGAAAGTGATGAAGGCTTAAATGTTATGAAAAAAATTGCTGAGATATACAACAAACATGCTCCTTCCACCTCTAGCACATCCCAACCAACAAACATTGTGGTTAGTCAAGGAGGAATTAATACTCCTCCTTCCATAGTAGCATCCATACCTACCTACACCACTCTGCAAGTCACAACCACAATGCAACAGGTTAGCAGTGTGATTCCTTCCTTGACTATTCCTACTAGCATTCCTAATTCTTATGTTACATCAAATGTTCTCTCCTCTTCCAGCATACCATCTTTTAGCATCCCATTCACTTTCCCTACCACTACATACAATCCATCACCACTTTCCCTTCCTCCTCATACCACTTACATTGACCCTCTCATCACACAAATTTTCCAAACCATCTCCTCCATGCAAAAAAAGAAACCCACCATCAACCAAAATGAGAATGGCCCACCCACCTATTATGTACGAAGCAACCCACTATCTTTGGAAATCCTACAAACATCGATGCCACAAGGAATATAAATTCCTAGATTTGAGAAGTATGGAGGAAAGGGAAATCCTACTAATCATGTTAATGCTTACACATCCTTATGTAGTGACTTCGTCCTTGATGATAAATTGTTGACCAAACTATTTCCTAGGACTTTAAAGGACACTACCTTAGAGTGGTTTTCATCCTTA
>VDFB02353493.1:399987292-400175752 GCA_007258455.2 Sequoia sempervirens | reverse complement strand
GCCTAAATATTCATAGCCCACCCATGCTTGCAATATGGCATGCCAATGTTGACTTCCAGCTAGTTGTTTCTAGGAAAATCATTTTAAATTATGTTTCTAAATATGTAGCTAAATCTAAGAAGAAATAAAAAAATTATCTTAATATGTTGAAATGACTTGCAAATACAAATATGGTTGAGGATAGAGCATTTATTGCATATAAAAAATTCATGATGATTATTCTTGTGGAGCGTGACATCTCTACACAGGAGACGTGCCATATGTTACAAAAATTGCCTCTTCTCACTTCAAGCCGACAATATGTTTGTTTGAATGTTGGTAAAAATACATGGTTTCATATAAATAAAAATGATGCTGATGAAGACCTACTAACAAATTATATTCATTTCTATATGCGCAGGCCTGTAGAGCTAGCTAGTGTATCCCTAATTGACTCGATCTGGTTATATACACATTTAGAGCAACACAAAAAGGCTAAATGGAAACTGAGACACCAGCCTACAATTATCCTTGTGTACCTATTGTTCAAGACTATTCCTATTGAAGATACAAAAATATTTGAGACATTTTTTTGGACTGAACTTATGTTATACAAACCTTTCTGAAACATACAGATAGATATAGGTCTTTCCAAACAAGAGATAATACAAAATTGGAATGTTTTGAAAACAACTAGTTATTATCCTTGGCATGTTAATAGACTTCTAGTTGCATCCATGATTGAAAAAATAAAATAGAAGTGATACTAATGATTTGAACCATCAATGTTTTATGGATGAATATGAATGGGAAGTTTTCTCTCGGCTTGGTGAAACTACTAACTTCAGTATAAATCAACTCCAACTATTGGGTAGGTGAGACTTTGATATGAACCATTCCTGGAATACAAACCATGTTCTTGACAGCTTCATAATATTTCTTTGTAGTTCATCCCATCAGTCAAGGCACAATGTGAGCAAGCTATGATACAATTTTTTCCTGTAAATACATCATCCCATCATCTTTCACCAAAACAACAATTGACTATTCAAATCATATAGTCCCATCACATGCAAGCTTCCCCCAAAGACCCAATTTGCATGATCATTCAAGGGACAATTGGCACTGGTAAATCATTTTTGATAAATTGTATTAGACAACAAATAAACATATCTACTACTGGATCCAATAGCTCATTGCTCACATTGGCCCCCACAGTGTGTTGTTGCATACAACATATGCGCCTCCACAATCCATACAACCCTCCAAATTCCCATAAAGGATATGAATCCTTTGCAAGGTCAGGCATTGACAATATTCTAAGAATAATTTAAATATATTCAATACATTTTGATAGATGAAATGAGTTTTCTAGGCCTAAAGTTGCTGCCAAAAATACATAGCCAATTGCGTCAGGCATTCCCTGATAACTAGAGGAGTCATTCAATGGTGTTTCCATCATCCTTGTTGGTGATATTTCCCAATTGCCGCCTATCATGGATAACCCTATTTATGCTTTATGGTCATCAATGGTAGCCTTATGGCATACTTTCACAGTCTCGGTCACATTGGACACTATTTTCTACCGAAAAGGAGACAACCCTTCCTAGCAAAAGTTCTAGACAATCCTTCTCCATTTAATAAATGGTGAGGCTCTCCACAATGACTGGGAAGAGCTTATGAAACAAACAAATAAAATTCTCTCAACCACAAAAAGAGAACAATTTGATGTTGCTACACATTTATTTGCCACAAATGACTTAGTCGTATTCCACAACAAAAAAAAGATCAAATAGTTAAACCTACCCATAGCCATTAACATTGCTCGAGTAGCACAACAACATACATCTGATCATGGAGATGATGACCAACTTCTCCCAGAACTGCTACTTTGTGTTGGTGAACAGGTAATGCTAACAAAAAATTTATGGATTCAAGCTGGCCTAGTCAATGGATCCCTTGTTCTTGTTACAGCTATTGTGTACAATGCACATTGTAAATAGCCAGATCTTCCTGCTATATTATTGTTCACTTCAAAAATTACATTGGTCCACCATGGGACCCAAAAAAACCAAGATACATCCCCATCCCAACTATAACTTGAGGTAGTCGATCATAAATACCACTCACCATGGCATGGGGAATCACAACACATAAAGCACAAGGCTTAACATTAGATAGAGCAATGCTAAACATAGGAAACAAAGAGAGGCAAGGGTTGACTTTTACAACTATCTCTTGTGTTAAATCAATTGAAAGACTCTGCATTGATCCAACATTCTCATTTGAAAGATACTCTAAACTTATCAATAATAAATACATTGCTCGACATTGCAGGGAAGAGGCATGGTTGGAACAACTCCAACCTTTGCGAAATAATTTTGCCCCCATCTCGTCCATCGATTTATAGAAAAGCCAAAACAATTATTCTTTCATTTGGTCCAAATTATATACCATCCTCTTTTCAAGGATTTCTAAGCTAAATTTTATAGAATGATACCATGTAATAATCTTTGCAAAATGGGTATAATGCCAAACATGGATAAAGATGGTAGGAAACAATAAGAATATGACAAGACTTGTACAAGCTAGTGGTATGTTTTGATTATTTGATTCTATTAAAGTATATATTCAACTATTCCACAAACTTTTCCAACAATATTTTGTTGTATTTCATTGATTCATTTTAAATTATACAATTATGCTCTCTTTTCAATTTTTTGTGCCTATAGACTCCATGTTTGACTTCCACATTAAATTTCCCCATTTATTCAATGCTTTGCATCCTCTTTAACTTTACACATTAAAGATAATTTGTTCCTATTGACTATCTACTGTAGCTTCAACAATATAGTTTTTGTTAAATTCAATATGCAAAAATGCACCGATAAATATCAATTTGTTGACTTCTTGTTTCAACATTTTGTTGTGTCATAATTTTTGTAAATGACATTTAGAAGAATACACTCTTATGCATATTCCACCTATCCATGTTTTTCCATATCTTTTTGAATTACATGATGTGAATTCTTTATCAACATACTTACAATTCTCTTTCAGTCGATTTTAACATGCAATACTCTAAAAATATAGTTGCAGTTGTTACAAATTGATACATATGCAAATACAAACAACTTCAAGTGTCAAAGATGCATAGAGATTGCAACCAACAATAAGTAGAACCTAAAATTTCTATAAGTCAATAACATGTTTTGAACATTTCAATATATTAAACTACATATGCACATACTCTAGAAACATTCTGAAAAAAATTGTGTTCCATTTGACTAATAAGTTTAAAATTCTACAACCATGTTGTGTTTTCTATTTTCTTGATGAGGGCGCAGCCCGAGACTTAGAAAATAACCCAAAAACAAGAGAATAATTTTATTATTCAGAAAATGGAGCTTCTTACATGCAGAGGATCTCAAATCCCCAAGTTCTACAACACATGCAAGTTATAGAAAGCTACAGAATAACCCTTTCGCAATATGCAAGTTTGTCCCCAAAAGGTTACCAAAAAATTAGAAACCCGCCCATAAATAGAGCTCCTCATTAGTTTGGAGCCAAAACAACATTCAAATTTGAGTTTAGGCTGTTTGGCGCTGAAAATTTACAACATAAAGTTCAAATTTCAAAAGAGCATTTGCAATTGTATCTTCTAGAAAGTGTGCCAACTTCTCGGGGCCATAACTTTTGATCCAGGACTCTGATAAGCGAACCGTTTGATCCGTTGGAAAGGTCTCGAAGTCAATAACGCATTCAGAATTCACTACACCAATTTTGGCAAGTTTCAAGGCCAATTCGGGAGCTCTAAGTGCCTCAAATCTAACTTGGAAGATTTTCAGGTGCAAATCTGGGAAACTAAAACTACAACATCTTTCAACCCAAGAACCGAAAATAAAAACTATAAATTGGGAATTTCATTATGACGAAAAGGGTATCCAAAAATGTAAAAACATCTAAAAAATGAGAAACTTGAAATTTAACTATTTTTGGGTGATGCAAGATTGCCCTTACACCTCTGGATGCTCTTGCATCAGACACCCAGGGTAATTTGAGAAGTGACTCCGTCACATCTCAGATGGTTGAGGAAAACCCAACCAGTCAACTGCTGCCTTAGATAGCTAGGATGAATCTTCCACAGGCCTTTCTCTCCATTTCACTAGATATAATTATTCATACTACCTATTTCTGGTACTCCTTCCCACACGACTATCCAAGATTGCTTCAATCTCCTCCCTTTCTGAAGTAGGTGTTGGAATGCCATACTACCCTATTGCTGGTGCTTCCTCCATTTCACCTTCATGATACTCTGTCAAATCTGAAATGTTGAACACAGGGGAAATATTGATTCCATCAGGCAACTCTACCTCATATGCATTCCCTGAATCATGCTTCTTCAAAATATTAGAGGGACCGGATTTCTTCATCTTCAATTTGTTATATGTTCCTACTGGAAACCTTTCTTTCCTCAAGTGGACCATCACTTCATCACCAATCTGAAACTCCTTATACCTCCTCTTCTGATCTGCCTTAGCCTTATACTACATATTCATCTTCTTAATATGTTCTCTTACCTTCTCATGTATATCCTTGATGTGTTTTGCAAAATCTTCGGCTTCAACACTTATTTTCTTCTCTTGGTCCATCTTCCTCAATTCTGGAGCTATTCTGGGGCTACCTCCATACACAATCTGGAATGGTGATCTACTAGTGCTTCTTTGGATAGAATTAGAAAATTATGCCTGGATAAGATCGTCCCTCCCTTTAAGGTTTATCTCCTCCTACCAAACATCTCTTCAAAAGAGGGTTACTCAGACTTTAACAACCTCTGTCTGCCCATCTATTTGTGGATGGTGTGCAAAATTGAACTTCAACTCTGTCTTCAGCTTCTTCCACAAGGTCCTCCAAAAGTACCCTACAAATTTGGTGTCACGATCTGAAACAATACTCTTTAGCAGACCATGTAGCCTCACCACCTCTTTGAAGAACAAGTTAGCAATGTGGACTGCATCATGGGTCTTCTGACATGGAATGAAATGTGCCATCTTTGAAAACCTATCAACCACCACAAAGACTGAATCATTCCCTTGTTGTGTCCTTAGCAAACCAATAACAAAGTACATACTCATATCCTCCCACGGCCTCTCTGGTACATGTAAGGGCTGATACAAGCCTGTATTCTAGCTCACTCCTTTAGCCATTTGACATACCCGACAACTTTGTACAAACTTTTTCATGTCCTGTGACAATTGAGGCCAATAATAATGTTCACTGATAATGGCAATGGTCTTATCACAACCAAAATGTCCTGCCATTCCTCCACTATGCTTCTCCTTTATCAAGTTCTCCCTCATGGAACTCCTTGGGATACACAATTGACTTCTCTTAAATAACATGCCATCCTGGATTATGAAATCCAGCCACCTTGTCCTATCCACTATAACAGGTTCCTTGCAAGCTTTCCAAGCCTCTGCATACAGTGTTTTGAGTTCATTGAACCCAACCACTTCAATCTGCATATTTTTCATCAATGTATGCCTCCTACTTAAGGCATCTGCAACCCTATTTGACTTCCCACTCCTATGTTTCAAAACAAAGGTATAACTCTGCAAAAACTCTACCCATTTCATATGCCTCTGATTTAATTTTCCCCGACTATTTAGGTATTGCAAGGCCTGATGATCATTATATAGAACAAATTCTCCCTTCTGCAATAAATTAGCGTCTCCATTTCTAATGTTGAATCATTATTGCATGTACCTCTTTATCATATACGTATTTTGGAAAATTTAAATTTTCACCAAAAATAGGCAATGGGCTTACCTCTTGCTCAACAACACTGCCCAATGGCACAACCACTAGCATCACAATCCACCTGAAACACTGTTGAAATTCAGGGAGGGCTAGAATAGGTTGTTTCCCCTATCACCGCTTCAATAGTTCAAAACTTTTTCCATCTGCTCCACTTGAATTCTTTTCTATCCTCTCTCATTGTTTCAGTCAGGGGTCCACAAATACTACTGAAGTTTCTAATGAACTTTCTATAAAACTAGCCAAACTATGGAAAGATCTCATCTCGGTAGCAATTCTTGGGGTAGGCCATTCCAGAATAGCCTTCACCTTCTCTGGGTGCATCTTGAGACGTTTTCCTGAGACAACAAACCCCAAGTACACTAACTCATTCTTCACAAAACTGTACTTCTTCAGATTAATCAATAGTTTCTCTTCTCTTAACTTCTCAAAAGGCTCTTCAAATATGCATAAGATGTTCATCCAATGTCTTACTGAAAATATAAATACATCTAAATACACAATAACAAAACTTCCCAGAAATTCTTTTAGTACCTCGTTCATGAGCCGCATGAATGTGCTCGGTGCATTGGTTAGCCCAAAAGGTATGACTAACCACTGCATGTGCCCCTCTTTTTGGTCTTGAAGGCAGCTTCATTCATCTTCTCGGTCCTGGATCAGTGAGTATCCACCTTTTAGATCAATCTTTGAGAAGTACCTAGCTCCACCAAATGTACCCATCAGTCATCCATCCTTGGCAAATCAGACTTGATTTGTTATTCTTTTTATGGCTCTGTGAATCAGACACATCCTCCACTCCTATCCTTCTTTCTCGTGGCTAGTAGTGTGTAGGCAACACTGCATATGACTAAACTCTCTATATCAAACCTCTTTCAACAACTCTTGAACTTGTCTTATTCAATCTCTTATTTTATCGGAGCTATTCTTATATGAGCTTGCCGCGATGCATGTTCAGCTCTCCAGAATCAAGTCAACTGATGACTGATTCCTTATTGGTGGTAAACCCTCGTACATTATCAAAACAATATCCTTAAACTCATCCAACATCCCAAAAAATTCTTCTGAAACCTTCTCACTATCCTCCTTACTCACTCTAGGAATCAATGCATAACACACATGCTCATGCTTCATACCTTCTAAAAAATTTCTTCCATCTACATAACAAATTCTAGCACTACTGCATACCTTTTCTTCGGTCTCCTTCAGGGGTTTCAACTTGTGATGAACCCCATCCTTTGTCAAGGAATAAGTGTTTGTATGGCCATCATGTATAGCTTGCCTATCGAACTGCCACGACCTCCCCAACAACATGTGACATGCATCCATAGATGATAACATGTGAGTATCCTTCATCATGGTAGCTCCTTGATCTTGGAAACTTAATAGCACCGCCATTGACACCAAACTTTGTGTTCCTTCAAGAATTAGGCAATGATACAGATAAGTGAGGTTCTTTCTCAGCTTCCAACCAGGACTATCCTCCTAAATTATCAAATGTGTTCCCACCATCAATAATGACATCACAACATTTTCCTTCACACTTGCAATTTTGGTGTACATACTATTCCTCCTCGTTTCAGTTCTTTTTCCTCGGCCAATACTGACTTCCTAATTACTATTAGGGTTTCTCCCCCTTCTGATCATTCAATGTTCAGATTGGGCCTCCCCATCTGCATGCGCAACCCTTCCATGACCTTCTGTCCTTTTGTCTACCCTTCCTTGGTGTTGTGGAAATTCATAGGCCCGATGCCCTTCTTCACCACAATGGAAACACGTTCCTCTAAAACCACCTCTTCCAGATCCTTTTCCATATCTCCCTCATCCTCTACCTCTTTGATCACCACTGTTTTGATCGTGAGGGTGGTAAAAGTTGTCATTCCTTTGGCTTCGGCTAGTACCCACATCTTCACTTTTCTTTTCATCATCATTTTGGCTTCCTGAAGGTCTTCCATTGCCCCTTCCACTTTGACCTTCTCATCCTTTTTGCTTGCCATCAAATCTTTTGTTCAGCTTCTCTTCCACCTTCAAAGCAAACTGATACACATCCTCAATGGTGGTCATTCTGACTAGGCTTAAATCCTCCTAAATGCTTGGTCGTAGCCCATTAAGATACTAGGCTACCTTCTCCTTATTGGCCTCTGTGTGACCAATTCTGATAATTATCTTATGAAAATCTTCAGTATATTCTTTCACATATCTGCTTCCTTGCTTCAACCCGTGCAATTTCTTCAAGAGATCTAACTCATAGTCCACTAGTATGAACTGCTTCTTTAGTTTCTCTACCATGCGATCCCATCTGGTGATATTGTCTTTTCCTCTTCGATTTCTTTCCAACTGGACCTCTTTCCACCAAATACCTGCATAACTTTCAAACTTCATTTTAGGTAAATCAATCTGGACTGGGGTCCTATTTCCCTTATACTAAATATTCTTTCTAGCTTTATTGATCACAGCTTTGATCAATCCTCTTCTGTTTAGACTCTTAATAATCGGGACTTCTGCCTGGTCTTTTTTTCCCTCAATTTTGGAAATGGCCCTTATTAGCCGCATTTGGTCTTGATCAATTGCTTCTTCTTCCTCTTCTACATCTGAACCTTCTTCCTCTCCTTCATCCTCACTTTCCTCCCTCAGGTTTAACCCTCTTCTCAACTACTCTTGTAACGCATCAATCTATCTCTGGAGGGTTGCTAGTGCATCTCTTCGACCAGCATTTCTGCCACTTCGACCACCTCTGGCACCACCATACCTACTAGGCACCACTCTTGGAGGCATCTTTCTTGACCTCGACCCACAACCATGGTCCTAGTGCAAACTGCCTCACGATCGGCGATCTGTCCACACGCTCAAGAAAACCCGATCTGATTTCACTTGATGAGGGCACAGCCTGAGACTTAGAAAATAACCCAAAAATAAGAGAATAATTTTATTATTCAGAAAATGAATCTTCTTACATGCAGAGGATCTCAAATCCCCAAGTTCTACAACACATACAAGTTACAGAAAGCTACAAAATAACCCTTTCGCAATATGTGAGCTTGTCCCCAAAAAGTTACCCAAAAATTAGAAACCCGCCCATACATAGAGCTCCTCATTAGTTTGGAGCCAAAACAACATTCAAATTTGAGTTTAGGCGGTTTGGCAACTCCATGTAATTTACATAACACATTGTTCAATTTTAAAAGAGCATTTGTAATTGTATCTTCAGTGCTTTTTCCACCCCTCGGGCCATAACTTTGATCCAAGACCTGTCTGTGGAACTATTTGGATCCATGGAAAGGTATTAAAGCTGGCAGAATCTATCAAAGTTTTCCACGCCTAATTTTGGGTGCAATTTTCAAAAACCTGGGAGAGCTCCTGTGTGCCTCTAAATCTAACTGAAGATGCTGTGTGCAACTTCAGGAAACTAAAACTACAATATCTTTCAACCCATGAACCAAAAATAAAAACTATAAATTGGGAATTTCATTATGACGAAAAGGGTATCCAAAAATGTAAAAACATCTAAAAACTGAAAAAACTTGAAATTTAACTATTTTTGGGTGATGCAAGATTGCCCTTACACCACTGGATGCTCCTGCATCATTTCTCTAGCTATATACCCTGAGTTTTGACATTTGTGCTTCATCCTTTGCTTCCACAAATTCTTATGTCTACTTTTTAGCTTTTCTATTAGCTTTATTTCATTCAAATAGCTACAAATTTTTATCTAAAAAATTTTCTTTTTCATCATTTCACTATCTCACTCTTCTTGTATATTCCATTCAGAAATATATAGTCATGTTTAGATTGCTCTTTTTTTTCTTAATTATGATAAAAATCCATGCTATTTGCGATGGGTTGCTCGGCCATGTTTGCAATGATGATCAAGCTTGTTGACCACGTGGTTTGTCGGTCGTGGAACTGGTCCCCTTGTTTAATGGAAACATAATGGTAGGTTTTCAGACCCATCAGGGTTGATACATCTAGGAATTCTTGCTTGATGCCACACAAGGGGGTACATGTAATATTCTTTGTTCTAATATCATTATGTCTATTGTTTTGCTTGTGTTTCAATATGATGCACCATGGTGTTGGTTTTGTACCAGGCTACTAAAAAAAATTCCATTCACCTCCATTAGATACTAGATTGGAGAGCTTCCCACCTACTCCAGCCCACAGTCTACATTGTTTCAGCTTCTATTGTTGTTGTAAGTCATTTTGTAATTCCTTTTTTCCATTCTATATGCATCTAACTAGAGACATATATTTTAATATGTTCAATAATATGTTCAAACAAATTGTTACTTTGTAGCAATATCATGTTGGGCTCAATGCAAACATAGATGCAGAATGAGATATGAAGCCCATGTCTAAGAGAATTGATACCTAAAAGACAACCATAGTTGTAAGTGTAAACAAGGTTTATTTTATAGATTTGTATTTTCCTGAGCTATACATTCAACCCTTTTCTTCCTCCATGGCTAGATAGCCTCCATATATTTGTTCCTATATATATATATCTATTCATGCATAGATTCTTAGATGCATTTGACTACAATAACATTCTCTATTGTAAACATTACATTTTTCCATGTTCGTATAGTTGCCTTTTTAGCTAACCAAAAAAAATATATAGATGTGCAAAGAAATTCTAACCATGGCTGCTCTAATGGAAACCCCGGTGGAAATTTCAAACAAATTCTATTTCTCTCATCTCTTTCAAGTTTCCTATAACAAGTTCTTTATTGTTGTAGTTTATTTTCTCTATTCTTCATCAAACATAACATTACATCTACCTTTTGACTGGTTTCTTTTTTTACCTTGTGTATGCTTTGTTCCCTCTGCTTATTGTTTTTTGTTATATGTGTTCATCCTTTCTGCTATATGCATTTTGTATAGCAGAAACTCTGTATAAGAAACTCTCCATATCTATGGTTTGCATCTTGTACTCTCCATATGTTAAACTTCCATATAAAATATGTTTTAGATGATCTTCCATTTGAGAGACTCTAAAACAACTATTAGAAAAACAATTGAGAATCATAGGTAAATGACAGATAGTCAGAAAACCCACATCAAATAAAAGTTTGAGGTAGGAAAACATATTCCATACACAGGCCAAAAAAATGGAAAAAGGTGAACGGTTCATGTTCATATTCCATTCACGGGTGATTCTAAAGTGTTATTCTAAAACATCTTGCAATTGTTACATAAGTTGCTTGTCTTGTGCCAATATGTTTGACAATACTCTTTTTCCCTCATCTATTTCAAGCTCCTTATAACAAACTATTAATTTTTGTGGTTATTTTGTTTGGATGCAACATGTTATATATGTTCTATCAATATGTTACATTTTATTAATTTCCCCTCATCTATTTGAAGTTTTGCATGACAAATTGTTCTTCATGGTAATCTTCTTTCCACATCCCCATAATAAACTATTCATTGTCATTGTTTTCCTCTCATATGGTGCATATTTTAAAATTCTATTTAATTATGATTCTCTCTATAATATTTAGCAAAAGATAAGTGTCATTCTAATACTTGTTATATAAGTGGAAAGATACTTAATAATCATAGGAAAAGAACATATGGCCAGAAATCCACATTAAATAGACCTTAACACCATGGAGAATATAATAAGTGACCTACAATAATTAACAATTTGTTATGAGCAAGTGCATATTGATACAACACAATCAATCTATGTAACAGTTGGTTTCTGAATTCAAAATTCAAGCTACACTATTTCACAATGAATATTATAGACAAAATATAAGAATTGTAAAAGAACTATTAGAAAAACACTTAAAATCACAGGTAGATAGCACATGATCCAAAACCTGCATTAAACATATTAATACAACATAACCAGTCTATGTAATAGTTGAGTTGTCAATTCAAAAATTGAGTTACACTCTTTGGCAGTCAACCCACATTAAATAGAAGTGGTAAAGCCAATGGGCTCCAATAGCCTACAAAAATGGGTATTAACGTCACAACCTTAATTGAAAATTCGAGGTGCATTTCTTGCAACTAAATATTATAGGAAAATAGAGAAATTGTAAAAGAGCTATTAGAATAACAATTAATAGCTACTAAACTATTTTTATCTCCAAAAAGTTTATGCTTTCATACTAGCTCTTTGCATATATATATATATATATACAATTACTCCTATCTTAATGGGTATCATGCCAAAGGTGCATAGAGATAACTACAAACAATAAATGAAGGGAAAACAAATTACTAACCTTAACCATATTTTTTGATGAAAGGAAAAATATTTAGGTGTAATTTCTCCATCCATATAGAGGCATAATCTCTTTGAAGTCTCCAAAATGGGTATAACATCAAAAATACAAACATATAACAAGGAATAATAAGCAGAGAGTGAAAGACATGAACAATAAATAAGTCAGTCTAACACCTCTTATACAATTTCTCTACTTGTCTTCGATATTTATTTCCAAAGAATGTAGTTCGAATCTTGTATCAATATGTTACATGATATTCTTTTTCTCATATCTATTTCAATTGGAGAGCCATCCACAAAGCTTCATTCTACAAAATATAAAGACTGTATAATGACTAAAAAGGTGCATAAAGATGCAGACAAATAACCAAAACAATAAACCAAGGGCAAAAAAATTACAACAATCTCTCATTTTAACTACAATTTGTACATCCAAAAGACAACGATAATATGTTTAAAGTTTGCAAAATGGGTGTGACGCCAAAGATAGAAACATATAACAGGAAGACATGAACAATAAATTAATCATCTATGCAAAATACCCATGTAAAATGACTTTATCTACATTCAATGCCTCAGTTGTGTATGCAAAAATATGTTTGCGAAACATGGGCACATATAACAACCAATAGCCAATGACATCTTTTAGTATAGTCTTCTCTAGAATGAAGACCGCAATGGCTCTTTCAACAATGCAACTTAATCAATATATTGTCTTGCACATTTTGTAGCACATCCATGTTCCAACCCTCCAGTGAGAATTCAACCAAAAATAATATATGTACATGTATGTGTATATATATATATGTGTGTGTGTGTGTGTGTGTGTATGCATATGTATATGTATATGTATATGTATATGTATATATATGTATGTATATATATATACATGCATATACATACATATACATATACATATACATATACATATACATATACATATATATATATGTATATGTATATGTATATGTATATGTATATGTATATGTATGTATATGCATGCATATGGATATGTATATGTATATGTCTAACCCTTTTTATTGTAGATCTATATGATTTCCTTTATAATGTTGCACAAATACAATACGCATCCAAAAAAAAAGTGCACTCTAAATTATCTATTTCAAATTGTTTAATGCTCCAACAACTCAATCCAATGTTGTTCGTGCTTATTAAACACTATCAATAGTACATGAAAGTACAAAACTTTTCCATTATCAATGAATAAATTTGGTGAACCAATTGTAAATATTATTGATTATTTCTAGTTTCAGATTGCTTATATTGATTTTAGCTATATACTTACTAATTTTTTATGGTTCATTCCTGATCTTGCTTGCTCGTCTACTAACATACCCCTCTCTTCTATTTGCAAGTACTATGCTAAAGTATACAAAAGCGCTCCGAAATCATGATGCTTATTTTTTACAAAATTACTGCAACAAAAAAACACTTCAATATGATAGATCATATATGAAAACACTAGATTTTGCTCAACTTTGATATTGTGTGATGTATAATGGAACTCCACAAAATTTACCATGGACATTTCATACTTTTCTTGCTCTGGGGTTTGGCTAGAGTCCCCGAGGCTCCATGATACCAAAATGGCAAGGTGGATAACAAGCGTGGGTTTTGTGTTTTGGATTTTAACGCCATATATTTGTTCTTACATAGATACATGTGTGTCATCACACTCTTCTCTTAATGAGATATGTTTATTTGTTTCTTATAAAAAATGGTCTCACTGAGTCTTCAATTGCACTATGAAGTAATTCATTAGAAATTGATATTTTTATTCCAAATTTCCTTGAAATTGACTACTTTTCGATCCTTTATACTTGTCCCCATTTTATTTTACTACTACTAACCCAAAAAAATCATGTATACTAAAATTTTAATTTACAAAATTATCCACTAAATAGTAATTATAATAAGTATCTAATATCAAGCATCTTTCTTTCTTTAATAATATGTGATACCCAAAGTTATCGACTACCTTTGTTAAACAATACTTTTAAATGCAATACTAGTAATTAAAGGCATGAGTAATAACTCTTTAAAAATTCTACCTTGTATTTCTATGCATATGCATCTCAACATAATTAAATAATAATTAATTAATTGATTGAATAACCTAGACAAAAAGCTAAAATATGCATGTGCATCCAGGGCTAATAAATATAAAACTAAAATAGAGATAAAATTATCTCATACCTTAAATTTTGGCGCAAAACTATTGTTGTTAATAAAAATAATTATTTAAAAATTTAAATTTAATTTATATTTTTCAATTATCATTTTTAAAGAAATAATTTATTAAAAGATTGTATTTGTTCACAATTAATTTACTATATTGTTAACATTATTAAGTAAAATCAATTTTGAATTGGAAATAGATTTAGGAGGACTACATGCTTTTCAAAATCAACCTACACAGAGTTTAGGTAACTACCTCCCATGATCTCATTTAATGAGCAACAATATGAAGAATGAGAAATATGGGGTTTGAGCGAGACTTTTGAAATTCAAAAATAGGTAGTTGGAGCATTAATGAACATTTTTTAGCACTACCCTAAGTTTTATGTGAGATTTTTGGGAGATTTTTGGCAAGAAGCTTCCAAATATTGGCAATTGGGAAGAGAAGAATAGAACAGTAGAAAAAAAGATAGAACAGAGAAAAAAAAAGATATTCAGAATAGTAGAAACAAGGGGAATAAAAGAGGACAACAAAGAATATTGGAAGACAACAGAAGAATGTTTTTTCTAGTGGCCATAGAGGATTGTAACAAATAGAAAGAGGACAAAGAGAAAGAAAAAGGATTGACAGAGGGTACTCCTTTTTGTAGATATTTATGTAAATGTATGTATAATTGAGTAAAATATAAAATTTTAAGTTAATATAAACTTTTCCTCTTATTAGCCATCATCTCTCTATGTGTGCTCACCAGTATCTTTGTTATAGTGTCTCTATTTTGAATGTATAGTTTTTTCTAACCAAGTTTAAAGTATTTTACATTGCTGAAATTTTGAACATTCACCTATAGCCAGCACTGCGAGTACCCGTAGCAACAGTCTATTTTTTATAGCAAGTTAGTTTGTGGCTTTGCAAATGTTTTTATGCTTCCAAAATTAATTTTTGGGCCTACAACATGTCTCTAAACCTCTGTAGAGGTTGTGTGAGTTGCTTATACTAGCACAACCCCTCCTCTTCACCTATTTGCTCATTTTAGTGTGTTTTTATGTGCCTACAAGGGGGTTCGTGCCATCAAGTTCAATACAAGATCTCTTTACTCCCATGTTAGGTAGGGATAATAGATAATTCTTATGTTAGAAATCATTTATGTAGATTATCATTTAGGATTGCCCCTTTAATTAGGAAGGCCTTCTTTCTTTATTATTTGTTTGGATATTGATGAAGTTTGTTGTATTTAAAATTTGAAATGTTTAATTTACGTTTTCCATCTTATGAAATAAAAACATTTACATAAATTTTATATTTTTTAAGTTACAAATATTTGTGTCTAATTTAATAGATAATAAAAAATTACATTTTATTATTTTTTTATTAAAAATGTATAAATTTATGTGAAAATTTGCAAGTATCTTTTTTATCAATGCATTTATTCATTTTTTTAGACTTAAAACTTTAAAAACACATATTTAAATTGATAGAGATTGAACATTTTTTATTCATTTCTCACATTCACTAATACATATCCTAATCAGTAGCTTTATTGATATATATATATATATATTAAAAAGTGGAATTATTTATTATGAACATATAGCTAAAGGGTGTGTGCATTTTTCTTAAGACTAGATAAAAATTAATAGAAAAGAAAAATATATATAATTTGATAATTGTGTATTTATTTATTTTGAAATGTCAATATAAATTATTTTTAAAATATAAATATAGATTTATAAAATCTAATATAGAAATGAGAATAAATATGTATTATGTGAAATTATTTATTATTTCATTGTCATAATTCAATGCTTGCATTTTTTTATATATTTATTAATTAATTATTTTGTGTTGAATTGTTAATATTTAAAAAAAATGTATGGAATGAGTTGTAGCTCAAGAATTACGCATGCTAAACTATTTATATAACTCATTAAGGGTTATACTTTTTAAATAGATTATTACAAGAGAATTAATAGAGAGTTCTTATAAGACACTCAATGAGGAATAAACTTGTATTGTAGGTCATAAAATTTCATGTAGAGTGGATAATCCTTTATACAACTTTCGTATCAAATGAAAAGAAATAAAATAATTTAAATGTTTATATATATATATATATATATATATATATATATATATATATATATATATATATATATATATATATATATATATATATTATGAAATATATGATTAAAGTAATTCACAATTTAAGTGTATCCATGATAATGAATCCCTAATAAACCTCTTATAGAGTTGCAATAGTTACTGTGAACCATTTGAATCTATACCTTGCACAAACACAATAAACATGCAAACAATTAGATCAAACACAAGATTAGAAACCAATGATTCCTCAAGAAATTCATTTGAAATTTGCAAAAGATGAGAAATGAAAATGAAGAACACAAATGAAACAATTAAATCCTATCTAATGCAAGCAAACTCTTGATCTCTTGAGGGAGTTGGTGCAAATAGGTGTGTGGAGATTTGCCCTTTCCCAACTCCTTGAATGCAAATGTTGATTGAAGATGATTGATCCACTTGATGAAGACTTTGAATGTATGCTCCAAGCTTAAAATCTGCAAAAAAACCTAGCTATGATTCAATGAGATGGATGAGAATTGCTAAGTATTTTAGCATGGTAACTTTGCTTGAAATGTGGATGATAAAATGAATGGTGAAGCATTGTATTTATAGAATGATAAGTTGAAGAGATGTCCAAATTTGATCAATGTGGGACAAAGATTCAACCAATGATATAATGCCACTTGTCAACATGTGAGAGGATGAAGGTTGAGCAAGTTTTGAGGATTGTGCAAGTTTGAAATTTGAATTTGATGAGATGACATGTTTAGGGGGGATGAAAAATGAGTTAAATGCCAAGTGGGAGACATGTAAGAGACAATGTAAGAGCTTTAAATGCTTTGTTGGATGGACAAGTCCTTTTGGGGGGAGATTTCAAATTTGAGGTATTTACTTAGATGCCTTTTTTGAATGAAAATAGAATTATTAAATCAAATAAATGATTTAATTGTGCAAGTTAAAATCTAGAGGGATTTGAGTGATTAGGATTAAATTAATCGAGTTTGATTAATTTAAGGGGATATTTAGTTGATTTGACAATTTGATTTAGATTTTTGGATTAATTTAAATCAAAAAGAGGAATATGATAAAGGCTAATTAAATAAAGATTTTGATTTATTTAATTAAAAGGGATAGTACAGATTAAATTAAATAAGGTTTTAATTTATTTTAATTTATGAGATGAACTTTAGAGATTTAATCAAATAAATTGATTATTTAATTAAATAGGGATAATTAGATCAAATGAATTGATTTAATTAACAAGGGAAAGTGACTTAATTAGACAAAATAATTTATTTAATTAAGAGACGAATATTGATGAATTTAATCAGATAGGGGAATTTGATTAAACAGTTAGACCGAGGGATGATTTAGGAAGAAACGATGTTAGTAGATCAAAGTTAGATGCGCAATGTCAACTTGTACATTTTGCATGTCTACATTTTGCCCCTCTTTGAAGCAATGTACTTGTTGCATTGATTCAAAGAATGATCTTGTCATGATCAAAATAAAAAAAATCTGATTTTTCAAATGCCCCACTATTGCCCCAGTGAGAAGAATTGCACTGGTATATTGCCCCCTCGAGATGTTGAATGGGAATGCCAATTGCCAATCAAAATCGCGATAAAATGCGAGAGGAGTGGTTGATGTAGATGAATGGACATTCATTAGCTGTGGGTAGCTTCATGTACCAATTGGGATAGAAATGTTAGTAAAGATAGAAGAATGTGATAGAAGAATGAAAGAATGAGATGATCATGCAAATGGTGATGACTACTTGCCGTGGAGTTGGGATTTTCAAAGGGTAGATTTCCTTATGTTTGATAATACATGCAGTACGATGCATCAAGGTATCGAGAACCAGGATGGCGTTGTACCTAGTGTGATGGACTTTGACTCGACAAATAGACTCGACAAATCGGATAGGAGTATTCTTGTTCACACCTAACATACGGAACCCTGTCTAGAAAATAGTTCAGATATTTCAAATATCTCGGACCAAAACATAGGAAGGCGGGCCTTTCTATGTGGTCAACAAGAAACTTAAAACACCCTTGCTATAGACTAAACAAAAGCACGCATGACCAAGGTTATATTACAAAGATATCCAACAAGCACAGCAGACAAAAGATAATGATCGTTGCCCCATTCCTATCTCTCTAAATCCTTCGTTCGGACATCATCGAGAGGTCCTTGGAATGAGCACAATGAGATAAATCAAACAAGATAAAGTAAGTGAGCAAACAAACTAATGTTCTTCGTACCGTTAGCCAAGAGAAATGATGTTTCGAAAGATGAGGGCCAAAACTTATTGCCAAAAGATAATGTCCATTGTCGGAACGGATCCTAGGACATGTTAATGACACGTCGTTTTGTTTACCCAAAGTGGTTGATTTGATAAAAGTGCCCATTGTCGGAGCGGATCCTAGGACATCCTACGACATGATGTTATTAGATGATTGATATGAGACTGTTTGGATGATGAACTATCGACACAAAGACTTGACCAACTTGTTTACGTACTGACTAAGACTCGAGACTTGACGCTTTTGAGTTTTACTTTTAACCTGCTAGACTTGTTTCTAACTGTTTCACCAAATGTTGAGGGTGACAATCACTTTATTATGAATGGTGTTTATTGCGGGTGTAAGCAAGATGAGGCAGATGGATTTTTTTCAAATATTTGGATGTTTTTGACGTTTTGCAATGTTTTGAGGCTGTTTTTGGTATGTTTCGAGATTTTACAAATGTTTTGATTTTTTGATTTTGCGATGTTTTTGGGATTTTGATGTTTTTTCAAATGTTTTTGGATTTTGATGAGATTTTGACCGAGAGACTAACCTAAAGACCTATCCTAGGGGCCTCGGGGGCTTATCAAAAGATTAGCCTTGCCTACGTTATACACGCAGAGACCACGTAGTTCGACTGACGACTTGACCGATTTACAAATGTAGATATACATGATGCGATGTCAGTTTATTATGAAGGACTCCTATAGGACTGACCTAAATGTCTCGGGGGATGATCAAAGATCAACCTTGCCTACGTTCAAGCTTAGAGACGACATAGTTCGACAAGACGACCTTGTTTTTGACTTTTTGAATGACTTTTTGACCTATTTTTGGATTTTGATATGTTTTGGATGTTTTTGGATTTTTTTGATTTTCTGATGTTTTTGGATTTTCTAATTTTGAGGACTTTAAGACCATACACGAATCTGATCTGATGAGAACGTGCCCCCAACATGATGCAATAGACTACTCCGATAAAGGCAGGACAAACTGACCTTGAGAATGGGCCAAGTAGTACTATGAGGGATCATGATACAAAGACAAGACCAAGCTATGGTGCGGATGCGAATGGATGAGTGATGGATGGAGATGAGATAGATGTGATGGATGATGGAAGCGAGATGGAGGGATAATGCAGATCAAGCCATAAAGATCCTGGTGGATGGAAAGTGCTTATTTAGACAAGGCGCCTGTTTGCCAGGTTTTCACCAAGGTACTTACCCAAAGTGCCACCGAAGTGGTTTTCACTAGAGGACAATTTTTTATTTTTATTTTTTTACTATTTTCAATCCATTTTCTGATTTTTTTTGGATTTTTGGTTCTATATCTTGAAAGAATTAGGCATAAAATCCTTTGAGATGGAGCTATTCATGGCCTTACAGAGGTTCTTCTGCAAGCGACAACCATATGCCCCCGATTTATAGCTTGTCAGGACGCATGAAAGCGCCCTAACCAATCGGGTTCAACTTACCTTTGCCGCCGATTTGGGACATTTTATGATTTTCTTTTAAGACCGGTTCTCCAACTTGGAAAGTCCCGCTTTGGATCTCTTTGTTAGAAGTCTGCTGGAGTCTATTTCATAGACTTGTAAAATGATTCAAAGCCAACTTTTCTCTCATCCAAGAATCTACCGCTTAGTCTTGAAACCCATATTCTTCATCGATGAGATTTTGCAGTTGATATTCCGAGGGATGTGAGCTCGATCTCAATGGGGGAGTATAGCCCTGATCCGTAGACCAAGGAGAACGGGTGGCTTCGGGTGCTTATTGCCGGTTCGATAAGCCCAGATACGGATTAGTCGCAGTGCCACCATGACTGGCTATTGACTCATTTTCGAGGATTTTGAGGATGGTTTTATTTATGGCTTCTCGCTTTGGCCATTACCTTGGGGATAGTACAAGGTGGAGAAGCGATGTTGGATTTTGAATTTCTTGCATAAGTTGTGAACATCCTGGTTCTTGAATGGTGTCCCATTATCTGAGATAATGGCTTGTGGGACACCATAACGACATATGAGATAGTTCAAGATAAATATTGAGATTTTCTTCCTAGTGATATACGTCATGGGTATGGCTTCCACCCACTTTGTGAAGTACTCAGTTGCAGTTATAATGAATTTGTGGCCATTGGACGAGGTGGGTGTGATTTTGCCAATGAGGTCGAGTCCCCATTGTGAGAAAGGCCATGGTGTGACGATCGGATGGAGCTCTTGAACTGGAGCATGGATGAGATCCCCATGTTGCTAACATTGTAAACACCTTTTAGCATGATCATGTGCTTCTCTTTCCATCGTGGGCCAGTAATACCCCAGCCTCAATAGTTTCTTGGCGATGGTTATCCCACTCGAGTGTGAGCCACAGATACCATTATGAACCTCGGTTAGAGTGGTTAATGCCTCCTCAACATTCAGACAATGTAGTAAGGTACCCTCTATGCTTCTATAGTATAAGGTATCACCTAGGATGACAAATCCAGATGCTTTTTTGATTAAGGTTCGTTTTAGGCTCGATGGTAGGTTAGTGGGTAAGACTCCTATTTGAAGATATGTATATATGTCATGATACCAAGGATCACTAGGACCAACGATTTCACACACATATTCTGATTCCGGTACCTCAAATGTGGGAACGAGAAGTTGCTCGATCAGAAATTCATATTTCAGCACATTGTGAGGGATGTCTACTAGAGACCCAATTGTAGCCATGGCGTCAGCTGCTCTGTTGTTGGTTCTTGGAATCTTCTCAAATGTTATTTTGATGAAGGATTCCTTTAGAGTCTCCACCAATTTCTTGTATGGGGTTAGCTTGTCATCCTTTGTCTGATATTCATCATTGACTTGATTTATGATCAGCTGTGAGTCACCATAGACCTTGAGAGCTATGATATTCCATTGCACTACTATTCTGAGACCTATAGTCAAAGCCTCATATTCTTCTATGTTGTTTGTGCAAGGGAATGCTAGTTTGTATGACCTTGGTATGCAATCTCCTTGGGGGGTGATGAAGAAGATACCAGCTCCTGATCCGTGCTGTGTATATGACCCATCGAAGTATAGTTTCCAGTGATCAGCAATGTTGAGGTTAAAGATGGATTAAATACGGAAATTTAGATACAAGAGGATTCTCCCGGAGAATACATAGGTGTACGCTAATTGATGCGCAATAACACATCCCTTGATTGCTTTCCTCTCTACATACTGATGTCATACGATAATATCATGACCCATTTTGCCCATTCTACCGAGTTAACATTGCCTTTGATAGAGATATTTAAAGGGGAATTCGATTTGTAGTAAGCTTGATCTTATGTGCCAACATATAATGTCTGAATTTTTGGGATGCAAACACTACTTTGAGAACAAGCTTTCTCGATGAATAGTAATTTAGCTCATGACCGACCATTGTCTTACTGATATAGTATATCTTTCTATTCATTTCATCATCTTGGTAAGAAAACTCCTAGGGCTGCTGTTCTTGACACATATAAAGATTAATAGCTTTCTGGGATAGGTGGCATTAACCTTTGGAGGTGTCGGTAGATATTCTATTTTTTTGAATACCTCTTACGCACTTGGTACCCCATTTATATACTACCTTGTGTGGGTAGGTGTGAATCAGTTCTTCTTGTACACTTGGTTGTGCTATGAACCTTCTAATGGATTGGAGCACGCCTTGGGGGCCCTGGGTTCTTTAAAGTTCCTTGGTGCTTCCATCTCAAGGGATTGCTTTTGACTTTCTTGGATCCACCTCGATACCCCTCCCTTGGAGTTCTCTTATCCTAGCAGTTTACTGATTGTACGCCGAAGACGCACTTCTTGGGATTTAGTCTGACCTTGTATTCCTCTAATCTGTCAAAGATAGCACTTAGGGTTGCTATATGATCTTGTCTTTTTCTTGACTTTGCTAAGATGTCGTCGACATAGTCTTCGACTGTTTTGTGAATCATATCATGGAATATTAGTGTCATGGCCCTTTGATAGGTTGCTCCTGCGTTCTTTAGACCAAATGGCATCATGTTCCAGCAGTAGGTCCCCCATGGACAAGTGAAAGCCGTCTTGTGTTGATCTTCTTTTGCTATCATAATCTGGTTGTATCCTGAAAATCCGTCCATAAGTGATAGCATCTCATGCCCTGCTATCATGTCTACTATCATATCGATGTTAGGGAGGCGGGAAATCATCCTTGGGACATGCTTTGTTTAAATCTCTAAAATCGTGTAGATTCTAATGGTTCCATCAGGTTTTGAAAGCAGGTACCAAGTTTGACACCCATTACGCATAATCAATTGGTCGGATAAATCCACGCATCTAACAATTTCAGGTTCCATTTTGACTAACAAAGCAATTTGAGGATGCATTTGCGAACTTATGTCAGCCGGTTTTGCATCTGGATACCTTTTGCTAGGTGGTGGACCATATATTTGGATCAAGTCCTGGCATATCGCACTTTAACTCCTGAAGTTTATTTGTCTTTCCCTTAGGAATGCTGCTAAGAGTTCTTGCTTCTTCTGATAATAGTGATTCCACATAGAATGTGATATGCGGGGTCTCCTCTGTTCCTAGGTTGACTGGGTTGCATTTTTCGGCCAAGACTGCTGACTTCTCTTGATGAATAGCTCTTAGGGGAAGATTGAATCCTTCATCCTCAGGCACCTCAGAGAGGTTTTCATCGTTGGATACATCCTTTATTTTTACTATTTTTCTTGTCAGAGAGTGCCACGGTGTGGTTTTCACTCAAGGACTTGGATATGATTCTTAGTTTCTCACTTTTGTGTTGAAGGATTCAATCGTTTCCCATTAGTAGGCATGTGTGTCTAACTCCATTATGAATCACGCCTTGTGATCTCCATCTGGAATGTATTCCTCAACCCATGAATTAAAGGGCGCTTCATCATTTTTGAATGTATCGAGAACTGGTGGTCCTCGTTGGTCATAGTCGATCAGTTGGGGGTAGACTAAGCGGATCTCATGATTTTGCATATTTGGTTCAAAGGATATGGTACTAATCATACACAGAGTGGTATCTTGAATAACCTAGGGAGATTGGATATGATATCTTCGTCATCGCTACTAATATAGGGCTCAGTGATAAAATTATGTGTGTCCCTACCTGTGACTATTGGTGAGTGTAGTTGTACTATTACAGCTGAGGAGAAACATTAGCAGCTCTAACCGGAGGACTTCGGCCACGTATGGTTATTCTCGGAGTGGCACATCCAAGACCAAGATTTGTTATGGGTCGCGTCTCTGGCATGATAGGTATTATGAGGCCGTTGTCATTTTGTCCCAATCTCTGGTTTCGGTCATAGCCCATCACAAGCATCATGTGTAGGCCTCTGCTTCTTTCATCCATTGGTAATTCAGGTGTCGGTCTTTCATCTCAATACAACATGTTTGATGGATCTGCTTCAATTACCTCATGGCCAAGGTCTCCCCACCTTGTGAATTCAGGATAATTTTGAGGATAGGTTTGTGATGAGGGAGCTTGATTTTCTTGTGGGCGTCCTCATGATCTTGGAGATTGTGGTAACTCTCCTATCACAAAAGCATTGTTAGGAAGCCTATAACTTCCACAACCGTCCTCCTGGATGATGAGCTTGATATCGGATATGGTGGGAATGGCGGGTGTCTCTGTCGCAGAAGTGGACGTGAGAGTGGCGGGATCAATGTATGATGTGGATGGTCCTTCATCATTTTTCGGCACTTGGGGGATTTTGTAATATTTGGCTTCAAGGTTCTTGCAGTATGAAAACGGCTCAGGATCTCCATGGACGGTAACCTCTTGTCCATTATGTGTAAATTTTACACATTGGTGGAAGGTTGATGCTACGGCTTTCATTGCGTGGATCCATGGGCGTCCCAGGAGGATGTTGTATGGTAAGTCGAGGTCCAGGACCTGACAGGTGGTTTCCATAAGTGTTGGCCCTACTTGGATAAGGAGCTTAATTGTGCCCTAAGACACTCTTTCTTGGTCATCATATGCTCTGATTGTGATGCCCTTTCCTTTGTCAATGGAATCTTTTGATATCTTTAACTGCTTGATGAGGCTAAAAGAACAGATGTTCAAACCCGCACCTCCATCCACTAAGACCCTTTTGATTTTGCTTTTGTTCACAATGACCTCCAAGTGAAGTGCACGATTGTGAGATGGTTGGGCGGGAAAGTCTTGGTCAAAAAATGTAAGGAGATTAGGTGTTATGATGTTTCTGACCACAGCTTGGAATTGTTCCGCATCAAGATCTGCGGGGACGGTGGATGAGGCTAATGCTTCTTCGAGGATCTTTTTATGGGCCAATGACATTTTTAACAACTCCATGATGGAGATGTGTGTTGGCGTTCTCTTGAGTTGGTCTACAACATTGTAGCTATATAGAACGGCTCTTGATGAAGGGACTCTATTGGGTTGGGATGACCCTGCAATGGTGACTTTTCCGCCTCTTGTGGTGACTCCACAGTCTTCGGCATGGGGGCCTTTGATGGTGATGACCATGCAGTTTTCATTGAGGTTGGCAACAACTATTTCATATACATGATTTACACTGCCTTTTCCTTTATCCTTGTTATTCCCTTTGTTGCCATGATTCGGCATCAGATTCGTGTAGATTTTAAGATCCTGATTCCCTGTAGGTGTTTCCACATTTATGATTCTTTTGTCGATGAGATCTTGAATGATGTTCTTGAGTCTCATACAGTTATTTGTGGTGTGGCCTTTGATTTTGTGGAACTCATAGTTGTTTTCATTGTACCAAGGAGGTTTGACATGAGTTCTTGATAATTCTCAAGCAATGGGAGCTTGGATGAGTTTTTGATCGATTAGCTTTCATGATGTCCTCAAGTGGTTCCCCAAAGTAGTGTATTTTCGTTTGGGGTATGTTTTGCATTGAGGTGGTCCTCTTTGGTCATTGACGTTATTGATGGTGGGATTATTGTTGGGTTGATATGTTGTGTGATGAGTGTTTTGGCGTTGTGGTTGGATTTGCGGTGTGGGTGTATTTTGGCGTGGACCACTAATGACCACCTTGGCATCGACGATGCCATCATTAATGATGTTCTTGTTTCTCACCCATGTACGAGGTTTATCATTGTAATTTGATGGTGGCCAATTATTTTGTGATTCATGATATGATGTTGATTCGATGGGTTGGGTTGCAAGGGCTCTTTCGATGCTAAGTGCCTTGGAGATTAGTTGATCATAGGTGGTAATTCCCTGAACCTTGAGGTGGAATGACAAGTGGCTTTCAAGGTTGGTAATGATTGTGCAGACTTGTTGCTCTTCTGGCATGGTCCATTTGCTCTGATTGGCCTTGGATCGCCATCGTTGAAGAAATGAAGTGAAGGACTCATTCTTTCCTTGTTTCAGAGCATAGAGTTCTTCGAGACTAACATCCATTGTAATGTTACATGCGTAGTTTCTAATGAATGCATCTCTAATTTCTTCGAATTTCCTAATGCCTAAAGGTAAGCGAGAGAACCATTCTATAGCATTGCCTGCTAAGCTCCTAGGGAATAGCCACATCAGATAGGTATCATCATTTGCAACCTCCATACAATGAACCTGGAATTCCCTGATGTGATCTTCAAGGTTTCCCGTCCCTTGATATTTGTCAAATTTAGGGATCTCAAATCCCTTAGGGAATGGTTTCATGTCTAGGATCCTATCAAATGGATAGGGACACAAGTTGCTTTGCATTTTGGTTGTTTGCCCTGATTGAAGATCAAGTACTTGTTGCGAGAGCAACTTGAATTGTGTCGTCATATCATTCTGAGGATCAGGGGGTGGGATGAATGTGTTTTGGGGTGTTGCAATCGTGGTTTGGATGGATGGGTTGGTTTGTGCATTGTTCAATGGTATCGGTATGTTGTGGCGGGCGAAGTAGGCTTCTACTTGCTTCTGGATGAACAATTCTTGTTGTTGCTCTTGTTATTGTTGCGCTAGGATTTTTGCTTGTTGTTGTACTTTTTGATGTTCTAACAATGCTTGTTGTTCTACTTGTTGTTGCACTTGTTGTTGTTCTAACAATGCTTGTTGTTCTGCTTGTTCTTATTCCCACAATGCTTGTTGTTGGGCTGCCAATTTTGTTGCTTCTTGTTGTTCTTGATATTGTTTTAATGCTTATTGGTATGCTTGCCATTGCGCTGCTTGTGCAAGAAGTTGTGCTTGTGCTTGTGCTTGTTGTGCTTGCGCTTGTGTGGTTTGTTGTTGCAATAAAAGTTGTGCTTGAGCAACTCTTTGTGCTTGCAATGCTTGTGTGGCTTGGGCGGCTTGTTGTTGTTGTTGTTGCAATAAAGCTTGGGCTTGATGTGTTTGTTGCGCTTGTAATGCGGCTTGTGTGGCTTTAGCAGCATGTGCAGCTTGAGCGGCTTGTTGCACGGCTTTTTGTTTCTGCACTTGTTGGTATCCTCTTTGAAAAGCGGCTTGTAATGTTGTGTTGAATTGGTTTGATGTGGTGAACATTGGTGGTGGTGGAGGTGGTGGTGGATTTGGAATGGTGGTAAATGATGTTGTGTTGATTATTTGGTTGGTGGATGGTGTTGTCGTGTTGATGTGGTGATTGGTGGATGGTGTTGTTGATGTGGTAAGTGGCGTCGTTGATGTGATTGGCCCTTGAGAGACCATACTTTGCAATGTTTTAGGGGTGTTTGTCGTTTGTTGTTGTGATGTCAACAATAATTTTTGAGCGTTTGGCAAGATGTTTTGATTGATGGTTGGGATGTATGTTTGATGGATACTCGGTAGAGGGGGAAGCCCTAAACCAAGGAGTGGTGTTGATGACAATGGTGATGGTGGGAGAGGTGGAAATGTAAGGGGGGTGAATCCTTGCGAAAGTGTTGTGGTGTTGAAAATGCCCCCTTGTCGAATATGTCTCCCTCCTCTTGTGAATTTGTGAGAAGAGGTGTTTGTGGTGCTCCGTGAAAAGATGTTGATGATAGGTCATAATGTAAAGTAGAGGAACATTTTGGTGTAATGGATTATGGAGAATGTTTTGTTCCACTGTGGTGTTTGCGTCCAAGTTTTGGTTATTCACAAGGGGATGTGATTGAAGTTCATTGAGGAATGTGTTTCCCTTGTTAACGTTGGGTTGAGTTGGAGCAAATGATGTTGTGATTTGTGGGATATTTTTCGTGACGTTTTGAGATGGGGGTGTAGATGAAATGAGGATGGTGGATGAGATTGGTGGAAAAGATTCTCTACTATAGTGGTCACATCAAAATCCGAAGGCAACTTGGCCCCTTGTTTTGCTAGTTCAAGCATGTACAACGAAGGGTTGAGTCTCATCATGAAGTTGATGATTCTATGGTTGTCTGGATTTTGGAGCATTTCAGCTATTTCTTCGCGAGACATTCCAAAGGTGAGGTCCTCCCCTTGATTTTCTTCTTGTGGGTTTTGTGATGAGGGGATCAATGGATTGCTTGATTCTGTGAGATTCATTTCTGCATTTGTTTGGCTAAGGTCACTTGAAGCGGTAGTTTCTTTGTGGGATTCCATACTCTTCTTGTATTGAGATCTCGTTAGAACCATAAAACAAGGATCAATTTTCGAGAATATGGGAGATGAATCTCTTGATTTCTTGGATTAATCTCTATTTTATGTCCCAAAGTGAAAGTTTTAGGATGCTTTTAGGATCAAATGTGATGGTGATATGATGGTGATGTTTAAAGATGGATGTTATGGATGTTTTGACTTTTGATAGATCTTGAATGAAATACTAGGCTTTGGATTTTTGATTGGTTTGATTTTTGGATTTTGAGATTTTGTCCTTGATCTTGATTTGGATTTTGACTTTGATTTTGAACAAAAAGACCCTAAGATGTTTGATAATGATCTAAAGGATAGTTGTGTTCAAAGGATGATGATTTGGATATGTGTGAGGAGAAGGATGCATCTACCCACCCCTACCCAAACGAAATGATTGTTTCACTAAGTATATGGAGAAGGATTCATCTACATACACTAAGCTAGACAAGATGATTTGGATGACTTTGACTAAGGATATGCAAAAGGATGCATTTACACATTCCTAGCCAAAGGTGTTTTGATAAATGTTTTCAAGGACTTGATCTCAATGATTTTGGTGTTTGCTTGATTTTGTCATAAAGCCTAGCATTTCAAGGATGATTTCAAGGTTTTTCAAAAGATGATTTGTGAGATGGTGTTTTGATGTTTTGAAAGATGGATGAAAGAGGTTTAATTTTTTTTGATCCTTAGATGAACCTAAAAAGACCACTTTGTATTTTCCTAGACCTAGGTATTGAAGAGCATGCATATGCTTCCTAAAGACCTTTGTAACCAAGAAATGATTTGAACATTTTGGATTTCCAATCAATAATTTGTGATTTTTGGATTTGGAGTCTTCAACACACATGAAAGTTCATTTTGCTTAGCTTTGATTAATGGATTTATTTTACCAAAAAAAAACACTCTCTTTGATTAAAGTTTCAAACTAATATGTCCAATGTCTTAATTTCTTTAAACCCCACAAGATATTTTATGTGGAAATTCAATGAACTTAAGGCAAGGGTTTTCCTATTGTTTACTCAAGAAGACAAATTGAGGTATAATCCAATGCTTAGGAACCTCTACGACGTGAATCCCAGGGAAAGCAGTAACATATGGATTGAGTCAATGATATTTGTCTTCAAGAGGGTTTGAAATTTTGAGAATCATGTTGAATGTTTGTTTGCAAAATGTTTTCGAATACACACTATGTTTTCAAACAAAGAATAATTACAAGCCCTATGGATGTGTAAGACTATATTTGTTGGATTCCCACTTGGACAAGTCTACGCTTATCTCTAGCGGATGGTTAGATGCTTGACCCCACTGGCTCCCCTCCACGGCTCATTAACGTCAATCGGGGCAGCCAAGCATCAACACCCATGAAACTCCCATGGCGTGCTTTCCATCTCTACTAGAAAATCATAAGAGTGTGGGGTGGCTTCGCGTTCTTGCACCAACAAATAGATTAAGGATTTTGGAAAATTCTAGCACATGGGTTCTAGTAAGGACTTTCCGTTCGTGGAGATTGACCCATACGGCAAGAGTCCCCTTTCGGATCCATCTTGTCAGAGCCAACCGCGTGATTATGGCATTTAACCAAAACCCTCATTTATATCCCGGCTGGAAATACTCTTGGATTCATAGTGTTACCGATTGAGTCATCCCTTGGGTGAGTACTTTTTCCCCAAGGCAGGCCCTCTAAGATAAACAAAAGCGAGCAAAAACACAATCCGTAACTCGATCGATCTTTGATGGCACAAAAAAAGAGAATGTACACGAAAATTCCCCTACTCACACTCGCACAAGATGTTCAATTTTTAAGCCCAAATCGAAGTGTTTCAAAGCAATAAAATATATTTTGAATGTTTCTCTTGCACCCTAGATTGCACGAAGCGCAAGAGGAGAGGATACGCACTCAAAAGACAACATCACACAATTTCAAGCACTTGTTCATTTTATAGCCTTCAAAGCAATTATGAATTCGTTTTAAGCACCAAAAAGAAGTGTGAGTTTTACTTGTCCAATTTTTAGCCCAAAACGAAATCTAGTAAGTTTGTCCTAAAATTCATTTTAAGCCCCTTGCAATGAAAATTAAATTGTTCGTTTTAGACCCAAATGAAAATTAGTGTTCTAAAACGAAAGGATAAACAACTTCGTGAAGTAGTGTTGATCAACACTTAAAGTGTTAAAAAACACATTGTGTTTTCAAAAAAATAAAAATAAAAAAAAATCATCCCCCTTTCGTCTTCGTTTGTTAGCCTCCTCCTTGTTGATTTTTCTCTTTCGCTTTTCCTTTTTGCCTTCATTGTTCGCTTTGTACCTTTTCGCCTTCGCCTTTCCTTTGTTTGTACCTATTCCATAGTTGGATTGGTGTCATATGTGCTAGTGACCCTTTCCCAATCCTTAATAAAAGCTCAAGATGAATCTATACCTTGCACAAACACAATAAACATGCAAACAATTAGATCAAACACAAGATTAGAAACCAATGATTCCTCAAGAAATCCATTTGAAATTTGCAAAAGATAAGAAATGAAAATGAAGAACACAAATGAAACAATTAAATCCTATCTAATGCAAGCAAACTCTTGATCTCTTGAGGGAGTTGGTGCAAATAGGTGTGTGGAGATTTGCCCTTTACCAACTCCTTGAATGAAAATGTTGATTGAAGATGATTGATCCACTTGATGAAGACTTTGAATGTATGCTCCAAGCTTAAAATCTGCAAAAAAACCTAGCTATGATTCAATGAGATGGATGAGAATTGCTAAGTATTTTAACATGGTAACTTTGCTTGAGATGTGGATGATGAAATAAGGATATAAGCTCTTTATTTATAGATTGATAAGTTGAAGATATGTCCAAATTTGATCAATGTGGGACAAAGATTCAACCAATGATATGATGCCACTTGTCAACATGTGAGAGAATGAAGGTCGAGCAAGTTTTGATCCATGTGCAAGTTTGAAATTTGAATTTGATGAGATGACATGTTTAGGGGGGATGAAAAATGAGTTAAATGCCAAGTGGGAGACATGTAAGAGACAATGTAAGAGCTTTAAATGCTTTGTTGGATGGACAAGTCCTTTTGGGGGGAGATTTCAAATTTGAGGAATATTCCCACTTAGATGCCTTTTTGAATAAAAATAGGGAATTATTAAATCAAATAAATGATTTAATTGTGCAAGTTGCAAAATCTAGAGGATTTAAGTGATTAGGCTTAAATTAATCAGGATTTGATTAATTTAAGAGGATATTTAGCTGATTTGACAATTTGATTTAGATTTTTGGATTAATTTAAATCAAAAAGAGAGGAATATGATAAGAGGCTAATTAAATAAAGATTTTGATTTATTTAATTAAAAGGGATGGTGTTAGATTAAATCAAATAGGGTTTTAATTTATTTAATTTAACAGATAGACTTTAGAGATTTAATCAAATAAATTGATTATTTAATTAAATAGGGATAATTAGATCAAATTAATTGATCTAATTAACAAGGGAAAGTGACTTAATTAGACAAAATAATTTATTTAATTAAGAGATGAATATTGTGAATTTAATCAGATAAGGGAATTTCATTAAACAGTTAGACCGAGGGATGATTTAGGAAGAAACAATGTTAGTAGATCAGAGTTAGATGCATAATGTCAACTTGTACATTTTGCGTGTCTACAATCATTAAGTGAAAACTATTGAAATGCAACTTGTTGGATAACACATTGTGATGTGGAAAAACACCTAGAAATGAAAGCAAACTACAATGGAATTTGATGAAACTAGAAATGTGCACCTAAGAACTTGATGGAGATTACAAATGACATCTAGAATGCTATTGATACTGACTTTTAGGCCTAGTGGGACTCATTAGCCATTCTGGATGAATTAGTCCCAAATCTAGGAAACTAATCTGGACCCCGTTTTAAACAAATGGGTGTCCAAAACTACAGAAAACCTTGTTTAGGCCCGGTAGTGGGACTCATTTGCCATTAATGGTGAATCATTCCATCTTTGGTCTACACTTTGGTTCCTGACAAGTGTCCACCTTTGAAATTTTGAATCACAGGCCTGAAAGTGACATTTTGTTAATATTTTGACTTGTTCAACAAGGAGATGTGTTCAACAACTTTGCGACTTGATCTTCAATGGTTTCAGAGCCTCCAAGATGCCTAAATCTGCAAACACATAAGAAGAAAAGGAGAAATGTTAGATGTTAGGGCATGGGGGTTTGCCTTGGTCAAACCCCTTTTAGGTAATTAAACAAAATGAAGAAATAATATGAAGAATGAACATGAAATGAAGGGATTAATACATTTCCATGATGTTTGATCTTGATTTTCTGCAGCAATGGAGGAAGATTTTTCCCTTGAATGTCTTTGGAAGTTATCGTAATGACTTGGAGTGACAAAACCCTAACTTGCTTGACTTGAAGTGGAAGACAAATGATAAATGAGTTGTGAATGAGTTAAGAGATGTAAATTAGGGATTAGAGACTTATATTGATAGGCAATTCACCTTATTCACCTGTTAAATGGATCAATGAGGTTGACATGAAATAATAATAAACTTAAATTCTAGTTTTTCTCACAAAACTCAAAAAGGACCCAAATGGGATTAATTCACCACCTTGGGTGAATCATTTCCACCTGGAAGGGACTCATTTGCCACAGATTGTGAATTATTCCTAGAGGGGCCCATTTGCTAGCTAAGTTATTGGGGAATGAGGAAATCAAGTTTATATGGTGACTATGTTAGGTATTTCATCAAATTATGCATCAAGATGCACAATATGGGGTAATAAGGGCTTATTAGTGATGAAGTAAAGGGAGGATAAGGCCAAGGACACAAAGTTCAATGTGAAAGTGTGATTAAATACAATTTGCATCATTAAAATAAGGTCCATATAGCCTAGAAAAGCACATCCAATGTGAATGTGTTAGAAGAATTACAACACTAGATTATTATTAAGTTTAATTCAAAAGCCTTTTAGAATGATGTGAAGATGCAATTAAATATATTTTACAATGTTGAATTAAGGGAAAATAGGTTCATTAAATCTAGAAAAGGGTGAAATTCTTTTACAACACTTTACAACACCTTTATAAGATATCATTAAATGCATTTGAAAGGGTCCAAGACTTAATTTGGATGTGAAAGACACCTCACAACACCAAATAAAGGCCTTATTAAGTCTAATTTATCATCAATTATTCCCCAAATCAAGCAAGTTTCCTTTTTTCTATGGTATATTTAGCCCCCACTTTAGTGAGAGGATGAACTTGCTTCAAACTCACACTAAAGTAGACATTCAAGAGAGGTCCAATTGTACCAATGTGTATGGTCTAGTATAAAAAATATTGAGAAGGTGGTCAAGCCCCCAGGATCCAAAATCCTAAGTCAAGTCAACATGAGTGCGAAAAGACACACACAAGGTGAATGGGATACAAGATATACAATCATCCAATAGAAAGAATTAGGAAGAAGAGAAATGAAAATGAGGTGGATCAAACTTTGATCATTTGTCCAACAAATTTTAGAGTAGATCTAGGATTGCTTGTTAAAAATGCATATTCACTCTGGGGCGACATAACTCTTGGTTTTCCACGGGATGAGAAGTCCCAAGTATACTTACTCTAGGGCCACAAAACTTCTAGTTGTCTGCGGGGTGAGAAATCCACAAGGTGGCTATGGGGAAAATTCATGCCTAAAAATGGGATTTCCCACTAAAACATACCAAATTTATACCTCCTAATAACTTTAATAAGGTACCACAATGAAAATGAACTTTGACCTCCATGAGGTAGTCAAAACTTCATATGCTTGACACTCATAGACATTGTAAATGGAAGATAGTGTAAGGAATTTTCAGAGGGATTTTTCTTAGTTCGTGCAAGGTATCATCTTAGGGAACATTGTGCTTAATGTATTTAAGAGAGGATAAGTGAAAATGGTCTCATCTTATTTCTAAGAGAGGACAAGTGCAATGCCTCATCTTGGGCATCATTGTACCCAATGTTTCCAAGAGAGGAGATCGCAAGAAAAAGAAAATCGCACAATGAAATGTGAGTTTCCACATATGCCCCCACTTTAAAGTGGTTGTGAACACCATTACTATGAGAAATTTCTTTAAAGTAGAAGAAGGATACATGAGAGATTACTCAAAAATCCCTATGTCAAGTCATATGTTTCTGAGAAGCTATGTCATGAAAAAGGGTAGTATGTCATGTGCGAGCCAACCTAAGGCATGTCATCCACACCCAAAGCTTTCTCTTATATGTTCATGAAAGGTTAATAACTAGCCAAAAGAGGCAATGAGAGGTGACATACGAGGACAAGGATACTTAACCCCTTACCCCCACTTAGTGCAAGACAAGGGTGAGCCTAAATGATTGAGGAAATGCGGGTGAGAGTGAAAATTAGTATAAATTGGAGGAATTAGGTTCCCCCACGTAAGGAATAACACCAAACTCTTGAAAATGTTGGATTTTAAGACTCAAAACCTTACATTCATTAGTGGAATGACCATGACCTCTATGATATGCATAGAATGATGTCATGTAATAGAATTTCTTGTGAGTTTAGGGAGGAAGGGTTATCAATTGTTTGTGAAAGAATCTTGAAAAGATACCCTCTTGATCAATGGTAGATGATGTTTCTTGATTATGTGATAAAGATATCTCTGGCTTAGATATACAAGATGTCATACCTACACAAGATTCTTTTGATTGTGAGATTTTTTTCTTTCCTTTATAGGAAGATGTAAAATGTAAAAAATTCAAATCACTAGTGTTTTGTGAGATGACATTGAAATTAAGCAAAGATTTATTTGTTTGTTTGATTTCTTGCAAAGGAGAACAACCAAGACCACTAATGTCTATCAGTTTAGGATGATTTACAGTTAAGCTTGAATTAGAAGAATGTGATGTGAGAGTGTTGGAATTGATTGAAGGCTTGGCAATTTCTATCAAAGGGCAATAACCAAGACCATGAGTGGTTTGTTGTGTGATAGGGCCTATAGGATTGCAGATACATTGTTCATTACCACCACATCCTTTTTTGCTATAGCCAAGTTGTTTCATAAGCTCATACCCTTTTCCATAAAGCTTTTTCTTTGCTTTTGGATTAGTTGGTGGTTGGTGATAAGCATCGTCAAAGGTGGTTGTGTAGTTTGTTTCATTGTCTAAAGTGCTTGAGGTGGATCCTTACAAAGGGTCATTTTCTTTCTTCTTTCCCCTATTTGAATCTTTGTGTATTATTTTTTACTCACCCATGAGTTCATGTTCGAAGTCCAAAGAACCCCAATCATCTTCTAATAGCTTTGTGACTTGTTCAATATGTTGTTGTTTGTCTATTGGTTGAATGGGTTCCACATGTGTAGTTGTTGTGTTTAAGGGATCATCTTTGTGTTTCTCAAGATGTAAAACACTATAAGGCTTAGGATCAACGTCAAGGGTGTATATTTTGTTGTTGTAAATATATTTTATTTTTTGATGAAGAGTGGAGGGCACACCATGCATTGAATGAATCAACAGTCTTCCCAAGATAAGATTACATGAAAGTTCATGAGGGATAACATGAATTGGTGTATTCAATGTGGCCACTCCAGCTTGAAGAGTTATAATGATCACCTTGAGTGGTCTCTTTTTGACATAAAATCCCTTAAGATATAAAGAATTAGGTCAAATTGTCAATTGATCAATGCCAAGCCTATCCAAAAGGATCACACTACACACATTATAGGTAGAGCCAGTATCTACAAGAGTTCTCTTTATCCCTATGGTTTTGTATTGAGCAATGATCATGAAAGCCTCATTTTGTTTTTGCACATCCAAAGAGGGAAGTTCAATTTGGTGGAAAATAATGTCATTGTTTATTCCATGAATGATGGTTGCTATGTCATTTTGTTGCACATTATAAGAGACATGAACTTGTTGTAATGTTTTTTGGATCATGTTGTGATAGTGAGGGGAGGCTTGAATAAGGTCCCACAATGATATCTTGGAAGGAGCATTCTTAAGTTGTTCAACAAGATCATACTCCTTAATGTATGAATTTAATAGAAGATCTCTAGGAAAAATGAGATTAGGCAAAGGTAATGGTGTAGGGGGAGGTTGTTGTGGTTGTAGATTGTTTTGAGTGTTATACTTATGAGAAATGATATTATGACTCAATTGCTGCGAAACATTATTCTTAGGAGGGTAAAGGACAAGTTCAGGTTTATTTTGAGTCTGTTGCTTGTGTGAAGGTGGATAGAGAATTAGAAGGTTCTTAGGATGTCCCACGGGGTATGTATGAGGTCCATTGATTGAGAGGGATCTAATCGACATTGCATGTTCATAACCTCAATAGTCTTGGTCGCCCCCACAAAAGGATATGATAATCACAGTAAAACCTTTCCTGGGAATTAAACATTCCAACAGGTGACTAATATCTTTCTATGGACGTTCATTTACGTGTCAAACCAAGGAATGTATACTTTAAATGGTGCAACACAATATATGCACTAAGAACTAGTTTCGGTCACAACTTAACAGAAATAAATACCAGGAAATAATTCTATCTACACTACAGGAAAGTAATGCAAAGTTCTTTTAACTCAACCATGATTTGACTAAAACAAAAACCATAATAGCTACGATTGAAACACAAACTATGAACTGGCCTTATGCTACAGGAACATGCACAGGGATGGATTCCCTATGCTGTAGGAGCAATACGAGACTGAGTTTGTATGGAAACTTCAAAGATGAAAGCTAACTAATGATCAACAGAAAAGAACAGCTAACTAACTAGCTACAGATACTTACTAAGTGGCCCCCCTTAGCAAGCATCTACTGATTATGCAAGTGCTGAACTCAGAACTTCATCAAACTTTATTCATGAAAACAGAATGGTATACATTGCTTTGTTGATATGGAAACTAACAACAAACTCTGTCTCTTGTCATACAGATTCTACTTTTCATTATTATCATACTGACTCTTACATGATATCTGCTATCTCTCTATCACTATGCTTCTATCTTACTTCTAGCTATCATCTCCTTCCTCACTCGCGCAGGAGGAGTACTTTATTTAAAATTAGGAGAACAACTAACTAACCCTATCAAAGAAAGATGTGGAAGTAAAGTGTATCCCAAAATCAAGGAACAGACTTCATAAATGAATTTATTTGTTCAACCTGATCCAGAGAGAATCTAGCGCTCCACTCTTTCCAGATTGACAGTCATTAAAAATACTTCCCAATGGTTTCAGTCAAAGAGTCTTCACCAGAGCTTCCTTGAAGTTGTGCAGGAAATGGACTTTACTGCAAGGCCGAGATCGGCTGTGCTTGACTCGATCATACTTTTTTCAACAACCTGTGAAACACAAGGTAACATATGTGAAAGAAAAGGCACATGGCACATACACAATATCCATTCATTAATCACATATTTAAATCTATTTCATCATTCAAAAACTATATGCGATATACCAGTCATTTAGGGAGTCAACGGGGCAATAAATGTAGTCAAGTCAACACAATAGGCTGCAGGAATATGAAAATATTTTGCTACAGGATATCCCAATAAAAGGTTCCAAAAGAGTTTAAACAACCACGAATAACAAAATTAAAGGTATTAAAAGTTCATCATAATATCCAAACTATGAGCACATTTTGGGCTCATCATTCTGCCCCCTACTTAGCCCAATGCTGGTCCTCCAGTATTAACTTTTCTGGTAGTTTCTCTAAAATAAGTGGTTGCGGCATGACTCTGAAATGGAGTTCCAAACCTATAATAAAATCCTCTGAAAGTCTACCACCTTTCATACCTAAGAGCTTCTGAATCATCATTAATATTTGTAGCCTGGTAAGGATAAAGGGGCCACATTAGCACAAGAGGTCTGAATGTTAATGGCAACCACATTTAAAATCTCTTTTGAAGTCCCAACTGTATATATCTGCTTGATCGTTTAAGAGCTGTTGTGAAATTTAGGGGACTGTGAGGTTCAGACCTTCTTAGCCCAACAGTTAATCTTTCCCACCTTTTCTCACTTCTGGTGTATGCCAGTCTCCAAAATAAATATGACTGTTCCTAAAATTCATCATATACCTGTTTCTTGAGATCAAATATTTTCTCTCTGGCTGTACTATTATTAATGCCATATGTCAGAGTAAACCAGGTTTTCAACATTGCATGGGGGTTTGAACTTTGAGAGCATAATGGAATAGGCTCATTCCTTTAAGCTTCCTCATATTTCTCCCATTACCTGCCATAATTTGCTTCATTTGCTTCCCATGACATAAATGATCTCAAATGGATATCACCAATATACAGAAGAGGGTTCCATTATGTTTCAAATGGAATTAAGAAGCCATGTAAATAAAATTCACATAGAGAATTTCTTAACCAATTAGGGGCAGCCTGGTATGCGTCGTAAAATTCTTTAGCAGTGTGAAGTATATGATCTTGATTTCTAGAAATTCTCATTAGTTGGAACCATAAGAATTGTTCATTAAGGCATAGAGCATAAACTCTAGGTGGTGATCTGCATTCCATAATCTGACTAGTTACTTTTAACATTTCATCCATTTTTGCTTTCAACTTAGAAATTTCTTGTTTCTGACTTTCAATTTCCTTTTTTAATTTCTTCCTTTCTACCTCCCATAGACTTTGTTGCATGTCAGTCTGGACTATGTGCCGGAAAGTCAGGGTTTGCAATGTAACTGTTTCCTAGTTAGCTTTGACATATTCCAGAAACTCAATCAAAAACATCTTCTTATAAACAACAATGACTTTACAAGTTGTAGGGTGAAATGTAGCTTCACTAGGCACATCCAATTGTTCAGTTAGTTCCTGCTCTTGCTGCAGGATGAATTCTTGTTGCTGCAGTGGAGAAGACTGTGCTTCCTCCAAAAACTGCATAGCAGCGGTAGCCAAGTCATCAAGACTTGGTAACCCTTTTTCATTATGCCCCATTTCCTTTGTCTCAACTTGTTCCTCTTCAGGAACAAATGAACTCTGTGCAGCATTCTTAGACACATTCTGAGAAACATCAAATTCAGACTCTACGGACTCTTCTGAAATTACAATAACCTCTGGTTGAGGTGAAGCAAGGGAGGTCTTACATTGTTTCCTTGTGGAAACTCTTCTTGGCACTGATGCGGTTGCAGGATGTGTTCTGGTAGCCTTCCTCTTTTTGGTCTACCTAGAGGGTTCTATCCTACCAAAGGATGATGGTGAACTAGTGTTAGCAACAGGTGTTGTTGTAGGAGAGATGACTACAGGGGAAGATGTTGCAGGAGAAGGGCATTGCCTTTTCTGAGAATGAGGGTTAGATTATGGGGGTTCTTCTAAATTTATTTTTCCCTTCTCTCTCCTAGTGGCAGACCTAGTTTGTACCCTAGCAGAGGATTCAGGTGTGAGAGGTGCAGGACTAGGTGCTACAAGAGTAGATGACCCCTGCCCTATTCTTCTACTGGTAGATGCAATTTATCCTTTCTTTTTATGAGGCCATGGGGTAAGTACCCTAGGGGGTTGTAGAATTTTCAAGCTCTTTTGGCAACGAATTGTTGCCAGGAGAGAGGTGAGACATCTCTCAAAGAGCGTTCAATCAATAATTTGATAAGGCCATGGTGAGCAATATAATTATCTTTCCATTGTTGGGTTCCATAGGCACTTTGTTCCATAAATTTTGAAAGAAAATTCGAAACATTTACAACTAACCCATACCTCATATGACTTAATAATTTGAAATGATAAGAATGCAGGTAGGAGAAATGACCTTCATAGGTTAAATACCTAATTATGTAAGCAGCGTATTTTGAATAAGGAGGAGGCAATGATACCCGCTTGCATCCCTGCTTGGAGACTTCCAAAGGTCCATCAGTGGGTATTAAAAATTCAGCCCTTGCAGTGGTAGCATCTGAAGAAAAATTTTCTCCAATAGCTGGAAGCCCGGTTACTTCAACAATTCTGTCTTCAGTTGCAACAACCGTTAGACCCCATACAATAGCTTCCCCTCTAGAAAGGGTTCTCAAAAATTCTCTAGCAGCCTCCTCATCAAAAGCATTTAAACTCAAGAAGTAGTTTAACCATCCACAGAGGCTGAATGCCTAGATTGTTTGAGGATTTTGTAATAACAATTCATGAGCTATAGGATCATGTCGCACTAGCTGACCACCCATGTTCACAATTTTCCCTTAGCTGAACTCAACTCCCTACTGAAAATTCAAAAATTTTCCTCTTTGTTTCCCTTTTTGTTCTGGTTTTTTCTTCTGTTGTGCCATCACATTTCTCTCTTTTCCAAAAATAAACTTTTTGAATAAGCAGTTTTGATTGTATTTTACAAGAAAAACATGCAATAAAAAGGACATGCGATCATATTTGGAAAGTACCAGAAAAATAATAAAGAAAGGCTATCTGTGTAGTTATGACAGTGGCGAAAAGATAGGTTTTAAAAGGTGGATTACCCTACCCCCTACTTAGAGTATGACATGTGTCCTCACATGTACTAAAGAATAGGCAGAGATTGGGTAATAATGACTGGTACTGTCATAGTAGTAAATGAATAGAATAAAATAAATCAAATATACGATAACAAAAGATATGGCATACCTTTGATAATTACGTGTGCGTGTGAAGAAAGATGACGGCGTCCTCATGAATTGACAGTTGGGAATGATATCATAATTAAGGGTGATGCGGACAGATGAAGTGGATGGGTGACGTGGGCGGACCAGATGAAATGGATGGAATGGATGGATGGGATGGATGGATGGAAGATAAAGAAGTGAGATGTGACGACAAGTGAGAATGGAGAAAAAGGGATTTCCTTAAAAAGAAAACCTTTATTATGGGCATGCTTTTCAAAATTACGGTGAAGCTGCAGGAGAAAGGCTAAAGCCTTTGGCTATAGGAAGAGTAGCGGTGGGATCCTGATCAGTTACAAGCTCTCTGGGAACTCCAAATCTAGTGAAAATTTATTCATACAGAAATTCAACAACCTTGTTATCTCGAGCATGAGTCATAGCTTTTACCTCAACCCACTTTCTTACATAGTCCATGCAAACTAGAATGTATGACTTGCCATTTGATGGTGGATCAATTGGTCCTACAAAATCCATTCCCCACTTATCAAAAGGGGTGACTATTACCTGTGGATACAGTGGCATTTCATCTAACTTGGTTGGTCTTCCCATATGTTGGCATCTATCACATTTCCTTGTATAGGTCATAGCATCCTTGTGTAACATTGGCCAGTAGTACCCTGTTGTAAGAACCTTCATTGATGTTCGCTTTGCTAAAAAATGTCCTCCACATGGTTCATCATGGCAAGCATGCAAGATATCATAGGTCTCATCTTCTCTTACACATCTTCGCATCACTTGATTAGGTCCAGTATAAAATAGACAATTTACAATCCATGAAAAGTTAAAACTTTTCTCTATTAACAATTTTTTTTCTTTTGGAGAAAAATGAGCTGGTATTCTGCTAGCTGCTAGATAATTGGCAATGTCTGCATACCATGGAGTATGTGTAGCAATGGAAAACAAGTGTTCATCTGGGAACCTATCATCAATGACCTCGTGTTCAGCAGGTGCAGCTATTTGAAGTCTTGATAAAAAGTCAGCCACAAAATTAGCTCTTCCTAGTTTATCAATGATTCTAATGTCAAATTCTTGTAACAACAGGAGCCATCTTACCAATCTACTAGAGATAGTAGGTTTGTTCATCAGATTCCTAATTGCTGCATGGTCAGTGTGGATGAATATTTGATAACCTGTGACATAATGCCTAAACTTATTCAAAGCATACACTATTGCGAGCAATTTCTTTTCTGTAACAGTATAGTTTAGCTCAGGACCTTGAAGGTTCTTGTTGATAAATTAGATAGCATGCTCAATTAAATTTTTTTTTTGACTTAAGACTGCTCCTATACCAAAATTAGAGGTATCAACATGTATGTGAAAAGACAAATTCCATTTTAGACCTTGAAGAACATGGGCTTTAGTAAGCAAGTCCTTTAGTTGCAGGAAAGATTTTTCACAAGCCTCTATCCACTCAAATTGAGAATCCTTAGTTAATAAGGCATAAAGTGGATTGACAATTTTATTGAAATATTTTATAAACCTTCTATAATACCCTGCATGGCCAAGGAAGCTTCTGACATCCTTTTGTTTTGCAGGAGTTTGTAAATTCAGAATAACTTCAATTTTAGCAGGGTCAACCTGAATTCCATTCTTAGAAATATGATGGCCTAGAACAATACCTTCTTCTATCATTAGAAAACACTTTTCATTATTTAGAGAAAAAATTTTCTCTTTGCACATTTTCAACACTTTTTCTAAATTCACCAGTGCTTCTTCAAATGTGACTCCATAGGTAGTGAAATCATCCATATAAATCTCCATACAGTCATGAGATATATTAGCAAAGATACTAATTACTACTATCTGAAATGTTGTTGGTGCATTACATAAACCAAAAGGCAAGACCGAGTAAGCAAATGTTCCCCATGGATAGGTAAAAGTGGTCTTATCTTGATCTTCAGGGGCAATTTTTATCTAATTGTACCCACTGTAACCATCCAAAAAGGAAAAATAACTTTTGCCAGACAGTGAGTCTAGTACTTGGTCTACAAATGGTAGTGGAAAGTGATTTTTTTTAGTGGCAGTGTTCAACTCTCTATAATCTACACACACTCTCCATTTTCCACCTTTCTTAGGGACAATAATTAATGGAGAAACCCATTGACTGTCAGAGATTGGGTAAATAAAATCAGCATCAAGCAACTTTTGAAGCTCATTTTTAACTATTTCTCTAAGTGTTGGGTTTACTCTTCTTTGAGGCTGCCTGACTGGTAAACAATCTTCTTTGATATAGATCCTGTGAGTACAAATTCAAGGATCTATTCCTTGCATGTCCCCATATTCTCATGCAACAGCTTTATGCTGATCTTGTAGCATTTTTAATAAGATAGCCTGCTGAGATTATGACAGCTTGCTATTGATATTCAAACAGTGACCTGGAGACAATTCTATGTGCTTAGTGAGATTACTCATAGAATCTATAGGTGATGTTTGTACCTCTTGTGGAAGCAAGTTATGAAAAATTGCAGGAAGTTTAGGCAGCGAACTTTTAGAATTTAGTTTCTATAGGAAACATTGTAGATGGCTACTATTTAGATCAAATGAACTACCCATATCAGGGTTAAACTACAGAATTTGAAAAAGTAAAGCATCCTCATTCTGAAGTTGTGAGAATGGATCATTTTGAAGCATCATTAATTGAACAAAGGAATTGGCTTCTTCAGTTTCTTCCCCCACATCTGGCTAAACAGGTTGGGACAAATCTGGTTGAGGTCTAGCAAGCGGATACAAAGCCAATTTTTTTGTGGACTGTCCATCAGAAATGGTCATATCTCTAGAATGACATTCTATAAAAGCATTAGTAGTGGCTAACCATGGTCTACCAAGGATAACTGGATACCCGCCTAAAGTTTCCTTAACTGATAATATTGTGAAATCAGCTGGATACTCCCAAGATTCAAGAGTGACACTTACATCTTCCACCAGCCCATCAGGTTTAACTGTGGAGCTATCTGCAAGCTGTAGAACTGTAAGTGTAGACCTAATGTTTAGAACGTTCAAGGAGTCCATAGTATGCTTTGTCATAACATTAATGGCAGCACCTAAGTCAATTAAAACATTTTTGACAATTTGGCCATTTATATGTATTTGCACTACAAGACTTCCAGGGTCAACATACTTTGGAATGACTACATTTCCCAACATTATATCAGCCAATTTCTCCAAGACATGAATTGTTTGGGGATCCTTTTTCTTCCATCCAGGCTTCTTCAAACATGCCTCTTTAATAGCTTTTCCAAAAATGGGAACATCTTTAATAGCTTGAAATAAGGGGATTTGAATTTGTACATTCTTGAGCTGATCCAAAATGTCAAAAGTGGGTTCTTCCATGGATTTAAATGTAGTACTTTGCAACCTCTGAGGAAAAGGTGGTTTATCTTGACTTTGCAAAATAGGCTCCTTAGAAACTATATCAGTTATAGGCATATCCTTAGTAGGAACAACAGGTGCAGTAGATTCTTCAAGGGGAGAATCTGGTATTTCAGTAATTAGAGGTGGTTGTGGAGTAGGTAGAGTTGTTCCAGACCTCAAATGGATATCATTAACATTTAAGGCATAAGCTTAATATTGGTTGGCTTCGGCAAGATACATAGGCTGTTGTGGCTGCTGCTGTTGCTTATTATTAGGATTTGGCAATGGCTGGGAAGGCATAGGCGTTTGCTTTGGAGGGCCAATATTTGTGGCAGTTGCTGCAGGACGTGGCATGAGGGCCTATGGTTGTGGCTATGGAAGCTGTAGGAACCCAGGGAACTAGTTTTTCCATTGCTGATGACCTCTCCATTGAGGATTATGTTGCCAATTACCTGGAGGTGGGGTCCATTGTCCTTGTGGCTGATGCCAACCTCCTTGAGGAGATTGCCATTGCAGGGTCTAATAATTAGGCCAACTTGGTTGAGATGTATTCCAAGGTGGTGGTGGTCCATATGTAGGTTGCCATTGGTTATTATAGCCAGAATAAGGATTAACAAAAGTCAAAGGATCTTGAGGCATACCTTGTCTTTGAGCCCATGGTCTCCTTTGTGCAACAAAGAACACTTGATCATCATCACCTTCTATTGGCTTAAAGTCAGTAGGTAATTACTTAGCTTCCAGATTAGCCATCATCTTGCATCTGTAGTCACGTTTCTTCTATTTACAGTATGGACAGAACTCAGCCAAAACTGCCTCGGCTGCCTCATGTTTCTTCTGAGCTTGCATAGTGTCTAGTTGTGTAGCCATATTATTAATGATATCCTGCTTGAAGTCAGACAAAAAATTTGTTATCTCCATCTGGGAAACTCCACCTGAAGAAGACTTCCCCACTGTAGCATGATGACCTCAACCTTTCTAAACTATTGCTCGAGAGTAGTTAAGACATATTTTCATTATATCACCTCCTCCCATCAGGTTTAGAGCGTCTATACAGGCATGACCGATTCCCCTTAGAAAGAGCAGTTTCTGAGAGTCTTCATTAAGAGTATGATTTGAGTTCCTTTTCAGGGAAAACAAAAATCTTGAGATATAATCTTCTAGACTTTCATCCTCCTTCTGCTGAATTCTGAATATGTCATCACCTTTACTATCACTCTTACAATATTCCTTATATTTCTCAAGGAATTTTGTTTGCATGGCTGCCCAACTATCAACAACACCTCTTCCCAAAATCATGAACCATCTGAGAGCTCCCTCCTTCAAGGTGGAAGGAAACAGCTTCACTTTGTGAGCATCTAAATTGTAGTCATAACTGTGACAAAGGACATCAAACTCAAACAGAAAAGTTTATGGGTCCTCCGTAACTAGGCCGTAGAACTTGGGAAGCAAGGAAGAAGGAATATTTTTAAGATTGTCAGTATCTCGCTGGAGAACAATGGGAAACTCAAAAGCAGGCAATGGATTATTTTCCATATTTGCTTGTTGGAATAGCAGAACAAACAGACTTTCCTCAGGTTCTTCGTCAGCTAGGTTAAATGGTAGTTCAACAAACAGGTTTTTAGGGAGGAACCTTCCCAGTGCATCTCTTCTTCTTCTATGCATGCAATACAATGAATGGTGGTATGAAAGATTTTGAAATTTTTTGACTAAAAAACTAAACTAATCTTAAAATGACTTCTAACAAATTCTTAGCTTGATGCCATCCCCGGAAACGACACCAAAAATGGTCGTGCCCACAAAAGGATATGATAATCACAGTAAAACCTTTCTTGGGAATTGGACATTCCAACAGGTGACTAATATCTTTCTATGGACGTTCATTTACTTGTCAAACTAGGGAATGTATACTTTAAATGGTGTAGGACAATATATGCACTAAGAACTAGTTTCAGTCACAACTTAACAGAAATAAATACCTGGAAAGAATTATATCTACGCTACATGAAAGTAATGCAAAGTTCTTTTAACTCAACCATGATTTGACTAAAACAAAAACCATAACAACTATGACTGAAACACAAACTATGAACTGGCCTTATGTTGTAGGAACAGGCACATGGATGGATTCCCTATGCTGCAGGAGCAATACAAGACTGAGTTTGTATGGAAACTTCAAAGATGAAAGCTAACTAATGATCAACAGAAAAGAAAAGCTAACTAACTAGCTACATATACTTACTAAATGGGCCCCCTTAGCAAGCATCTACTGATTACACAAGTGCTGAACTCAGAACTTCATCAAACTTTATTCATGAAAACAGAATGGTATACATTGCTTTGTTGATATGGAAACTAACAACAAACTCTGTCTCTTGTCATACAGATTCTGCTTTTCATTATTATCATACTAAATCTTACATGATATTTGCTATCTCTCTATCACTATGCTTCTATCTTACTTCTAGCTATCATCTCCTTCCTCACTCACGTAGAAGGAGTACTTTATTTAAAATCAAGAGAACAACTAACTAACTAACCCTATCAAAGAAAGACATGGAAGTAAAGTGTATCCAAAAATCAAGGAACAGACTTCATAAATGAATTTATCCATTCAACCCGATCCAGAGAGAATCTAGCACTCCACTCTTTCCAAATTGACAGTCATTAAAAATCCTTCCCAATGGTTTCGGTCAAAGAGTCTTCACCAGAGCTTCCTCGAAGTCATACAAGAAATGGACTTTACTGCAAGGCCGAGATCGGCTACGCTTGACTTGATCATACTTTCTTCAACAACCTGCAAAACACAAGGTAACAGATGTGAAAGAAAAGGTGCATGGCACATACACAATATACATTCATTAATCACATATTTAAATCTATTTCATCATTCAAAAACTATATGCGATATACCAGTCATTTAGGGAGTCAACGGGGTAATAAATGTAGTCAAGTCAACACAATAGGCTGCAGGAATATGAAAATATTTTGCTACAGGATATCCCAATAAAAGGTTCCAAAAGAGTTTAAACAACCACGAATAACAAAAGTAAAGGTATTAAAAGTTCATCATAATATCCAAACTATGAGCACATTTTGGGCTCATCAAGTCTCTATTTTATGTATCTCTAATAAAGGGAAATCTATAATCACCTTTTTATCATGAGCTAAGGAAGACACATTACCATTTTTTCCATTTTCTAACACCATGAGATTCTCCCTAGGAGATTTATTAGAGGAACTACAAATCAAATGATCTTGAAATTTATGGATTGGTTCTTCTAAAATGACCTCATCATAAGTAGGGGAATGCTCAATGGTTGAATGCGCAATAAGGGTTTCCTTAGGTGAAAGAGGACAATTAAGATTCTCATGACTCTCATTGGTGGCATTTTCTAACATCAAAGCATCTTCCTTACAACTAGGGGAGATACTAGGAGAATAAAAAGTATAATTATCATGATCATTTACAATTGCTTTACTTTGTTCCCTAATTCCTTACAAAATAGGATAGGTAGGGGAAGGATCATAATGAGGTTGTTATAGACCAACATATCCTCATCATTTATAATCTGATCTTCCATGAAACCATTCTCAAAAGCCAAAGGAGAATGGAAATTAGGTAAGGTGATGTTTAAGGTGTATATGATTTCATTCTCTTGTGCTAAAATATCTTCCCAAAGCGGATGGGGAGGAGGACAAACAAGATCCTTAGGATTGTCAATGACTGTATCTTCTTTCACCAAGATACCTTCATCACTAAAAGGAGAGGTATTGGGAGAAGAAAAAATATGATCACCATGGTTATCTATGTTTGTATGCTCTTCTATCACATCATCCACAAAAATAGGAGAGATAGGATGGGGTGTAAGTTTAAGGTTAACAATTTCATTTTCTCTCTCGCACTAAGAGACTTTCATAACTAGGGAAGGCATTGAATGAATCACTATCATGCTTATTGACATACTTCTTTACAAATTTGGAGAAGATTGAAACTAACATTTGGAAAAATTAAACTATACAAACTTGAAATGTAATGTAAGAATATAAAAGGAAACACAATTTTCAGTTTTCAAACAAGATAATTTTCTGATTACACAATGCAATGATCTGAAAATGAAATGTTGTGAATGCAAATTTGAAATTAAGCAATGCATGAAATGAACCAATTTAGGCTAAATCTAATGAAATGCATGTTACAAAAACTTAACCAACTGATACAGCTAGGTAATGGCACCAAAAAAAAGCTTTAAAATAAGATTTTTAGCTCTGTAAAAGGCAGTTTTAGGGGTGAAAAGGGATTGATTTGCCCAAGGTAGCGAATGAGTCCTAGTGGGGATTTTTTTCAGAATTTTTAGATATTTTTGATGGATTTTGATTTTTTCTATGCTGTAAGATGGAATCTAAAATGAAAATACAATTTTTTTAAAAAAATTAATGATTTTAGATGGAAAAAATGCAACCTAAATGCACTTTTTATGAATGAAAAATTGGAAACCTAGCATGCAAATTATTCCATGCAAATCCTAATGCAAGGTCAATGCAAGCTAGTTCTATGATGAAAAAATCCAAATAAGAAAAGGAAAGTATTCTGAAGGTAGGTTCACCAAAATGAACCATAGATTTTTGGGTGCTATGGCTCTCTTACACTCTTAGGGTTTTTTACCTAAAAGGAGAGAGATAGGCCAAAAACATAGGTGGTTCACTCAAAATAATGCAATTATAACCGAAATATGAATGAAATGTTCCTAGATGAAATAAAATAAATGCAAATAACTGATAAACGCTATTGATCATTAAGTGAAAACTATTGAAATGTGGCTTGTTGGAAAACACATTGTGATATGCAAAAACACCTAGAAATGAAAGCAAACTGTAACAAAATTTGATGAAATTGGAAGTGTACACTTGAGAACTTGATGGAGACTAGAAATGACATCTCGAATGCTGTTGATACTAATTTTTAGGCCTGGTGGGACTCATTCACCATTCTAGACAAATTAGTCCCATATCTGGGAAACTATTTTCGAGACAGTTTTAGACAAATGGGTATCCAAAACTGCAGAAAACCCTATTCAGGCCTGGCAGTGGGACCCATTCACCATCAATGGAAAATTAGTCCACTTTTGAATTTCTAAGAATTTAGAAGTGGAAACTGAAGTCTCTAGTCTGCACTTCGATTCCTGATAGGTGTATGCCTCTGAAAGTCTGATTCCCAGACATGAAAAGTGACTTTTTGTTAATATTTTGAAATGTTGAACATGGATATGTATTCAAAAAAATTGCAACTTGATCTTCAATTATTTCCAAGCCTCCAAGATGCCTAAATCTGTAAACACACAAGAAGAGAAGGAGAAATGTTGGATGTTAGGGAATGAGGGTTTGCCTTGGTCAAACCCCTTTTAGGTAATTCAACCAAATGAAGAAATAATATGAAGAATTAAAATGAAATGAAGGGATTAATACATTTCCATAATGTTTCAACTTGATTTTATGCAACAATGGAAGAAGATTCTACCCTTGAATATCTTTGGAATCTATCGTAATGACTTGGAATGATAAAATCCTAACTTTCTTGACTTGGAGTGGAAGACAAATGATAAATGAGTTATGAATGAGTTAAGAGATGTAAATTAGGGTTTAGAGACTTATATTTATAAGCAATTCACCTTATTCACTTGTTAAATGGATCAATGAGGTCAACATGAAAGAATAATAAACTTAAATTCTAGTTTTTCTCACAAAACTCAAAAAGGACCCAAATGGGACTAATTCACCACCTTGGGTGAATTACTCCTAGAGGGGCCCATTTGCTAGCTAAGTTATTGGGGAATGAGGAAATCAGGTTTATATGGTGACTTTGTTAGGTATTTCATCAAATTATGCATCGAGATGCACAATATGGGGTAATAAGGGCTTATTAGTGATGATGTAAAGGGTGGATAAGGCCAAGGACACAAATTTCAATGTGAAAGTGTGATTAAATACACTTTTCATCATTAAAATAAGGTCCATATAGCCTAGAAAGGAACAACATCCAATGTGAATGTGTAAGAAACATTTCAACACTAGATTATTATTAAGTTTAATTCAAAAGCATTTTAAATTGATGTGAAGATGCAATTAAATATATTTTACAATGTTGAATTAAGGGAAAATGGGTTCATTAAATCTAGAAAAGGGTGAAAGTATTTTACAACACTTTACAACACCTTTATAAGATATCATTAAATGCATTTGAAAGGGTCCAAGACTTAATTTGGATGTGAAAGACACCTCACAACACCAAATAAAGGCCTTATTAAGTCCAATTTATCATCAATTATTCCCCAAACCAAGCAAGTTTCCTTTTTTCTATGGTACATTTGAAGTTGCTTTTATGTGCTTTTGTTTGCTTCTTTCAACTTTCTGTTACAATTTGTAGAGTTGTTATTGTAATTTCTTTCATTTCAAGTATACCTATTAACCTTGCATAATGGATATGTGCTTTGGAAAGCTTCGTATTTCCTTGAAATCTTTGGTAGATTTTTCAACTTGTGCCTTTGGTAATGACCTTGTAGTGTAGTAAAATGTATACCCTTGTATTTTCACACTTTTTTGGGCCCGCCTTGCTTTGTTTATCCCTATCTATGTCTTAATTTGTCCTATTTTTCATCCACAAGCCCTATGAATTATATCATTTTTTTTGCTTAATTCTAACATTCTCCAATGGATAAATGATAATTTAATGATTCTGATTGAGTGTCCCTAATTTTTTGGGTCAAGACTAAAATGCCACCTAGAGCATCTTTGTCCCCCAAAGGTCTTGGGACCCTGATTTTGAAAGCACCTGAATAGGTCCCTTTTTGGAGTTTGTGCCCTAATTTTCATGCCTCAGGACTAAGATGCCACCTAGGGCGTCTTAGTCCCCCTTAAGGTATTTTTAAGATTTAATTTCAAATTCTGGTGAGATTTAGCCTCCTTTAATTAATGAATTCATGTGTCGGGTTGGTGTGGTGTAATTTTGGGATATTAAGCATAGATAAGTATGAATACAAGGTTCCTTCTCTCATTTTAATATACCAAGCAAGATTACAGGAACTCTAAGAATTCAAGCATTCCAACATTCAGGAGCATTCTATCAAGAATTTTGAGCTATCATCAAGATTCAAGCATCAAATCAAAGATCTTCTTGCATCATGTGTTTTTTTGTGCTAACATTTGTGATGTAGGGTTTTGATTCAAGCAAGCAATTCAAGTCCATATCTATCAACCATTCTTTGGATTCAAGATCCATAATCATTGCAGCCATTTCACACAAGTTTGTAGACCTTACAACAAGGGTTTGGTGAGTTGTAGCATTGCATATTGTTCATTCATCATTTCTCTTCATTTTTCTACTTCTTTTCAATGTTTAATTACCAACAAGGGGTCTTACAAAGGAAAATCCCTATTCACTAACAATCAACAAGTTTTTCCCTCTCTTGCATGTTTTTGATTGTAAATTTAGGTTGAAGACTTGAAGATCATTTTAAGTGCATAGTTGCAAAGTTGCATTACAAAGTTGTCATCTTCATAGAAAATCACCTATAGGGCAAATCCAAAAGTTTCAAAAGCTAATATCAAAATAGAAGGAAGTGAAGAAATCAAGCCTTAGGACCATATTTAGAGATTCCCAAGATTGCAAACATGACTTAGTCACCACCTAGGTGTCTTAGTCCTAGAAGAAGTATTTTTTAGAAATTATTCTAGATCCAGTTCCAACATCCGAATATTTTGCATCTACCCCAAAAAACAAAAACAGGACTAAGATAATAGTAAGGGTTTCTTTATCCTCCACAACATATTTTTTTAGCTTTAGTGTATTTCCAAAATTGTCACAACATTTCCAGACTTCCCAGGTCCACATATTCTAACTCCCTATTTCATAATTTCATCATTTGCATCCTTCATTTAGCTTGCATTATTAGGTTTTGTGAGTTGAATGTTTATTTGTCTTTTCCAAGCATTTTCTTGGTGGTCAACCCCTAAAAGCTTAAAGAACCCCCCTAGGTCTTCATTGTTGAGAATTGACTAACCTTGTGAGGTTGATAATCAATCCAATTTGGACTCCTAGGACATTATTAAATGATAATAAGAGAAAAGTGGCATCAAACCTCACTCCTCTTTTCCTATTATTCAGACCCTAATGAAATTAAACTTACTCATGCTCACTCAACTCCTAATGGATGTCCTCCTCGCAATGTTGACATCATTAGAGAAGATGATGACATTATCATGAATTTGTTCCTAAACAATTGTCTTAACAACCTTGAACCTAAAGCATCCTTTTATCCATCCATGACACAACCAAACCCCTCTACAATACCACCTCTTGAGATGTTTGGTTACTTACATCCTAAAACTGAAACAAAAGTTGAACCTAAGTTCCCTACAATAGGTGAACCTAGTTCCTCTAAACAAGCAAATACTCAACCATTTTATGATAACAAATTCACAAACAATCCAATCAATCTAGAATAAAATATGGAAAAGAATTCACAATCTTGAGTAAACAATGATGTGATACAACAAGTGAACATGAAATTCATCTACTTCTAGAGCATATAAAAACTAATTAAAACACAAAGGAGTTAGGATATCAAGATCCCCCTTACAACATAAGTGCTCCTAGAGAATACCTAAGGCTTCGTAGTGATGGTATAGTGATCTTAGATTCTCCTCCTAATATGACTTTCCTTCTTCCTAAAGAACAACCAATGATTCACAACAATGACAACGATGATAGGACCACCTTAGGTCCTTCTGCTCAACCTTCAACTCAAGAAGTTGGTGAATCTAGCAAATGCAAAAGGCCTTGCAAACTACAAAAAATAAAGTTCCCCTGTCCACCACCTGAAAGTGAAAGGAAACTACAATTACTTTTGAACAAAGAACTAATAACATTGTCACCAATGAAAGGCTCATACTATATCCTAAAGATGTAAATATTCCACATTGTTGATATCAAAGAACTCTTGGATATAGTACTGATGAGAGTTGTGCATTCAAGTTAGTATTAAACAAATTTCACTTCGATGGAAATGATTTCCATTGAGTGATTGCATAACTCACCCCTTTTTCACCCCTTGTCACATAATAGTTGTGGAATACTCTATTCTCATGATTACATGATCTTTCCCATCACCTACCTTGTTTCCTTCTTTTCTTGCACTTAGTGGGGGAAAGAAGTAGATAGACTTGTCCTAGTAATGAATTTTTCATTGTCCCTTAGGCTAGTTGTCTACCTTCCACTTATAGAGACTAAGATTGGGAGGGGAAGAACCTGCTTTAGGCTGACTCACATGTGCTTTACTAGTCTTTTTTCTTTCCTTTTTTCTTTTTTGGTTGATTGCACGTGTGTAATGAGATCCCCCATGATGTTTCGTTTGATTTTTCCTCTCTATGTGCACTCCTTTATTTGTACCTTCATTCTTCCATGTCCAAAGCTATTCACCTTTTCATTGGTCTTTATCTTTTCTTTTCCTTTCATTTTTTGTGTTGTGTTTTCCTTGTGGGGATGACACAAGGCATTGAGACACCCTATGTCTCTTCCATGTTGACACAAAATATTTCTTTTTTTTCCTCATCTTTTCCTTTCCTTTAATTTTATCTTGTGTTTTCCTTTTGGGGATGATGAAAGGCATCAAGACACCCTATCTCTCTTTCATGTTGGCCCAAAAGGTTTTTCTCTTTTTTCACTCTCTTTGTGTCATTCTTCTAATTCTATGTGTATTTGGGGAAGGATGAGAGTTCTAAGCTCTCTAATATCACTGTAGTAAAGAAAAATATTGACTCTAAATCCATAGATACCTTATGTGTTTTTTGGGGGAAACCCTCTTTTTCATTTCCATGTTCACATCATTGTGTTTAGCAATTTCTTTAAAGTGGGGGCATATATTGGCATTATTTTGGCATGATTTCATTTGCATTTGTTTCCATATTCCTTGATGTGATTTTATTCATGCAATATATTTTTTTTGTTTGTGGTGACATTGGGAGTAATGTCCTTCAAGAGCTTGATCTATCTCAGCATATTACATTCCTCTTAGTGGTGATGCGGCACACTTCATTCCATAAGTTGTGAATCTTTTATCCTTTGATTAGTCCTATATTGGAGACATTAGGAACAATGTCCCTAAAGATTAAGACCTCACACAAACTAAGCAAAATCCCTTTGAACATCCCTCTTTCTTGTTGCATTTTCTTTTTGTACATGAAAAGAAGAAAATAGGGGGTCTCTCTTTTGCTTCTAGGGTTTAGGACCTAAAAGGATAGAGGCTATTTCCAACCTTTCACTCAGGAACAAACCCTTGAAATTTTAATGCAAAGGGGATTGAAATCTTGCAAAGGGGTTGTCTTAGGGATTGAATGAGATGCAATGAGGGGTTCACCACCAAGTAAGAACTTGGAAAAAGAAATGGAATGAAAGTTGAAAATCTAACCCTAGTTTCATGTAAACTTGATGTAAATAACTTAGAAATGAAAATGAAACAAAGCAAAAAGTTGTAAAACTAAAAGTGTGCACCTAGAAACTAGTTGGAGATGGAATTGAGCTCTAAAATCCTAAAAATGCTAATTTTTAAGCCTAGTGGGACTCATTCGCTATTCTGGGTGAATTATTCCCAGATCAAGGTCTATGCATAGGATGAAGTTACAGCCAAATGGGTATCCAAATCTGCAAAGATCTTTGAAAAATATAGACAATGGGACTCATTCATCACAACTGGGGGATCAGTCCTGTTTTGTCGTGAAGTGTCCCAAGAGTAGATTCTTGAACTAAAAATTTGCAAGCCTTTGATGATAGATAAAATAAGCACTTTCCAATTGGTTTCATGTAATTGGATGGATATTTTTCCCTAGATATGATTTTTTGTGATTCTTGACAACTTTGACAACATTTGCAACTTTATCATTTTGGTGCTTTTGAAGGCTTCAAATCAACTTTTGTTCAAACTAAAAACATGCAATCACACATTAAAGAGGGGAAAACTTGTTGATTATTAGGGAATAGGGGTTTTCCTTGGTCAAAACCCTTTTTGGTAGTTAAACCAAATGATGAAATAAGATAATGAAGCATAAACATGAAGTAATGCAATTAAAACCTTGCCATGATGATGGATCTTGAATTGTTGCAACAATTGATGAAGAATTCTACCCTTGAATGTCCTTGAATGATTTTAAATGATCTTGAAGACACTTGAATGCTCTTGTGAACTTAACTTGCTGTTAAAAATGTTCTCACAAAAGTCTTAGGTGAAAATGAGTGAAAGAACCTTGTATTTATACTTATTTATGCAAGAATTCCCCACATTACAACACTATATGCTGAAATCAGATGTAGGAGAATACAATCCTATTGGAAATTTAACTTAAATTTGAATTTTGGTCACATAGGAATCATTCTCCACAAGTGGCGAATGAGTCACATCTGGCATAATGTATGGGACCAAAAACCAAAAGTGTCCAAAAAGGTGTAAAAAATAGGTTTGGGACCAAAAAAATTTAGGTTGGACTCATTCACCCAAAGTGGCGAATGAGTCCTATATCACTAATTCTAGGCCACACAAGTGAGAAACACTTGAATTATGATTTTTTAATTATTGGTGTCAGGATTATCCTTGAAAATATGCAATAAATGAGGCTTGTGGATGCAAAATAGGGCCAATTAAAGCATAAGAAATCCCAATTACTAAAGAAAAGCGTAGAGGAATGTGAAAGTGTGTTACAACACTTTACAACACCCCAAATAAGGAAAGATCAATGTTAATTATGATTAAAATTATATTTATTATGCTTAGTTAATTTATAAAACCCTAGAAAAGTGTTAGTGTGTTACAACACTTCACGACACTTTTGCAAGGCACCATTAAATTCCATTAGTTCACAAGGGTCCAATATCTAATGTGGATTTGTAAAACACCTCACAACACTAGACCAAGGTGACATTAAATCTAATTTATCATTAATTATTCCCATATCGAGCAAGGGACATTTTTTTCTACACTACATTTAGCCCCCACTTTAGTGAGAGGATGAAGTTGCTACAAACTCACACTAAAGTAGACATTCAAGAGGGGTCCAAATGCATCAATGTGGATGAAAAAGGATGAAAAATATCAAAGAAGGTGGCCAAGCCCCTAGGATCCAAGATCCTAAGTCAAAATAATATAAGCACAAGAGGACACACATAAGGTGTATGATGTGCAGCCAAACAAGATACATGATCATGCAATGTCAGTAATTAGAAGGAAGAGAAATAAAAATGAGAAAAAATAAAAAGGTGGATCAAGCTTCGACCCTTTTTCAAACATGCTATGGATCAGATGTAGGATGTTTTTCCAAAAAACAAACACTCACTCTGGGGCAATGGAACTCTTGGCTATCTGTTGGGTGAGAAATCCCAAAAGGTGAGAAACATACACTCATCGTTGGTATTCACTCATACACATGAAAGTGGCTATGGGGAAGTTCATGCCTCATATTGGACTTCCCACTCAAACCATACCAAAGCTATACCCCCTAATAACTTTGATAAGGTGCCATGCAAAAATGATTTTCGAGCTTCATGAGACAAGAAAAACTTCTTATGGTTGGGGCTCATGAACATTGTAAATGTAACATAGTGTAAGATTTGTTCATAGGAATTTCACTTAGTTCATGTAAGGTCTCTTCTTAGGGGACATCATGTCTAATGTCTCCAAGAGAGGACAAGTCATAGAAATATTCACCCTCTTGGAGGAAATCAATCCCAATGACACCACCAAGAAAAGGATGCATCACAAGAAGAAAGAAATCGCACAATGAAACATGATGAGTGTCAATGTATTCCCCCACTTTAAAGTGATTTCTAACACTATTACTATGAGAAATTGCTTTAAAGTAGAAGAGGACATGAGAGATTACTCAAAAATCCCTATGCCAAGTCATATGTTTCCAATAAGTTACATCATGAAATAGGTAGTATGTCACATGTGAGCCAACTTAAGGCATGTCGTCCACATCCCAAGCTTGCTCTTATATGTTCATGAAAGCTGATCAACTAGCCAAAAGAGGCAACAACAAGTGACATAAGAGGACAAGGCCGACTAAACCCTTGCCCCCACTTAGTGCATGACAAGGGTGGGCCGAATACGATGAAAGTAAGTATTAGTTAGAGGAATTAGGTTCTTCAATACAAGGAAGAGCACCACACTCCTTGAGATGTTGAATTTTATTTTTTAAAGCCTTACATTCATTAGTAGAATGATCACTAACTCTATGATATGTGCATAATGAATTCTTGTAGTAAAATTTCTTTCATGTTTTTGGAGGGAGAGTTATCAAACAATCTTAAAGGAGTCTTGACAAGATTCCTTCTTGATCGGTAGTAGAATTTGTTTCTTTAGTTACACAAGATGTCATACACACATTAAATGATAACCTGATTTAGATGATAAGGGATATAAAGATGATAAACCTAGATCTTTCTTGAAAGAGTATGGTATGTCAGTTTTCTTTGGGTGTTCCTTGTATCCATGTGGAGGAGGGAGATTGTATCCAATACCATAACAATCTTTCACTTCCAATAAAGAGGGTTTGTGTTTTTGAGAAGGATTGGTTTCTTCATGAGAACACAAATCCTTTTTAAAGTTATGCATCATCCCCTAATGAGTGATGGGAGTTAGATAGCCCACATTACTATCATGGGTTAATGTTTTTGATGTGGAACCAAGTTGAACATATGAAAGACAAGCTTGTTTTGGTTTAGGTTGTGAGATTTTTCACTCTCCTATAAAGGGAGGTGTAAAACCCCAACCATTAGTAGAACATGTATCTAAAAAGGAATCATTTGTATATGTCTCTTTGGATGTTGAGGGTGAGATTTTGGATGCTTTATTAAAAGGAGGCATAAAATATAATGAACCCCAATTATCACTAAAGAGTTTTGTTGTAGGTGAAGGATTAGTATCAACTTTTATAGGCTCAACTTTTGATCTTGGAATGAAAGTATTAGAGGAGTTGGAAATGTTGTGATCATATGATTCATAGCTTCATTCATCTACTTCAACTGTGTATACCTTTTTTTTGTATTCAAACTTCATTATGCAGTGGAGAGTAGATGGGACTCCTTTCATAGCATGAATCCATGGTCTCCCTAGGATAATATTGTGTGAAAGAGGTACTGGCATGATATGTATATGGGTAGGAAACACTATAGGTCTGACCTCAATAGGTAATGTGACCATACCTAGTGGTTTCCTATTAACATTGTGAAAGACATGAATATGAACATAATTAAGTTGAATGGAAATTTTTTCCATATCAATTATGTCGAGGAGGTCCATGCTAAAAACATTATTTTTTGCTCCATTGTCTATGAGAGTGTGCCTAACTGTAATTTCATTAATGATCTCCTTTATCGTCAAGGCTTCATTCTTGTTTTGAGGACCTAAAGTGAGGGAAATTCATGCTTAGAGAATGTGATTTCTGACTATGTGACTTTCCTGGGATGAAAGGAAGATGTTAAATTGTTTTATTTCATATAATATTGGATCTCCTTCTACTTTATTTGGAATATTTCTTGAAATAAACACTTGAATGTAGGTGATAGTTGAATGATTTGCCATATAGATATATCAACAGGGGTCTTTTTAAGATCTTCAACACTAGGAACACTAAGTTGAGGAAATGGTTATGTTGCAAGAGTGATTTTTGGTCACCTATATGTTTGAGAAACTATGTTATATCTTGGTTGCTGCAAAACATTGTTAGATTGCATCACAGATTTCAAGAAATCTCTTATTTTCTTATGTGATTCACTAATGGGAGGTGACTTAGGAAGCTCACTAATTAAAGGAGATCCAATTTTTGTTTTCAGAACCTTAACAATATTGTCTTTATTTGCATGATTTCTTAGTGAAGAAGATTCTAATGTCACTTCACCTATGGAAGCCACATTACATGTGTCAATGTTCAAATTTTCTTACACCATGATATCCTCCCTAGGAGGAGATTTTTTAGGAGAACCACAAACTAAATGTTCATGACACTCAAAGGTAAGTTATTCTAAAATTAATTCATCACAAGTAGGGGAATTATCAATGGTTGAATTTTCTTGCTCAAGAAGGGTTTCCCTAGTTGAAGAGGGATGACTTTTATCAATCAAATTATCTTCTTCACAACTAGGAGAGATACTAGGAGAAGAACAATTTTTATCGTCAAGATTCTCCAAATCATGATTACCTATGGTTTTTTCATCTTGTTCATCAATTTATTGTACACTAAGAGAGGTAAGAAGAGATAAACAACTAGGATTCTCAAAACTCTCATTGATTGGTTCTTCTAACACCAAAATATCTTCTTTTGCTAATAGGAGAGATATTAGGAGAAGAAAAAATATGATTGTTAGGAATGTCCAATGTTGTATTGTCTTTCACTAAAACACTCTCATGGGGAGGGGATATGAACATTTTATTAGTGTGTTTAGATATGTGTGGACATGGAAAAAGTAACCTTTTACTCTCTCTCATGTTCAAGCCCTCCTAGTAGACTTTGGCTTGATTATGCCTAGATTTAATGTTGTAATACAAACAATGCATTCACATTAGGTCTTGGACCCTTGTGAATAATTAACACTTCTAGGATGTCCTATAAATGTGTTGTGAAGTGTTGTAACCCACTTTCACACTTTTCCAAGAGCCTTTCATTATAATTCACTTAAATATCCCCTTTTTACTACTTACCAAGTCTTATTTCAAAGTGTTGTATAGATTTATAACAAACTCTCATGCTTTTCTAGACTTTTCATCACTAATTCAACACTTTCTTATGTTTAAATGACCCCTTAATGCACTTTATGGCCATACCTAAGTGTATTTTTGAGGATATTCCCGTTATAAATTATTTAGTGCACTTTAATTTCTGAAACCCAGTAAATTTTACCTACTAGGACCAAGTTGCCACCTAGGGCGACTTAGTCCCACTAGGCACAAAAATCAAATAATTTTAATTTCTTGGTTGGATTTTATTCTCTTACCCTTGAGGTTGGCCTGTGATGTGTTATTTTTCAAGAAATTTAGGAAAATCAAGTATAAATAAGGGTTTTTCTCCTCATTTTTCATCTCCTACAATCTCCTAATTCATTAAACATTCAAGCATTCAATCTCTTGATAATTATCAAGCATTCAATCACTCTAAGCATCATCAAGTCATCCATTGGAGCACTTCATTGCATATCTTCGTATTTCTACATCAAGGGTTTGGTGAGTTCTTAAGATTGCATTTTATTTATTCATCATTCTCTTCTCATTTCATTTCATTTCATAGGGTTTGATTACCAAATCAGGGTTTGACTAAGGAAAACCCCTATACTCTAACCCTTAACCCTTTTTCCCATCTTTGAATGTGCATTTGCAGGTCTTGTATGTAGAATTTTCAAAGAGTTTGGTGTCAAAAAGTGGTCAAAAATCCATCAAAGTCAACATAACCCTAATTGAAGCTTGGAGACTCTTTTTAGCCTGCTTTCTGTAGAATTAGATTCAGACAGCTGTAAAGAAAGGAAGTATAGATCGAGAGCCACATAATTCTACCCCAAATTTCTAGAATTTCCTAGGTGGACTAAGTTTCCATCTATGGTGAATTATTCCCACTGTCGGGCTTGAAAAGTTGTTTTTGCATTTTTGGACACCCATTTGATAGATTCCTGTTCCTAAAATTAAGTCGACTAAATCGCCCAACTTGGTGTAAGTGTCCTAGTAAACATTTATAGTCAAATCTATAGGATTCCAGAGCTTCTCTACATCATATTTCATATTCTAGGTGCACCTCTCCATTTTTATTTAATTATTTTATCATTTACTTACATTTTTAGGTGTTTTCGCATACATCACTATGTTTTCCATCACTTTTCATTTCACTAGTTTAGCATCAATAAATCATTTCTTTCTCAGTTTTTTGCATTTAGGACATCATATTTAGGCACATTACATTCCTCATAACATTAATATTTGAATGTATACATTGCATTTTGGCCCAATCTTTCCTCCTTTTAGGTGAAAAACCCTAGAAGGAGCTTAAAGCATTCAGGTGCCAAAATCTTTGTTTACATTTTGGAGAACCTAGCATTTAAAAAAAATTACTTTTGATTTCAAGTGCATCCTAGGTTTAACTTGAATTAGCATTGCATTAAGTGTTGCATTGTTTAAATTGCATCCTAGGGTTTTCGAAATTGCATTAGTGAAAAGCTCATATAACTTGCATTTTTGCATCATCTTTCATTAGAAAACAACAAAAAATATGCATTTTCATACCATAGTTGTATTTGTGCATCTAAAAGATATCAAATTGCATTCAATTTTTTTGAAAAATCACAAAAAAAATGTCACTAGGACTAATTCACCACACTGTGCGACTTAGTCCTTCTACACATTTTACATTATAATTATTGGCATTTTCTGGGAATTTTTTGCATTTCTATTTTCTATTATTACATCTCTATTATAGTTTCCAGAATTTCTATTATTAACATTTTATTTCTTCTAGTTTGCATTTAATTTTCATCCACCCCACCTTTAGTAGCCTTTGTATGAGTGTTTGGTTCCCTATTGATAATACTTTAGTGAGAAGAAGTTCACGACTCATGGAATCCCACAATAACACACTCATTGTGGACCTTGGGTTGTCCCAAGCTACTACTCCTAGTGTTGACAATAGTGCTTTGGGAATGAACCCTACCTTTACCAATACTGTTCCTTCCAATCATATGCAAATTGACACACAAAATGATCACATTCTACAAGAAAAATTCATTAACATTCATGAGTATTTAGTACATTTGCAATAGAACTTGTGTCTTGAAAACATTTCAACCACTGTGATTCCTACTATAGAAAGAATCCATCACCCGATTGAAAGTGATGAAGGCTTAAATGTTATGAAAAAAATTGTTGAGATATACAACAAACATGCTCCTTCCACCTCTAGCACATCCCAACCAACAAACATTGTGGTTAGTCAAGGAGGAATTAATACTCCTCCTTCCATAGTAGCATCCATACCTACCTACACCACTCTGCAAGTCACAACCACAATGCAATAGGTTAGCAATGTGATTCCTTCCTTGACTATTCCTACTAGCATTCCTAATTCTTATGTTGCATCAAATGTTCTCTCCTCTTCTAGCATACCATCTTTTAGCATCCCATTCACTTTCCCTACCACTACATACACTCCATCACCACTTTCCCTTCCTCCTCACACCACTTACATTGACCCTCTCATCACACAACTTTTCCAAACCATCTCCTCCATGCAAAAAAAGAAATCCACCATCAACCAAAATGAGAATGGCCCACCCACCTATTCTGTACGAAGCAACCCACTATCTTTGGAAATCCTACAAACATCGATGCCACAAGGAATAGAAATTCCTAGATTTGAGAAGTATGGAGGAAAGGGAAATCCTACTAATCATGTTAATGCTTACACATCCTTATGTAGTGACTTCATCCTTAATGATAAATTGTTGGCCAAACTGTTTCCTAGGGCTTTAAAGGACACTACCTTAGAGTGGTTTTCATCCTTACCAAATAATTCAATTAGATCATTCAATGAATTAGTTGATGCATTCATAAGTCATTTTCAAGTGCATATGACTCCAAAAAATACATTGTCTAATTTAATGAGATGTAAACAAACTATGGATGAAAAAGTAATTGATTTCATCTCACGCTATCAATCACTTTATGCCCAACATTTTATCAAAATTCGTGATCTGCATCTCCAAAATATGTTCATTGAAAACCTACAAAGTCACATTCAGGATAGATTGACTATGATGAAATTTCCCTCCTGCATGCACTTGTGTACAACCCTTTGTGATTATCACAATTCAATCAGTAGTCGTAATGCAAATTCCAATTCCAATTGAACTAAAAAATATGAACCTAGCACTTCAAACAATTCACAACCATTTCAGAAACCAAATAAAGGGTTCTTACAATTTAACCCCCCTCCTCAACAACCAACTCAACCTATCAAAAACCAAGTAACAACTATTAAAGTTACGATACCTTATAGTTATGGAGATTGAAAAAGACAATTTACACCTTTACTAGACACTCTTCATAAGACAATGTCCCAATTGTTGCAGCAACAGGTGATTACTTTACCTACTTTTAAACCATTGGATCCAACTAAACCTTTTCCTCCAACCTTTCAACCCAACGCCTATTTCCATTATCATAGACAAAATGGACATGACATAGAATAGTGTAAGTGTCTTAAACACATAGTGCAAGACCTCATTAATTTTGGCCATCTATCCATTTTAAATATTAATGTTAAAGACAATTCATATGTTGCCCCACCCAATCAAAATTTGCAAATATTTACCAATTCGATGCCAAAACATACTATGCCATTTTTCAAAGCTATTGAAACTCAAAACAATGATGTGATGAATGTCCATACAGTTGTTAAACATCCTAATCCTATTCCACATACCACTTCTATTAATCCTATGGATGTTATGGTAGGAGCGATAGATGTTATCCCTCATAAGGGCCAACCTAAGAAATCTATTGATATTACTTTCTCTTCTAAGAATATTCTTCCAAATCTTCTTGATGGTCCTCTTTACATAGCCATTCATATTTATGATAAACCCACTAATGGGATACTCATAGATCCTGCCTATGTAGAGAATGTGATCATTGATGAATTTTTGGTATTACATGATCTTTATCAAGATATTTATGACAAACCATGAGCATGGATCAAAACATACAATGGTTTTACGTACCCTATGATAGGATCAATCATCCTTCCATTACAAATAGGACCTAAGGTAGTGGATGCAACACTCTCCATCATTCCACAATTGGATCAATTTCATTTGTGGCTAGGCCATCCATGGCTTCACTCAATGAAACTTGTTCCTTCAGTCATACAAAAATGTTTAAATTTTCCACATGATAATGACATATTCACTATTCACCATAGTGGCTTTAATCCTTTGTCTTCTAATGGAAACTTGTCCTTAGAAGCCTTTTGGCCAGAACCCATGGAACCCATAACACCTTGCAAAGATTTATTTTTCATTGCTTATCAAATGTTTAAAGAAAATATTTTTTTTGAATTATCCCTCTATAATCAATCCCCCTCCACCTATGACACTCTTATCGTTGATGAGACAATGCTTCAACCTAAACCTAAACCACCAACTCTAGATCAACCAAAAAAAAATGCTTCGCCTTCCTCATCCAAATGTCCAAGAGATAATGAAACCAACCCCATTATGCCCCCTTGCATAACACAAGTTTATAAAGTAAAAGAGAAAGTGATTGAACTACCTCCCATGTTTCCTTCTATCCCTCCCCTTCAGGAAAAAAAGGAGCCTATGGTGGATCAACCCACTCTTACACCAACACAACTTCAAATTAAAAACAAGGGTATGTGCAAGATCATGATGGGAAAAAAAGTGGCAATATGATGGGTATGTGTAGGGTATGTGGCTGATGACCTTTTTTTTACCCAAAATTAATGAAACGAAAAGGGTTTTTAAAGAAGATTATCATATTTCCACCAATATCAATTATGCTATACTTTGAATTTAATAAATAATTATTATTCATTTTCTATTTTAATTATGACTAAAGTCCTGATTGATAGGCTGATTGAAAAAAATCTGTAGCTTTCAAACAGTATCACATTTTTTGAATCTAAAACATGCATCACATTCTATGCTTCACATACTACATGATTAAAAAAAGAAAAATTTAATTTCATGAAGTTTTGACCAAGTTAAGGTGGTTAGACATACAAGTTTCTATATTTTCTTAAAGTTGTAATAAAAAAAAATATAATTAATTATTTAATTGGAAAAAAATTATAAAAAATATGCATCACATTCAAACATGAGTCCTCTACTTATATCTAAAATATTATAAAAAATATTATCATTTTATTGTGGTTAGGGTGGTTAGACAGACACTTCTTATTTTTCCCCGAAATTTAAGTACTACTACATTGAAATTTCAAAATTTTACCAAATAGATTTTTTCTTTTTTTAAGTAAACCTAGTAGTTTATAAAATACATTAAATTTGCTATAGATTCTATTCTTACATATTTTTGAAATAATATAGATAACTTATTCAAATTTTTACGTCAAGTTTCCTAACTCTAATTTTTTTGAATTTTTTGCCACTTAAGGGCCTGTTTTTCCATGATGATCCTACACATACCCACAAAAGAAACCAAGGTGCTAGAGAGCGTAGGAATCAACGTTGTCTCCTTACTTTCCAATTACAAACTAAATAAAAAAAAGAAAATCAAAATCCGCCTTTGGTAGAAGCAATAAATAACAATTCTCCTCCCCAATCACAACAAAACAATCCAATACAAAACCTACAATTCTTGATACAACCTTCATTATAAATTACCATGCGTCCTCTTGTCATAATTAATTTGGCTGACAATGATGAGATCTCTAAAATAGATGAAGAGGTGTATAATGATATGAATACATTATTGTCCTCTTCCATGAGCTTAAATGAAAAATCTCATACAAGTGTAGAACCTGGTACTTCCCCTCGTTCAACACTTGCAGTTGTCCCTTTCGATAGTCAACTACCCTCGCAATACACTGAACATGATTGGGAGAAAGATGACTCGCTCATTGGTTGACTTGCATTTGCCTTACTAGTTTTTTGTAATTTAGTTTTTTCCTTTTTCTTGTGTATGTGTGTATTGTGTTCCCCTCTGACGTGAAATTTGATGTTCTTCTCTCCTCGTAACATTCTTCTATTTGTCTCTTCATTCTTCTATATGTCATACATCACTTACATATTTTGTTTTGTTTTTTACTTTTGTGGATGATGCAAAGCATAGAGAAACCCTATGTCTCTTCCATGTTGACCCACAAGGTCCTTTTATTTTCTTATTTTCTTTTTGTTTTCCTTTTGGGGATGAGACAAAGCGTAGAGATGCCCTATGTCTCTTCCATGTTGACCCACAAGGTCCCTTTATTTTCTTTTTTTCTTTTGTGTTTTTCTTTTGGGGATGACGCAAAGCATTGAGACCACAATGTCTCTTTCATGTTGGCCCAAAAGACCCCTTTTCCTTTTTCATTTCACTTGTGTTTTCCTTTTGGGGATGATGCAAGGTATTGAGACTAAAATGTCTCCTTCATGTTGACCCAAAAGTTTTCCTTTTTAGATTTCACATTTTTGTTTTCTTTTTGCTTGTATTTTCCTTTTGGGGATGATGCAAAGCATTGAGACATCATATGTCTCTTTCATGTTGACCCAAAACATTTTTTTCTTTTTTGTTTTCCCTCTCTTTGTGTCATTCTTCCAGTTCTATGTATTCAGGGAATGATGATAGTTTCGAATCTCTTTAATCAAAATATTATAGAAACGCACATACTAACCCCAAATACATAGATCCCTTATGTGTTTGGTGTTCTCATTTTGGGGGAAACCCTTTCTTTTCTTTCTTTTTCCTTCATTTCACATGATGTAGCCTTACTTAGAAACGTCTGACTTGGCATAGGGGCTTTCCAAGTTGGCTCTCGAGTCTTGTTTCTTTTTGCATTTTTTATTTCATACTTTAAATTAATTTCTCACAGAATGGTGTGAAGAAATTCCCTTAAAGTGGGGACATACATTGGCATTATCCACTTTTATTTTCCATTTTCTTGGTTCTTAGTGCAGCCTTGTTACTTTATACGATGTGTTTGTCACTTTGTGGATAACATTGGGTGCGATTTCTTTCATGAGCATGATCTCTCTTAGCATGTTACATTCCCCTTAGTGGTCTAATGCAATGCACTGCATCCCCTAAGTTGTGAATTTTCTACTCTTTGATTGGTCCTCTCTTGGAGACATTACACACAATGTTCCCTAAGTTATAGACCTTGCATGAACTAAGCAAGACTCATTTGAACATTCTTTTTCATGTTGCATTTTGCATTTACATGGCCACCTTGCATAATATAGCTTACATTCCTATGGTTCCATTATATTTTTTCATGAGTTATAAGCATACGAAGCTTTTCTTGTATCATGAAGCACAAAACAACATTTTTCTTTGTGGTGCCTTATTAAAGTTATCAGGAGGTATAATTTTAGTATGGTTGAGTAGGAAATCACATTCTGAGGCATGAATTTTCCCCATAGCCACCTTGTGGATTTCTCACCCTATGGACAACCAAAATTTTCATGGCCCCAAATTGAGTATGTTGTGTATTTCTCATCCCACGGACAACCAAAAGTTTTGTGGCCGTAGAGTGAGTATATTGTGGATTTCTCACTCTGCAGACAACCAAAAATTTTGTGGCCCTAAACTGAGTATACTTCGGCCTTCTCATGTGATAGATAGCCATGAGTTTTGTCACCCCATATTGAGTACACATTTCCAAACAAAAATCCTAGATCTGATCCACAACAGGTTGGAAAAATGATCGAAGCTTGATCTAACTTTCTTCTCTCTTTCATTTTGGTGTAGGAGCACCCTTGATGCAATTTTAAGTTATATTGTGAAACTTTGGTTTTTTATTTTTTTTTGGATTTATAGATGTAAATAAGGTAATTTGAGACCATATTAAGTTTTTTAGGACCATTTTTGGCCATTTGGTGAAATTTAGGCAAATATTGTAAAAATTGTAAAAGCTGCTCAAGAAAGTTGTCAAGCAACATGTCAAAAAGTGTCATTAAGGTGTTTTGTCATCAAAATAATCAAAAGGTGGTTTAAAATAGTTGGTTTTGGTTGGAAATTTATAAATACACCCTCCAAAACTTGAATTGGGGGTTGGAGACATTATTTTTTAAGTTTGATGAATGGAAACCTCAAATTTTGTGTGTATTTTATTATTCGTACATTATTTTTAGGCTGAAGTTTTGCATTGTATAGATTTTTATGGACTAATATCATGGAGTATCATATATGGATGGAAATATATTTGTTTATAGCTTACAATTATTTTGTCTCATTTAATTTTATTGAGTTTTGTGGGAGATATGACTATTTTGGTTAGACTTCCCTATTCTAACAATATTGTGCTGAATTTGTAGTATGAAAAACATGATGGTAGGGATTTTATAGTATATATTTTGATCTAAAACCAATTTTATTTTGTTTCCATGTGAACCTAATTTAATTTTCTTCAAGTCTCCAAATTTAATTAAGATTTGAATAAGTTATGACCATTTTTGTGAGGGTAGGTTTGAACCCTACCAAAGGTTTGCAGTTTTGGGAAAAATGCAATAACTTTATTTTCCACTGTTGGATCTTCATAAAAATTGGAGGAAAGGTCTACAGTTATGTTATATTGAATCTCACTGAAGTTATTGGCTTAATTTTTTTTTTTGAAAGTTATTAATGAAAGTTTGTTGCATTAAACTGTGGGCTGCAGTGACAATGTTTCCAATATGATCTAGAATGCACTTAATAATTGCTTGTGATGAATCAGTTTATGAAAGTTGTCAAGTGAATCAAGTTTGTTACATTTTTGTTATTTTTGGTTATGGATCATTGTTTCACTTTTGTCAAGTTGTGCTAAGTGCTAGTTGCTCTACATCATATTCCTTTTTCATCATTTTTATGTATGTTCCTTTGTGTTCATGTTTGGTTTGCCATGGGATCTTGATCTTGGGGGCTTGATCATCCCTCTTGATCATTGTTGTCTCACCTTACCAGTATGAGTAATTTTGGACCCCTCTTGATTATGTGTTCGACTACTTTAGTGTGACTTTGAAGCAAGTTCATCCTCTCACTAAAGTGGGGGCTAACCGTGGACACAAAAAAAGTAACCCTTTTACTTTTTCTCATGTTCAAGCCCTCCTAGTATAATTTGGCTTGATTATGCCTAGATTTAATGTTGTAATATTTCCAATACATTCACATTAGGTCTTGGACCCTTGTGAATCATTAAGACTTCTAGGATGTCCTATAAATGTGTTGTGAAGTGTTGTAACCCACTTTCACACTTTTTGAGGACCCTTTCATTATAATTCACTTAAATAACCCATTTTTATTACTTACCAAGTCTTATTTCAAAGTGTTGTAAAGATTTGTAACAAACTCCCATGCTTTTCTAGACAATTCATCACTAATTCAACCCTTTCTTATGTTTAAATGACCCCTTAATGTACTTTCTGACCATACTTAAGTGTATTTTTGAGGATATTCTTGTTAATCATTATTTAATGCACTTTAATTTCTGAAACCCAGTAATTTTTCCTTTGTAGGATGGAGTCGCCAGTTGGGGCGGCTTAGTCCCACTAGGCACAAAAATAAAAATAATTTTAATTTCTAGGCTGGATTTTATTCTTACCCTCGAGGTCGGCACGTGATATGTTATTTTCTAGAAATTTAGGAAAATTAAGTATAAATAAGGGTTTTTCTCCTCATTTTTCATCTCCTACAATCTACTAATTCATTAAGCATTCAATCTCTTAACCATTCTCAAGCATTCAAGCATTCTAAGCATCATCAAGTCATTCATTGGAGCACTTCATTACATATCTTCAGATTTCTACATCAAGGGTTTGGTGACTTCTTGACATTGTGTGTTGTTTATTCATCATTCTCTTCTCATTTCATAGGGTTTGATTACTAAATTGGGGTTTCACCAAGGAAAACCCCTATACTCTAACCGTTAACCCTTTTCCCCCTCTTTGCATGTGTGTTTCCAGGTCTTGTATGTAGATTTTTCAAATATTTTGGTGTCAAAATGTGGTCAACAATCCATCAAAATCAAAATAACCCTAATTGAAGCTTAGAGACTCTTTTCAGTCCACTTTCTATAGAATCAGATTCAAACACTTATCAAGAAAGGAAGTGCAGACTGAGATCCACATAATTTTTCCCTGAAATTCTAGAAATTCCTAGGTGGGCTAAGTTTCCATTTGTGGTGAATTAGTTGCATTTCTAGGCCTGAAAAGTGGTTTCTATATTCTTGGACACCTATTATGCAGATTCATGTTCTGACAAATTTTCCTCGAAACAAGACTAAGTCACCCAGTTTGGCGTAAGTGTCCTAATCAACATCTCTAGTCAACTTTGTAGGATTTTAGATATTTTCTGCATCAAATTTCATATTCTAGGTGCTCTTCTTTAGTTCTATTTAATTGTTTTATCATTTACATACATTTTTAGGTGTTTTTGCATACATCACTGTGTTTTCCAATAGTTTGCATTTCACTAGTTTAGCATCAATAAATCATTTCATTTTTAGTTTGTTGCATTTATGATATCATATTTAGGCACATTTCATCCCTCATAACATTAATATTTGAATGTATAGATTGCATTTTGGCCCAATATTTCCTCCTTTTAGGTGAAAAACCCTAGAAGGAGCTTAAAGCATTCGAGTACCAAAATATTTGTTTACAATATGTAAGACACTAACATTTTTTGAACAAAAATGAAAAGCTCTTGTAACCATGTCATCCAATGTTTCAACAATGTAAACAATGCCTTTTATCCAATGTATGCAAAAATTTAACAATGCAAACGATGTATATCCCAAAATGAAAAGCACTTTTATCAAACTTATGCAAAGTTTTATGAATGTAAACATTATATATGCAAAATTGAAAAGTACTTTTATCCATATGATGTAAAGTATTAGAAATATGAACATTTTAAGGTCTAATGATTCTTTCTATTGAAATGATTTAAAAAATGACTACCCTAAATTGATGTTTTTGATCTAAATTCATAAAACAAATGTTCCTAAAACATTTTATACTTATAGTATATATTGCTAGGAGGCTTAGAATGCACAAAAATGAGGTTTCTAAGGTTCTAATAGGTAGTTTAAAATATGGATTGGTACTGATTCACCCAAGGTGGCGAATGAGTCCCAGTTAGGGTTTTTGTCAAAAAATTTAGAAAAATTTCATTGATTTTTATGATGTTTATGTTGCATGAACTGAACACTAAATGAAAATGCAGTTTTTAGATGTTTTTCAATGATTTGAGATGTAAAAATGCAACCTATATGCACTTTCACTAATGCAAATTTTGAAATCCTACAATGTCAATTAACTAATATAAACTCTAATGCAATGTTAATGCAAGATAATTCTAGGATGATGATGGACTCTAAATCAGAAAAGAAGGTATTATAAATACATGTTCACCAAAATGAAAAGAAGAAAATAGGGGGTCTATCTTTTGCTTCTAAGGTTTAGGACCTAAGAAGAGAGAGGTTATTTCAAACCTTTCACTCAAGAACAAACCCTTGAAATTTGAATGCAAAGGGGTTTGAAATCTAGCAAAGGGGTTGTCCTAGGGATTGAATGAGATGAAATGAGGGGTTCACCACCAAGTAAGAACTTGGAAAAACAAATGGAATGAAAGATGAAACTCTAACCATAGTTTGATGTAAACTTGATGTAAATGACTTAGAAATACAAATGAAACAAAGAAGAATGCTATAAAAATGAAAGTGTGAAACTAGAAACTTGTAGGAGATGGAATTGAGCTCTGAAATCCTAAAGATGTTATTTTTTTTAAAGCCTGGAGGGACTCATTCACCATTCTAAGTGAATAAGTCCTAGATCAAGGTCTCTGCATAGGATGAAGTTTCAACCAAATAGGTATCCAAATCTACAAAGATCTTTGAAAAACTCATAGAGTGGGACTCATTCACCACAACTGGGGGATCAGTCCTATTTTGTCGTGAAGTGTCCCAGGAGCAGAACCTTGAACTGAAACTTTGCAAGCCTCTTATGATGTATAGAATAAGCACTTCCCCATTGGTTTCATGCAAATTGGATGGATTTTTTGCCCCATATTTGAGTTTCCATGATTCTTGACAAATTTTCATGAAAAATTTGACAACATTTGCAACTTTATCATTTTGGTGCTTTTGAAGGCTTCAAACCCACTTTTCTTCAATCTACAAACCTGCAATCACACATTAAAGAGGGGAAAACTTATTGATTGTTAAGGAATAGGGGTTTTCCTTGGTCAAAATCCTTTTTGGTAATTAAACCAAATGATGAAATAAGATAATGAAGCATAAAGTTTAAGTAATACAATTAGAACCTTACCATGATGATGGATCATGAATTGTTGTAACAATTGATGAAGAATTCTACCCTTGAATGTCCTTGAATGCTCTTGAATGATCTTGAAGGCACTTGAATGCTCCTGTAAACTCAACTTGCTATTAAAAATGTTCTCACAAAATTCTTAGGCAAAAATGAGTGAAGGAACCTTGTATTTTTACTTAATTATGCAAGAATTCCCAAAATTACAACACTACAAGCCAACATTAGATCTAGGAGAATAAAGTACCACCATAAATTTGAATTAAATTTGAATTTTAGTTACATGGGACTCATTCTCCACAAGTGGCGAATGAGTCCCATATGTCATAATGTATGGGACCAAAAATAAAAAGTGCCTAGAAAGGTGTAAAAACAAGTTTGGGACTAGAAAATTTAGGTGGAATTCATTCACCCAAAGTGGTGAATGAGTCCTATATCACTAAATCAAGGCCACACAAGCTAGAGACACTTTAATTATGATTGGTTATTGATTGGTGTTAGGATTATCCTCAAAAAGTTACAATAAATGAGGCTTGTGGATGCAAAATAGGGCCAATGAAAGCATAAGAAAGCCCAATTACTAATGAAAAGTATAGAGGAATGTGAAAGTGTGTTACAACACTTTACAACACCCTAAATAAGGCAAGATCAATGTCAACTATGATTAAAATTATATTTATTATGCTTAGTTAATTTGTAAAACCCTAGAAAAGTGTGAAAGTGTATTACAACATGTAAAAAGACTTTTGCAAGGCAACATTAAATTCCATTAGTTCACAAGGGCCCAAGATCTATTGTGGATGCATAAAACACCTCACAACACTAGACCAAGGTGATATTAAATCTAATTTATCATTAATTATTCCCATATTGAGCAAGGGACACAATTTTCTACACTATAGTACCTTATTAAAGTGATGGAGGTATAACTTTGGTATGGTTCCTTGGGGCTCACCTAGTGAACAACTAGCTTCACTAGCCCTTGTGAGTGTGCATTCTTGTATCTTATTAAAGTCATGGAGGTATGGATTTGATATGTTTCCTTGGGTCTCACCTAGTGAAAAACTAGCTTCACTTGCCCTTTTGAGCATGCATTTTATTTATTTCCTTATTAAAGTCATCGAGGTATGGATTTGATATGGTTCCTTGGGGCTCACCTAGTGAACAACTAGCTTCACTAGCCCTTGTAAGAGCATGTTTTCCTTTTGTCTTTATCATAGTGTTTCATAGAAAAATTGACCTCTTGCTTGACTTGGGAATAATTCATGATAAATTGGACTTAATGAGGCCTTGATTCAAGTGCTGTGAGGCATTTTATGCATCCAAACTAGGTCTTGGACCCTTGTAAATTGAATAACACATTTTTAATGATGTCTTGTGAAGGTGTTGTAAAACATTTCTACACTTTTCTAGACTCTATTCATCACAATTCATCTAAAAATCACCTTTTCATCACTTATCAAGTCCTATTTTGAAGTGTTGTAAAGTCTTGTAACAATATTTCATGCTTTTCTAGGCTTAATTCCACTATTTACTCCTTTCTTATGCTTTATTTGACCTCTTTATACCCTTATAAGGCTTAATTAAGTGTATTTTTGAATGTAAACTTTAAAAAAATCATTAAATGCAAGTTAATTCTTGACACCCACTTTCAAGGTTGAGGTGGAACCCATTCGCCATGGGTGGCCAATGAGTCCCTCTTGGCTCCAAATTCAAAATATTTCAAATTTTTATTCAAAATTACCTTATGTCGGCCTATGATGAGGTCTCATTGGGTTACTAAGGAAGAAGTGTGTATAAATAAGTGATTTTCCATCCATTTCAACCCCTAGCTCATTCACATCATTCATTCATCATCTATCTTCTCTATCAAGTCAAGCAAGTTAGGGTTTCATCATTGCAAGTCATCAAGATAACTTCCTAAGACATTCAATGGAAGATTCTTCATCCATTGTTGAAGAAAATCAAGATCAATCATCAAGGCAAGGTTTTTATTCCATTGTTGCATGTTTCATTACTTTGCTTCATCATTTTGGTTTAATTACCTAAAAGGGGTTTGACCAAGGCACACCTCCATGCCCTAACAATCAACATTTCTCTTTCTTTGTGTGTTTGCATATTTAGGTGCTTGCATGGCTTGGACATGATTGAAGATTAGGTTGCAAATTTTTTGAAGTTAGTTCCTCTTTTTTAAGACCAAAATCTACACAAAAAGTCATTTATAATTTTAGAAATCAAGGTTTCAGATATGGACACTTGGAGGTGTATATTGAGCATACTAGGAGTTCTAGATTCCATTTTTGAGTTTTCAAAAAGTAAAAATTAGACTAATTCACCATTAATGGTGAATGAGCCCCAATGTACATTTTTTCTAAAGATTTTTGTAGATTTAGACACCCATTTAGCTAAAACAGGCCCTGGTACTATTTTCCAAAACTAGGACTGATTCACCCAGAATGGTGAATGAGTCCCACCAGGCCTAAAAATTAGCTTCAACAACATTCCAGAAGCCATTTCTAGTCTCCATTCATATTCCAGGTGCACACTTTTAGTTTGGTTCATTTTTGTTCAATTTTTCATTCATTTCTAGATTTTTTTGCATATCACAATGTGTTTTCAAACAAGTTGCATTTCAATAGTTTTACATATTTAATCATTCAATTTCATCACTTAGCTACATTTAAGTCATCTCATTTAGCCTTACTCACATCATAAAATCCTCTATTTGAGTGAACCACATAGTTTTTGTGTGGGATTTATCTCTCTCCTTTTAGGTGAAACATCCTAAGAGTGTAAGAGTAGCCTATAAATCCCATACCCAAAAATCTATGCTTCACATAGTCATGGGGGTATGAATTTGATATTGATCTCTTGGGGCTCACCTAGTGGATAACTACCTTCACTAGCGCTTCTGAACATGCATTTTGTTTGCATAGTGGACAATGCGTTCCACTTGTAAACCTTTTTTGGAAAAACAACCTAGACCCGGTCCACAGTGCATTGGATGGCCAGTCGAAGCTTGATCTGTAGCATTTTTATTTTTTCTATTTTTTTTTCTTTTTGTATCTTTTATGGTGTATGTTTGTGATCTAGTTATGGCTTCAAATATCATCTGCAAGTGTGCTCCTTTGTGCTTATATTTTTTTTTCCATATGATCTTGATCTTGAGGGCTTGAGCACCCTCTTGGTTATTGTCATCCTATATTACTAAAACTTGTACATTTGAACCCCTCTTGATTATGTGGTTGGCTACTTTAGTGTGATTTTGAAGCAAGGTCATCCCCTAACTAAAGTAGGGGCTCAATGTAGTGTAGGAAAATACATAACCTTGTATTTTCACAGTTGTTTGGGCCTACCTTGCTTTTTTATCCTTACTTATGTCTTAATTGGTCCTATTTTGCATCCACTAGCCTAATAAATTATATATTTTTATGACTAATCCTAAAAAAATCAAAGGATAAAAGATAATTTAATGATTCTGGTTGTGTGTCCATAATTTTTGGACTAGGATTTGTTGGATATTGTTGATATGTGGTTGCCATTGATGTCAAAACTATTGGAATTAATGTCTTTAAGGTTGTATATGTCAAGGATATTGAGAAAATTGTAATGAAATGAGTTGTAGGTTGTGAGTGATGAAGTGAAATTCAGTTTTTTGGTGAGCTCAGTACGTTGATGATAAGAGATTGTGGATTAAAGGGTTTGTTGTCGAGTATATCTAGTTTATCAACATTATGTTTTAGAGATTCGCACAAAGATTTGATCGAGTTATGAGTAGTTGTGTTCTAATAGTTTTTGATTACTTTAGTTGATGTTCCTAAATGAAGATGGTATGATTCTAGTAAATTCAATTGTTTTGGATGATTCTCTAGTGATTCATGATGTTTGTGGATGTTTCTAGATCATGCTCTATCTTTGTTGCATGTCTGCATTGATCGTTGTGCTCGTGATTGGTGATTTTCTCTTGTGTGTTCATGTTTTTCATGTTCATGGTGGACATGGTGATGGTAGCATGTTGTGGATCTTCGTGGAATAATTTTGAAGGTGTTTCATAACATTTGAGGATTTTATTTTGGGTCTTCACTATGTTGTGGCCTACCTTGGTTGATTCTCATTGAAAATTATTTATTGTTTTGGGCCTACAATTTATATTCATTTTATTATTTTGTTGAAGCTGACATGTAGCAATGTAATATCTTGTTGTGGATATAAATAAGAAATTGTTTATTCCATTTGAAGGCATGCATGTGTATGAGATATGTGAATAATGTCCTAATCATTCGAAGGTAGAAGCAAAGTGTGAACAAGAGTGAGCAAAGTGTGAAGAAGTGTTCATGTGCTTAACCAGAATTGTAATCAGGCATTAGCTTATGCTATTTTCTCAATTCACAATCATGTGGATGTAATCCGAATGTTTCTGTAAGATAGTGTGTCTTCTTTTGGGTAGTAACCCTTATTTTATTTGAGCAATGAGCTCTAGGCAGTGTGCTTGAATGCATGTGCATTCCCCATTTTTTTCTTTATACATTTAACAGGGTATAATCTTGTGGACTAACCTCCACCATGGTTTTTCCCCTAACAGGGTTTCCACGCAAAAAATCTTGGTGTTATGTGTGTTTTTGATGTGTTGATAATTTATGCTTTCATGGTTATTAATCAAATATAAGAATAAGGTTAATAATTTTAATAAGTTTGAATTTTTGCAACAACTAATTCACCCCCCCTCTCAGTTGTTTTCCCTTGTGTTTCCAACAATTGGTATTAGAGCAAGTTCCTTAGAAGAAGTTTAATAGCTTGAGGTGGTCTAGGATGGAGACATATAAGAAGGATAGTCTGAGATTTGATGGAACAAATTATTCTTTGTGGAAGACTCAAATGGAGTATCATCTAAGATGCATTGGTGAACCCTACTGGAACATTACAAGGAATATGTATGTTATCCCAAAGAATGGTCCATCTACTGCTGCTAAGATTAAGGATGTTTAGTACAATATCAGGGCTAGGGAAACATTGTTGAGTGCTCTGACTAATTCTAAGATGACAAATGTGATGGATCTAAAGACTGCTTATGAGATCTTAAAAAAGTTGGAAACTTTGTATGAAGGTGATACTAATGTGAAGATTGCTAAGCTGCAAAGTCTGAAAGGGAAATATGAAATGTTGAGAATGGGTGATGATGAGAACATTACTTATTTTATACAAAGAGTGAATGAACTTGTGTGTGGTATCAGATGCGTTGGTGGACAATTGGAAGAATCAGAGATTGTTGCTAAAGTGCTCAGATCCTTTCCTGTTGCATACAAAGTCAAAGTTGCTGCTATTGAGGAGCTCCAAACTATGAAAAATGTTACCCAAGACATGTTGATTTGTAAGCTTACTGCTTTTGAGTTGAGTAAATTTGGTGATGCTCTTCCTAAAAAAGAATATAAATTCAAGGCTATTACCTCTGGAAGGGATAAATAGAGATATGATCTGGGAGAAAGTTCTTCTAGAAAGATATTCAAGTATGAGGAAGAAATGAGAGAGATTGAAGAAGAAGAGAGAAAACTGGATGAGCTTGAAGCACTTATTGTCAAAAGAGAAGTCAGAGGAGAAGGTAAGTATAAAGGAAAACTTCCTATTAAATGTTTTTCTTGCAATAAGATAGGTCATTTTGCATCAAGGTTTCTGGAAAGAGTTCCTAAGCCAAGATCTAACAAGCTTAGATTTCAAGGAAAGTGTTATTATGTTGATGATGAAGGTGTGACAAATGACGAATCTGATAAAGGGAATGTAAGTGAGGATGAATGGGTATTTATTTCTATCAAGGAAAATGATCCTATGTCTACTGATTCTGCTAGTTGTACAAATGTGGAGAAATACCTAGAGGCTAGAGTTGAAGAAAAAGATGAATGGGTGATTGACAACAGATTATCTCATCACATGATAGGTGATAAAAGAAAATTTGTGAGCTTGGAAAATTATGATGGTTGTGTTGTAAGATTTGGTGATGACAAAGCAGGTGTAATTCATGGCAGAGGATGCATTTCTCTTGATGGTAAGCATAATATTGATGATGTCCTATATGTGGAAGGTTTGAAGCATAATCTTTTAAGCATTGGACAGATGGTTGACAAGGGATACAATTTTCAATTCAAGGATGGAAAGTGTAGAATATTGGGGAGTTCCAAAAATGTGATTGCATTAGGTACAAAAATAAAAGGTAATATCTTTCACCTGAGTGCTACTAGTAAAAGTTGTCTGGTTGCTCAAGTTGATGAAAGTTGGTTGTGGAATAGGAGAATGTGTCATGTAAACTTTGACAATATTATCAAGATAATTTATATTCAGGTTGTGAGAGATCTTCCTAAGTTGATAAAACTTACTAATACCATATGCAAGGAATGTTAGTTAGGGAAGCAAACTAGAATTTCATTACGGAGAAAACAACATTGTTCAAATGAAGTATTGGAGCTTGTGCATATTGATTTGTGTGGTCCTTCTAGAGTTAGAAGTTTACAAGGATACATGTATTTCATGTTACTTATTGATGATTATTCTAGAATGATGTGGGTTACTTTCTTCAGGGAAAAATCTAAAGCTCTAGAGAAGTTAAAGATCTTTAAGGTTATGGTTGACACAGAGACAGCTCTGAAGATTAAATTTCTAAGATCAGATAGATGTGGTGAATTCACTTCCGGTGAGTTTAATTATTTTTGTGAAGAATATGGGATAATGAGACAATTATCTGCCCCACAGACCCCTCAATAGAATGGAGTTGTGGAAAGGAAGAATAGGACAATTGAAGAAGCTGCTAGAACTATGATGCTGGAAGGAAATGTTCCTCATATCCACTGGAGAGAAGTTGTGAGTAATGTTGTTTACACTCTCTACTAGGTACAAATCAAAGGTAATACTGGTACGACTCCTTATGAGCTATGGTATGGTCATAAGCCTATTGTTAGATACTTCAAAATCTTTGGGAGTAAATTCTATATCAAAAGAGATGAAGATATAGGAAATTTTGATACTAGGAGTGATGAAGGAATCTTTCTTGGTTATTCTACTAAAAGCAAGGCCTACTGGTGCTACAATAAGAGATTGAGGAAAATAGTTGAAAGTGAAAATGTCAAGGTTGATGAAGACATAGCTAGACCATCTAGAACTTGTGGATATGATTCAGATGATCAAAATGATAGTTTAGATAAAGGAAATAAATTTCAGACTTCAAATCAAGTTCAGATCATTCCGGTGAATCAAGAAAATCAAGAGGAAGGAACTAGTGAAAGTGTAGAAGAGAGATCACAAGAGCCTGAAGTTTAAGAACATCCTAAGACTCCAAGATATGTAAGATTAAATCATTTAGAAGATAAAATTATAGGTGATAAGAACAAAGGTGTCCAAACTAGGAGAAAAATTGCAAAAGAATATTGTTTGATCTCAAAGACTAAGCATAATAGTGTGAATGAAGCATGCAAAGATGAACATTCGGTAGAAGCAATGAAAGAAGAACTACTGTAGATTGAGAAGAATGATAGATGGATTCTTATTCCTAGACCTAAGGTCAAAAATGTAATTGGAACTAAATGGTTCTTTAGAAATAAATTGAATGAGCAAGGTGAAGTTGTTAGAAAAAAAGCAAGACTGGTGTGTAAAGGATATTCTTAGATGGAAGGAATTGGCTTTGTAGAAACTTTTGCCCCTATTGCTAGGATTGAAGCTGTGAGACTATTTCTTGCTTATGCTACTTACAAAAACTATGAGATTTATCAGATGGATGTCAAGTCAGCATTTCTAAATGGTGAACTAGAAGAAGAAGTGTATGTTGAGTAACCTGATGGATTTCAATTGACTGAATATGGAGATATGGTTTGTTAGTTGAAAAAAGCATTGTATGGACTCAAGAAATCCCTAAGAGCATGGTATGCTTGATTGGACAAATACTTGTTGAAGCTTGGATTTAACAAAGGTACTACTGATAATAATTTGTATTTCAAGATTGATGATGATAAATATTTGATTGTTGAAGTCTTTGTTGATGATATCATTTTTGGAGGAGATGATCTAGTTTGTGCATGAAGTTTGTTGATGAGATGCAAAGTGAATTTGAGATGTCTATGATTGGAGAGATGAAATTATTTTTGGGATTACAAATTACTTAGTTAGATAAAGGGATCTTTATATCTCAGTCCAAGTATGTGAAAGAATTGCTAAAGAAGTTTGGTATGGAAGATTCAAAGCCCGTTGGTACACCTATGGTGACCAGATGTAAGATGACACAAGATGATGATTCTCTAAAAGAAAATAATAATAGATATAGATCGATGATTGGTGGATTGCTTTATTTAACTCAAATGAGACATGATATCATGAATGTCGTATGCATAGTTGCAATATTTAAAGTTGATCCTAAGGAATCGCATGTGACAGCTGTGAAGAGGATTTTCAAATACTTGAAGGGGACAATTAATTTTGGCCTATGGTATCCTAGAGATGATGACCTAGCTTTGAGTACTTTTACTGATGTTGATTGGGTAGGAGATGTGAATGATAGAAAAAGTACTAGTGGTGGTGCATTTTTCTTGGGTAAGAAATTTATTTCATGGTTAAGTAAGAAGTAGAATGCCATTTCTTTATCTACTGCAAAGGCAAAATACATTGTTGCTGCTAACAATTGTACTCAAGTATTGTGGATGAAGCAGATGCTAAAAGATATTAGAGTTGTGTATGATGAGCCTATTGCTATATTTTGTGATAATCAAAGTGCAATTAACATTTCTAAGAATCTGGTGTTGCATTCAAAGACCAAGCATATATCTATCAAGTTTCACTTTTTGAGAGAGAAGGTGAGTGAAAAGGAAGTCGAATTGGAGTATGTGCCTATGAAGGAATATATTGCAAATATCCTTACCAAGCCTTTGCCTAAGGATACTTTTGAGTATCTCAGAGAGAAGTTATGGGTGATTACCCCTACTAATCAGAACTAAGATGCACTTTCTTGCATCAGTCCACACATTTCATAGTTATATCTTGGTCTGGATTGATGTTGTGGTGGTTGCTACTTAGGGGGAGTAGTCAGATGTTTAGATATGTGGTTCAAAGCTTGTGTGTATCTTTTCCATTGATTTCAAAGGGGGAGAAGATTCATGTGAAAAACTATGAATTATCTGGGGAGAAGATTCATGTGAAAGAGTTGAGGAGAAAAGAGTCAAAACCTAAGGGGGAGAAAGTGCTAAGAGATAGTTGTGTTGATGGTGTTTTTCACATCATGTGTTTCCATCAATGCTAAAGGGGGAGATTCTTGGATTTTTTTGATATGTGGTTGTCATTGATGTCAACACTATTGGCATTAATCTCTTTAAGGTTGTATATGTCAAGGATATTGAAAAAATTATAGTGAAATGAGTTGCAGGTTGTTAATGATGAAGTGAAGTTATGTTTGTTGGCGAGCTCAGTACATTGATGATCAAAGGTTATGGATTAAAGGGTTTGTTGTTGAGTATATATAGTTTATCCACATTAAGTTTCAGAGATCTGCATGAAGATTTGATCGAGTTATGAGTAGTTGTGTTCTGACTTTTTTTGTTGCTTTAGCTGATGTTCCTGAATGAAGATGATGTGATTCTAGTAAATTCAATTGTTGCAGATGCTTCTCTAGTGATTCATGATGTTTTTGGATGTTTCTATATTGTTATTTATTTCTATTTCACATCTGAATTGATTGTTGTACTTGTGATTGGTGATTTTCTCTTGCGTGTTCATGTTTCTCATGTTCATGGCCGACAAGGTGATGGTAGCATATTGTAGATCTTTGTGGATAATTTTTGAAGTTGTTTTGTGTTCAAGGATTATATATTTTGGGTCTTCACTATGTTGTCGCCGACCTTGGTTGATTCAAATTGAAAATTATTTAATGTTTTGGGCTGATAGTTTGTATTCATTTTATTATTTTGTTGAAGCCAACATGTAGCAATGCAATCTCTTGTTGTGGATATATATAAGCGATTATATATTCCATTTGAAGGCATGCATGTGTATGAGATGTGTGAATAATTTCCTAATCATTCAAAGGTAGAATTAGAGTGTGAAGAGTGAGTAGAGTGTGAAGAAGTGTTCGTGAGCTTAACTGAAACTGTAATCAGGCATTAGCAGATGATATTTTCTCAGTTCAAAATCTTGTTGATGTAATTTGAATGTTTTTGTAAGACAGTGTTTCTTCCTTTGGGTAGTAAGCCTTGTTGTATTTGAGCAGTGAGCTTTAGGCAGTGTGCTTGAATACATGTGCATTCCCCATTTTCTTTCTTTATACTTTTAGCAGGGTATAATCTTGTGGACTAACCTCCACCATGGTTTTTCCCCTAACAGGGTTTCCACATAAAAAATATTGGTGTTATGTGTGTTTCTGATGTGTTGATGATTTATGCTTTCATGGTTATTAATTAGATCTAAGAATAAGGTTAATAAGTTTAGTAAGTTTGAATTTCTAAGACAACTGATTCACCACCCCTCTTAGTTGTTTTCCCTTGTGTTGCCAACAAGAGTAAGATGCCACCTAGGGTGTCTTTTTCCTCCAAAGCTCTTCAGACCCTATTTTTAAAAGAACCTTAAATGGGCCCCTTTTTGGAGTTTGTGCCCAGAGTTTCATGCCTCGGGACTCAGACACCACTGAGGGCATCTTAGTCCCCCTTAAGTTATTTTTGAAATTTACTTTCAAATATTGGTGGGATTTAGCTTCCTTTAATTGGTGAATTTATATTTCAGCTTTGTGTGGTGCAATTTTAGGATATTAAACATGGATAAGTATAAATACAAGTTTCCTTTCATTAATTTTCATCCTAACATCCAAGCATTCAAGTATTCATGCATTATAGCAATTTTGTGATCAAGATAGAATTGAAGGGAAATTCATCAGGCACTTGGAGCCATAATCAAGATTCAAGTATTATATCAAAGATATTATTGCATCATGTATTTTTTTGAGCTAAAATTTGTGATGCAGGGTTTTCATTCAAGCAAGTAATTCAAGTCGAGATCTACATTCAAGCTAGCCAACTCACACAAGTTTGCAGATTTCATAACAAGGGTTTGATTTAGGTTGAAGATTTGAAGATCATTTGAAGTGAAAAGTTGCAAAGTTGCATTGCAAACTTTTCATCTTCATGGAAACTCACCTATAGGAAAAATTTGGAATTTTCAAGACTTGAGATTTGAGAAGAAAGTATAGACATTGAGCCTTAGCATCACATTCAGAGATTTTAGAAATTCAAGATGGGACTAAGTCATAAGTATGGGAATCTTAGTCCTCTTGGAGGTAGTTTTCAAAGATTTCTTCAAATTATGTTCTAACATCTGAAGATTCCACATTTTACCCCAAAAAAAGTAGAGGGACTAAGACAATATTAAGGGAGGATTTTTCCTCTCTAACATATTTTGATAGCTTTTTTACATTTCTAAAATCCTTATCACATTTCCAGACTTCCCAGGTACACACATCCTAACTTATTGTTACTTAATTTCATCATTTGCACTCATTATTTGGCTTTCATTACTAGGTTTTGTGAGTTGAATGTTAAGTTGTATTTTCCAAGCTTTTGCTTGGTGTTGAACCCTTCAAATCCTAAAGAACCCCCCTTAGGTCTTCCTTGTTGATAATTAGTTCACCTTTATGTTGATAGTCAATCCAATTTGGGATCATGGGGCATATTTGAATGATAATAGGAGAAGAGTGGTGTTCTATGATCTAGGCCGTAAAGCACCCATTTCCCCTATTATTTAGGTCCACATTGGCCCACCTTGAGGAAAATTTCTCTATGATTATATGGAAATTTTTGTGGTTGTTAGAGGATTCTAAATCCAAGTTTTCATTGTTTTGTTCTCTAGTGAAAAAGTTATGAATAACAGAATATTGGGTCTGCCAGTGACAAGGTTACTAGTATAGAATGTATGCTTTGGTGAATTTTCACTTCACTTTGGATTGTTATCTAGTCTTGAAAATTTATGGGAGTATTGATAGGTGTTAGGTGTATCTTAATTCTAAGTTTTACAAATTTTTGAGATCCACATGTCCATTTATGGTTGATCAGTTGATGTATTTTAATGTTAGGTCATTTCTAGTGCCGACCTAATATGATATGAGTATTGTGGAGTTTAAATAAGTATTGATGCATTATAAGGATACTAGTATAGGTCCAATATGACCTATTTTATGTGTTACAAGTTTGAACTAAGGTGTGAAGTGTATATGTTTGTATTTTTGAGCCAACAAGTTATATTTTGTATGTTACATCTAATTAAGCTAACCTAATTCATGTTTGAGGTTGTAGTGGATATAAGTATGATTTAATTTCCATGTTGGATATAATGTTAGTAAATATTCTAGTGTAATGGATGTGAGTTTTGTGAAAGTGATGCAAGTGCAGAGCAAAGAAAAGTAATGAAGTGTGTTGACTTTGTGTATCAAGATTCAATGGAACTATATTCCAGTATGTTGCAAATGCATTTCTATTAGTTCATTTTGGCTATGTTCCACCCCTTTCTTCTATATTTTATTCTTTTTGTGGGTAGTAATTCCACTACAATGGTGATTCCTCATTCAGTGAGAACCTCTATAATATATTATAACAAATTATAATATATTGTGAGCTAATCCTCACCATGGTTTTTCCCTTTTGGATTTTCCAAGTAAAAAATTGGTGTTCATGTATTATGTGATGTTGATGGTTGATTTCATGCTTTCCATTCTTACTTCAAATTAAATGTTCTATGTGGAATGGATGTTTAAATTTTTAAGTGGTTCCAAACAATACTAAGTCACCCCCCTCTCAGTATTCTAAGTGTTCAACAATTGGTATCAAAGCTTAGTTCCTTGGAAGAAGCTTAACTACTTGGGGAAGATCTTGGACGTTGAACACATGGATCTCAGAAGATATCCTACTCATTTGAAAGATATTCTTGTTAAAAGGAACATGAAAATTGAGAGGGGGTGAATTAGTTGTCACCATATTCAAACACTTACCAACTTCACAACCACACTAATATGTTATTAAGGATGGACATGAAATACAAATAACAGAAAGAAAGATCAACACAATGAAAACTAGATTTTACGTGGAAAACCCAATAAGGGAAAAACCACAGTGAGGATTAACTCACAATATAAATTTTTAACAAAACCAAATATATAAGGCTCACTACCAAAGGTCTCATTTCCCAGAATAGGACTCACTGTCTAGATACAAAAGCGCATTGCTTACACAAGGAGGCTCACTTCCTACAAAAGGATTACAAAACATAATTGGATTCACAACCAAAATGAACTAATAAGAGTGCACCTAACAAGTGCTAATATAGTTTTGGTGATGCTCAATAGACTGACTTAACACACTTCATCATTTTCACACTTCTTCACATTTGCATCAAAGCCATTCACTCTCTTCGCATTTTTACTTGCTACAATTTTCAAAATTGTCTGACATATATATTTGATCTATTCACAAGCATCAATTAGGTCGGCCTAATTATATGCAATCCTTACTTATCAAAAATATAAACTATCAGCTTCAATAATTCACAAAATCATCCAAAAGACAATTCAACTATTCAACATGCAACATTGTGTCGGCATGGACCTAAGATAGGTCACACATATATCCGCATAACAAAATTAATTCACCATACCATCAATTATCCATGAGGTTTCCTAGAGATAGGCCTAACTGTAAAAATGAAACAACAAAATAATGTTGATATGCCATGAGAGATTTCAAACGTACATGTTTTCAATATCCATAAGGGTATGTGCAAGATCATGATGGGAAAAAAAGTGGCAATATGATGGGTATGTGGCTGATGAATTTTTTTTTACCCAAAATTGATCAAATGAAAAGGTTTTTTAAAGGAGACTCTCAGCTTTCCACCAATATAAATTATGCTTTACTTTGAATTTAATAAGTAATTATTATTCATTTTCTTTTCAAGTTACGACTAAAGTCCTGATTGATAGGCTAATTAAAAAAAATCTATAGCTTTCAAATGGTATCACATTCTATGCTTTGCATACTATAGGTTTAAAAAAAGAAAAATTGAATTCCATGATGTTTTGACCAAGTTAAGGTGGTCAGACATACAAGTTTTTATATTTTCTAAAAGTTGTAATAAAAAATTCATAATTAATTATTTACTTGGAAAAAATTACAAAAGAATATGCGTCACATTGGGACATGATTCCTCTACTTATATCTAAAATCTTATAAAAAAATATTATCATTTTATTGTGGTTAGGGTGGTCAGACAAACACCTACTTATTTTTCCCTAAAATTTAAGTAAAACTGAATTGAAGTTTCAAATTTTCACCAAATAGATTTTTTTTTCTTTTTAAACAAACCTAGTAGTTTAGAAACTACATTCAATTTGAGCAGCACTACAGATTCTATTCTTACATATTTTTGAAATAATATAGATAACTTATTCAAATTTTTACCTCAAGTTTCCTAACTCTGATTTTTCTAAATTTTTTTCCACTTAAGGGCCTATTTTTTCCATGATGATCCTGCACATACCCATAAACTAATTCCCAAAACCACAAGTAGAAACTATCAACTATGGAGGTTTGCGGACCAAAATACCAAAGGAAGTGGACTTTATACCAATTCAGCTACTAGACCAAAATATTGAATCAAACAATAACTTAGACTTGTTTTCAACAACCCATATAACATGGTGACATCAATGAAAACACAAAAACTATATAGTAGGCCATTCTTCTTCATTCTTCCGACAATCTCCCCCTTTTTGATTGATGGCAACATGTGCCAAAAAGGTCTCTTCCCCCTATCACTAGTATTCTTCACATGAATCTCTCCCCCTTTGACATCAATGGAAAAGGGTGACCAAAAAAGGTAGGATGTAAACACATGTATATGATAACCTTGTATATATACATAAATCCTAACTTCCCATTTCAAACATTCAACTAAAAATGAGGCTTTTTACATGAAATATTTTCTTGTACTTGTCTCTAATGATCGAAATAATCCTTTTCCAAGAAAGCACAACTAAATACATCCTTTCACTCATACCATCCAATAAGGACAACTGCGTAAAAGAGGATGTATGCTCCAAAGATAGACATTTTCATTCACATTCTTCTATGTTAGAATGTATTTCGAAGAGATGATCCAACTAGACCTCAACAATTTCTTTCACGAGCTAGAAGGTTCTAACAAAGTCTTCTCTTTTCCTCTGAGCAATCAACAATTCCACTTGAAATTCACCAACTATTATTCTTTGTTTTCCATTCTTGTCTTTGAAGAAATAAAAAATCTTTCCAATACAATTCATCTCAAATTCAATGGATTCAATTTTGCTTCTAAAATTTTCAATAGCTTCGAGCCACTAGAGATTGTACTTATAGATGTTAGATGCTTCTTTGATGCATTATCTTGTCTCATTAATGTGTTTGGATAACACCTATTTGGATTTTACACATATTCTTTCAATCATAGCTTCGAATTTATGACCTTCAAGTCCTTCCAACAATGTTCTTTCTTCAATAACCTCTACCAGATAATCCAGTAAAGAGTTAGACACATTTGAAACTGAAATACCCCTATTGAGAAAATAATCAACCAGTACATCATCAATATTAAGTCTTTCAATTGGAGAGAATGCACTCCACATTTTACCAACCTTCTTCATATCACCTTTATCCAACATCATATGTATATCCTCTCGATTAAAGGAGTCAAATTCAGGCAGGAATTCTTCTTCATTCTTTTCTTCTTCCAAGATAGTAATATCTTTTGTGATAGATTTCCTCCTTTTAGATTCTAGAGGGGACTCACCAATGACGAATTCCAATTCTTTATTACCAAAGGAGTAGCCAACTTCAAACTAACTAGGCACTAACACACCAAAGCATAGATTCACCTTCAAGGATGCAAAATAAATTCTGCAAACACTTACATTTTCCTCCATCAATTCCAAATAGCCATAAACTTGTTTTTGAATAGGAATACTAGATTCCCACTCAACATTCTCTCTTCTCGATAGTGAGCTCAAAAAGTAGAATATCAAAAATATGATAAAAGACCCAAACCGAAAAGGATAGCCCTCGACCAAGGACATTCTGACATTCTCAATTAGGTTTTCTAGCAATAGGATACACAAATCAAACTACTTGTTTTCCTTAACCATCATGTGTGCAAGATATACAACAATAGCCAAAGTTGAGCCTTCATAATTTCTAAAATATATTTTATAAGAAATGTCGTACACAACATACCTTATAGTAGAATCTGCAATAATAATTATCAATAGATCTCGAGGGTCTTTTTCAATATTAGTAAGTTCCTCCACATCTTTGTATTTCATTGTTTTCTTCCTAGGGAGGTCCCTAACATTGCATAAACTAGTAATCACTTCGATTTCTTCCTTTGTGATTAGGTAGGGTTTTTCCAACATAATACTGTTGTTCTTGAAATGACTTAACAAGAACAAGATAGATTCCTTATTTGGAAACTAGGGAAATTCTCCCCATAAATCCATACCTAGGGTTTTTACACTCTGCAATTCATTTGTCTTCAGCCCTAGTTCCATTTCCTTCATATTCCTATGATCGAATTCTTCCAATTCAACACCCTTCAGCTTCAATGGAATATTGCTACTTGATCCATTGTCCATTGCCGTGCTTATCTTTCTTGAATTCATTATTGTTCAATAAAAAATTTTCCCCCTTTGTAAACTAACAAATAATTCCTAATTACCTACACCAATTTCTTCAAATTACCTTAGAAACACTTCAAATCACTTCAGGATCACTTCAAGAATGCTCCAAGTCATTTTCCAAATTATTCAAGTAAACAAGTGATCAAGAATACTTATGAATTTTACTTTATATTCCATCAGTTTTCCCTAATTCACATTAAATGTTGAAAATTCCAAAAAGTTGATAAAAATTGTTATTTCTCTACTCTGTAAAACCCTAAATTGATTTGCAAGAGAACATTCTTTCAACTTTTCTTTTGATTTCTTTTCCATAACCTTTTTCTACTCATTATTTACAATATATCCTTGTGCCAACCTCTGACATACCATACATTCAGGGGGTTTGTACATTTTTCTGTTAATGCTCCCCTTAAGACCATGCAAAATTCTAATTCCTGGAGGAATTCTCTATACGGGATGAGGGCACAGACACATATGTAGTCTCTAATTCTTTGTCTTTATTTCCCCATATCTTATTCATCTCTTGCTTCACCTCATCTCTATTAATTTTCTTCGCTGAATCATTCTTCTCTACTGGAGTAGACTACTTTCGGGTATGTGCAGGATCATGATGGGCTAAAAAGTGGCGATATGATGGGTATTTGTAGGGTATGTGGCTGAATTTTTTTTAACCCAAAATTGATAAAATGAAAAGGGTTTTTAAAGGAGATTCTCATCTCTCCACCAATATAAATTATGCTTTACTTTGAATTTAATAAATTATTATTATTCATTTTCTATTTGAATTACAACTAAAGTCTTGATTGATACGCTAATTGAAAAACATCTATAGCTTTCAAATGACATGACATTTTTTGAATGTGAAACATGCATCACATTCTATGCTTCGCATAATATAGGATTAAAAAAAAATTGAATTTCATGAATTTTTGACGAAGTTAAGGTGGTCAAACATAGGAGTTTTTATTTTTTAAAAGTTGTAATAAAAAATTCATAATTAATTATTTACTTGGAAAAAAAATAATAAAAAAATATGCATCACATTGGGACATGATTCATCTACTTATATCTAAAATCTTAATAAAAAATATTATCTTTTTATTGTGGTTGGGGTGGTCAGACAGACACCTACTTCTTATTTTTTCCCTAAAATTTAAGTACTATTGCATTGAAATTACAAATTTTCACCAAATAGATTTAAAAAAAAAACCTAGTAATTTAGAAACTACATTCAATTTGCTACAGATTCTATTGTTACATATTTTTGGAATAATATAGATAACTTATTCAAATTTTTACGTCAAGTTGTGTAACTCTGATTTTTCTAAATTTTTCGCCACTCAAGGGCCTGCTTTTTCCATGATGATCCTACACATACCCTTTCCCTTCTTACTTCTACAAAATTTTGAGATATGTCCAACTTTACTGCAGTTATAGCAAAAAACACCTTTCTGATTTGTCAGACCTCCATTAACCCTTGTTCTAAATTGATTTTTTTTATGTCCAAATTGTTTACAAGCATAACAGTAGCCATTAAAGGATTGATTCATTTTTCCTCCATTAAACCTATTTATTATAACTTGACTAGTCATTCTCACCTAAGATCTACATTTAGTGGCTTTATGTCCAAATTTCTTGCATGAAAAACATTGTCTAGAAAATTGACTCATTTTACTTCTGCATTCAGTTGCCCTATGACCAAATTTGTTACATGAAAAATAGAAACCATTGAAAGATGGATACCTTTGAGCATTAGGCTATCTTACTGATGGTCTTCTAGCAAAGTTTCTTGAATTTCTTTTTCGCTTCCTTTTTTCTTGAGTCATTTGATTATCTTTTGAACTTAACACACTTCATCATTTTTGCAGTTCTTCACATTTGCATCAATTCCATTTTCTCTCTTCACATTATTACTTGCTACAATCTTCAAAACTATCTAGCATATATATCTGAGCTATTCACAAGCATCAATTAGGTTAGTGCAATTATATACAACCCTTATTTATCAAAAACTAAACTATCAGCTTCAAGCATTCACAAAATCTTCCAAAAGACAATTCAAGCATTCAACACACAACATCATGTTGGCATGGACCTAAGATAGGTCACACATATATCCACATAACAAAATTAATTCACCATACCATCAATTATCCATGAGGTTGGCCAGAGATAGGCCTAATAGTAAAAATGCAACAACTGAATAATGTTGATATCCCAGGAGAGATTTTAACATACATGTTTTTAATATCCATAAACTAATTCCCAAAACCACAAGTAGCAACTATCAACCATATAGATTTGGGGACCAAAATACTGGAGGATGTAGATTGTATACCGGTTCAGATACCAAACCAAAATATTGGATCAAACAATAACTTAGACTTGCAGTCAACAACCCATATAACATGGTGACATCAATGACAACACAAAAATTGTATAATAGGTCATTCTTCTTCATTCTTCCAACAATTCCTACTATTGGATTCATAGAATAAGAGTGCATGGTTAACATGAATGAAGAACTTGAAATAGCCCTTGAAGATCTGGAAAGGAATCATAGTTTCAAAAAATGTTTCCTTTTCCATGCTTTATTTGAGGATAATTAATGATAAAATGGACTTGATATCACCCTAATCTAGTGTTTTGATGAGTTTGACACATCCACATTAGGTATTGGGCCTCTTTTAAGCTAAATTAACTTAACTTTTCCTAATTTAATGTTGTAAAATGTATTTATTTACATCTTCACATTAAATTTAGGAGGATTTTAAACTAAGGTGGACCTAATCTAGTGTACTAATGTGTTTTACACATTCACATGAGATTTAGGGCCCTTCGAAGATAAATAAACCCAAATCTTCCTTAATTTAAAGTTGTAAAGTGAATTTATTTACACTTTCACATTGGATTTTGGGACCTTTTACATTTATGACCTTTATATAATCTTAAATAGGCCCTAATGACCCCATATTATGCATCCCAAGGCATATTTTGATCAAAAACCTGACAAGATCAACATAGAAGCTTAATTTCTTCACTCCCTGACACTCTAGCTGGAAAAATAGCCCTTGTGGGATCCATTCGTCATTTTGGGTGAATGAGTCCAATCCAGGTGGGACTCATTCTCTCAAGATGGTGAATGAGTCTCATTTGAGATATTTTTGAGGTTTGAGCAAGAAAAATTGGGTTTTAAGTTAAAATTTCTCCTATATCGGCCTTAGGGATCAAATTAATGATCATTTGAGTAGATTTCCTATATAAGAAAGCTTTCAAATCCTCATTTCATAACAAGTAGCATCATACCTTCATTTCATCAAATCAAGCATTCAAGAGTTAAGCATTTCAAGTCTTCACAAGGTCATCAAGATAGCTTTCAAGATAATTTCCAAGGCATTCAAGGGAAAAATTCTTCATCAACTATTGCAACAATTCAGGATCCATCATCATGGCAAGGTTTTAATTGCATTACTTCATGTTCATGCTTCATTATCTCATTTCTTCATTTGGTTTAATTACCTAAATGGGTTTGACCAAGGAAAACCCCTATTCCCTAATAATCAACACTTTTTCTCTCCTTTGTGTTATTGCATATCTAGGAATTTTGAAGTCTTGAAGATCATTGAATATTAGGTTACAATTTTTTTGGAGTTGTCCCCCCATTTTTAAGGTCACAATCTTCACTAAAAGGTCATTTACATCCCTGAAAATGAGGTTTCAGATCTAGGCACCTGGAGGAACAGATTGAGTAGATTGAGAAGAGCATATTTAGACTTTGATTTTCTAGAAAAGTCAAACTAGAATCATTCACCATAAGTGGTGAATGAGTCCCACTGTAGGTGTTTTCTAGAGATCTTTGCAAATTTGGACACCTATTTGCTTGAAACCCACTTCTGTACAAAAATACAGGATTGGGACTAATTCACCCATAATGGAAAATGAGTCCCACTAGGTCAAAAAGTTAGCAATTCCAAAACTTTAGAGCTATTTCTAGTCTTCAACACATTCCCAGGTGCACACATTCTATTCTATGGCTTTTTGTTTTGTTCTTCTTGCATTTTCAAGCCATTTAGTTCTATTTTGCATCATACAATGGTTTTGCATGAGATCTTGTGTTTCAATATCTTTTCTAAGTCTAAACTTGGTGGTGAACCCCTCTCATAATTTGAAATCATATCCTATGATACCTTATTTTCAGATCTCTTGCCCCTATTCTATTCTTGGGGTGAGATCTCTCAGGTCATCCTTGTATGTGAAGTATAGAAGATTGTTGCCCTAGGTCCTAAACCATAGTGGAGACAAAATTCTATGTTCCATTTTGGTGAACTTGGATTTAGAATACCTTCTTTTCCAATTTATATTCCATCATCATCCTAGATCTATCTTTCATTATTAGTTAATTGGCATCTAGGGTTTCCAAATTTTTCTATTAGTGAATGTGTATATAGATTGCATTTTTTCATCTCAAATCATTGAAAAACATCTAAAAACTACATTTTCATTTAGTTTACAGATCATACAACATAAAAAGCATAAAATTCCATTGAAAATATTTGAAAATTTTGAAAAACAAATCCCTACTGGGACTCATTCGCCACCTTGGGAAATTTAGTTCTAGAACAGATTTGAAACAACCTTTTACAACACTAAAAACCTTGTTTATACACTTCTATTTTCTGCCATTAACTATCTATTTTAGTTGGTGGAGTTTTTGATACATTATTTAGCTTAATTTGGCCTATTTCATGCATTGCTTAATTTCAAATTTATATTTTCACATTGTTACATAGCATAATCAATCAATTGTCATCTTCAAAATTTGAAAAATTGCATTACTCTTTTGCATGTTTGCTATATCATTGTTGCATTTAAAGTTTGTAGAGAAATCATTACATCATGTTTTCATTGCAAAAATCTATGCTTATCATACTTCATGTTCTATTTCGAGATCTTGTTGAATTTTGTAAGAAACTTTTGAGAAGTGTGTATGAATATGAGGTCCTTTCCCCTCTCCTTTTGTTTTTCATTGATCCCTCTCCTAGTATCACTTATATGAGTGACATTAGTCTATTGAAAGAGATCTTGGGTAATCACAACAATCACATTTTTTCTCCTAATATCTCTTCTACTTGTGAAGAAGATATTGTAGCGTTAGAAGAACTAATCGATGAGAGTTTTGACAACCTGAGTTGTTTCTCTCCTCCTACCTCTCCTATTAGGAAATACATTACTAAACAAGAGGACATAGCAATAAGTAATCATGATGATAACATAAGACAAAAAGAGATCATTGAAACCTACCCACATTTATCTCCCAACATCTTCTCCTCTTGTGATAATGATGAGGATATGTTGGTGTTAGATAAGAAAACCTTTAAGATCTATGATAACACTCTTTATGTTCCTTCCCCCACCTATCCTATTTTGGAAGACATTAGGAAACAAAGGAAGGAAAACATCAATGATCATAACAGTCACATTGTTTTTTCTCCAAGTATCTCTCCTAATTATGATGACAATACTTTGATATTAGAAAATACAATCAATGAAGGTCATGAGAATCTTAGTTTTCCCCCTTCACCTAGGGAAACCCTTATTGAGCAAGAAAATTGAACCATTGATCATTCCCCTAATTTCAATGAAGTCATTTTAGAAGAACCAAGCTTTGAATGTCAAGAAAATTTGGTTTGTAGTTCTCCTAAAAACTCTCCTCCTAGGGAGGATATCAGGGCACAAGAAAATCTTAACATTGACACAAATAATGAGGCTTCCTTAGGTGAAGTGATATTAGAATCCCCTTCACTAAGAGATCATGCAAATAAAGACAATATTTTTGAGGTTATGACAACAAAAAATGAATCTCCTTTAATTAGTGAGCTTCCTAAGTCACCTCCCATTAGCAAATCACATAAAAAAAAAAGAAATTTCTTGAAATCTACAATGCAATCTAACAATGTTTTGCAAAAACCAAGATATAAAACTATTGCTCAAACATGTAGGGGACCAAAAATCTCTCCTGTAACGTCACCCTTGCTTAAACATATTTTTCATAGTACTCCTCATTCACCTTTTCATAATATAGTTGTAGATCTTAAGAAGAACCTTGCTAATATATCCATATGGCTACTTATTCAACTATCACCTACATACAAGTTCCTATTTCAAGAAATATTACAAATAAAGTAGGAGGAGATCCAAGCTTCTATGAAATCAAATAATGTGACTCCTCCTTTCATCCCGCACAAGTCACACAATCAGAAATCACATTCCCTAAACATGAATTACCCTCACTTGAGATTCAAAAAAAGAATGAAGCTTTGATGATAAAGGTGATCATTAATGAAACTGCAGTTAGGCACACTCTAATAGACAATGGAGTTGAAATCAATGTTTGTAGCATTGATCTTCTAGAAAAAATTGGCATGGAAAAAAGGCTCATTCAACTTAATGATGTTCATATTCATGACTTTGACAATGTTAATAGGAAACTTCTAGGGATGATCACACTACCTATTGAGGTCGGCCTTGTTGTGTTTCCTACCCATATACATATCATGCTAGGACCTCTTTCATACAATCTTCTCCTAGGGAGACCATGGGTTCATGTTATGAAAGGAGTCCACTCTACTCTTCACCACACAATGAAGTTTGAATACAACAACAAGGTATACACATTTGAGGCAAATGAATGAAGCTATGAATCATATGATCACAAAATTTCCAATAATTTCATTCCAAAATCAAAACTTGAACCTATACAAGTTGATGCTAATCCTTAACCTACAACAAAACTCTTTATTGATAATTAGGGGTCGTTATATTTTATGCCTCATTTCAATAAAGTTTCCAAAATCTCACCCTCAAAATCTAGAGAGTCAAATACAAATGATTCATTTTCAGATACAAGTTCTAGTAATTATTAGAATTTCACACATTCCTTTATGGGAGAGTGTGGAATCTCACAACCTAAACCAAAACAACCTTGTGTTCCATATGCTCAACTTGGTTCTAAGTCAACAAAATCACCCCATGATAATGATGGGGAATATCTAACTCCCATCCCTTATGAGGGGATGATGCATAACTTTAAAAAGTATTTGTGTTCTCATGAAGAAACCAATCCTTCTAAAAAACACAAACTCTATTAATCTGAATTGAAATATTGTTATGGTATTGGATACAATATCCCTCCTACACATGGATACAAGGAACACACGAAGCAAACCAACATACCATATTCTTTCAATAATGATCTAAGGTTACCTCCCTTATCTCCATTCTCATCTAAAGCCTTATCATTTAGTGTGTGTATGACATCTTACACAAATAAAGGAACATCTACTACTGATTAGGAAGGAATCTTGTCATGAATCCTCCAAGATCATTTGATAACTCTCCCTCTAGAAACATGAAAGATATTTTACTACAAGAATTCATTTTGTGGATATCACAGAGTTCATGGTAATTCTACTAATGAATGTAAGGCTTTAAACAAAAAAATTCAACATCTCAAAGAATGTGGTGCTCTTCCTTGTGTTGAAGCACCTAATTCCTCTAACTGATACCTAATTTCATCCTATTTGGCTCATCCTTGTCTTGCACTAAGTGGGGGAAAGGGGTTAAGTAGCCTTGTCCTCATATGTCACTTGTTGTTGCCTCTTTTGAAAAGTTGACCACCTTGCATGTACATATAAGAGAAAGCTTGGGAAGTGGATGACATGCATTAAGTTAGCTTACATGTGACATACTACCCTTTTCATGATGTAGCTTATTGGAAACATATGACTTGGCATAGGGCTTTCTAAATAAGCTCTCAGTCTTCTACTTTAAAGCAAGTGCTCACATTAATGGTATTAGCAACTACTTTAAAGTGGGGGCATACATCAACACTCATGTTTCATTGTGTGATTTTTATTTTTTATTGTGATGCATCCCTTTCTTGGTGGTGTTATTGAGCTTGATTTCCTCTAAGAGTGTGATATTTATTCGACTTGTCCTCTCTTGGAAACATTAGGCACAATGTTCTATAAGAAGAAACCTTGCATGAACTAAGCAAAATACCTTTGAACATACCTTACACTATTTTGGCATTTACAACAATTGTTATATGGCCACCTTGCATAACACACTTTGCATGCCTGTGGAGCCATCTTGTTTGTTCATGAGTTTCAAGAATACAAAGTTTTTCTTGTCTCATGAAGCTCGAAAACCATTTTTTTTTGGAACCTTAAGTTATCAGGGGGTATAAATTTGGTATGGTTTGAGTGGGAAGCTTGATCCAAGGCATGGATTTCCCCATAACCACTTGTGTCTTTGTGTGTGAGTGCATAGTAGCCATGAGTGTATGTCTCTCACCTTCTAGGAATTCTCACCCAACAAACAACAAGGAGTTCCATTGCCTCAGAGTGAGTATGTATTTTTTAGACAAACAACCTAGATCTAATCCACATCATGTTGGACAAATGATTGAAGCTTGATCCACCTTTTTATTTTTGGTTATTCTTCTAGTTATTGACATTACATGTTTGTGTATATTGTTTTCTTGCATGTCATATACCTTGTTCATGTCCTTTTGTCCTTATGTTGGTTTAACATTGGATCTTGGATCCTAGGGGCTTGGCCACCTCCTTTGATCTCTTTCATCCTTTGTCATCCACATTACTACGTTTGGAACCATCTTGAATGTCTACTTTAGTGTGAGTTTGAAGTAAGTTCATCCTCTCACTAAAGTGGGACTAGATGTAGTGTTGCAAAAAATTTCCTTTTCCTTGCTTGATTTGAGGATAATTAATGATAAAATGGACTTGATATCACCCTGATCTAGTGTTGTGATGAGTTTTACACATCCACATTAGGTATTGGGCCCCTTTTAAGCTAAATTAACTTAAACTTTCCTAATTTAATGTTGTAAAATGTATTTATTTACATCTTCACATTAAATTTAGGAGGATTGTAAACTAAGGTGGACCTAATCTAGTGTTCTAATCTATTTAACACATTCACATGGGATTTAGGGCCCTTCTAAGCTAAATAAACCCAAATATTTCATAATTTAGTGTTGTAAAGTGTGTTAATTTACACTTTCACTTTGGATTTTGGGACCTATTGCATTTATGACCTTTATATCATCATTAATAGGCCCCTATGACCCCATATTATGCATCCCAAGGAATATTTTGATCAAAAACTAGACAAGATCAACATATAAGCTTAATTTCTTCACTCCCTAACATTCTAGCTAGAAAAATAGCCCTTATGGGACCCATTCGCCACTTTGGGTGAATGAGTCCCATCCAAGTGGGACTCATTCACCCACAATGGTGAATGAGCCCCATCTAAGCTATTTTTTATGTTTTAACAGGAAAAAATGGGTTTTAAGTTCAAATTTCTCCTATGTCGGCCTTGGGGATCAAATTAACAGTCATTTGAGTAGATTTCCTATATAAGAAAGCTTTCAAATCCTCATTTCATAACAAGTAGCATCATTACTTCATGTCATCAAGTCAAGCATTCAAGAGTTTAGCATTTCAATTCTTCACAAGGTCATCAAGATAGCTTTCAAGATCATTTCCAAGGCATTCAAGGGAAAAATTCTTCATCAATTGTTGCATCAATTCAAGATCCATCATCATGGAAAGGTTTTTATTTCATTACTTCATGATCATGCTTCATTATCTTATTTCATCATTTGGTTTAATTACCTACAATGGGTTTGAACAAGGAAAACCCCTATTCCCTAACAATCAACACTTTTTCTCTCCTTTTTGTTATTATAGATCTAGGTGTTTTGAAGACTTGAAGATCATTGAATATTAGGTTAAAATTTTGTTGTAGTTGTTCCCCCATTTGCAAGGTCATAATCTTCACTAAAAGGTCATTTACAAAATTGAAAAGGAGTTTCAGATCCAAGCACTTGGAGGAACAAATTGAGTAGACTGAGAAGAGTAGATTCAGACTTTGAATTTCTAGAAAAGTCAAACTTGACTCATTCGACACAAGTGGTGAATGAGTCCAACTATAGGTATTTTTAAGAGATATTTGTAGATCTGGATACCCATTTTCCTGAGACATGCTCTTGTGCAAAAATCTAGGACTGGGACTGATTTTCCCAAAATGGCGAATGAGTCCCACTAGGTCAAAAAGTCAGAAATTCCAAAATTTTAGAGTTGTTTCCAATCTCCAACACATTCCCATGTGCACACATTTTGTTATGTAGCTTTTTTTTGTTCCTCTTGCATTTTCAAGCTATTTAGTTCAATTTTGCATCATACTAGGGTTTTGTATCACATCTTTCATTTCAATATCTTTTCCAAGTCTAAACTTGGTGGTGAACCCCTCTCGTAATTTGAAATCATATCCTAGGATACCTTATTGTCAGATCTCTTGCCTCTATTCCATTCTTGGGGTGAGATCTCTAGGGTCATCCTTGAATGTGAAGTATAGAAGATTGTTGCCCTAGGTCCTAAACCCTAGTGGAGAGAAAATTTTGTGTTCCAGGAATGAAAGTGAGCACAAAGATCTAAAGGAAAATATCAAAGAAGTAGATATATTCATCAAAAAATTGAGAGAGAAAATAAAAAAAATTAGAGAAAGATATAAGGAGGTCAGTGAATAGTTTAAGAAAACCAATGAAACAATTACAATTCTAAAAGTGCAAGTTGAAGAATACTTGAATGCTAAGATGACAAGAAAATCTGGAGAATTTTTAAAACTAGAAGAAAAAGTTGTGACTTTATTTAATATTAGATTTTGAAAAAGAAAAGAGTAATGAAGATTAATTCAAGATGAGATCTACAAATCTTGATGAAATGATTACAAACCATAAATTTTCTAAAGATAAAGAAGGATTAGGGTTTGAGAAAGGTGAAAGCTCAAAGGAAGATCTAACACCAAGTGTTGAAAAGAAGAATAATTAACAAAAGAAGACTGAGGACAAGAAGTGTAATGGAAAGAAAGTCTAAAATCAAAGGAAATACTTTAAAAGATCACCAATCAGAAAATCAAATACACAAAGGTATCCATATTTTAATGGTTTTTGTTATTCTTGAAATAAATTTGGATATAAGGCTATGGAATGTAGAAACAAAATGAATCAAAATGTTCAATCATTTCCTTGTTAGTTCTTTACGTGCAAAAGGTTTTATCATAAGGCTAGTGAATGTAGAAATCAAATAATGAATGGCTATAATAGTTGTATGATATTACAATATTTCAATGGATACTCTTATGCATGCAATGGATTTGAGCATAAAGCTGATCAATGTAGATCCAAAATGGGTGGAAGTAAGCTTGTTCAAAATACTATCATATGTTACAATTGCAATAGACCAAGACACATTTCTAAATTTTATAGAAGCAAGAATGTGAGGATGAAAAAAATGGTAAAGAAGATTGATCTAGTGAAAAAGGTCATTATAGTAGAGATGGACAAGATTTGGAGAAAGAAGGAAGACAATGAGACTATGCCTGAGTCTATACCAACATCTAGTGTAGATGTTTCCTCCAGGAACTAAGTAGAAATATTTATGTTAGGGGGATCATTAATAGAAGATTCTTTATCCATTGCTATAAAAATGGTGCTGATGTTTTAGCAAGTGGATAGGAGATGTGGATCAATATGCTTGACCTATTGTAGAAAGAATTGGTGAAAAATATTGAGTTGCAAAAGTTTGTGAAGATTTTGAAGTTGACTATACACATAATTAGGGCTTTTACCAGATTTTCAAATTATGTATTCAATGTAAAATTAGGCCAATTTATAAAAGGCTTATAAAATGATCTCATACACAATCTTCCATTCACAAACGAGCATTTGAGGAGAGAGAAGTAGTGAAGGAGAGAAGTAAATTTTTTGAAGAATTTTTAGAAGTTCTTGTCTATGAAACCCTAACTGGAAGGAAATTAAAAGGTATTCATAGTTCTCTCTTTCCCTAAGTTTTGAAAGTAGTTTGAATTTGATGCATAATGTATACACCACAAGTTATAGAGGTAGTGGATTGTACCAAATCCAAATTAAAACATCTTGAAAAACCCCTAGTTGATGATCTGGATGGTGCATTTTTCACAAATCCCATATGACATTCTACACATAAAATACATCAGGGTTTACATTCATGTGAATTTGGAAGAATATGATCATGGAAAAACAAGTGATGTGTGGCTTAATGAACTCACCAGAGAAAACTTTGAACTAAAAACAAAATTTGAGAGCTTGGCAGAGAAGGAGCTCGACGTATGGCACTATTTTCTAAACTTTAGTCATGATGATGCATGGGTAATATTTGACATAAGAAGAATCCATGATAGATTTTTTTGTCTTGACATACCCCACTTGATCAACAAAGAGGTGATCAGGGTTGCTACAGGTTTATGCTCAATCGAACCAGTTTTGGCACTAACGTTTGTGAAGATTGAAGTGGTGATGGAGCTAATAGGAGTGGAATATGACAAGAGAGATTTAAAAATCAAGAACATTAGAGATTTGATAGTCAAGTATGTCACCATGATGATTGGCTACAAAATATATTTCACTAATAGGGAAAACTCTATATCAACAACCGCCATTGATACAACATATGAAATGGTTGTAAGTGACTGGATTATGATTTTTTTGAGCTATTGAGGGAAAAATTGATTGAGAATTTATAGAAGACAAAGGATTCTAAATATCCTTTCAAGTTCGTTACATTGATCATTTGTATGTTGCTTTACTTCATGAATGAGGTTCTCGAAACAAAGAATATAGCTTGGTTGAAGGACAGACTAGTGGCTCATCAAATTAGAGACAACCTAAGGAGGTTAGGTAATGTGAAGACTCAAGAAGTAGCATTATGGGGATTCTTCAATGTAATATCCCTCATAAACATTTTTAATCTATCATTAAATATTTTCTCAAAAACCCATAAAAGAGAAATCAGGTGCAATGAAAAATCAACCATTTTCTTCATTTTTAAAATAAAATATTGTGCCAAAGGAAAAATAACAACTTTCTACTAGTATTAGTATGTGATGTTAAAAATGTGAATGAGAAAATTAAAGCTAACAACACACCAATGAAACATTATATTAGAGAATTCAAATAACAATCTAATCAAATTGAAACAAAACAAATTCTCTAAAGTCATCCCATTGTTCCCTATTTCCAAGGATTCATTAAATCACAATGGCTCTTAGATTTTCTGTGCACTACAACCTTTAGAATGGCAACCTGAAGAATGAAATGATGGAAAATACAAGGAATCTATTCCTACATAATTGATAAAATATATGATTGATGAGTGATATGATAATGATGCTAATGTTGTTGTATGAAAATGAAGGTTAGACTATGATAATGATGTGATGAAGGTACAAAAACTAAGATGTAGCTAATGCAAAATCCATGATTATGCTAATGGATTCTAAATGCTAAAATTGCTAAATGCTCACAAATTCTCTAGTGAAAATTCTGCAGAGTAAGATTGCTCAAAGTTGGGATTCTTTTGCTATAGAATGAGGTTGTATTTATAGATTTTCTAAGGCATATTCTGAGGTGTCAGCAACCAATGGTCTGGATTTAATTTGGAGAGATGAACAGTGGAGGATGAAGAAGTTAGAGAGAATCAAGGAGAGTGTTCCCTTTAGAAAAAAAAATCTGCCAAGTGTTAGGAAGAATAAATCAAAGAAGAGAGCCAAGTGTCCCAAAGTTTGTTTGGAAATTTGTTTAGGATAATGCTAAATTAAATATTTAACATATTCAATTTGTTGAGACACATGATGAGGTGGAAGGAGGAAAAAGTTGTAGACATGTGACTAAATTCAAATTTAGCATTTAAATTTAATAAGAGAAAAGTTAATTAAATGGAACAAACTATTTAAATTTGTTTATTTAATTAAGATTAGAAGAATATGATTTAAGATAGAAGAATTAGTAAATGAATCTATATAAATAAATTTAGAATTTATTAATAAGTAGACAAAATAAAGATCAATTAATTAAATAGCTTGTATTTAATTAATTAATTATCTAGATCAATTTTAGATGTATACATTTTTCCCCTCTTTGAAGTGATGTGTTTGCACATTGCTTCAAAGAAAAATTTGATGATGATGTTGAATTTTTTTTTTATATGCCCCAGACATTGGTTTTCAAATGATGATGGATATATGCCCCCTTAGGTGATAAATTGGGGAATTTTTGAATTATTAGGGTTTTTTTTAATTTTTATAATTTTCTGATGATTTGAGGATAATTTCCAAATTTTATGATGTTGAGATGATTTATCTCTTGAAAAATAAATAGTGACCTGCTAGGTGATTAGTTGATTAATTAAGGCCTTGGTTTAAAAGAATAAAACAATCCCACTTAATTACCCCTTTTAAAAGGTAAAAAGATGTGAAAAGGAGCTCATTTGTGTCATTTTCATTTTGAATATTGGAGTGATTGAGTGAGTTGAGAAAATTGAGCAAGATGGTGATCCCCTACCACACACCGATTTGAGCGTGTTCGATGTCACAACTGCTCGGCCGCATATGGACCTCTGGTACGTACCCCGAAAAACCTCTTCATGAATTTTAAATGATGTTTTTGGCATGTTTTCCAAGTTTAAAATTTGTGTTCTATCATGTTTTAGCGAATAGGGTTTCCAATATAGCGCATGTAATTGCTATTATACCACATAGAGACTTTTAGTGAGTAGATTTTTTTTTTTTGGCACATTTATTTACTATTATTGCACATCTGGTAGTGTAGCACATTCATGCATAGTTTTAGTGCATTTGATGAATGTAGTAGCACAATTGGTTTTTTTAGCACACAGGTTATGTTTTGTGGTGCATTAGGACAAATTTTTAGCGCTTAGATAATTTTAGCACATTGGTGTAGTGAAATAGCGCATTGATGTAATTTGATGGTGCATTTGTAGATTTAGCACATTGATGCATTGTTTTGGTGCATTGATGAAATGTTTTAGCTCTATTAGCTCTCAAAAATGTAGGCGAAATGCCCCAAAAGGTTGCAAATCTCTTGATACATTTTAGGGTAACAGACAAGGTCAAATGGTTTAGACCTTCTACTCTTTAGGTGCTGCTAGACCTAGGCGGGTGTACCTATATGAGTGAGGCAAACTTGACCTGTGCTTATCTCTCTTGAAATTTTTTTCCCACAATGGAAAATGGGAGTGGACAAATAAAATTTGATTTGGTATAAATCGTATAGCAATATTAAAATTAAAACCTAATATGTTCAATTAACAAATGTAAGAAATCAATGAAACTAAATGATGAAAAAAAGTAGAGACTAGTTCCATGTTGGGTATGCAGAGTCAAATGAAATCTAAATGGGCAACTTCTTTCTGGAAAACATTCAAATTTTTTGGCATATATTTTAGTTTAGAACTTGTATAAACATGCAAGACTATGACTACCAAGTTCTTCTTAATGATCCAGATGAACTTTCCTGGTTACTATGATCAATTAAAAGGATTTAATATTTTCTTGAAAGAACCAATTAATCAAGCACATAGATACAACAAATGTGCATTGATAAACTGAATATAAACTTGTTATATCAATTTAAATAACCAGAAAGTGCCAACCTTGGAGACAACTTTAGTAATACTTTCAATGAACACAACAGACAATTGACACCAGAAATACGCTACCACATCAAATGATTTTCATTGATATCTCCATGCTTTCAAACATGCATCATAGTCTCATAGTATGACATTTTAATCTACTGCATCTTTCCTAATCTATCTTCTCTCCTATATTCTATCTTCTATCTTCTATCTTCTATATTATTCCCTCTTTACAATCGAAAATGAACATTTATACATCAGTATTTGAAAGGATGCATCCTTTTGTATTCAAATCTTAGTGATCAGTTGTATTCAGGCTTTTACTAACATTCGCTAAACACCCATTGAGACATCTTGCAGTCATACCGATGTTCAATGTCTCACCGACTATTAAGAAATTGTACATTGCTATAATGTCCCGCTGTCACATCGACATTTGGAGTCTCGCCGATAGATATCCTTTCATCTTATGTGTTTCACTATGACCTTTGGATTCAGGGAGATGTTTCAAAGATTACCTTGTGTCTCACCGAGATATGTTCTTTAGTATGTTTTATGGTCGCTGAGACACATTTACTTTATTGCCAATAGAATAACACTTTGGTGAGACATATGAGTCGGAAAGACTACATAACTTCACCTCGATAATCATTTATAGAATCCCCTTGTACTTTATCAGAAAGACCAGATGCATTCAATAATACTTCACTCTGATGAATTTTGGTCTGGCTGATGTGTCTCCTTGTGCGTTGGTCGGTAAGACATGCATGAATTAGCTATGACCTATTCCGATGATAACTTTCTTGCCGATAGGACTTTCTATCTCCAAGACAATGATTTGTGTCATGTCGACATGTGTCTACAGATGAATTATGATCAGTGTGACATTCCTAAATTCCTTCTGATAGGCTACAACATATATACATTAGTAAGAAAATGCATTATGGATCAGGGAGACCCTAATCTTCTCTTGCCGATATGAATTACACAGTGAGATATTTGAGACTAGATGGATTCTGTGGAACCACATGACAAAATATGGGCAAGATGTTATGAAGAGATAATTTTTGTGTCTTTGGTAAGGACTCATTCAGAAACTCATGGGTATGAACAACTTGTAAAATTTTCATAATTTTAGAGTTCTAACAAGCTCATAGAATTTTTTCAGTGCATTGAAACATTGTTCTAGTGCATTGACACCAAAATGATGAACTTTTTATTACACTCCTTAATTTTTTATGATTGTTGATCATGTCAGCCAATGTTTTGATGTTGTTTGATGATATTGATAGATTAGATGATGATTGAACTCATGATAGGTGATAATAAATGATAGGATGATGATGATTGAACTCGTGATAGGTGAGGATCAATAATAGGATGATGATGATTGACCTCATGATAGGTGAGGACCAACGATAGGATGATAATGATGATTGATCTCATGATAGGTGAGGATCAATGATAGACGCTCATGAGACTTGATCAAAATCTCACTAGAGATGACTAGATTGATAGGCTAATTGATGTTGATTGATAAGATTGTTGAATGATGATATGTTATGATTATAGGAGCCTTCGAGAGTCCTTCAGTCTCAAGAGAATTTCTTGAAGACCTAGGATATGATACCCCATTTGATGAAGGATGATTTAGATGTGATTAGATGATGCAGTTTGACTTCTTTGATATACATGCCTCAGTATAGGATCAATAGGGAACTATTGACTACTTTGGCTGAGAGGTGGCATAGTGACCACAACACCTTCCACTTGGTCACTGGTGAGATGGCAGTCACACCAGAGGACATGTATCATATCTTGGGGATACCGGTTGTTGGTGAGCTAGTGGTTTATGACCACATAGAGTAGGGTGGGACTGATGCACTCAGGAGAGTCTTTGATGATGACCAAATCTGTGGCTATGAGATTCCATGGTGGGAGATGGTTGATTCATATGCACCACTATCATGTGTTCTTGTTGGATTCATTGGAGGTTTCTTGTGTCCCAATCGTAGGTCAAAGGGACTCTCAGTTGGCTAAGGCCTTATCAGAGGATTCTATCATAGAGTCTTTGATGATGACCAAATTTATGGCTATGAGATTCCATGGTGTGAGATGGTTGATTCATATGCACCACTATCATGTTTTCTTGTTGTGTTTATTGGAGGTTTCCTATGTCCCAATCATAGGTCAAAGGGACTCTCAGTTCGCTAAGGTTTCCTGTGTCCCAATTGTAGGTCGAAGGGATTCTAGAGAGCATGATTGCTCAGAGGACTCAATACCCGTGGGGATCTTGTATGCTAGCTCACTTGTACCATGATCTTCATTAGTTGGTTCATCTCAGAGGGGCTAGTTTGTTAGCTAGGGTGACATTGCTATAGATATGGGTGTGGGAGCACATAGCAATCATTCACCCTATGGTAGATATACAACATCTAGTTGGGAGGCCTTATGTATTTAGATATATAGGTCCAGTTGTCAAGCATAAGCTGGGAAAAATAGAGTACTTGTAGTGAGTATTAGATGATCTGGATTCAGTGACATGGAGGCCTTATTTGGACTATGAGGATTGGCCAGAGGATGACACAAAGATTTCATATGTGTGCACTATGAGGTTCTTGATTAGGAGGACACATTTTTGTGATTGAGACATTTCTTCTTAGGAGAGTGTTGCGATAGTACGGACGAGTATAGGGTATGCCCTAGGGAGTTGCACTATATGCACGCAAACAACATGACATTCTAGACTGGAGACCATAGTATCCTATGATGCAAACTATCAGAAGTACCTCATATTATAGGAAATTACATGGGATTACCATCCAAAGATCATAGAGGCTATAGTGTCAGAGGAGTATGCACATTATTTCTTTTCACATCCTTTCTTGAGGATATCTAGTCCAGATGAGCCTATACTGATATTGGATGACGATGAGAGGTACCACCACATGCACCCAGACAAGGGAGAGATGAAGGAGGTGATGATGAGGAGGGGAGTGATACAAGTGATGATGGAGATGGAGATGGTGGAGATGGTGGTGATGGCAGAGATGGAGATGGTAGAGATGGGGATGTAGATGGAGGTGGATAAGTGTTAGATGTGAGAGTGTCTAGGAGGAGGAGATCCTCGGTGGCTACAGGACATCAAAAGATTTAGATTTGGTTTCCCTCCCATCAACAACAGGCTCAGATAGCTGATTTACAAGCCCAGGTATAGACTTTATAGGGTCAACTAGCATAGGTATAGACACAGCTACAGACACATGCATAGGCACAAGCTCATGCATAGACTCAGGCACATGCACAGATCACCTTGCTGACAGTAGAGAGAGATATTCTGAGACAATAGTGTGAGTAGGAAAAGGCCTTGTTAGAGAGATTACATAGAGTTTTTGAGGGTACCACGACAACAGATTACCTCAGGGAGGTGTGGCACTCCACTAGGTAGGCCGAGTATTATAGGTTGTGATATCATGAGGTAGTGCCTATAAGCAACGTGTGATTTATGCATAGTTAGCCAATGCCAGGCCAGGTTGGAGCCATTCTTAGACTACCAATAGGGGTGTGACAGGACCACTAGGTGGTGCAACAAGAGGCTTAGGTGCAAGGCCAACATTGTCTAGGGGGATTAGCACATAGTTCTAATGTGGACATTTGATGCATATTGACATCTAATGATTTATTAAGACTTGATGTATACTTTGATTTAGAGACTTGGTGATATTCTGCCACATTTTTTATGACGTTTCTCTTGAAATTTTATGATATGATTGTACTTTGACATTTATTTTGATAATATAAATGAGATGCAACCAATACTATTGATCTATATGTTGTCTATGTGCTTGTGTGGTGCATACCTATGATGAATGCACTTAATTTATACTTTATATGCTATGTGATGCTTATGTGATGCTTATATGATTATGGCATGATTATGTATGGATGCTTTAATGAAAATATGATGTATGGATGATTTTGTTATGATATATTAGATGGATGCAAATAAAATGTGATCCCCCTTACGTTTTTGTATTTTCTTAGTGCAAATGTATGATACTTCTATACTATATGGGATGAATTTGATCATGCAAGTGAGATGAAATACACTTCTTGTTTTTTTTTGTATTTTTTGAATGCAAACATATGATCTAAATGCATGGATGGATGTATGATGATTCTAATGCATGTATGATATGATAATTCTTTCTAATGTATGATATGCTTATGCAACTATATGTGAATGATCTTTTTTTTGTTAATGTCAAATGTACTCAATCCATTAATGAGAGAGATAACAAAATTTTGAAAATTATGCCAACCTTGGAAAGTCTATAATGTAGATGCAAAACTAATATGGATGCAACCTAACTTAACCATGCAAATCTAAATATGCAAAGTTGTCATTTTGTCAGCTGATTTGTCGTGCTTTTATCACCATTGATCCTTTGAATTGTTGAAAGTTAGTACAAAATAGATGGTATGATTAGACCATGATGACCTAAGTACCACTTCCATGATTTTTGATATTGCAAGTTAATACAAGCATCTATGCATAATTGAACCGAGATGACCTAAGTACTGCTTGCATAAACGGACAAGAGTTAACCATTTTCCTATGTGAATTCAGAATGTCATTAATGATACTTTGTAGAGCATATCCCATGACAATTTGCATAGTAGTAATGATCAACTCACAAACAACAGGAAAAGAAAAATATCATTCTCAATCATAGCTTCTCTAGTCCATGACATCATTGAGTTGCTCTAGAGAAATGATAACAAAAATCAACATACAATAGTTGAACATTCATGTCGAAGTGATAAAACCATGATTCATAAAGAATATCATACATTTAGATTTGTTTTGATTGATCTTGTTGTTGATTTAGATGTTTGATGTTTAAAATTTGTGATCAATTTTCAATCTTGAGTTTTTATCATGATTGTTGCACTTGTTACATTGTCCGACAATTTGTCTATATGTTGGTTTAAGCTCAAAGTTTATTGCCCCCAGTGAGAAAAAAAACATTTATTATGGATATGCACAATGATACCAATTCAAGATGAGACACTACATAATGGCCAGATATGTACATGAGGTTTCCTTCGATGATCAGGCATAGAGATGGCAAAGAGTAGATGGCCAACACGTGTGATAATAGATGGAAAAGCTGATCTATCACAAATAGCACCTATTGCTAGGTTTTCACTAGTTTTTATTACACTTTTTCAGACTATATGATTTTTTTGTTGTTACCAAGATGCCTGTTTGTTGGGTTTTCATTAAGGTAACAATTTTTTTCAGGACATTTTCTCATTTTTTAATATATTTTTGCTTTTTGATTTTTTTGGAATTTTTTTTTTTGGTATTTTTGATGTTTTTGTTTTCTTTTTTTTGTCACCAATACACCTGTTTGCTAGGTTTTCATCAGGGTGACCATTTTTTCAAGATATTTTCTCATTTTTTGGTATTTTTAGGACTTTTATTGTGCACTAGATGAGTTAGTTGTAGAACTTTTTGAGAAGACTGATGATAGGTTCCTCGAATAGGTCCCCTTCAGGTGTAGACAACTAATAAGCTCTCGATCCATAGACTAATACAATGACAAAAGGACCTAGCCAATTTGGTTCAAATTTTCTTTCCTTTTCCCTATCTTATTGATTACGAGGGTTCTCTTTCAGGACCAGGTCACCAACATGAAATGTTCTTGGTTTGAATTTGTGATTATAGGTTCATGAAATCCTTTGTTGATAGGCCTCCAAGTTATCAACTGCATGCTGACGATGCTCATCCAACAGTTCCAATTCTTGTAGCTTGGATACTCTATAATCTTCCTCTAAAATGATCCCATTCAAGGACACTCGTAGTGATGGTAACTCAACCTCAATAGGTAAAATGGTCTGATCTGTAGACAAGAGCATATGGTGTGGCTCCTATTGAGGTGTGGATGCTAGTATAGTAAGCATGTAGACCAGGGTTCAATTAAACATGCTAATCACATCTAGCATTGTTGATGGTTTTCTTTAGGATTTTCATAATGGTTTTATTTGAGGCCTTCGCTTGTCCATTTCCTTGAGGGTTATAAGGTGTGGAAAATCAATGTTGGATATGGAACCTTTCAAAAAGTTCTTGGATTTCTTGGTTCTTGAAAGGTCTACCATTGTCAATGATAATAGACTAAGGAATGCCATACTGACAAACAATGTAATTCAGGATAAAGGAAGCAATTTGTTTTCTAGTAAATATGGTTAAGGTAACAACTTCAATCCACTTTGTAAAGTACTTTGTTGTTGTGATGATGACGGATGGAATTTTCCTACAAGATCATGTCCCCATTGACAAAAAGGCCATGTTGATGCGAATGGTTGTAGTTCTTGTGCTGGTACATATATGAGGTTTCCTTGGACTTGACATTTTTTACACTTCTTGACAAATTGAAAGGACTCTTTCTCCATGTTTGGCCAATTATACCCCAAGTGTAGGAGTTTCTTAGTGAGAGTTAGGCGACTTGAATGAGTGCCATAAACACCTTCATGAACTTTGTGCAAAGCATTTTTAGTTTTGTTACATTCAAGACATTGAAGGAGAGTACCATCAAGACCTCATCGATAAAGTATATCGGCTATCAGGGTATGTCGAGATACTTGTTGGATAAAGTTACATTTTTAGTTTTGAATAGATTAGGTGGAAGGGTATTGTCTATTAGGTAGGTATATATCTTCCCATAGATTGAGGATTCAACATTAACTAGATGACATATGACTTGGGATTTAGGGTTATCATAGGCAGAGTTAAACAGTTGTTCCACCATGAATTCATAACAAGCTCATTTTTATGGTATTTGTAACATAGAAGCAATGGTTTCCGTGGAATATGTGGCTTTGTTATCCATCCTTGGGATCTATTCAAATTTGATTTCAATAAAGTACTTCTTGAAGTTGTCCACCATTCTCTTATACAACATCATCTTGTCATATTTTGTTTGATAATAATCAAGAACCTGATTTATGACCAGCTGAGAATCTCCATAGACCTATAACTCTATTATTTTCCATTCCATGGCTACCTTGATGCCAATTATTAATGTTTCATACTCAATTGTGTTATTAGTGCAAGGAAACATTAACCTGTAAGACTTTGGAATGGTGTGTCCTTGAGGTATGATAAATAGGATTCTTGCACTTCATCCATGTTGCATGTAAGATCCATCAAAGTATAAAATCCACTGTTATGTTGACACACTAAGGACATATGCATCTATAAAATCAATGTGCATGGGATGGTCATCTTGTAATGGTGCTTCAACTAACTGGTTTGCTATCACTTGGCCCTTGATTTCTTTTCTATCCACATATTGGATGTCAAACTCACTCAATATAATTACCCATTTTTCTAGTCTTCCTTTTAAATTGGCTTTGCTGAGAAGATATTTCAATGGATCTATCTTGTCTATTACTTTGATGGTGTGTGTTAACATGTAGTGTCACAATTGTTACGTAGAAAACACAATTTTCAAACATTCTTTTTCAATGAATGTGTAATTAATTTCATAGTCATTTATTGTTCTACTGATGTAATAGATCATCCTTTCTTTTCCTGTAGAATCCTATTGTGCTAGAAAATCTCCCAAAGATACCTCTATAGTTGCAATGTAAAGCAACAGTGGTTTCCTTTTGTTAGTGGTACCAAGATAGGTGGGCTCATCAAATATTGTTTTAGTTGATTGAAAGCAACTTCACATTTTTCACCCCATTTGAAGGAAACATTCTTATGTAGCAAGTGTGTAAAAGGATGACTTTTATCTACTAGTTGTGTGATGAACCTTCAGATAGATTGGAATCATCCCTATAGAGATCTAAGTTGTTTGATATTATTAGGAGGCATTTCCATGATGGCTTTTACTTTTGTTGGGTCTACCTCAATGCCTTTATCTGAGACTATATATCCTAAGAGTTTAGTTGATGTCACTCCAAATATGTACTTCTTTGAGTTTAAGCACACATTAAACTTTTCCAACTGATTGAATATTTTGTCTAGGATTTCCATATGTCCTTCTCTAGTGAGTGTTTTTTCCAGCAAGTCATCTACATAGTCCTCCATGAAGGTGTGCATCATGTCATGAAAGATAGTTGTCATTGCACATTGATAGGTGGCCCCAACATTCTTTAACCCAAAAGGCATAACATTCCAATAGAATGTACCCCATGGGAATGTGAAAGTAGTTTTGTCTTGGTCCTCTAGTGCAATTTTTATCTTATTATAACCTAAAAATCCATCCGTGAGTGATAGCATTGCATGACCTTTTGTTAAATCCATGATAATGTCTATGTTAGGCAAAGGAAAGTCATCTTTTGAACAAACCCTCTTAAGATCTATGAAATTCGTACATATCCTATGATGTTATCTAGTTTAGAAATTGGTGCAATGTTTGAGATCCATTCAGCATAATCAATAGGTCGGATGAATCCTACATCTAATAGTTTCTTCAATTATGCTTTCACAAATAAGGCGATGTGAGGATGCATTTTTCTCAACTTTTGCTTCACTGGCTTCACTCTAGGTGGTAGCAATAAATGATGCATTATAAGGTTTAGATCTATCCCTGGCATGTCAGCATAGAACCAAGCAAAGTTGATTTATTGCTCTTCAAATAATTTAGTGAAGCTTTGCTTTTCTTCCTCTCTCATAGATGTTGCTAGATGTAGGGTCCTCACTATTTCAATTGTACCAATGTTGATGGATTGTGTGGGCTCAACCAGTAATGGAGATCTCTCATGATAGTGCTTGGGAAGAGTTTCAATTCTCCCATCTTTTGGTTCCTTAGAGAGGTTTTCACCGTTAGATGTGCTCTTTATTTTTACTTTTTCTTGATCTAATACTGCCATTAAATGGTTTTCACCATTAGATCGATTTTTGATATTCATCATTTTACAGCTGAGAGATTTGGCACTCCCATTGTTCAAAGTTATTTTATGAGATTGATTGGTGGAACATGTTTTGAGATTGTTAGAACAAAGAAAGTTCACAATGGCATCATCATTTGGAAAGATAGGTATGTCCAACAACTTCGTTTGGTCCCAGTCAATTAGTTTGAGGTGTATCAATGGCAAGGAATCATCAAATTGTTTAAGGTCCAAAGGGGTGAGTCTCATGATGGCAACATCATCAAATTGTTTGATAGTAATGCTGAGGTCTATGATGTTACTCTCCTCTAAATGATCTATCTTGCTCGAAGTCTGATCATCTTCACTAGAGTCATCAATATGCACTGATCCAATTTCAAGTGGTCTAGACCCTAAAATTTGTCCCTCCATACATATTGGTGTAGACCTTTGTATCACATCAATTTCCTTGTCTTGAAAAGATTCTTTAGAGAGTGAGTCCCACTCATATTCTTTGGAATCTATTTTAGAACTATCTCGCAATTGGAGGATTCTCTCACAAATTTGTTGCTTGGTTTCTTCCCTTGACTCTTCTCTATATCCCAATCCTTTTTGTCTTTTGAATTGGTTATGATAGGTTGTATTGGTTCCATGATACCCTCTTTTCTTTTTCTAATAGGACCTTTTCCTTCATATTCCATCTTCTCTAGGATTGTAAACCCTTTACCATATGGCTCTGTTAGTACATTGGAAGTTGATGCTTGCGATGCTTCTTCATCTTTGTATAACCAATTTAAAAAGTCCTTGTCTTCAGATTCCTCCACTAGGGTGCCCACTTTCACAAATGCACCATCAAAGAGTGTGACAAGTTGTGATGATTGTAGTCTTGATGTTGATGGTTGTCCATATAATTTCGGAGAAGGTAGCAATTGTGAAAGACATAAGGATCCCTCAAAAGAATATTCCCCCATGTCTTTGTCCTTGAATTGAACATTTTTCTCAAATAGTTTTGACAAAGAATTTAGTTCACTCTCATTGCTTGAGGAAGTGAAATCACCAACGCCCTTATCCTTTGACTGGACCTTTTACTTAGGCTGATTTGACAAAGAACTAATTTGACCTTCATTGTTTGATGAACTAGGAGTGATGGCTTCCCTATTGTGTGGTATAAAAGTATCTTGAACCATCTTAAGACTATTGCAATATTGAGGATTGTTGGAAACAGCTGAAATGGTGATCTCTTGTCCATTGAAAGGGAATTTCAAACATTGATGATACGTTGTTGACAACGCTTACATCTCATGGATCCAAGGTTGACCCAAGAGTATGTTGTATGTAAAATCTTTATCCAAAACTTGGAAAACAATATCCTTTTGGATTGGTAAGATAATTAGTCCTTGTGAGGATCTTTCTTTATCATCATATGCTTTGATAGTGATCTTTCTTCTAGCATCTATTGTATTTTATGAGAATCCTAGTGCATAGACAAGCTTTAAAGTATAGATAGTTAGACCAGCTCCTCCATCTATTAGAACATGTTTGACCCAATGTTTATGAATGATAACCTCAATGTGGATGGAAAAATTGTGTGGATGGGTTAGTGATATGTCATCATGTTCGAAAAATGATAGGAAATGAGGTGTAGTCAAGTATCCCACCATAGCTTGGAATTGAAAAAATTCCAAATTATTTAGTACTATGGTGGCCACTAGAGCTTGTTCTAGAATTTCTTTGTGAGCTGGTGAAATTTTAAGGAGTTCCAATATGGATATTTGAGTTGGGATTTTCTGCAATTGATCAATTATATTGTATTGAGTTGAAGGAGAAGCAACTATTTTAGATGTAGAAGAGGTAGTAGGTGTCTTAGAGGAAACTCCTTTCAATATTAATTTAGACTACCCTCTTGTGGTTGCATTGACTGGTAAATTGTCTTATTTTTCTTTGATTTTAATGACATTAATCTGATTATCAGTTGCACCATCTGTGTTCAGATTTATTTGTATGATGTCATTAATTTTATTTTATTTGATGTTGATGTTGATTTCATTGAGTTGATTTTTAGCTGTAACAACATGTCTTTATTTTAATTATCATCTACAAAAATTTATTGTTTGTCATTGATTTCAATATCATTGTTCTTATCTTCAACTACAGAAATATTAAGAATAGTGGTGTCATAAACATAGTTAACATTTTTACCTTTGTTGTTTGTAGAAGAAGATTCTCCTTTTTCATAGTTTGGTAAAGGATTTTTGAATTCTCCATGATCATTATTCGTTTGAGGTCCCTCTACCAATATTTCTTTTCTATCAATCAAATATTGCACCAAATGTTTCAATTGCATACAATAATTTGTTTTGTGCCCTTTGTTTTGATGAAAATAACAGTAGTATGCATCATTCCACCAAGATGGTTTAACTATTGGTTCCTAATCTTGTGCCTCTGGTAATGTTATAAGCTTGGTTGCAAGAATATTCTTCGATTTGATGGTGTTCGATATGGTGGTGGTTTTGATTCAGTATTGTTTTGATTGTTGTTTTGATTGGTATTTTGATTGGTGTTTGGACTATTTTTGGAGGCAGTAGCTGTCAAGTTAAAGACTAGTTTTGCATTCTGTGTATCAGTTCTGCCATCGTTGTTACCAACATTTTTGTTTCTTTGCCAAAATTTTGGTTTATCATTGTTGTTATAATTATTGGAAGAGTTTGTAGAATTATTTCCTTCATTATAGAGTTTTAAGACTCCTCTCTTAACCAAGGTTTCTTCAATTTTGAGTCCATTTTCAATCATCTTCTCAAAACTAGGTGGACATTGCAATTCAAGTCTATAGCTCATCTCATCATTTATATTATCAATGAAGATTTCCATATTTTCTTTTTTAGGTATAGGACAGGCATACCTAGCAAAAAATATTCTCCATCTTTGTAAAAATATGAGAAATGATTCACCCTTTTTATGTTTTGTGTTGCAAAGGTCTTTCATGGTTATCTCATGTTGGATGTTGTAGGAGTATTGGGTGATGACTTTATTAACTAGCTCTTCAAAGGACTTAATAGCTAGTGGAAGTTTGGAGAACCATTCCATGCATTGGCTACCTAAACTTCGTGGAAACAATCTCATCAAATAGGTCTCTTCATGTGAAAATTCAAGGCTCATATGATCTATAGGATCAGTTTTACCATTATATTTATCATATTTTGGAAACTCACAATGTTTGGGAAAGGGTATCATGTTCATAGTTTGATCAAAAGGATTTGGGTAGATGTCTTGCAGTAAATATCTTCTTGTGGTTCCTCTTTGCATGTCTTGGATTTGTTGTTGTAGAATTTTCATTTGATTAGTTAATGTAGCAATTGGATCTATCTTTGGTGGATCAATTTCTATTCTTTTTGGAGCTCCTTTCAATTGAGCAACATCAAAGTCATTAGGTAGTTTGATACCTTGATTAGGAAACATTAAAAATTATTTTTCTCCATCTTTTTCCAGAAATTTCTCCATGAATTTGTGGAACTTGGGATCTTGTTGAGCATGCTAGATGTCTTCTTCAGTGATTTCATCACTTTTAGGTTGGTGGAATATGTGGAAAGGATTTTCTTCTCCTTCATCCATGGTGTTTTGAGTCTCAATCTCTTTTTCTCTAATTTTCTGCTTTTGTGATCTTGTTAAAATGGGCATGCAAGTGTTATAATTTTACTAAACTTTGATCTTTGTTTGAGAAATGTCAAGGATATTAACCAAGTCAAATAAGATGACTAATCCTATTGATAAGACTAAGTTAAATCTGATTGTAGAGGGTTGTTTCATGATGAAGGATGATGGATCCTAATGGTGAGACTTAGCTTAACAATCAGAGATGTGATTGATGATTAGGAACATTAAGGTGTTAGATCTTAGTTTAGTTAATAGAATTTCACTTGCAAAGTCCAATTTCTTCAAGTTTAAAACACTATTGTGACTGAGGAATGATTTTTCTCTAAAAAGGATTCTGAAATGTGCTTTCAATTGTCAGCCAAATGGTGAAAATATCTCTCTATTTGTAGATTAACTAGGTGCACTAAAATAAGGTATGGATGTGCTAGAAGATGGAATGGATGTGCTAAAAGATGGTGTGCATGCACTAAAATGCCCCCTAGATGTGCTAGAAAAAAACCTAATGTGCCAAAAGATGATGTGAATGCGCCAGAAAATGGACTATATGCATTAGAAGATGGGTCAAAAGCATTGGAAAATGACTCAAATGTGCTAGACAATGGATCAAATGTGCTAAAACAAGCCAGTGATGTGCTATACTACCCATAAATATGATTCAACTTGGTACTCTATTGGATTATCAGGTAAATGCACAATTTTTTTTTGCAAAAGCGCTAGGAGACGAAACAAATACACTAGAAAAAGACCTAGATGTGCTAGAAAATGACTGACATGTGCTAAAAAATGAGCTCAATGTGCTGAAACATGGAATGCATGCGCTAAATTAGAAGTGTTTCATTGTTTTGAAAGTCTATCTAGTTATTTTACTTTGAATTAGTGAATTTGAATGTTTTTAGGGGATATTCTTCTGAACAATGATTTTTGTCTGCTTTTTCCTGTTTGTGAATTATGTGAATAAGTGTTCTTAAATGGATGATTTCTTGAAAAATGATTCCAAACATAGCAAAAACTTGTAAAACAATTGTTTCACCCTATGCACTAAACATTAAGTGTATGTTCAATAATTTGGTTTGATTCCTTTGATTTCCATAGGTACTAAACAATAGCAAATAGATTAGTCACTTTTCTAATGTCAAGGATCATTTATAATATCACAACCCACATCTTAGAACTATGTTAGCTCACATAGCTATGTCACCCCCTAGAGGGCACCCGTTTTTTTTCATTTCCTGGGTCTTAACCAAAGTTGAATCCTCCACTTTTGGCTAGTAATCCCTGAAAGTTATATGGTGAGTATCTTGGGGGTAGATTCTTCCCTCCCCTTGCACTGTGAATATTAAAAAATGTTTGAAAACTGACTCGGTTAGGTACTACACTTAAGGTTCTTAGTAAGGGTTTCCATTTAGTGTGACAAAATGATAAACTCCTGTAGGAGACCTCCCAACCTTTAGAAAAAAGGCTTTGGGGATGGTTATCAATGCAAACTACTATTGAAAGCGAGTTTCCTCAAATTCACATTTGATTATAGTGGGTTGGAAAACTTGGCTTTAGTTGTTCCCACTTAGGTCATTCCCATAGGGTGAGTAATTTTTCCCACTATGGCAAGCCTTCTAAAGGTGTTATCAAAAAATGAAAGAATGAGTCTGGAATTCTAATCACCCAGTGAAGGGGAGAGCATAGGCCTATCACTTTACAAGCATAGTAGACAAGGTGTTCATTAACCTCTTAATTAAACTAGATTCCTAATTTAATCAAAGGTAAGCAAAAATACCTCCAACCCCTACAAAAACCATTAGTACTTTCATATAATTTCCTTTGACAATGTATTTGAGTACTTGCAACATAGAAAATATAGATCAGTTCCCATAATTTTTAATTTCTACAAACAAAACCAGATGCACTAAAATAGAGACCATATGCACCAAAATTTTACACCGATGTGCTAAAAGAACTCTTGAATGCACCAAAAGAACTACCAAATGCACTAAAATAATAACTAAATGCCCTAAAATAACCACTGCATGTGCTAAAATACAAGCTAGATGCGTTGAAAGGTGAGTTAGATGCACTGAAATAGGCCAAGGATGCTCTGAAATATGTTTCATATGCGCTAAAAGAAACCATAGTGCATTACATAGAAGTTCACATCCAAATCTATAAACAAACTTTCCATAAAACATTAATAAAAATTGGGCTAGGCCCCATGGTAGGTTCCAATTTATGTGTGATGTTAAAAATGTGAATGAGTAAATTAAAGCTAAACAACACACCAATGAAACATTATATTAGATAATTCGAATAACAATCTAATCGAATTGAAACAGAAAAAATTATCTAAAATCATCCCATTGTTCCCTATCTCCAAGGATTCATTATATCATAATGGCTCTCTGATTGTCTATGCACTATGACCTTTACAATGACAACTTGAAGAATGAAATACTGGAAAATACAAGGAATCTATTCCTACATGATTGATAAACTATATGATTGATGAGTGATATGATAATGATGTTAATGTTGTTGTATGAAAATGAAGGTTATACTATGATAATGATGTGATGAAGCTACAAAAACTAAGATGCAACTAATGCAAAAGCCATGATTATGCTAATGGATTCTAAATGCTAAAAATGCTAAATTATTTCAAATGCTCTAGTGAAAATTCTGCAAAGTAAGATTGCTCAAAGTTGGGATTATTTTGTTGTAGAATGAGGCTATATTTATAGATTTTCCAAGGAATATTCTGAGGTGGCAACAACCAATGGTCTGGATTTAATTTGGAGAGATGAACAGTGGAGGATGAAGAAGTTAGAGAGAATTAAGGAGAGTGTTCCATTTAGAAAAACAATCTACCAAGTGCTAGGAAGAATAAATGAAAGAAGAGAGCCAAGTGTCCCAAAGGTTGTTTGGAAATTTGTTTTGATTAGGGGTAAAAAATGGGTTTTGAAGGGGCCCAAAACCCTAAACAAAAGACGAAAGTTGATACACAAAAGATCACCAGTAAGCATCAATCAACACAACAACAACAAGCTGCTACAACAAATAACACATAGACCACCAATAGCCCAGCAACAACATCTTATCAGATAAACATGACAAAACAAGATACAAAAGATACACAAGCATGGGCCAAAAGCCCAAATACAACCAGGTTTTATCTAGGACAAGAAACCCCTCCCAAGTTTTGATTGTAAAAACCACCTGAAACACTCAGGCAATAGAACCACAAAGAAATAGCCATCCTTCTGCTCAGACACGGTAGAACCAAACCCATCATAAGAAAAGGAAATTTAATGGAGAAGAACGCCATTAAATCCAACCATATAGTTAAAAACACTAGCACATAAGAGGGGTACCACCCCTTGAAGCACCCAATCACACCACAGCCCAACTCCAAGTCCACCTCAAAAGGACTGAGCTCCCCTCTATAGGAGAAGATACTGTGAAAACCCAAACTACCAAAAGCACACCTCTCCAGCAACCTCAGGCTCCACCTCGATAGGAGAAACTTCCACCTCAATAGGAACACATCCAAAGGGAACTAGAAAAGAGGACTTTCATCCATATCCACCACACCCACCTCCCACTCACTAGGAAATGACTCCTAACCATCAAGAGATGTCTTCTCCTCAATAGAAGATAGTGTGCACAGGAAATGGAAGAAAATCAGAGCTCCAGAAGTCTGGGGACACACACCATCCATAGGCTGAGCATGCAGGGGCTCCAAGAGAGACACCACAATCAGACCAACAAAATAATTGAGGGATCAAGAAGGAACAACATTCCACTCCACCATCTCCCAACAAGTACCACTGAAGCACCATCATCAACATCACTGTCCTTAGTAGATAGAACCCACAAAGGGTACCCAAAAACTCTAAAAAAGAACCCAAAAGACATGGGCATCTCCAAGTCAAAAGGAGATCCACCCCTACCAAATTCAACACCAAAGACCCTGAGAAGAACAATGCCTCCTTCCAGCACACCAAGATCAACCACTCCTGACTAGATAAAGGGGAGAGTCACAAAGTGAACATCAGCATAACCAATGCACGCAATTTCAGCCACCATCAGGGTCAACCCATAGCAACCCCCAACCATGCTCACCATAATAATAACAACGAACCCAGTGTTTCCTTGAGACACATGGAAGCCCACAAAATTAGGATAAACATCACTCCAAGCAGGAGTAACCAACATCCACCAACAACCATACACAATCCAAGACAAAGCAGGACTTGACCGATGGGTAGCAAAGGGAAATACCCCTCTAGCTACCCCATCGCTAGCAACCTTAGCCACAACATCCATCTCAGGAAGCCAGATAACCTAGTCCAAAGCCATCGCAACCACAAGCCAGGGAGGCAAAAGCACCAAACACTAGTATGAACCAAAAGGCCCACACCAAACCCCAAACAAAAAAGAGGTAGGAGGAAAACAAGAGGCAGAAACCCTCCACCATAAGGCAGCAAAGCCTTCACTTCCAAAGTAGTCATGGAAATATTTAAAGGCAAAAAGAGAAGTCCAGCACCCACAAGCAACAACCAACCACGATAGCTCAGGAAACAACCAACAGACACAAGGTGACTCAACACCTAGAATCCAAAGAAGTAGGTCGAGCACCACCCGAACCCTAGAAATGTAGCTAAAAATAGAGAGGCCTCCTTCAATAGGCAAGAGCTTCCAACAACCACAAAAAGATGCTTGATTAACAGGCTAGTAGAGAGAAGGGGCCAAGGCAGAGGAAACTATCCCCTGAACCAAAGACCTTCATCCAGACGCAAAAGAGACCACCTCACCAAAGTTGCTGAGGCCAATGAAAATAGGAATCAAATGCACTGAGCATTTGACCAGGACCCATAATAGATCCCCATCCCCATCGCTTTCTCCCTCCCCCTAAATTAAATATTTAACATATTCAATTTGTTGAGACACATGATGAGGTGGAAGGAGGAAAAAGTTGTAGATATGTGACTAAATTCAAATTTAGCATTTAAATTTAATAAGAGGAAATTAATTAAATGAAACAAACTATTTAATTTTTTTTATTTAATTAAGATTACAAGAATATGATTTAAGATAGAAGAATTAGAAAATGAATCTATATAAATAAATTTAGAATTTATTTATAAGTAGACAAAATAAAAATCAATTAATTAAATAACTTGTATTTAATTAATTAATTATCTAGACCAATTTTAGGTGTATACAATTACTAAATTTTAAAATAATTAATTTTCTATTCATTATAGCAGGAAAATGTATCCAAAACTTTGCTACAATTTGCACAATGAAAATGGGTAGTCAAACCCACAAATTGCAACCAAAACATTGTATTTTTCAATTACAAAATATCTTACACTCTAAATAGAGTCTAAGGAGAAAAAATACATGAGTAAACTTTGATAAAAAGACCACCAAATTGATAACAATAACAATATAAAACTATACCAAAATCTGAGCACTCCAAAACACAAAATTTGTCAAACAACTCAACCAAAAATCCACATTAAATCCATCTTTCAACACCAATGCAACTTTTGTGTGAAATCACACGTATAGGACCTCAAAGCCACTATCCTTGAGTCCAAATCTCCTTGATTTTCTAGCTTTATAGATTATCCCTACAATGGTTTATCGTCCTTTGTAGGAGAGCCACAACCAATGAATAAAGAAAACAAGCATAAACTCAATCCAAACTACCAAAACAAGTAATAAAGCATGCCGAACCTTGCAGCCCCAAATACCAACAACTAGAATGAGTGGTTTGCATGTGAAGACTTGTAACTCCTCAAGCCAAGTGTTCAAAGCACAAAATCATGCATCAAGAAAAAAGATGGAAAAGAAGAAACCTCATCTTGCACCACTACCAATGCCAAAAAAGAAAAAATCAATCTTCCCCAAGAAGTCACATCCAAACTTGATTTAATAATTTATTTCAAGCATATTTAATATTCTCCCCAAAAATCTTTAATTTAATAATATTGAATAATGAACCTTTTCCCGGTTAAATTTCCAATTTCAATTTATCTGCTTTTTTCAAGACACCGAGCATGCTAAAAGTAGAAATTTTCTAAAATTAGAAAGGGGACATGACAAGTCCTCCATCCCAAAGATTTCTTGTCCTTAAGCAATGCAAGTTTGGATGAGTAAGAACCTTTGAACTTTCCAATGTTGCATCCTCAATAAGAAAATCCTTCCACTTGACCAAGTGCTCAGTGATGCTTCTATTTTGTAACTTCTTCTCCCTTATTTCCAAAATCTCCTCAGGTACTACAATTAGTCTCCCCTCATCATCAAGAGATGGCAGAATAGGAGAAGTCACAACTTTCTACCATACAACCTTATTCAAGCATGAGACATGGGAAACATTGTGTATCTTGCAACCTAGTGGCAACTCCAACTCATATGCAACTTCCACAACTTTTATGTTGACTCTATAGGGTCCATAAAATTTTGGTTTGAGATTCTCTACTCCACTCTTATTTAAGGAATTTTTCTTGTATGGATGCAACCTCACAAAGAACATATCACCCACTTCAAAAAATCTCCTAGTCCTCTTCTTATTTGTATATAATTTTTGTTGATTTTGGGATGAGCCAAATTATCTTTAAGAGACCTTAAAATCTCAGCTTTTTTGGATAAAGTCACTTGTTGTAGGGACTCTACTATCTAAAAAAAAGTCAAAAAAAGAGAGAGCATCATATCCATAGAGAGCACAAAAGGGAGACATTCCAATATACACATGATGAGATGTGTTGTAAAAGTACTCCCCTATGTATAACCACCTCACCCAAGCACCTTGTTGATTTGAAACATAATTTCTCAAATACCCCTCTATCCACTTATTGACAATTTCTATTTGTTGATCCATTTGTGGATGATAACTTGTGCTAGGAATAATTTCGATGCCTATTAAATGAAATAATTCATTCCAAAAATAACTAAGAAATCTTCTATCCCTATCACTAACAATGTTCTTAGGAAACCCAAGTAATTTGAAATTTTCTCTAAAAAAAAATATGCTACTTGAGGTACCTTAAATTTAGAAGTGATAGAAAATAAATTTGTATACTTTGTCAACCTGTCTACCACCACAAATATACAATATTTACCTTGAGATTTAGGAAAACCAGTGATGAAGTCCATGGATCTGCTTTCCCACTAATGCTCAAGAATTGGGAGTGGTTGAAGCAAACTTGCTAGAAAAATCTGCTCATCCTTGTTTTGTTGGCATACCATGCATTCCCTAATATGAGTGAGGATATCTTCTTTCATTCCCTTCCATGCAAACCTTTCTCGAGCTTTCTTATATGACTTATAATAACCTTGGTGACTAGCCAAAGGAGTATCATGGAAGACCCTCATTATCTTCTCCTTGATCTTAGAACTCGGTACCAAGTATACCCTATTCCTGTAAAAGATTAAACCATAAATAGTGGTGTACCTACCTGAACCATAGATTTTTGGATGTAGGAATGCTATGAGTCTCTAACTCAATTAGGGTTTTTCACCTAAAGGAAAGAGATAGATCCCACACCAAAATCTAGGTGGTTCACTCAAAATAATATAAGTATAATGGAAATATGGATGAAATGTGTCTAAATGAGATAAAATAAATGAAAATAATTGATGAAAGCTATTGATCATTAAGCAAAAACTATTGAAATGCAACTTGTTGGAAAACACTTAGAAATGAAGGAAAATTGTAACAAAAATGGATGAAACTGAAAGTGTGCACCTGAGATCTTGATGGAGATTGGAAATGACATTTGGAATGTTGTTGATGCTATAAATTTGGCGTAATGGGACTCATTCGCCATTCTGGGCGAATTAGTCCTACTTCTGAGAAACATCCTAGAACCTGTTTTAGACAAATGGGTATCCAAAACTACAAAGAACACCTTTTAGGCCTAGAAATGGGACTCATTCGCTACTAATGGAAAATGAGTCCACTTTTGAATTTATAGAAATATAAAAGAGGAAACTGAAACCCTTGGTTTGCTCTTCTATTTTTGATAGGTGTCCGCTTATGAAAGTTTGATTTCTGGCACTAAAAGTGTTTTTTAGTAGATATTTCATGACTTGTTCAACAAGGGGATATATTCAACAACTTTGAAACTTGATCTTCAATTATTTACAAGTCTTCAAGACACCTAAATCTGAAAATACACAAGAAGAGAAGGATAAATGTTGGATGTTAGGGCATGGGGGTTGGCCTTGGTCAAACCCCTTTGTAGGAAATTAAACCAAAATGATGAAAGAATGTAATGGAGCATGCAAAAATGGAGATATTACCTTTCCATGATGATTGATCTTGGATTTCTATAGTAATGGAGAAATATTCTTCCCTTGAATGTCTTTGGAAGCTTTCTTGACTTAAAGTGGAAGACAAATGATGAATGAGTTGTGAATGAGTTAACAGATGTGAATTAGGGTTTAAAGACTTTATTTTATAGGAAATTCTCCTAATTTTCCCATTAATTAGATCCCAAAGGCTGACATGAAAGAATAATAAACTTAAATTCCATTTTTTCCCGCTCAAAGCTCAAAAATGACCCAAATGAGACTAATTCACCACCCTGGGAAAATAAGTCCCACCTGGCAAGGACTCATTTACCACAAATGGTGAATTAGTCCCAAAGGGGCCCATTTGCCAGCTGGATTGTTGGGAGATAAGAAAATTAGGTTTATATAGTGACTTTATCGGTTATTTCAACAAAATTATGCCTTAGGATGCACAATATGGGGTCATAGAGGCCTATTAATGATGATGTAAAGGTCAATTAGGGCTTGGGACATAAAATTCAATCTGAAAGTGTGATTAAATACATTTTACAACACTAAAACGAGGTCCACGCAACCTAGAAAGGCACAACATCTAATGTGAATGTGTAAGGCACATTGCAACACTAGATTAAAGTTAAGTTTAGTTTACAAGCCTTCTAGATTGATGTGAAGATGCATTTAAATACATTTTATAATGTTGAATTAAGGGAAAATGGGTTCATTAAGTCTAGAGAGGCATGCAAGTCTTTTACAACACTTTACAACACCTATACAAGACATCATTAAATGTATTTTATTCAATTTGCAAGGGTCCAAGATCTAGTGTGGATGTGTGAAACACCTCAAAACACTGAATCAAGGCCTCATTAAGTCCAATTTATCATCAAATATTCCCCAAATCAAGCAAGTTTCCTTTTTTCTACAGTACACTACCATCTTCCACCTTCCCATCAAAAATGTCAATAGCAAATGAATCCTTAACATATTTTGAAATTATATTTACTTTCCAATCAATAGTGATAGTAGAAAGAGAGCATAAGAAAGGCTTCTTAGAAGGTGCATCAACAACTACATTTTTCTTTCTTTTTATATATTTAATCTCAAAATCATAAGCCTGTAGTTTACTTAGCAATTTCTATCAAGGCAATCATTAAAATCATTTTGATTCAAAATGAATTTCATATTATTATGATCAGTCTTAACCATGAACTTACCATAAATAAGATATTGTCTGAACTTGTCTAGAGCATGCATAATTGCCAACATTTTTTTGTCATAAATAAAGTAGCCCTTTTCCAAAGGATTCATTTTTCTACTTTCAAATGCTATAGCATTTCCCCATTGAGTTAGAACATCCCCAATACCTTTCCCAAAAGCATAACATTCAACAACGAATGGAAGAGAGAAATCATGAATTGCAAGCATTGCGCAAGAGCTCATTACTTTTTTGAGTGTTTCAAATGTACCTTGAGCTTCTTCCATATAAACAAAGGCTCTTTTATTAGTCAAATAAGTAAAGAGGGCAACAAGTTGAGATAAACCTTTTACAAATCTTCTATAGTATCTACAAAACCCAAAGAACCCTCTCAACTGAGTAAGATTGGTGGGGTGGTGGCCAATCTATTATAGCCTGTATCTTATGTGGCTCATCTTTCACTCCCTGTGAGCTTATGATGTGTCCCAAGTACAAAATTTCAATCAGCCCAAAGTCACAATTAGACAACTTAGTATAAAAGGATTTATGCTCCAAAATACCCAAAACTATATCCAAGTGTTCTAGATGTTGCTTCCAAGTTTTATTGTAAGTCAAGATATCATCAAAGAACACTAAAACAAATTTTCTGAGCTACATACTAAAAAAATTATTCATTGTAGATTGGAAAGTTACCAGTGCATTTGTGAGACCAAATGACATGAAAAGAAACTCAAAATGACCATAGTGGTAGTGGAAAGTAGTCTTCTCTACATCTTCTTTCCTCATATGGATTTGATGGTAACCTGATCTCAAATCTATTTTAGAGAAGTAAACTGCCCCATGTAACTCATCAATAAGTTCATCTATCGTTGGTATGGGATACCTTTTTTTAATGGTTTTCTTATTTAGGGATCTATAATATATGCACATTCTCATTGTACCATCCTTTTTTTAACCAAGACTACAAAACAAGTAAATGGACTTGAACTAGATCTTATGAAATCCAAATCAAGAATCTCCTGAATGGTTTTTTCTATCTCCTCCTTATAACTCCATGGGTGATGGTAGGGAATAGTAATCATAGGTTTGACACCTTTCTCTAACTCAATGACATGTTCTAACCCTCTATCTGGTGGTAACCTAGGAGGCAAGTCATTGAAAATAAGACTATGCTTATCAAGAAAAGAATGAATTTGAAAATGATTTTTACCTTGCTTCTTAGAATAGCTGGCTATATGGATCAAGATTACTCTGCCCAAGCTACTTGTCCCCTTATGAAATTCCTTTCCATCCATTTTGCTAAAACCACTCTAGGTGCTCCATTTGAAAGGCCTCTTAACATAATCTCTTTCCCATTGGCTTGGAACTTGAACCCCATGGTTTGGTGGTTTGTATAGTATCCTCCAATAGAATGCAATAAATAAACACCCAATACAACATCAGTTTCCTCTATTCCAACCATTTAGGTGCACGGTATAGTAAAACCATCAACAATAGTGTAACATCCTGCTATGCAACCCCGAAGGGTAAGAGCCAAAAGAGGACAAGATAATTGCTTTTTGAAATCATACAAATTAACTTACACAAAATGCAGTAGCCAATATAATATATTGACAACAAACATGGCCAAGCATGGTCGAATGCACAACCCAAAGAGAGGACTAATCCACTCTCTAGAGAAAATCTAAATAGGAGCAAATAGAATAGCTCCAAAAAAATTTCTCTAGAACCCCATGCTTTGGAACCCCGTGCTCCAGAACTTCTTGCTCTGGATTCCTACTCTGAAACTTCCTACTCTGAAACTTCCTACTCTGAAACTTCCTACTCTGGAACATCCTTCTCTGAAACTTCTTGCTATGAAACTTCTTACTCTAGAACTTCCTACTCTAGAACTTCATGCTCTAGAACTTCCTGCTCCAAAACCTTCTACTCCAAAATAGAAATTAGAGAATGCTCTAACTATATAGCATAGCTGGGTTCCAAACTAGGACAACAAGGAGGAAATGGCTCACTGAATTCAACCATCAGATGCCCACAAAATATTCTCAGCAAAAACTCCACATTTATCCCCAACTCTTTCGCCCAATTCATGGGGTTTTCTCCTCTTTCCCCAAAACAAAAAATTTCTTCTCCAAAAAGATAACTCCCCCAAAACAAAATGAATAGAAGTATATATATCAATTACAAGGCTGCCCAATTACTTTTATCCAAACTCCTCCAAAACAAAAATAAAATAAAACATTTAATTAAACAAGCTACTTAAGCTCCCCAAAGAAATTAATAAAAATAACTAAATAACCAACATTCCCTCTTTCATATAAAAATAATAATAATAATAATTTAAATCCAAACATTAAAATACATAAATCCCCTAATTAAAATTTAAATAAGACTATAAGAGTTCATAAAATGGATTAATAAAATCATTTAAAATTTCCAAATGAAATATATCATTCTCTCGAATGATCATAAAAATCATTTAAAATAACATATTTAAATCTCGTGGAAAAGAAACCATTCAAATCTCTCATCAATAAAATACTATAAAATGCCATATTTAAAATCACATGAAGATGCCAATAAAACCACATCAAGACATTGACAATGAAAATAAATAGCCACATAACAGATTCATGAAAAACAAGACAAAATACCTCATTTGAAGAGACATACTGGTGAACCACATACAACTAAAAGGTGCTCCAGATAGATAGCTGAAAGGTGCTCTAGACATTACCATTAGGTAACTGGACGATAAGACATCAACAATGAAACACTGCCCTAATAGGGTACAGTGGCTAGGGTAGGGGACATTTGGCCTACGACTACATCCAGTAACCACCATCAGGCAATATGAGTATGCTCAGGCCTGTGGATCTAGGCGAAATCGATACTCAATACCTGCATCACTCCAATTACATGTCAAAGAACATGTGTATATAACATATATCATATACTCAAAGCAACATCAATCATAAGGAAGAGGGTCATGGCATCATAAGCCTCTCGAATACGAGTGCTATGACATCATCCCTTTCTTGTCCATAATCGTATAAGCATGTAATCTAGAGTAATAGCTAAACATGATAACCTTTCACATAACCATCAATGTCTAATCTCATTATAACAACATTTAACATTTAAAATATCAAATCAACACCAAAATACTTTCTTAGCCAGGTTGGAGTTAGAGAGATGTTACATCCTCCCTCCCTAAGATTTGACTTACTCCTAGAAGTTAGGTAAACTCAATATGCAGCCATGTCACACATTAGTACTCAAAATCCATGAATCAACATTTAAATATTGTACTTCATTCCAAAGATGAGAAATATAATATACATCATTCATCACTAAATGAAATAGAAAGGACATCCATAAGTCATTCACCTTTCTAAGAATCATTATCAATATATTGACATATGCCTTACTCATAAAATCTCAACATGAAGCAAAATAACATGGTTAAGTTTGCTAACATCACATGTGCCACAATTCTCAAATTAAGAATTTAATTTTAACATCCACATTCATCCAAGGATACATTAATTTCTACTAAGAATGGGATAAAGAAGATGCATAATCACTCAATTCTTTCCAAAACACCATTGTTTGCAACAATATTTATTTTCCACACACTTCCAATCTCACACATTAGAACATATTTGGCACCATTTTCAACAAAATATAACAATTTACACTTTCTAAAGCACAATAAGCCAACTTTTGAACTTTTCATATGTAAGCATATCAAAGATGAAACATGTATTTATTCATACATACATACATCACTAGGAATCACATCACAAGGCTACAGAAAGGTCCATCTAGACACCGGTAAGTAGCATACTAATCCATGATACATAACCATGAGCCAAGAGCCAACATCCATTTCACATAATCCATACCTCACACTTGGTGGTTTGATGGTGTTAGGACATACACACATGGTGACACCATCCAAACAAGATCACAATGACCTATCTCTTGTTGAATAAGGTGGTTATCCTCCAAGAGAGTCATCACACATAGGTGCGTAGTGGGTCCTAGCTGTGCAACAACCTCACGTACCCCAATCCTCATGGTTCCCTGCGTCTACTTCCTCGTATACACTCAACCATGTCCAACTCTCATTTTCTCGATGAGGAATCACATTACAACACAAGACCAAAATTTGAAAACAACAAATAGAAAATTAGTTTAGCCACCAAAGATCATAAATAAATATCAAATAAAGATTGAATTGCAGCAATAAAGCAAGAAATGCATGCAATTTCAACACTAAATCATATGTAACCAGAAGGGCTACGTGCAAATAAGATCACAAGGTGTGGCTAAACCATCACAAATAAGATAAATAAATAAAAAATTGGTCTTCAAAATCAAAATAAAAATCATCAATAACCAAAAGAAGATTCACAAACTTTGAAATGGCACAATACATAGCTATGTGACTAAACTAGCCACGAAATGAGGAAGGAGGGAACAACATCTGACTATCGCAATAGCCCCTCATGTGTGGCAGAGTGAGCACACCAACCACATGGAATGAGGTGTACTCCTCGGCTACACCCCACATCACGTCATCATGGGGCATGGACTCACCAAGTGTACCACACACTCCTTGGCTATCCGCATGGAATGTGCACCTCGACCACATCCTGTATCACGTCTCAGTGTGGCATGGTAATACACCAACCAGAGAAGGCATGTACTAGTCATATGTTGCATGGAAATTTTTCTGTTGCTTCGCGGAAGTAGGCACACATAGAACACAACCCGCATAGCGATACCTCATCGAAAGGGCACACATAGGTACTCACATACATGGCTAGAACATACCCATATTCCATCTGACCCAAACACTGTTGAGCGAAAACGTGAGTGTCCCTCTACAAGTGTATGAGGCCCCATTATTCTCATCACACAAGTAGGATATCATAACACTAACTCATAGTGCACCTTCACGCATCTAAGCATGTCGCATCATCACCAGCACTAAGTCAGAACGTTAGTGTGGTATGGCATCATATTTATGGCATTGTGGTAGGACATGTGCATATATAGAATATGTAATGAATCTATGATTATATAAAAAATATATATGGGGCTACTCGAGCATTACCTCTCATGTGGATGAGGTTGAATTGCCAATGCCAACTCAATGCCCTTGTAGGGTGCCAAGCAATGCTAGCTCAACGTCCCTATGGATGACCAGGAAATACTAACAAATCAATGCTGATGTACACAAAACTATGGGGATTAGGCTAGCACATATGGATCAAGTACCCTAATCCATCATAAGGGGAAGTAGTGAGTACTTTCCTAGGGATCTGTCGAGCTGATACCGCTCTATGTCGCAACATGTGTACACTACACACTTTTCCTAAGGAATTTTTTTGTTGCTACTACCCCTTCATAAATTGAGGGACTAGAGAACCAAGAGAAGAGACTCTATGAAACTAACTTTTTGTTACTCATAATATATATATATATATAAATTTCAACCACATGTGGGTTGGTCCTCAATTAGGTAACAAACATACCACACATAATGGTATGGTTAATGTCACACCCCAAATACAACATATCCTCCATGGATGGGTACACAGTCTCACCATCCCATGGGCACACAAAGAAAGTATGGGGTATTCACAACACTCAACATGTGCACTAACACAAGATGTTCACATAACTAGGAGCACTTTTTTCCAATTTCCTCGTACCAAAATAAACCATTATCCACCTCTAATTATGAAAGATCAATACAACTTTCCAAGAACATGTACTGCCAACATCCATGCAATACATCATAGTGCTACATGGAGTAAATCAACAATGCCATAATAACTCTCACATACACATTCAGTATTATTAAGTGGTAAGTCACCTTACTAAACACATCTGTTAACCACATTTATTTCCCACATATAGTACAATATCATTACAATATTTACTCAAGACAAGGTATGCAACATTATCACTTCAACATTCATTTAACATTTTTCATTTTGAATCTAGGTACAATAATTTAACATCTACATGATTTCTTAAGACTTAACAATAAATTTGGGGACTATAGGCCTCACCAACAAGATGCATCTATTACACAATTATCATTAACATGCAAATGTTTCACTATTCCCTTTTCCTCTAACTTTTACTTAATGCATAATGATTTTCTACTCATATTCATACATGTTCCATGATTAAGAATGCAACTTGGGGACTTAGATCGTTTGCCCAAGGTTGATCTAATAATGCAAACCTTCATGAATACATAAACATTTTCTCTTAAGAGACAAGCAAACAATGGATTTCAATACACCGCACACTCAAAGATAAGTATCTTTGTTAAACCAATGAGAAGAGAGAGAGATATATATTTACAATTCTAACACAAGCACAAATGCAAACATAGTCTCATCATCACCCAATTCACTTCACACAAATGCATCAATCATATGAGAGCATGTAATAATCTCTATAAACTAACAATATGATCATTCGTTTTCTATTACCATATTTATAATATCACTATAATATAACATGCAAAAGCAACTTCAAAACCACACAGGGTCAATCAAGAAATCATTAACACAAGGAGGTAAAGAACAAGAAGACATGCACTAGAAACTTTGCATGGTTATGAAAAACAACAAGACTCAAGAAGAGAATATACACAAATGGAACTTCTTGGCACCCTCAAGATCAAATAGGCCTTCCCACAACATGAACAAAGAAACCAAGAAAGGGTAAATTTAGGCAATACATGTCACCTACAACTTACCAACAAGTTAAGGTCCAACATGCCCACCCGCAACATAGGATAAAGGAAAGTAATCAATCTCAACCTCAGAAGACTCTCAACCAAGGTAATCACTCCAATCCCATAGGGTAAGGCAGGACCTAGGATGCATCATTCCTCCACAACACAAGCCAAGGTTGGAAAAAACAAACCTCTAAAATGCCATACTAAGGCACTCAAGGCAAGAGGTCCTATGACTATCTCACCACCACAAGCACTTGGAACACACACATCAAGCACACTGCAACCACATGGGCTACAACCACACTCAAGAAAAACTCAAGGGTCACAACCCTTTACACAATAAAAGAGTTACACATCAAGAAGGAGACCAATCAGAGCACACTTCTTGGTAGGCTCGAGGGTCTAACTAACCCTCACACAAAAGCATTCCTTAATAGGACATGCAAGGGGTGGGAAACAACAACACTTGTTGCCATCCACCACACGCAACACACCAAATAGGTATCAACCATAAGCAAGGATCCTAGTGTTGCAACATGGGCTCTACCTCTAACTCTGGCTCTGGCTTTGCCCCTAGGGGCATCCTAAAGGAAACAAGGAACACATCAAAATAGATCATCACAAGGACAATCTAAACACCACACTAAGGCATGAACACTAATCAACATGATAATGAAAACAATATGAAAAACTCATGGCACACACACCAAACACAACATAACATAGAAGGATCAAGTACGCCACATCTCCCAATGTGTGAAAATGGGCTCTGATACCAAATGCAACATCCTGCTATGCAACCCTGAAGGGTAAGAGCCAAAAGAGGACAAGTTAATTTTTTTTTTAAAACATACACAATATCATACACAAAATGGAGTTTCCAATACAATATATTGACAACAAACATGGCCAAGCATGGTCGAATGCACAACCCAAAGGAGAGAACTAATCCACTCTCTAGAGAAAATCTGAATAGGAGCAAACATAATAGCTCCATAAATTTTTCTCTGAAACCCCCTACTCTGGAACCCCCTGCTCTGGAACTTCTTGCTACGGAACTTCCTACTCCGGAACTTCCTGCTCTGAAGCCTCCTACTCTAAAACTTTTTGCTAGGGAACTTCCTACTCCAAAACTTCTTGCTCTAGAACTTTTTGCTCTAAAACCTTCTACTCCAAAACAGAAATGAGAGAATGCTCTAATTGTAAAGCACGTCCGGGTTCGAAACTGGGACAGCAAGGAGGAAATGGCTCACTAAATTCAACCATCAGATGCCCACAAAATCTTCTTAGCAAAAACTCCACATTTCTTCCCAACTTTGTCACCCAATTCATGGGGTTTTCTCCTCTTTCCCTAAAACAAAAATTTTCTTCTCCAAAAAGATAACTCCCCCAAAACAAAATGAATAAAAGTATATATATCAATGACAAGTCTGCCCAATTACTTTTATCTAAACACCTCAAAAACAAAAATAAAATAAAAGATTTAATTAAACAAGCTACTTAAGCTCCCAAAATCAGTTAATAAAAATCACTAAATAACCAACATTCCCTCTTTCATATAATAATAATAATAATTTAAATCAAAACATTAAAATACATAAAGACCCCAATTAAAATCTAAATAAGACTATGAGAGTTCACAAAATGGATTAATAAAATCATTTAAAATTTCCAAATGAAATATATCATTCTCTCAAATGATCAATAAAAATCATTTAAAATAACATATTTAAAATCTCGTGGAAAAGAAACCATTCAAATCTCTTGTCAATAAAATACTATAAAATGCCATATTTAAAATCACATTAAGATGCCAATAAAGCCACATCAAGACACTAACAACTAAAATAAATAGCTACATAACAGATTCACAAAAACCAAGACAAAATACCTCAAAAACACATATTGGTGAACCACATACAATTGAAAGGTGCTCCAGACATATGGCTAAAAGTTGCTCCTGACATTATGGTTAGGTAACCTGACTGTAAGACATCAAGAAGGAAACACTCTCCTAATAGGGTACAATGGCTAGGGTAGGGGACGTTTGGCCTATGACTACCTCCAATAACTTTCATTAGGGAAAATGAGTACGTTCAAGCCTGTGGATCTAGGCGGAGTCGATACTCAGTACCTGTATCACTCCAATTACCTGTCAAAGTACATGTGCATATAGCATATATCATATAGTCAAAGCAACATCAATCATAAGGAAGAGGGTCATGGTATCGTAAGCCTCTTGGATACAATTGTTACGACATCATTCTTTCCATGTCCATAATTGTATAAGCATGTAATCCAAAATAATAGCTAAACATGATAACCTTTCACATAACCATCAATGTTTAATCTCATTATAACAACATTTAATATTTAAAATATCAAATCAACATCAAAATACTATCTTACCCAAGCTAGAGTTAGAGAGGTGTTACAAATAGTAACATTGAAACCTTCAAAGTCTTCAATTTTCAACCCTCTCTTTGACACATAGCTCTCATCTATAAATTTATGTATTGCACCACTATCTAGGAGAATTTTTGTCCCTTGTCCAACTATAACTCCCTAAACTTTGAAAGGATGATACCTGGGTGCTCCTGATATGGCTAATAGAGTACCTCCCTTACTATTTTATTTTTCTTCCTTTGATTGTGCCACCTATTTGGAGTCATGGAAATACTCATTATCATATGTATCTGAATCTAAAATCACCTCAATAAAATGCACTTATCCTTTTCCCAGACATCTATTCTCTTTAGAGAATGGCTCCCTACAGGTAAAACAAAGCTTTTTTCTTTGAAGTTTAGATTTTTTCACATCATCCAACCTCTTTCTAGGTGAGTTTTGAACATTATTTTGTGGGGGAATTGTGGGGGTCTTTTTCTGAAAAATTCCCTTTGTGTCCCATGATTTTGGAGGTTTAGTTTGATGGACACTCACTTTCTTGGGCATGGAGAATTCAAGCTACAAAATTATATTTATTGCTTTCTATAAGGTGGTGGGTGAGAAAGCTTTAACAAGTCCCTTAATAGGTTCTTCAAGACCTTCCAATTAAAGGTATATGATCCTTTTTTGACATATCTAATACCATAACAACAACCTTTTGAAATTTTTCAACATACTCATTTATGGAATTAGTTTGTTTCGAACTAGGCAATTCTTTAAAATACTCCTCTTCGTCTTTAAGCTCAAATCTATGAATTAATATTTGACTAAAATCATCAAAAGAAGTTACCTTATCATGACCTTGAGTAGTCATCCCATGGTACCACCAATCATAGGAAACTCCCTCCAGGTGCAAGGTTGCATATTCTATGGCATCTTGTTCCCTCATTGAAATGAGCATAAAATAGGTTTACAATTTTTGTAACCACGCTCTAGTTGAGATTTTATCAGTTCTGTCAAAGGAAGGGGTTGAAAGTTTATTGATTTTTCTCTTAAGTTCTCCTACATTATAATCATGGTGGTTCTTATAACCCCTTACTTCCATCAAACTTTTCATTTGAGAGACATAGTAATTGTAGACACATAAAAATGACCTAGGCCTGCGAGCTCTATTTTAATCATTTTTGTCCTAGCATAATCATGACATCTTAGTTATGTCCTTGGTCCACATTCGACTATTAATTAAATAATTCATAATTATTTAATTAATTCATGTCTATTTATTCTTCATGATTATTAAATAAATAAATTTTATTTATTTATTAAATACGTCATTAATTCTTCCCCCAATTAAATAAATTTATTAATTTATTTAATTACCTTCTATTCATTTTATTCTTCCTGATTATTAAATAAATGAATCATATTTATTTATTTAATATGTCACTAATTCCCCTAATTAAATGATTTTACTAATTTATTTAATTATTAATCATATTCTCTAAATTAAATAATTATCTTTAATTATTTAATTGTCAAAATTAACATTTCCCTCATTTTAAGTAAATGAAATTATTTAAAATGATCTCACTTTCTTCACTTTCAATTCATTTTAATAAATAATCTAAAAATTGATTATTTATTACACAAAATCCATATTTTGAATTAATTTAATTCAAAATGGTAATATTCTTCCAAAAATCAAGCAATCGAACATATTATTGATTTTCCAAATCTGATCTTTAGTTCAACTCTCATCTTGATTTTTTGAATCTCACAAATCAGGTAGTCTTTATCTTCTTTATTTTCTAAAATCTTTATTTTTCTAATTAATTGTCTCATCTATTCACCACCGCCGATTTGATTTTCTCAAATGACATCTCGACCACTCATTTAATGATTTTTCCCTAACCCTGATTAGGGATTATCACATTAGATCTTGTCCACTGATTTTAGGCTTTTCTCAAAAGTTGATCTCGTCCATCTGTCCAAAATTGCATTTTCTATAAAATGCCAATTTTGCTCACATTTTTGACTAGTCAGACTCACGCTCATTCTTAGATATTGCAACATTTATATTTTGAACATTAATTGTTAGGCATTTCATGGCTTAGACATTTTAATCATTTTCTCATAGGCATAGACATTTAATTCAAATCCTTCAAAGCTTGTGTAGGACATAGGAATAGTCAAAGAATTGCTCATACATTCGATTTGAGGGAAACAATCAACAAGTTAGAAGGTACTATCAAGGTGAATCATGGAAACTACTACGAATGAATAGGTACAATTGTTCTTATTTTTAGTTTTCATTGTTCTTGATAGGTTCTATTTTATTCTTTATTGATTTAATATTTGATAATCTAACAATCCAAAAATAACCCTTAGATACATTGGTAAACCCGACGGTTTTATTTTTTTGTTTCCATACGGTTTTCTATTTTCTATCTTTTTTGCAGGTACAGGTACGAAGTGACGCATTGGAACTTTATTGAGTTGCATCTGATGCATGATGACGCATTCATCATTTGAAATGACATCGCTCTGTTGTGCCACAAATGAGGTCGAGAAAGCCACATCTGTAACACTGAGCCACATTTGAACAGTGAATCAATGCATCGGCCTGTCAGACCAGAATGTAGGACCGAGCCGCATTTGCAACATAGAGTGACACATTCACTCTGTTGTGATGCATTTTTGTGGTAATATTTCTTTTCGTTTTTGCATTCAGGTTCTCAGAATTTCTTTTGGCATTCTAGTTTTATTTTCTACATTCTTCCTAACATTGGTTTTTGTGTTACTAATCTTAGTTTGCAGCATGTGGTGATTACATTTCATGGGTCCAAGATTAGTGGATAAAACTCCTAACTTGTGGTTTTGTATGTTCGAGTGTCAAAGACTCAATACTAAACATTGTTCTTGTCTTTTTTTAGATTAAAACACATTTATTTTTAGTGCATTTAAAACAAACATGTCTTTTATTTCTGATTGTGTTTGAAAATGGTAGGTGATTATGCTCTCACCTTGTGAAAACTTGGTGATCAGAAAACTAGACCCATTTTATCTATTGTACACCCTTAAGACTTAGTAATCGAATTATCCTCTCCCCTTGTGGTTTCAGGCGATTCTGGGTGTAAGAGAAATGGTTGCTGACTCTAGAACTTGGGCCTGTTCAAGTGGGAAAAAGTACTCACCCCAGGATGACTCAAACCGGTAGCACCCTAAACCCGAGGGACTTCCATCCAGTATATAAAAGTGGATTCTTGGGGAAAGCCCAAGAATCACGCGTATGGTTTTGACGAGATGGATCCAAAAGGGGACTCTCGCCACATGGATCATGCCCTAAGAATGAAATGCCCTTACTAAACACCTATTATTTTAGAGGCCAACCATTTTCAACCATTGCTTGGTATAGTGTAGGGTATAGTATTATGCCTGAAGACACTCACTACTAATCCCCTTGAGTAGAGATAGCAATTCTTGGGAAGTCACTACTCAAGAATCCAAAGTTGGTGCACTCAAATGATGTTAATGAGCCGTGGAGGGGAGCCTATGCCACCAAACTTCTAAGCTATCTGCTCTTGAGATGGAAAGGTGTTTAGCACCAATTCGGGGTATATCAATGGGATATATCAAGTATAAAAAACCCTTGGCCTATTGGCCTATTAGGATTGTACTTGTCTTATGTGCACTTACTTACACTCAAAAAGTTGTGCTTGTCAAGTCCTTGCTGGATTTTTCAACATTATTCACCACATTCAAACTTTTGGAAAAAACATCCAACATTAGGCAGATTAGATTTTATCTCAATACATCACAAAACTCAATTTTAACAAACTATGTCACAACTGTTGAAACACATTTGCTATTCTGAAATGCATTTGAAAAATATTGAGATGCAATCACACTGTTAAACCGCATTTGATCCCACAAACACCACATTTGTATGCGTCGTGACACATCTGAAGCTCACAAAACTACATCTGTAAAGTCCTGTCACATTCGTCAGTCCTAGAGCCACATTCTCTTAAACTGAAACACATTCAAAATACTGTGACACATTTGAGGTCTCAAACAATGCATTTTCTCGATAGAAGCAAAATTTTCATACAAAGTCCAAACTAAGTCTAAACTCTGTCAATCTTTTGTCAAACACGGTTTCCAAGGGGATTCTGTCAGAAACCAACTTTGAAATTGCTCAAAATTTTCAACCATTAGTTTACATTTGTGACCATAGGCTTCATTCTTCAAATTTAGTTGCATACATTAGGCATTAGCTTGACCATAGGTTTTAATCCTTGCATACTTTGAATTAGGTTAATCTCAACACAACTTGCAACATCATTGTCTTTGAAACTAGGTTATCTTGGACTTAATCATCATTCCCTTTTGCAGTCATTGTCCCTTTTGTGATATTTTCCAACTCAACAGTCTAGTTAGGAAAACTCACTAGTCATCTTGACCTTGTCATTTTTCCATTTTTAACAAGTCCTTTAGTAACCAAAATTCGAAAACAAAGATTGAGCTTGGAAGTGTTTAGGTATCCTTTTCTACAAATTGCATTCTAGTTTATACCTTGCATACTTTATTCCCAAAAATCCAAAAATATTATTCATCCTAGTTGTCATTTTCAACCTAGACCTTGCATTTATCATATTAAGTCCTTAGAAAACATTACCATCTTAGTCCTCATTCGACATTTTGGCTTTGACAACCTCATCTTCTTACATCAATCTTTTCCTTAGGCAAACATCAATATCACCTAGTCATCCTAGTTGGCATTTTCTTTAGAAAACATAGCCTTGCATTTTCATCCTTTATCAAAAATCCAAAAAACATAGGATGTCATTATCTTCACATTTAGTTGTCATTCTCATCATTTTCATTTGAGCAATCTCATTTTATGGTGGAAACTAGACTCCAAAGATAGAAACGACAAATCAAAATTTTTGGACAAGACTCCACTTCCAATGTTAACAATCACACATATGACCTAAATTGGACATTTGACGACCCATTTGGCAACATGAATACCCAACCTCTCATGACCATACCATCCTCATCCAAAAATCCTTTTGAACCATTCTTACGTAAGGATGAATACGGACAAATACTTGAGGAAAACCTAGAGATAGCAGCACAATATCTAGAGGCATCCCAATTTGTGGAACAAATGGTCCTATATGATAGAGACAGATATTTGGCCATACTCTTAAGTCAAGGAGCTAAGTTACCACATGGATTCGACATTAACATGTTGAGATCAATATCTCCTGACCCTAATGTCAAGAATGCACATAACATGTCAAATAGTGGTCTACCTCCAAACACTACAAGCAATACCTTTTTTGACGCTACCTTGCAAAATGTCACAATGATCATGAGTGCTACCTCCAACATTACAAACAACTCCAATTCAATAAATGCTACATCCATTGGAGGAGCACAATCTGTCACAGTGCCCATAATATCCACAACACCGTCACAATCGGCTAGAACCACCTTTGGCTCCTCGGCAGTGTGGGCTAGTTATTCCAATCCTCTCTTTACCACTATGGTAAATTCCATGGGGGAATCATCAAGCCATACAAATCCTCCACTGACAACTACATCTAGTACCATGAGTACATCTTTGTCACATCCTCTCATTGGTATCTCACAAAATCCTTTGGGTGGAGGTAAACGACGTATCTTTATTCAAGGACAACAACAAAATGTTAACACGTCAACACAGTCTAATGCCATCACCTCCCAAGGAAAAAATACGACCTTTCCCCTTGTACAAACCCAACAATTTGGACAAGGTAGTCAAAACACACAACCTATGGCATCATTCACACATCATAATATTCATGGTTGTCATATGCCCCAAGTATCAACACAAATGGCTGAGGGAAACATCCCAACATACTTATCCCATATTCATACCCACCAACATACCCCCAATCCAAACTTTCAATACCAACAACATGCAAATCATAACCCATCATACGTGCCACAAAACCATGTACCTCAACAACATATCAACATTCACTCACAAAAAATGGGGACCTATGGTGTACCAATCAATCTTATGTATGGGACCACATATGACCCTATAATCGATGCCTTACAAGAAAAACTGATGGGTCTAGAGAAGACCATAGAAAATATATAGATATCCAACAAGAAATCATAAGTGTCATATGATCTATCTGTATATCCCTTCAACGTGAACTTATACATGCCACCATTTCCTCTGGGATATGTGTCACCTAATTTTACCAAGTATAGAGGAAAGAAAAAACCTATCGAACATGTCTGAGAATTTGCAACCAATTGTATGGATGTCACCTATGAACAAGTGCACTTGATGAGACTCTTTTCTAAAAGTCTCGTAGGTCCTGCCCTTGAATGGTTTTCCACTCAAAAGGATATCCAAACATGGGATGAACTTAAACAAAAATTCCTAAATAATTATGCATACAACACTGACATGGACACCTCTATTACTAGCTTATGCAATCTCATGCAAGAGGATGTTGGTGAGACATTCATCCCATTCTTTAAAAAATGGAGAAGTATAGCTAGTCGATGTCATATCGACATACCCGAAAAGGAAAAGGTGGACATATTCACTCAAACACTTCTAGGACCCTTAAAATATGCATTACAAGTGCATTGTTGCACAACCTTCATGGACCTAGTCGAAAAAGGTGTCTAGATTGAGAAAGCCCTTATCACAAAGGGACAGTTGAGATACAGTACTAAAAACACAAACACAAATCCTCCCACTGACAAAAATAAGTACTGGGTCAAAAATAAACACGTTACAAATGACAGTGTTGTTGACGCCAAGGTTGTAAACACTATGGGTCCTGTACTGGCTCTAAACGGGGTTCAACTACAAAAAAAATCAATGACGATCTCGATACCCCCTATCAATGTCCCCCCAAACAACCAAAACAACCAAAATAATCAAGGACAATATCAACAGATAAGACAATTCCCCAGGGGTGGTACATACACTCCTTTAGGTGATCCCATTGAGGAAGTCCTCAAGAAATGCCTTTAGAATGGTGTCATCACACTTCAAGAACCAAAACCATATGACCCAGGACAATTCAAACTAGCATGGTGGGATGATAATGCATTTTGCAATTATCATCGGGCAAAAGGACATAAAACTTCTTCCTATTGACAACTGACAAACCTGATACAAGGTGCTGTCATAATAGTGGTTTACAATTCTTGAGAGGAACAAATTTTAGCTGAAATCACATATTTTTAGAAAATATAATGATTTAAGCCTTAAAAATTTCCATTTTAAGGATTCCAATTGAAGAGGGTTTGATCAAATCACCTTAGATCAAACCCCTTGGATAGAACCTCGCTAGTTTTAAACCATACCTATAAATGTCTCCTTTACACCTATCAAAATGCTGATAAAAAATCACTTTTGATTTAGATTTGGGGATAAAATGAATTCATTTTAAATTTATTTCAAATGATTATGGTATTCCTCTAACAAGCTATCCAATGAATATAATTTTAATATGTTTTGGTTTGTTATGTATTTGTTTTTTAAGTTTTATTAAACATAGGTTTTTCATAAAAATGAATTTCTTTGTTCTTCAAATGTGGAAAATAGAAGATTATAAAAAAAATTGAAAAATATGAGTGCACCGGATATTGAAGTCCTTGATCCAACAAAAAATTAAATTAAATTTTGATATATACAAAAAAAGTTACGTGTTATAATAAATTGTTGTGTGAATTGTAATTCATTTGAAACTTGATTAAGGAAAAAATATTGAATAAAAACTATCTAACCAAGTGGAAGCACTAGATATCAAAGTTACAAATCTAAATTTGAAAAGAATTAGAATTTTATCCTTCATAGAAAAAAAGTTATGTTATACTATTGTCGTCACTTTTAAAAATGTTACTCAAAAAATCTATTTTCGTGGGAGATGGAAAAGAAGTACAATTTGATTCAAAAATTTTGAAAAAATATTTTAGAATTTACAGACAAAATTTGATGAGACTCTAGTTTGCACCATCTTCAAATTCCTCACAGTTTAGCCGCTATAGGTGCCCGAATGTGAAGATTTAGTTAAAAATAATAATTTCAGTGTCTAGTTTGGCCAAAAATTGTAAACCACTATTATGGGATCACCCTACAAGAACTTATCGAGAATCATATCATTGAGGTAGGTGGACCACAATTTGCCTCTAATTTAGATCATGCCATTCATAAGAACCCATTGGAAGACCATGGTTATAATAATGCTTCCACGTCAGGTCCAAAGATAAACAATAATCAAGCTAATTTCACCCGCGCCAAGTATGACTATTCTGGGGGAACCACTATAAACAATATCCGAACTAATAATGAATGTGTCAATACCATCACAATTAAGAGAGCACCCCAATGCAATGCTACTACTCAAAGTGGCAAGGTCACCATAGCTGGTCCGCCTCTCACTAGGAAACCTAAGATTACCATACCTGGTCCATCTCCTAAATAATCACAACCTGGCCCATCCACAAAACAGTGGAAACCCAAGAGTCAATTTAACCTTATCGACCAGCTTGGAAAAACTCCCGCACAAATTTCAATACTTTAGCTGCTTCATATCTCTCCCACGCATAAGGCTATCTTGGATAAAACCCTGCAAGAGTCCTCAGTCCCTAAGGATATTGATGTCAACCAATTTGAGACCATGGTGTGATACCTCACCATGCCTCACCATGTCACCTTTTCTTATCAAGACTACTCGTCACCTAAGACTAATCATAACGATGCATTACACATTGAAACTTTCATCCATAAGCACAAGGTCAGAAGAGTTTTAGTAGATGGCAGAGCAGGATTGAACATATGCTCCTTGAAACTAGTCAAGGCTCTAGGATTTTCTGATGCATGTGTAGATCCTACAAAGAGTATAGTCATAAAAGCATATGATGATGAAGAACATTCCTCTAGAGGCATTATTTCCCTTCCTATCAGAGTAGGACCAGTCATTGTGGATACAACTTGCTAGGGCTTGAATCTAGAATTACCTTACAATATCTTGCTCGGTCATCCATGGATTCATGCCTTAAGAGCTGTTCCATCCACATATCACCAATGCTTAAAATTCCCATTTGATGGCACATAAATCACTATATATGGAGACCCCAACCCTTTTCAATATTATACCAACATAAGGGGTATTTATACAAACTGAGTGCCTATCAATCGAGAAACTTCTGGCCCCTCATCTTCTAAATACATTGACCCATCCACACTTGGATCACCTTCCATGTCCACTCTATCCACATCTTCCGCTACACCACCATCTTCCACACTTCCTAAGGCTAAGACCACTGTCAAGATCTAGGACCTCGGCTATGGAGAATTCAAACTACATACAACATATTGCATCACAACAATACCCAAGTCTCAGAAGGTCTATGGTCAGCCATGTTTTAGAATGGAATCCAAATAAATTTTCAAAGTTCCACCAAAAATAGTTTTCATCAAATGGGGAGACATGAGTAACGAGGACCTTGTCGATATTACAGGATGGCTCTATAAGGAAATGGAAGACCTACCCCCATTACTAGTTAAGAAATATGGCAAGGGATATGACATAATGAAGGCTAAGGGCTACGATTGAACTAGTGGCCTAGGTAAAAATAAAACTAGGCGAAGAGAGCCCATAGAACCTTTTAAAATACCAAAGTATCTTGGATTAGGGTATGGATCGCTCAAAAATGATGATCAACATACTAATGGAATTTCGAGTGAGCGAGCACATGCTTCAGAAAGTGTCGAGACCGCTAAGGAAACCTTCACCAAAACTGATTCCCAAGAGTGGGAATTTGGCTCCCAAAGATCCTTAAGTGATTGTTGCCTCAATGATTTATTCCTTGAAGGTGGGGAGCTGACCTCTGAACAAAATTTTTGGCAAACATTTAAAATCAATTAGGCATCAAACAGTCATAGTCCCATTACCATCCCCCATGACATACAAACCCCACCATCTGAATCCCTTCAATCTAATATATTTGAATTACTAGATGTCATTGACAACCTTGACTCTAAGTCCTTCACCCCTTATTTTGACAATGAATATGAGACTAGTGAAGGCGAATATTGGATATAGTTTGATGTGGAATTGGATGATGATAATTTCATCTACAATATCTCTGAATCTGTCTGTATGCTTTCCGCATCTTCCCCTCAATTCACCAACGCTGATGATGGAATTTCCCTAGTCTATCCTTAATTAATTGATTGGGACCAACAAGGCCTACCAGTCCTGGACACCTTTCAGAATGATGAGGCTATTGCAGAATTTATGGGATTACATGAGGGGATACCCAGTGGTGATCACAAGGCAGGAATCACTATTGATCTAGATTGTGTAGCCTACTTCAGTGAGACTACTTTGTCCTCCATTCACAAAATTAAAAATAAGAATAAAACAAAAAATGAAATGTCTTTAGGTGAAAATCGAAAGGCACCTTCTGATGAAAAAAAAAGTAAAAACAAAGGACGTAACTGTGGGTGAAAACCTCTCCAAGGTGTCCAAAGATGGAGGACTGGACTTTCTTCCTGTAACATAGGAGAAATCAGCTATGCTTATAGAAGATACCATGCAAGACAACATATCAACAACAGAAGATCACAAAATGGTCCTCTTTGCAGCATCCTTGACTGAAGAAGAGAAACTGGAATTTCACAACTTCTTTGTCGAACGTAAAATCAACTTTGCATGGTCCTCTACAAACATTCCCTGACTAGACCTAGAATTGGTTCTACATCATTTGCCACTATTTCCTAATGCCAAACCAATTAAACAGAAGTTACACAAAATGCATCCTTAGGTCGCTCTATTAGTCAAGGCTGAGTTAAAGAAACTTCTAGACACAGGATTCATACGGTCTATTGATTATGTTGAATGGATATCTAACCTAGTGCCAGTAACAAAGCCAAATGGGATGATCTGAGTCTGCACAAATTTTAGAGACCTAAATAAGGCATGCCTGAAAGATGACTTTCCTTTGCCAAATATTGATATCATAGTCGACCTCATAGTAGGATACGAGATGCTGTCCCTCATGGATGGTTTCTTTGGCTACAATCAAATTCTCATTTCCCCAAAAGACCAACATAAAACAACATTCACTTGCCCTTAGGGTACATATTGTTGGAATGTCATGCCATTTGGTCTTAAGAATGTAGGCGCAACATATCAGAGAGTAATGACCACAATCTTTCATGACATGATGCATAAAATAATGGAAGATTATGTGGATGACCTTTTGGCTAAATAACTGACAAGGAAAGATCATCTGAAGGTGTTAGACACAATTTTCAAGAGGCTAGAAGAATATAAAGTCCAACTGAACCCAAAGAAATGTCCTTGGCATAACATCGGGTAAACTCTTGGGATACATAGTTTCTCGTAGAGGCATTGAGGTCGATCCAACAAAAGTCAAATCCATCATGGACATGCCTTCTCCCAAAGGAATAAGCGAACTTAGGACTCTACAAGGTAGGCTGTAGTCTATTCGGCACTTCATAGCCCAATTGGCCTATAAATTCCAACCATTCCAATATCTTCTGTGCAAATGTATCCCCTTTGTGTGGACAGATAAATGCCAAGAAGCCTTTTAGCAAATAAAAGATTACCTATTGTCGCCGCCAATCCTTATGCCTCCCATTCAAGGAAAGCCTTTGATATTATACATCTCTGCCACTACTTCAGCATTGGGGGCATTACTAGCACAAAACTACCAAGAAGAAAAAGAAAGAGCTATATATTACATCAGTCAGACATTGGTCGGGTATGAATTAAACTACACATCAATTGAATGGGCTTGTCTAGCAGTGGTCTTTGCAACAAAGAAGCTAAGACATTAAATGTTAAGCCATCAGACACAATTGGTAGCAAAGATTGACCCCCTCAAATATTTTTTAAGTCAGGCAACATTAACAGGACGTCTGGCAAAATTGGTCATGATTCTGAGCGAATATGATATTCAATATGTAGAAAGAAAGACAATAAAAGGACAAGTCATAGCAGACCACCTAGTGGACGCAACTTTACAAAGTGATCACCCGTTAGTGGCAGATTTTATAGATGAGTCGATATTCCATACAGAACTTAAGTCACCTTGGAGACTCTACTTTGATGGATCACACACAAATCATGGCTCAGGGGCAAGGATCTTGTTCATCACCCCTCAAGGAGACTCCATTCCTAAGTCTTGCCGCATAGCTTTCCCATGCACAAATAATGTGGCAAAATACGAGGCACTAGTTACAGGACTTCGAATAGCAATAAAATGGAAAATAAAAACACTGCATATGTATGGGGATTCTCAACTAGTCATCAACCATGTTAATGATGACTACAAAACAAAGGATGAGAAAATCATGCCCTACAAATGAATGGTTAATAGTTTTCAAACGTACTTTCATATGGTGACTTTTGAACAAGTTCCAAGAGCACAAAACAAACCGACAGATGCAATGGCTACAATAGGCTCTCTCCTCAACATTCCAAGCAATATGCCTTAGCTGGAATTCCTAATAGAACAATTGTTGGTTCCTGCCTATGACATTCTAGAGTCAGAAATGGTCTGCAAACTTGTTGGTCCCGATTCTCCCTGGTACTAAGACATCCATGACTACCTTAAATTTCAAACCATCCCACCTAATTTGTCCAATAACTAGAGGAAGTCTTTTATCCAAAAATTTGCAAGATATGCCATCGTCAGTGACACCCTTTACCATCGTAGCTTTGAGGAATCCCTCCTTAGATGTCTCGACACCAACAAAGCATGTACAACCTTACACGAAGTACATGAAGGTATATGCAGGTCTCATTTGAGCGGTCCTACTCTAGCCAAGAAGGTAACAAGACTTGGGTACTATTGGCTGACCATTGAAAAAGATGCACTAGAATATGTTAGGACTTGTCACAAATGCCAGATTCACAGTGATTTGATCCATGCTCCAACACAGGAACTTCGGTCGATCACTTCTCCTTGGCCCTTCGCACAATGGGGACTCGACCTTGTCGGAAAGATTCATCCTACCTCGTCCAATGGCCATAAATTCATCATCAATGCCACTAAGTATTTCAACAAGTGGATCGAAGTCATCTCTCTGACATATATAACCGAAAAACAAATATCTAAATTCATTCTTAACTACATCATTTGTCAGTATGGCCTTCCACAATCCATCATCATTGACAACGGATGTTCATTTAAAAAACCAAGATGTTCATGAGTTATGTGAGAAATTTCATATCCAACATCATTTTTCCTCTCCATATTACCCGCAAGGAAACAATCAAGCTGAGGCGTCAAATAAAACCATTGTTAAAATCCTCAAAAAAACTATCAATGATGTTGGTCGTGACTGGCATATTCAACTCAACCCTGCTCTATGGGCTTACCGCATCAACATTCGTACACCCACAAGAGCCACTCCATTTGCCTTGGTCTTTGGAGCTAAGGCCATCTTTCCCATTGAGGTTGAAATTCCTTCCTTATGAGTCTCCTTGAAGGGTCTAACTGATGATGAGGAGTATAGATAGTCACTCCTGCACGAGCTGGAGATATTAAAGGAAAGAAGGAAAAATTCCCTGAACCATCTATAAGCGTATCAAAACTGTCTTTGTCAAAGTTACAATAAGAAAGTAATGGTCAAGAAGTTTGACATTGGCGACTTAGTACTCATGCAGAACCCTAAGAACTAGGCTGACAGAGAGAAGCTGGGCAAGTTTGAACCAAACTAGTTGGGTCCTTATGTCATCGTATCCTCTTCTAGTTGTGGAGCATATCAACTAGCTACTCCAAATGGTGAACAACTGACAGAGCCTATCAATAGTCTACATCTTTAGAAGTTCTATGCATAGCATCAGAAAGTTGAGCAAAAACTTTTAAAAATACAAAAAAATGGAAAAAATGGTAAAAAATTGTTGCCTTGATGAAAACCTGGCAAACAGGGGTCTTGTTAGCACCAAAAATAAATAAAATTGAAAAATGAGAAAAATAGTAAAGAGAAATAATTCTTCCAACAGTGAAAACCTAGCAAACAGGTGCTTTGGATAAGTACCATGGTGAAAACCTAGAAAACAGGCACCATGCATAGTCAATCATTGCTCATCCATCTACCATTACTTTATTTGTCTTAGCCTAGGATGAAATACCTTTACTATCACCACCATGACATCTTCCATGACATCATACCCTTCCTCTCATGGTTGATAAATGGTTGACATCAAGTCCTCTATATTGTCCATCTGGTATCCCATGAGTATCTCTTTAACGTCCCTTAAATTGGCTAAGTCCTGGACCTAACTAGGGGAAAATTTTGATCATGTGGCTATAGTGAGTACCGTACATGGTGTGGCAATCGTAAAAAGTCCCAAAAAAAGACAAAAACATTGTAAAACGTCCTAAAAAAAAGACAAAAACATTATAAAAAGTCCTGAAAAAAACAAAAACATTATGAAAAAGTCTTGAAAAAAGACAAAAACATTATGAAAATTTCTTGAAAAAAGACAAAAACATTGTAAAATGTCCTAAAAAAAGACAAAAACATTGTAAAATGTCTTGAAAAAAAGAAGAAGACAAAAACATCATAAAATGTCCTAAAAAAGGCCAAAACATCACAAAATGTCTTGAAGAAAGACCTAAAAATCAAAAAACATCCTGAAGAAACCACAACAAAATGTCAAAATATCTCAAAATCACAAAAACATAGTCATTCCTTGTCAAGTCTATCAAATCAATCAGTCTTCATCATTTGTCTAAACTACATTGTCTCTACACATTTGCTACATAGGCAAGACTCATTTTCGAGTCCCTGAGACACTAGGTCAGTCATTTTAGGTTTGTCATAATAAAATCATGGCACAATCTTTGGTCATCAAGACAAAATCATTGGTCGTGTAGAACTACGAGGTCTCTGAGTGTATGACGTAGGCAAGGCCATCTGTCGATGATCCCCTAAGGTCGCACTAGGTCAGTCCATTAGGGTTCATGGCACTATACTAGCACACACATCAAAAGTCTACAGGTCAAAATGACTTATTAAAAAAAAAAGTATGACAATTATTTATTCAAACATGACAATCACATCAGCATGTTAAGAAAATTGACATATGGTCAACACAAGTCAAAATCAGTCAAAACAAGTCAAATGATTATAACCTATCAAACTGTCAACTTTTGGTTATCTTTCAGATGTGTCCTAAAGAATAGCCTCTGTCATTTATGCCTTAGGGTGTGTCCTTCCTAGGCATTGTCATCGTCATCTGACATTTTTTTAGGGATCCTTTTGACATTTAAGGATCACTCTTTTCGACATCAGTATTCCTCAAATGTGTCATTCTGAAGAACAAACTCTGTGATTTATGCCTTAGGATATGTCCTTCCTAGCCATCATCACCACCATTGTCATCTGGTATTTTGAGGGATCCTTTTGACATTTAAGGGATCAAACCTCTTGACATCAACATTATTCAGGATGTGTCCTTCCTGAACTTGGAAATCTTCAACATCTGTCATCTAGGCATCATCAAAACCTTGACAACCTGGCATCTCAACATAGTCAAACTTGACAACTCAACATTAAATCACCGGATATCCAGACACACTTGGCAAACACTTGGAACTTGTCTTTTAGCTTTTTATCATGTTACTAGTTCTTTAGCAAGATCTCAACAACAGGATTTAGAGAAGCAGCGGCATATCATGAGGTTTGTATTGACTTTTGACACGCATGACTACTAGTTTCTTAGCAAGGTCATGTTTCAGGATTTATAAAAACAATGATGAATCATGATAAGGGCTCTATTTTGTATTTTTACAATTATGTTGCTAGTTTCTCAAGGATGTCCTCGAAATAGGATTTAGAGAAGCAATGACGTTTCATGAATTTTCCTTCTTGTCTTTTCTGCTTGTGGTTGGTTATGACAAAAATACTGGGGCAATTGTGTTGTTGGTATGCGTCATGATCATCCTTGTCTATGACTATTTTTCTTATGTGATGGTACAACCTTGCATACCTTGATCTATGTCATATCATGGTGTTTGTTGGCCATCACAACAATCTGCCCAATGATGATTAAGAGTAATAAATATTAAATTCCTATTGTCAGGTTTTGAAGGATTTGGTCTAAGAACTAACATGCATCTCATTTTGTCTTGTTGTCTTCTCTAGTCTGTCTTTCGATGATATCCTGTGACATACAAAAACATAAGTGCATACATAATCATATAGACATTGCATTAGATCCATACATACAACATCCATAGCATTAAATCATATACATTCCATTGCATATTGCATTAGCATAATAAAAAACATGGCTTCCATTCAAATAAATACATTATGCATATCAATATCATTATCATTACAAAATTGACATAGCATATAAATAAGCATTGCATCATCATAGCATCACATCATCAGTAAGCATCATAGGACATACATGACAAGACATATAAGAAAATAAATATCATCATCCATCATAACTACATAATTCACATAGGCATCACATCACATATATCATAATGCATAAATTAAATAACATCACATAACACATGTGTAGGCTACATGAAAACTACATCATCATATAGCATCATCTCAAAAATATATAATGTCATAGGATAGAGTCAAGAGATATCCCAAAAATAGAGCTCGCAGGCTCAAAGGTCTATACATAATGTGTCATAACATAAAACCAAATGTCGTATCCATGCCCCCAAGAATCCCTCTCCTCATCCCCTTGTGATGAAGAGTGTGGTGACTGAGGAACCATGACTAGAACTGAGGTAACAAGGGGAACTGTAATAGTTTCTATCTGTGAACTTGATGGCACTGACACTAATGGCACATGTGTTGATAATGCGGCCTGACTCTGTGACACTGAAGCATCTACCACTAGTGGCTACCTCTGTACGGACCTTTGCTCTGAATGGATGGACCCATGACTGTGGCTCAAATGATGTCTCGAGGCATGTCTATGTGAGTGGTGGGACCTATGCCCTGATGTGTGCCCTAAAGAGGTAGACCCTCCTGCATTAGTATGACTCCTGCTACTGCTCCCACTCCCTAATCTATGACCATTGTCTATCCTCATCTATGAGCACGACAGTGTAGGATCTCGTCGCTCAGGAGGCACTGCCTACTCATATAAGGTCATGTACTGCCCATACCGAGTGCTCACCCTAGCAAGCTCATGAGCTATATCCCTTGAAGGCCCTGAACATAGTGCTGCAAAGTACACACACCACTGTGCTGACTCTTGCCTCTAGATCTCAGCCTAATCTCGCTCGACCCTCACTACCTCTAGCTCTGCTAGCAGTACCTTGACCTCTGCCATACTCTCATCCAACTTCCTCTGTAGATCTACCACCCTCTGGTCTATTGTGGCATCCTGGGGCAATGTCGAGGAAGATAGTATCTCCTCCTCTCCCTCCACCATCCTCCATCTGAGGAGTCTCTCAGCCTCGTCCATGGCATCATCATCCTCTGCAACATCCTCTCCACTGTCACCCTCATCCTGAGGCACATCTACTTCCACATCCACATCCTCTTATCTAGCCTCCTCATTAGCCATAGGCTCTTCCTATCTCTCCTCCTCCCGTCTCTCCTCCTCTTGCTCCTGCCTCAGCTGCTCCTCCACATCCATCTTGGGCTCCTACTCCTACCTCGGTTGCTCCTCCTCCTCTCTCTGCCCCTCCTTGGCCACCTCTAGGATAGCATCTAGTGCCACTCTGGCCACATGCGGCCCACCCTCCTGCCCTACCTGTGGACATCTCTCTGACTGTCTCCTCCATCATCCCCACCCCGACCTCTATCCTTGCCCCCATCTCGCCCTCCACCCCAACCTCCATCCCTCCCCCGACCTTTGCCTCTCTCACTATCTCTGCCCCCTCACCTGACTCTCGGCACATGTGGTATAACTGACCTCCTGTCCACAGGTGTTGGCCCATCTAGATCTGTCAATGGCACTGGCCAATGTGCCTGCCACCATAAGTCATAATCAGTAGTAGTCCTAGGATCTACAATCCCACCTCACCATCCCCACTGCTAGGCTACTAGCCCATCAATCTGTTGCTCAGAAAAATCTACAAGAATTGTTGGCCCCCAAGCTGACTCTCTGGAAGACCGGGCATACTCATCTATCCCTATCGATACACCGTGCTACTCCCCAAATTGTCGTAGGAAATGCTATGGAAGGTACATCTCTATAATCAGTTGGCTCTGCACTATCCTCCCAATAAGGTAGTGATACTGTCTACAAAGGCTAAGATGGTCGACCTCATCATCCCACTGTTGATAGTCTTTGTATAGTCTCTAGATGAATGACACCATGGTATCAATCTGATGCTGCCACCAACCCATCTCTCCCATCTGTGTTTGCTACAGAGCACTGGCATAGTAATACGCATAGGGCTTCCCTTCAGCTAGTTGTGGTCTTTGAATAGGCGGTCAAAATATTGCTATGTGTTCCCAAGTCCAAATCATCAACAATGTGGTGCCACATGAAATGCTCTTTGCCCTCCTATAGGCAACCTCGTGAAGTTGGTGGTAGAGTGTGCCCAATAAACAAGGCCCCTAGGCATACATGATCCTATCTCACCTCATCCCAACTACGACGTCTCACCAACCAATGGGAAACCCATGTCCATGACAGTTTGGAATCAGTATCCCACTAATCAATGTCACCAAGAACGCATCAAACCGAGCATAATGCTCCACCATAAACTCCAAGTGGATCTCATAACCCTAGATGTTGAGTCTCGCTCCCTCATCCTGATAGTACACTCTGAAAGTCTAATGTCCATGGCAAGGGTCATAAAAAATCCGCTCCCCTTGGATCGACAGGTGTAGAACACGGTAAACATCCTCTAGTGTAACTGTCGCCTCTCCCATCGGTAGGTGGAAGGAGAATATCTCTGAATGCCATCACTCACATAATGCAGTCAATAGCCCCCTATTTTCCTGAATAGTAGGCATATAGGCAGTATAATATGGACCTAGCCGCATCAACCACCATCACTCCCACGGAGTCAGCTGATTACCAAATTGGAAGGTTGACGGCCTACTCTCTCGTGTATATATGGGTGCTAGTTGTCTCTGTACAAAGCCAAAAAATGCATCAGTACCTTCTAGACAAGTGTCATTATCATCATTGTAACTAAAAAGCATTTAAATTTTGAAAAGCATCAGCATCAGCCCTAGTCAAAGTCAAATGTGTCACGGTGACTACACTTGTGTTGTGAAACATTGATTGCATTGTTCAGTACTTCAATTGCATCACGACATATTGATTGCATCACTCTATCACTCAATTACATTGCATTAGATCATTTGTGTCATGATATATGACAAATGCATCACTTCAATCAAATGCATCACTCAAATAGTCGAATGCATCATGAAAGGACACATGCAGCATTATAACTTTCGAATGCAGCTCCATATGACAAATGCGTCACACTTTTTGGAAAATGTGTTGCACATCCTCGACCTCCCCTAAAATACCTTTACACTTGTGTCATGACACATCAAATGCATTGAATGCGAATTCAAATGCGGCTTACATGCACACATATGCGTCGCAAGGCATTCGTTGTTTGCCCTAAAACCCTAATTTTGGCATGCAAAACAAAAAAATTACAAAGTGAGTTAGGGGTACATACCATAGGCTCGGAACCATCTGGCCACCTGTAGGTCCGCACGATCTCGCCTCGATGCTCTGGCACTGGAATCACCATCTTTGCTAAGGTCCTCTTCGCTCTGAGCTCTCAAAATTGTAATGTGAATAGTGAAAATGAATTGACTTTTACCAATTTGTCAACCTATTTATAGAAGTCAAAATGCCATTTGTCAAACTAGGTTAGTACTAGATGGTCTTTTGACTAACTTTTACCTCCCCGTTGGCTTTCTTAAGCTCATCAGAATCTGAAACCGTCTCTGCCATTGTTTTTCTAGTCATTAATTTGACTTATCGGGACACTTTCCAAATTTTTCTGTTACCGGCCCAAAATTTGAAATTTTTTCCAAGGGTGCATTGATACTCTATACCTTCACTGGGGCATATCATTGACTTATTCTCTTTCTCACAATACGACATGCTACATTATGACAAAGAGGGGCAAAATGTAGAACATAAAAATGACCTAGGCATGCGAGCTCTATTTTAATCACTTTCGTACTAGCATAATTATGACATCTTAGTTATAATGTCCTTGGTCCACATTCGACTATTAATTAAATAATTCATAATTATTTGATTAATTCATGTCTATTTATTCTTCATGATTATTAAATAAATAAATTTTATTTATTTATTAAATACATCATTAATTCTTCCCCCAATTAAATAAATTTATTAATTTATTTAATTACCTTCTATTCATTTTATTCTTCCTGATTATTAAATAAATGAATCATATTTATTTATTTAATTGTCAAAATTAACATTTCCCTCATTTTAAATAAATGAAATTATTTAAAATGATCTCACTTTCTTCGCTGTCAGTTCATTTTAATAAATAATCTGAAAATCAATTATTTTTTATCACACAAAATCCATATTTTTAAATTAATTTAATTCAAAATGGTAATATTCTTCCAAAAATCAAGCAATCGAACAAATTCTTGATTTTATAAATCTTATCTTCAGTTCAACTCTTATCTTCTTGATTTTTCAAATCTCACAAATCAGGCAGTCTTTATCTTCTTGATTTTTAAAAATCTTTATTTTTCTAATTAATTATCTCATGTATTCGCAACCATCGATTTGATTTTCTCAAATGACATCTCAACCACTCATTTAATGATTTTTCCCTAACCCTGATTAGGGATTATCACATTAGATCTCCTCTGCTAATTTTAGGGTTTTGTCAAAAGTCGATCTCGTCCGTCCGTCCAAAATTGCATTTTCTATAAAATGCCAATTTTTCTCACATTTTTGACTAGTTAGACTCACGCTGATTCTTAGATATTGCAGCATTTATATTTTGAACATTAATTGTTAGGCATTTGTTGGCATAAGCATTTTAATCATTTTCTCATAGGCATAGACATTTATTTCAAATCCTTCAAATCTTGTGTAGGACATAGGCATAGTTAAAGAATTGCTCATACGTTCGATCTGAGGGCAACAATCAACAAGTTAGAAGGTACTATCAAGGTGAATCATGGAAACTACTATGAATGAATAGGTATAATTGTTCTTATTTTTGGTTTTCATTGTTCTTGATAGGTTGTTTTGGTTTTATACTTTATTGATTTAATAGTTGATAATCTAACAATCCAAAAATAACCTTTAGATACAGTGATTATATGAGATTTCATTTTTAAACCCTTCATCCTCATTCTCATAGGAAAATTTGATTGTTGTGAGCTCTTTAGCCAAATCCTCCATGGGATTAGGGGTTGGGTTAGTTTTTGGAGAATTACCTTTAGGTAAGAAAATTAATTTTGAGTGTTTTATATTACTCTGTTGTGACTTAGAAGAGCTACCCTTGTCATTAGGTGTTGTTGAGTTTTATATTTTCTCATCCAATAACCTCATCATCTCTCTTGTCTCAACAAGACTATCAATAGTTAATTTTTGACTTCTTTTTAGTTCTTGGAGAAATTTCTTATGCATTTCATCTACAACAACCATTATCTTATCCCTTGAAGACACAACTACACTTCCTTTTAGCTAAGGATTTGAGGCAATTTCCTTCTGCTTCTCTAGCTACAGATACCTCTTTTCCGTATCACTTGGATACACATAAAATTTTAAACCCTCAGGATAGAAAGATCACAGCTCTAATACCATTGTAATATCCATCATAAGAATTTTTATTCTTCCATTAAAGATTTTCTCGAAAACCCATAAAAAAGAGAAATCGGGTGCAATGAAAAATCAACCATTTTCTTCATTTTTAACATAAAATATTGTTCCAAAGGAAAAATCATGACTTGCTGCTCGTATTCAAAGTTTAAAATCATTAAAATTTGTTTTTCATTATAGAATAAAATAGTATCCAAAAACTCACTACAATTTGCACAATGAAAATGGGTAATCAAACCCACAAATTGCAACCAAAACACTATATTTTAAATTACAAAACCTCCAACACATTCTGAGCAGCAAAAATACATGAGTGAACTTTGATAAAATGAACACAAAACTAATAATAACAACAATATAAAAATATACCAAAATTTGAGCACTCCAAAACATAAACCCTACCAAACAACTCAACCAAAAATCCACATTAAAGCAATTTTTCAGCACCAATGCAACTTCTATGTGAAGTCACTCCTATAGACCCTCAGAGCCACTATCCTTGAATAATGAAAAAAAGCATAAAATCAATCCAAACTACTAAAACAAGTAATAAATAATTTCAAACCTTGCAGCCCCAAATCTCAATGCATAGAATGAGTGGTTTGCATGTGAAGGCTTGTAACTCCTCAAGCCAAGTGTTGAAAGCACAAAATCATGCATGCAGAAAAAGTTGGAAAAGAAGAAACCTCATCTTGCACTATTACCAAAGCCAAAAAGGATAAAATCAATCTTCCCCATGAAGTTGCATCCAAACTTGGTTTAATAAATTATTTCAAAAATATTTAATATTCTCCCCAAAAATCATTAATTTAATAATATTGAATAATGAACCTTTTCCCAGTTAAATTGTCAAATTCAAATATGCTTTTCTCAAGACACCGAGCCTACTAAAAATAAAAAAGTTTCTAAAATTAAAAAGGGGACATGACATTCAAGACCTTTTAGAAGATTATGCAGGCTAGAGAAAGGATTCCCTGGAGCATGGTGGGGAAATACAAGAATTATATCACATTCTTCATAAAAAATGGCTACTACATTATATAGGATATTGATCCTAGGACTGTTTGGATCTCAGAGACAGGATATGAGATTACAGAGGAAGAGATCACTGACTTAGTAGACTTTATGCTGAGCAAACCAAAAGACACCTCTAGAAAGAGGTATGATACCTATGAGGAAAATTCCATGCAAGTGCACACGGACCAAAGATAAAAAAAGAAAAAAGAAAAAAATTGTAGTAGATGATTGCAACAATTGTGAAGGAAATGGGCCTCCTAAAAGAACAAGTAGAGAAGGCTAAAGCCATGTTTGGCTCATCAAGTGTCAGAAGATCTGGTAGAATAGCTATCAATCCTCTGGTTGCCCCAAAGTCCTCTAAGACTAATTTTGTTATTGGAGAGGAAAGAGAGGAGTTTACAAGTACTTCGGTGAAGGAGAAGACATATCTAACAAAAAAACATAAGATGCATGTAAAAGAAAAAGGACACTAAATAAAAATGAATAGGCCCTATGAGAAGAAGAGTTAAATTGAAAGCAACAAGAGAAGCAAACTTGGGAGTGAATGTTGATGATGAAGAAGAAGAACAAGAAGGACCACAATTGGTCCAGAAAAGGAAGTCTGAAGCTTCACAAGGTGAAGCAAGTCCAAAGAAATAAAAGATTAACATTGTAAACATTGACAATGAGGTTGAGCTTGAGAAAGAAAAATAAGGCTACAAAATACAAATGAGGGAGAAGAAAATTTAGAAGATAGAAGCTACAAAATAGGGACCTCAAGCCCATGAAATCAATTTTCAAAAATAAAGTTTTCATTTTGGGACACATGGCATCCTAAACTAGCTAAATCTAGCTCAAATTCAAATCCTCGGTTCTTTTGCATCTACCTTTAGTATTTTTTTATTCTAATTTTTTGTGTTTGCTTCTAGTTTGTCATAATTCACAACAAAATGTTGTATTTTCAAAGGTTACAAAGTTACATCATTGCATCATATCAAAAATCAATTCACAATCCAAACACAAAAAAAAATCTAGATCCAAGGCAAACTCGTAAGCCTTTTAGGTTGTAAGTCAATCTCATATCCTTGCCAATTAGGATTCTCACATTTGTTTTTTTGGAAAATGTGTGACCCTAGTGATCTAGATATTGGACCTAGGACATCCTTTTCCACCTAAGCAAAGGGAAAATTGTTTTTAAACTTAATGAGAACTTAAATTAAAAAAATATATATTATAAAGCTTTAATAAAAATTATTAAAGAAAAAATTATTTTAAAGTTTATTATTTATTCTTAAAAAATCAATAAGAAACTATTAAATAATTTTTTATTTTTATTTTTTACTTATTGAAAGAAGTTGCAATGGGGATGGGGTTGGTGTGAGTTTCCACCACCTATCATGGCCAAAGGATGTTATAGGAGGCTGGTGTCATTTATTTCCATGCAAGTCTATGAACCTATAAGGCCTGATAAGATGTGTCATGCAAGTACGCATCAATTACCCTATGGGTATCATAGTTTATAATTATTTTATCCTTTTAATTTTTTTTGGATATTAATTTGTTATCAAAAATAGGATTTTAATTTGCTTAAAAACATTAAATTTCCAACTTGAACAAACCAAATTAAAAAATTTAACCTTAATTTTTTGATGTACATGGGATCAATATGGACACTGTACCAACACCACCAAAGGACTCAAAATATTTCCAATAGATGATTGTGATCAAGATATTGTGTTTTTATAGTTGATCTCAAGTGGTTTTAACCTTCTATAATCAATTGTGGAATCTGATCTATACCAAGAGACACCCACTAAAACTTGGTGGATAGATCTTCAATTTGGGAAGCTCGTTGCATGATGAAATATTTGATACTATGTGAGAACTACTAGAATATTTTGGATAGAATGTAGATATTAGTTGGGCTATGAGAGACTAGATGTCACATGCCTTGCAAGTTTAACAAACAAATAAATGATGCAACACTAGAAATAATGTGCATGAAGGAAATGGTTAAACATCCCATGATTATTAACTAACCATGGATGAACATATTTATGGTGTAGGTGAGAGAAACTGCCATCCATAATCATGGAGAATTATCCTAAGAATAGGTATGTAACTGTGTTGATCTCAAACCAGAGGCATACAAAACTCAATGCAACTATAAGTATAAAATGAAGCACACATAATCAAATCTTATCTCCCTAGATTATTATCTATAAGAAGGAATATTCTACACTAACACTTTTGACTCTTTTTGGTAGCTAATTGATATGCTCCTAAACCATATTTGATGATGATGACATATGAGCCCAACCAATATAGAATAAATAATTCATCATATTTGATGAGGAAGATCTTTGTGTCCCTATCCTTGTGTATTTTCGTAGGTTTCCTTCATTAATATACAATATTTTATTTACCTAGATATATTTTCTTGGGTTACCTTTTCTATACTAAAACCTCAAGAGCTAATAATTTTGTTTTATTCTCATGTGGAGACATCTAAGGAGGAAAATAATCCAAAGCTTACCAAAGTTCCATTGGTCATTTCAATTTTATCTTCACAATTGGATACCCTAGTGACATGGTGGAGGTCTCATGTCCACGTGAGCATTTGGAAGAAGCTAAATATTTTCTATAGAAGTATGACCTAAATGAACTTTTATTTGGATATGAAGTTTCACTTTAGATAAGAATTTTTTGTAGAATAACTATTAATCTCTTATTGAGTTAAATAGTGAGAATATGACCCTTCACACCCACTCATGAACTTATATCCTAAAATGTTCAATTCCTAATTAAAATCCATAGGAAGTTTTCTATGCATGACATTCTCTATTTGTAAGAAGTTAATTTTTTGTTTTCTATTTTTTATTACATGTTAAATGTCATTTGGCTTAGTAGTAATTTTTTGTGTAGAAATCATGAAATAATTCATGTGAATTATTTATTTATTTTAATCTCTTATGTGTCTTAAATATTCAGTATATTAAGGGTGCATGATCCCATGAACTAAGTGTTGTGACTCCTTTAGACATTCTAGTAATAATTGTTAGTGTGAATAAATGTCTTCTACCTAGTTAATTCACTTACTAGGGACTTAGGGGACATGTTCAATTGTTAAGTTTACTTAGGTCCTAAGGTTCCTTCTAGAATCCTAAGTTGTCATATCTAGAACTTATCTTGTCCTGGGTTTCTATGACTTATTTGTATCATGTCATAGGATTAAGATACTTGTCATGATCTTGTATAATCCTATTCTTCACCTTTCCTATATAAGCAAGGGTGCATATGTACATTACCATATTCAGTGTGGTTTTCATTTCTGCATTCTTTCATCCTTAATCATAGCATGATATTTCTACCATATCTCTCTTATGGAAGTTATTTTGTTTGTAGGTGATCCTAGGGTGTTGAGGAGTTCACCATAAACTCCTACATGGTATCAGAGCTTCGATGCTACAAACTTCTTCCCAGATTTGAGGGACCAATCTTGGCATGAAATTTTTGTTGGGTGTGAGATGGGGTCTTGAAAACCTTAAGATTGAATCTAAGGCATAAGAGAAAGTTAGATTTGGTTTTCGTTTTGTCAAAATTTCACATATTTTGTCAAATCTATAAGGGTTTGAACAAGGGTTTCAATTGCAAGATTTGTAGGGTAGTTGATATTTTAGAGAAGTCTAGGAAAAAACTAACCTCACCATTGCATCGAGAAGGCTCGATATCCAAAAGTTCAACTACCAAATCACCAATTTTTGACACCATTAGTCAAAGAGCAAGGAAAAATCTTTTAGGCCCTATGGGTGTATGGATTCGTAATTGGCCACACAATCATATGACATTAGATCTAAAGTTGGTTTCTATTAAATCAACATATTCTAGGTGGAGTATTCCTTTGTAGGTGTCATATCAACTTGATTACCTTTTCATCATACTTTTGTAGTCAAATTGTCCACTATGGTTTGCTAGCCTAATTTTTTGTCACTGGTACAATGGTCATTAATCGCAAGTATGACTGTAATTAGTATCAATATTTTTCATAGAGCTTTTAATATTAAAACTTTGGTTCTATTTTATTTTAGTTGACCAAAGTACTTTTTCCACTAAGTGTGCTTTTTAAATTAGTCGATCAATTGTTTAGTGGAACTCCTAGTCATGAGGTCTAAAGCTTGTGATTAGTGGGCAGTGCCAAAGGCCTAACACTTGGGGGTGGCACTACCTATGACCCATTGACCCCCCTTTGCTATGCCCAGTGTTGGTAGATGGTCAATGCTCCCTCAAGATTTGTAACATGGACTAACTACCTCCCATGGATCTATTAGCTCTAGTGGTTGTATGAAGCATTAATAGGTCAACGTTTTGGTCGATCAAAAATTTTGGGGCCAACAATTGGTATCAGAGCAAAAGGTGTCGGGTTTAAATCCCATTGGGTAATGTTAAGAGGAATATTTTAGGTAGATGGTCAATGCTCCCCTTGGGATTCCTGACATGGACTAATCACCTCCCATGGATTTGTTAACTCTAGTAGTTGTATCAGGCATTAACAAGTCAACCTTTTGGTGCAACAACTATGGAGCCAACACCCAATGGCGCCACCACTATTGGTAGTGATTCCTCTTTTTAAAAACATTATTACCTACAATGGTCATATTGGGCAACCAAGGGCTATTTTTTTTGTTTTCTCATTACTTTTGATCTAGATGGAAAATTTTGGAAACAAAATATTACCAGAAAGTTGGAAATGTGTATTTTTCAAGTGGTATAGGTGATTTTTTAGAATTTTTCTATTTGGTAGAATTTATTGCTAATTGAAGTTAGATCTCCATTTTTGGCTCCTAAGCTCATAACTATTTGCCAAATCTCTATTTTTTGTGATTCTTACAATGTTGGAAATGTATTAAGGAGCTCTGTATTTCCATCCATGTACTTTTTATGTATCTATCCTAGGTTGATCATTATTTCAGTCTTTATCCAAAGGGTATTCTTGAGATTGCTTGGATGTTTTGATAGTTGGGAGGCTACAATTTCAATCTCTACTCTTCATTTCAGTTCTATATCTTTTATCAATCAACTATTCCTTCATAAATTCTAGGGTTGTGTTAGCTTGTGTGTTTTTAAGTATTCATTGGAATCGGGTCTACTATTGCTTTATCAGTTTTTTTACTTGAATCCCTGACTAAATCTAATATGCTTTCTAGCAAACAAAATTATTTTTCCTTGCTTGCCAGATTGAGGATTCCAATTTTACTCCACAAGTATGCTTGTAGTGCTTCTTTGTAGTAGGTTATCTCATTATGGGGGTGCTATATTGTCTCTCTTATCATCCTTTGTGTGGATGGAGATTGATTGGATTTGTGATGGATATCATTATTGTATTTATCTCTCTTTTGGGGAGGAGTTTTACAGTCCCATTGGGTTTTCTCTTTTTCTTCAATTGTGAGAGATTGCATGGAATTTTAACATGGGTACCTAACATGGCCTCATAGCTAGGACCCATCTTTGTGTCATTTGTATAATAATAAATTCTCTATAAGTTACGCTTAAGGGGGGGGTTGGTGTGAATAAATGTCTTGTACATAGTCAATTCACTCACTAGGGACTTAGGTGACATATTCACATGTTAAATTTACTTAGGTCCTAAGATTCCTTCTAGAAGTTTTAGTTTTCATATCTAGAACTTATCTTATCCTAGATTGTTATGACTTATTTGTCTCATGTGATAGGATTAAGGCACTTTTCATGATCTTGTGTAATCCTATTATCACCTTGCCTATATAAGTAAGGGTTCATACATGTACATTGACATATTCAGTGTGGTTGTCATTTTGGCATTCTTGCATCCTTAATCATAGTGCATTATATATCTACCACATCTCTCTTGTGGAAGATATTTTGTCTTGCAGGTGATCCTGGGGTGCTAAGGAGTTCGCCATGTAAACTCCTACAATAATATATTTGGAGTTATTAATTTTTATACCTCAAATGATGTTTATGAATGATCTATTGTATCAGGATGAAATTTAGATTTAATACATACCATCACTTTAGTATTTTTGTGTATATTTCAATATAATTGAGATGAACTATGATAAATGTGATGATGTGTGTATGAGATGGAAAAATAGTTAAAGAGAGGCTTAGTAATACATGCATAATTAATTGGGGAAATTTTATCCCAATTCTAGGTACCACCACATAAGATGTGTTACACATAGAGTAACCTCACAAAGGGTCTAGAAAAAGTCCACAATTGGCATGATAAACTATTTACATAGCCTTTTCTTTCTTATTTTTTGTCAATTTTTCCCATCTATGTGAGACTTTGTAGATGAATACTCTTTATGGTTTTGCGTTTAATGTTAGCTTACTAAACCTAAGAACATTAATAATATATTTTTCTAAACAAATTTTTATTATCCCACAAGGCCATCTTAGCACACATTCAATGTGTCTAGAATATAGATCCATGTCCCATGCATGAGATTGGTTAGAATATTGCATGCAATGAGGATCTAAAATAAAAATTATACTTCACCTACATTTATGGGCACTATTTTTCCAATTTTTTAAATCGTACATTTCCACCACCTTAGAGCTCTACTAGTCCCCAAGACTCCTTTGGAGGTGTAACCTCTTGATCTAGTGGAATAAATGCATGTTACCTATCTATACCACTAGAAGCAAGTTGTCTATAATAATTTGGCTAAAGGTGAGAAAACCAAAGCCCAACTTCACTAGCTTAAAAATAGAGATAAGGTCTCTACATTATTATTCTAGGCCCCAAGAGTTCATCATGCATCCAAATCCATTAACAAAATCAAAGGATGGTAAAAGAATAATAAATCTTCTTAACATCCTCTAGGATTCTATTTGGAACTATGAAAATAATAAATCTTCTTAACATCCTCTAAGATTCTATTTGGAACTATGAACAACTTTCTATTGTCCAAAAAAATACTCTTAATAAAATATTACTTTACAAAAATGTCTAAAATTGGTGCCTTTTCATTCTTCTATTCTCAGGTCGTTATTTGTTATCAACTACTCATAAAGGAGTGTATGCATGAAGATATGCTCACCATGTCAAAAAAAAAATTGTATGTTCATAGATATGAGGAGCTAAAATATATTAAAAGTGATCAATTTTTCCTCAAATGAACAAAAAGGTACTCTTAGATAAGAAATTTAAAATACTAATGCTCAAAATCTAAAGATACCAAAAAAAAATAGTATACTTATTGCTCTAAATCTCTTTATTTAAACTACATATTTTGAAAAAAGTTTGTGGATATTAATATGGCAAATAATTGGACAACAAAAGGTGGTTATGCTTTTGTCCCACAAATATAACATACCATTAGGTGTTCTCCCCATAAAAATTAAGTTTTAAAAAGTATTTAACAATTATCTTTCATGAAAATTTAGCCAACATTGTGATGTTTAAACTATAATTTTTGGCTAATTTTTTAATGAATAAATGACCTTTTACTAATTTTCAAAGAGGTCATGTCCCAAAAATTGAAAATCTAATATGCTTACCCTTTAATTTTAAGAAAAATAATAAAAAATATATATTTTTTATATGAATATAATGTAAAAATGTAATTTCTTATGAATTTGAATGACCATATAAAAATGACACCAAAGTATTCATACATAGTTTTTCAAACAAAATGAAGGCACTAGAAAATGAAATTGAAGATACAAATCATAATTTATTTGAAATATTAAAAAATTACATGGTTATAATGGTCAGAGAGATCTTAACATTATTGGGTATATTTTAAGAATATTGTCATGAGTTTAACGTAGTCAACATTTACTTAAATTTCATATTAAATGAAAAACATGTCTTTAGAAAACAACCCTTTGGGCTAGATATCCAAACCACTTTCAAGCCAAATCCAAACCGAAGGGTGGGATTCTAAAGCAATTTTGAATGAAAACATGTGTTATAGCACATGTTAATTATAATGTAAACATGTTATAATTTAAAAAGAGAGTATTTTTTGTGTTCCTATGCAAATATAATGTAGCATGCCTTAATTATGGCTTAATAATTTCAATCCATCTCAACACATAACCCTAGGATATTATAATGTGAGCATATTATGATCTACTCACACTATATTATACATTGCTTCAAAATGGGTCTTATCCACCTTTTTTCCTATCATGTATTGGTCCACATACCTAACTCTTGACCTGGATATATTCCCTTGTTATTTTTATAATTCTCTTCGAGATATTGTGGGTGAGGATTTCTATAAAATGTATATCAAAGAATTCTATTGCAATTCCTTAGAGAGTTTAATTAATAAGAGAAATATTAAGTTCATACCTACAACTAGTGAATCAAATGACATATATATAACTAGCACCCCATCATCTTTTTTAATATCACAAAAAGATAAATGTCATTATGCAAATGACCTTAGTCTATGACCAGTTCATCCTTACATAGTCCAAATAAAGTAAAATATATATACAAATGTAAGTTGCTTAGTATACAACACTATTACTATCTAGGATGGGATGGAATGGGATAAATTCTCTCAAAAACCTACAATATTTCTCAAAAATGGCTTCAAGTATAGAACCTTATTGAACAACTTTTCATTATTTCCATGTTTTAGGTGTTTAGTTTTGGGCTCATTTTGTGCATTCAATTAATATTTTTTTTTGCATATGTCTATATTTGCATCACCATTAATAGAAACCAATTTAATTATTTTAAAATATTCTAATCTATCTACCATGGTTTCCCTTTTAGCCTCTACAATTTATGTTCTTGCTACAAAAGGATCTAGTTATCTTTTGACCCATGTGGTCTTTCATAGGTTAGTCAAGGAAATTATTTTCCCAATTCATTTGTTCAATTCATCAATGGTCACTCTGTGGATGACTCCTTTATTAAATTAACTAAGGAAGATAATTTCCTATGGGTTCTTTTTTTCCTTGGCATATTTTGCAATGTTTTCAATTTGAGTATTCAATACAAAAATTCTCAATGCTAGAGGAAATATTTTCTTCCTTACCTTTTCTAGTTAAAATTATTTGGCTAAAGAGAGATTGATCATGTGTAGAACTAAAAGAAATTGGTATATGAGCTTTTCCTTTTAGGAATATCCTACTAATCCTCTCGATTGGGTTGGTAGATATTAGTTGTGTTCTTAAATTTTGGTTACTACTCAAGTTTATTTGTCCTCTTATTGGGTTCCTTCTAAGATTTTCCTATTTTAAAAATTGAAAATTTTATTAGGAATTTTCTTTGGGCCTCTTCAAATGGAAACAAAGGATTTCACCATGTATATTTAGAATATTTCTATCTAGTTCATGATTCTAGAGGTTTATTCTTACTCTCAATCCACCATCATGACTTATCACTTTGTGATAAATGGATTATGAAGGCATTGGAATTCAAGGACGCTTACAAATTCATCATTTGATGTTATATTTCCTCTAGAGTGTGATACAAGCATCTAGCTTGGAAAGGTCTTGAGATTCATACTTTCTTTATGATAAAACAATTTGTTTAGACACATGATACATTTATTATCATTGAAATAATTTGGAAGGCTTTGGAACCAATCAAGACTTGGTTTTTGTGGGCTAACAATTATTTTTATAATGGTTTTTTTATTAGTCAATTGTATATTAAACCCCATTTTGATTCCTCTACTATTAAACATGAAGTTTCTCATCTAAATGAGATTTTAGAACATTTAGGTAATAGCCCTTGTATGGTTCCTAGAGTATTGTCTCCTTATGTCTCCCACTAAGTTTTCTCCCCTCCACATGGGAATAGATGTAGTTGTAGCTAACTTTCCAAAAGAGAACACTAATTTCAACCACCTTCTAGATGAGCTAAGGATTATCTTGTTTGTGGATCATCTCAACATTATTTCTTACTCTTAGCCTCTTCACAAGGATGCAATGCTTCTTGTTGACTAGATTCTAGGAAGCTTCCTTGCCTAAATTTATAACTTTTTCTATTCACATTCAGAAACCTCTAGAAAAATATCAAGAAGATGAGGATGATGTTACTGGTTGAGAAAATATTATCGATGGTTCCATCCCTATTTACATATGGGGAAAAGTAGATGATTGTGATCCCCCTAATAGTGTAGCTCTCATTGTATAGCATTTTTTTTGGTTTTTGTTGTTTGCGTTTGACCCCACTTAGATTTTAAGTTCATGCCTTCTACCACCTACCCCATTTCTTGTGATAGTATATTATTCTTCTTTTAATCTATAAAAAGTAACTTATTTGTGTGTGTGTGTGTGTGTGTGTGTGTGTGTGTGTGTGTGTGTGTGTGTGTGTGTGTGTGTGTGAATAAAATGTTTATATATATAAAACAAATTTTACTAGTACAAATAGATAATTCTTTATTACTTTTCTATGTAAATGAACTAAAATTCATTAATTGTTTGATTAGTGTTTGTAACCACACAAATACATAAGGAGCATGCATGTGATTTGGATCAATATATATAATGTGATGTGGTGTAAAAAAAACAAAAAACCAAAATATTATTTTGGCTAACATATGTTAGTTTTTAAGGGACCTTAAATCATGTACATCAATAGTTGCAGCAAAAGTATAGCATGAAACAAACAAAATAGGAAAAATGATGACTACACCACTACTCAAAATAACGCTCATGAAAGAATAAACTCACACCCAAAACCAACAAACAAAAGAGACAAAACCACAACTAATAGTAGAATAAAATAAGAAAAGTTGACAAGTACCCACAAATCAAAAAGAACAATAAAACACATACACATTAATGATGAACAAACCATCATGACACACACTATTTGATTAAGTGGTTAGACTTACTAGTGAATAAGCCATCCTAACATACTATTTGATTAAGTGGTTAGACTTACTGATAAATAAGTCATCCTAACACACTATTCAATTAAGTGGTTAGAGTTGGTGTTAAAACAATCCATCTAACAATATCAATAGTCATGATTATATAGACTACTCAAATATCCCAAAAACAAATAACAATTAAATATTCAATAATATTTTATACTTCATTTACATATAAAAATGTTAAGTAACTATTTTATTAAAAAAAAATATTAAACCATTTGATATTCACCTATAACGGCAGGCAAATTGATGTAAAAAAATAAATAAATAGTGGACCGTTGAACGGTGGCTTGGTTTGCTGAGTGCTGGGCAATTGTTGATGATGGTTGTGCTATGTTTACCATAGTGACCTTATCCTTGACCGACAAAATGTCCTTAAATAGAGCTCTAACTTGTATATATTGATCACCATCTTTAGTTTAATTGGCCTTACATGTTGTCCATACTGTAATTTTTATATCCACGTTAGAAGATAATTACGTATTGAGTATGACCAGTACAGAAGTATCATGGCTGGTGTTACATATTACTTATTACTTATTCTACGAACATAAGTATAACAGCTCACCCATTGGTTATGAAAGAGTCGTCGTTGGTGCTTTTGCCATGATATTTACAGCCATTACCACAATTCTCAGTTTGACAGAAAAAATGTTTAACAGTTCAACAGATTACAAAAAGCACAAAATGTCTCAATAATGGCTATTTGAAAATGAGATCCCATATTTGTGAGTTGTGATTGAGTTTGGGAATTCATATCTTGCCGCACATTGGATTTCCTGTGCAAAATATCTTGGAATAAATATCTTTCTATGAGTATATATTGTACGACTAAAATATCTCCATATCTAATTGGAATTTTGAGAGCATATGGTTGCTTGCAAGAAAATTAGTGGAATTTTGAGAACATATGGTTTCTACCAGTAAAATCATTGGAATTTGGAGAGCCTTGGTAAAAGCCCACAAGATAAAAACAATACGGAAACAACAATGAGACTTTGCCATTGGTATGCACAGAAAGTAACTTGTTTTTTTCTTCTAAAGTAATCTTTTGTTAGATTTTATTAAGATATTTTTCTTTTAGGTTGAAAGAGTTGTTGCTAATGGCTAGATATAAATTAGTATTAAGTTTAAATTAGATTTTTAAAAAATAGATTGAATGACATACTTTTTAAAATATATTACTTTTAAATATTTGGAGTGTTTATATGAGATATTATCATGTTTAACTAAATATCAATTGTCTTTTCTCAAACATACAAAATTGTACGATTTAAATAAGTCATAAAGTAATCATTTCATTTTTAGATTTTTTGAAGAAATCATTATAGACAATGAATATGAAGATATTTTTACAATTTATGTAATATGCAAAAATATTTTGAATTTTTTTTTAATTCATGAATCAATGTTTTTGATAAAGGGTAAAATGGGTTTTACAGGGACCCGAAACCACCAAGTTTACAACAAAAGAGAAAGGACAAACAGTCCAACAGAAAAAATAGGCTACTCAAAAGAAAAAACCGGAAAAAGCAGTAGCCACCCACAAAAGACCAGGAGGGTTAGACAAAAAACCAACCGCAACTAACCCAGAGTCTTCAGAACAGACTCAGTTTCAGCCTCCAGGTTCTACATGTCCTGAACACCCTTCTTGAAGGTTTGAATCATCTATGGCGTAGGAGGAGCCTTCCTCTTCAAATTAGCCCTAGCCCTCTTAGAAATACCAACATCCTCATCTTGGTTTATATCATTGACCTCTTCCAGATCAATCACCAAAGACCCCTGTTGAGCTTTGTCCAATTTTTTTGTCATGGCATTGATGATGATGGCATTGTGTCTTGCCATCCTATTGTTCTGCTCGGCTATAGTTTTAATAGTATTTTTCATTTTATCTAGCTCAATTTCAACTCTTTTGTCCATACCTGCTTGGTTCTGGGTTTCTTTTCTGGCACCATGATCTTTTCACTCTGCCTCGTTTTTGCCAAACGCAGTAACCTTAACACTCATTTCTTCCAATTTACTTTGAAGGGCCCAATTTTTTATTTTAAGCTTGTTGATTTCATGAAAGATCCATTTCGAAATCCTGAAATGGTCAACAACATTATTCCTAGCTAAACCCAAGACATCCACAGTGGGTTCCCTTTCAGGGTTGAAGCAAGTTTTAGCAGGGTTGGGGGTAACATGGGAACCAATTCTAGCATCTCTGTCTAATGATGGGGCAGCAAAGGAAGTATTGTTAGCTCCATAGTCCTCGGACTAAGGAGAGTCTTTAGAGTATGACACAAGGTTTTTACCCAGTAGCTTCTTACCAACACTTATGGTTTTAAGGGTAGGACTTCCTGGCTTAGGCATAGAGCAGGCTTTCATAGAATGGGGGTTAAGGCTTTTCTTACCAATTTGGATAGAGGAAGGACTAAGGACCATCCTAACTGGGCTCAAATTAGGTAAATTCCCCGAGCAGTTGGGTTCAGTATCATCCTCCTCAGAATCAGGGGGGCATCCAAATTAGCAGGGGCAGGCATATTTTGGTAATGTTCAACAATTAACCTAATCAAACTAGTATGCAAAATAGGAAATCTTTTTGGATTTTTCTTGTGGTCATCCAGACTTTTTCTCAAAGAACAAAGAAGATAGTAGATAAAACAAACCCTAACCTTGTAGCGGAAATGGTTGAGCAAGGAAAAGTGATAACCATAGACCCTGGTGAAACGACCATCCATAGTAATGTATTCCATGATAACCCAGAGAACTTTCCTCCAGAGAGATTTTATGGTATCGACTTCGAAGTAGCTGTTAGAAATTTTCACCAGCTTCAATATTTCCTTCTCTTTCTTAAAAAAATTGATGACAACTTCATCAGAGAAAACCCTGTCCCTAAAAAAATTGTATCCATCAGTGGACATTCCAGTCACTTCAGCTATCAAGTTTTCATCGAGCTTCACTTTCCTACCAAAAAGGGTTAGTTCCCTATTATTCCAATTCTTCTCAAAATGCTCAGTAGTCTCCTGATTCGACCCATGAAGTTTATCTAGAAAAGGGAGTAAACCCCCACTTTTTACTTTGTTCCACACTTTGGTATTTCTAGTATGCATCTCAAAGCTATCCAGCTCAACTCTTCTCTTGTCTCCACCCATTTTGGCAAGTAGAGTGGGGAAAACAATGATGAAATCTATACTTGAAATGGTCCCGCCAATTCTAAGAGCCCACAAAGTGTGCCAAGCAACCTTGCAGATTAAGCAACTAAGCTCGGTCCTATACAATCTGATGATCATGATGTAATTACCTCATCATATCATCATTAATGAGGTGACATGCTTCTTTCCCATGTGACACATCATAGTTCAGTAGGGCCCAAACATTAACTCCTAATTCACTAATATTTAGCCAAGTGCACTATAATTTGCTCCTAACCCCTTCATTCGCAAAAAAATCTACCACAACATTGGCTTCTCTATAGGCATGTGAAATCTTTATATTATCAAACTTGGCTAAAGTCGAGATAGCATCATCAATCCAAGAATTAATAGTCCATGAGGGGGGGGACCTACCCAAAAGACTATCTATTATATTTTTGGAATCCCCTTCAAGCCAAAGGTTTTTAAAATTTAGACTATGGGCCAAATTTATAATATGAAAAGCTCCAGCAGCCTTAGCCAGGTGATTGGTTTGAGATCCAAGAGATGTGGTAGTCACACCTAGAAAGTTTCCAAAGGAATCCCTTATGACTCTGTCGCAACCCGCCGCCCCAAGATTACCTTTAGTCGCTCCATCGAAGTTGACTTTGACCCATCCATTAGGCGGAAAAGACCAGCAAGCACCCTCTTTATTCTTCTTACCTTGTTTATAGACACTGGGAAAATCAAGACTTATATTCCATTCCTTAGCAACCATAAGATCATAGGACGAGTGAGCCACTTTCTCAAAGTTGCTGACCTTCTGGGAAATAGCATTGACATTCTTTCAGAAATCTGATTATTTTATCAAAAACAATATCCACCGGTGCTTCTTTATCTCTGTAAATTATGTTGTTTCATTCTTTCCAAAGACCCCAAGCAACATGAGGGAAAGAGAAATCCCACAAGTTCTGAAGAACAGGATTGTGAGTTAGGACTTTCCATTAAGAGAAGAAATCTTCAATAGACAAGGGAAAAACCCAAGATAGTTGCCAGAAATAGATGATTTTTTCCCATATTGAGGCAGCAAAAGGACAGTGAAGAAACAAATGACTCACTGACTCAGCCTCCATCTTGCAAAGAAAACATCTATTTGGTCTTTGAAAACCATGCTTGCAGAGGTTGTCAACCGTGAGCACCTTATTTTGGAGAAGGATCCAGAAAAAGATGTTGATTTTAGGGACTAGATGTTTGAACCAAGCCTTCGACCAGAAGGGGGGAGAAGCCTGGAGAGAAGTAAGCCTGGAAAAAGTAGACAAAATAGAATAATTTCCTGAGGGATCATCAAACCAAACAAGAGGATCATTCGTCTGATCAAGGCAGAGTCTGACAGCCAGCAAAAAAGACTGAATAGGAGCAAGAGCCTGAATGACAAGGCACAAATCCACCCAATTTTCATCCACACGATAGTCTTTCAGATATGAACCAAAAAGAGCTTTGCAGTTCTCATCCCATCCGCTAAAGTGATCAAGTTTTATAAGGTGCTCATTAAACAACCACCTATCCTCCCAGAATCCAGTTTTGTTTCCGCTTCTAACCTGCCAACCCATTCTAGATTCAATAACTTTTCTTCCATTCATCAAATTATTCTAGTAGTTTGAGCCTCTGGGAAGAAGAAGGGAATCCTTCAAAATTATAGAGGATCTATTACCCTCCAAATTTGTTTAGCTAGAAGGATCAATGTTATATATGACTCTATAAACTATTATCAAGATAATGAAAAATAATAAAAATAAAATAAAATGTAATTCAAGAAATTTTATTTTCCATGATGGAATATATAGAACTAAAACCAATGAATAAGATGACAAAAATTACATTTATAATAATTATAATGTAAGAGAAGATATTATACATAATAGCAAATGATTTAGAATAACAATAACCTATAATAATTTCAAATACAAGCTAAATAGATCAAAAAAGAGATGGAGGGTTTCAAGAAACATTATAAAAATATACAAATTATATTATACATGATTTATCTAAATACAAGTAAAGTGTAATATGTCGTAAGAAAATAAAAAGCTAAAATATTATGAAGAGAAGGCTTAGAAGTATAAGAGATGGTCTATAATAGTATTTTTTTTTAATAAATTAGAAAGGTACAAATGAAAAGTATATATGATGACATTATAGAAAAAATTTAAGACATGAAGAGATAAATTGGATACATCTTACATACGTTATTCACTACCAATTTGTTCACTTATATATAACTTTTGAAATATGTGTTTTATGAAGATGACTTGTATATATAATCAAAAGTAACTATGTTCATAGCTTAAACACAACTATATTTTCTTTCAAAGAAGAGCCTAACCACCATATCATGTGGTGACATTTAACATTGATGGTAATGTTATGGGAGTTTTAATTATTAATGCCTCCAATGATGGTCCTAATTGACATTATGTCATTAGCTAGCTAAAAATTTGGTATTTTCTAACTAGCTAGTTTACAATAATTCTAATATCGTGAAGCCTTTTGAAGATAAATATGGAACATTGTTTTTGAGATAGTGTATTGGAGAAAGATAATCTTGGTTTTATCTTAGAAACCATTGGAGTTTAGTACACCTATATTCTTTGTGGCAACATACTATGTGAGATCCTTGATTTATGTGAACCAATTAATTTGGATTGACAAGAATAGAGTGCCTAAATGGCTTGATTATGTTATTTTTTTGAACAAAACATGGTCCATCTCAGTGCCCACAATGGAATAGACATGAAAGTCCACTTTGAGATTATTCTCTTTGTTCATAGTCCCATCATTTTTAAGTTGGAATAGGATTTCACATTGATGAAAATTTTATCCACATAAGTTTTCTTGAACACATTGCTTATGAGTCACTAAAGGATTATCCACATCAATTCCATTATTTGGAACTTGAAGTCACATCTAACCTATGATATTAGCTGGATTGATTAGTAGGATATTGTAAATTTTCATATTATCACATATTTACATAGTTTTGGAAAGGAAGTTTCCCATGCCCACATGAAAATTAATACTAATATTGCTAAAGAATTTGTTGATGTTCCTTAGATTCTCGGAGATAATCCTTTTAGTAATTACTTGTAGAAGTGGGTTTCATTGTTTAACTATAATATTATGATAATTTACATTTGGGTAAGTATAATATAATGGGTCCATATGGAGGGGATAAAACACAAGGCCAAAAGTAGTTGTATTAAATAAGTTGTGGTGACTTTTGTCTATAGGATGTACAAATTATATTTGTTGATGCTTCCTATTGCTTGATGATATATAGTAGAGTATATTTCTAGCAAAGGATTTAGCTACCTACTTAACTTGGCCTAGCTAAGGGTATTTCCCTTCCATCATCCAATTATTACCTTACCAATGTGTATTTTGATAAAAAAAAATTATATTGGAGCTAAAAAGGTCAAACAATTATCAATTAATTAATCAATCCCCTAAAAAAAAAACCAAAACCCTAATCCACCATTCTATCTCTTTGATAGCGGTTAATATTCAATTAGGTGTTTCTGATATGGTTTTGTTCCTTACATTGTAATGTAGGAGAAGGTGTGACTTAGACCCTAGATCCTATTTTCTTACATAGCAACCCTTATGTTTAATCTCCCTAAATGTGGATCCATATCTTGCTTACGATTTTTTATTTTGAATTTTTCTAATGGAGGTTTGTCATTTTTGGGATGAAATCCCATACCCTAATTTTTTTCAAGACTTAGGAATGTTTTAAAAAATCTATTCTTTTTTTAAATCTATAAGTCTATAAATAAACTTATTTTTATTTATAATGATATTCATTATATATTCTCATTGGCATATGACTTGAATTTTTTTAATTCTATTCACTCTTAGATTCAAGATTAAGTTGAGAAATTGGATCTTTTGTTTGAACAATTGTATGAATTGGTCAACCACTAGGAGAATTGTTCATACATCATGATTTGGGCTACTCTCAATAGTATTATTGATACAAATCCTCCTCTTGTTGTTGTTAGATAGTCGCTCTTATATTTGAGGTCATTTCTCTCTACCACCTATGAAAAATGATAGTTGGTTTCCCCATGTGGAAAAGCTTCTAGCTCTCAAGATGTCATGGTTATGAGTCTATTACTCATGATGAATCCACTATGTAGATGGAGGGTGTTGATATTCAATATTATCTATTTGATTAGGATATTTTGAGGAGATAAACATCTATTTGATGAACATTATTAATAGGTGATGCCTCAAAATGATGATCCTTCTTTATCACCTTATAATACTATAGTTTAAATTTATAATATTTTATGGCCTTTTGATATTTTAAATCATATATATTAACAAACCTCTTTTAAATAGAAAATTTCTATGTAGACATTTTACTTTATATTTTAAAGAGATTTAAATTAAGAAAAATATATTTTATTTTTCTCAATACTTTTGAGTAAATATGATTGTGTGGTTTCTAGATAGATAGTACACTTCCATCTCATAAAAAATGATCATGATGACTCTACTATAACTTATAATTATTAAACATTTTTGCTATTATTATGATCTAGATGTTTGGATATTCAAATGTGATGAGGGCGCAACCCGAGACACAGAAAATAACCCACAAACAAGAGAATAATTTTATTATTAAAAAAATGGAGCTTCTTACATGCAGAGGATCTCAAATCCTGAAGTTCTACAACATATGCAAGCTACAGAAAACTACAGAATAACCCTTTCGCAATATGCGAGCTTGTCCCCAAAAAGTTACCCAAAAATTAGAAACCCGCCCATAAATAGAGCTCCTCATTAGTTTGGAGCCAAAAAAACATTCAAATTTGAGTTTAGGTAGTTTGGCGCCGAAAATTTACAACATGAAGTTCAAATTTTAAAAGAGCATTTGCAATTGTATTTTCTAGAAAGTGCGCCAACTTCCCGGAGCCATAACTTTTGATCTGGGACTCCGATTCGCGAACCATTTGAACCGTTGGAAAGGTCTCGAAGTCAAAAACATACTTGAAATCCGCTACACCGATTTCAACAAGCTTCAGGGCCCTTCCAGGAATTCTAAGTGCCTCAAATCTAACTCGGAAGATTTTTAGGTGCAAAATAACCCTTTCGCAATATGCAAGCTTGTCCCCAAAAAGTTACCCAAAAATTAGAAACCCGCCCATAAATAGAGCTACTCATTAGTTTGGAGCTGAAACAACATTCAAATTTGAGTTTAGGCGGTTTGGCGCCGAAAATTTACAACATGAAGTTCAAATTTTAAAAGAGCATTTGCAATTGTATCTTCTAGAAAGTGCACCAATTTCCCGGGGCCATAACTTTTGATCCAGGACTTTGATTCACGAACCGTTTGAACCGTTGGAAAGGTCTCGAAGTCAACAACACGCTCGAAATCCACTACACTAATTTTTGCAAGTTTTAGGGCTGTTCCAGGAACTCTAAGTGCCTCAAATTTAACTTGAAAGATTTTTAGGTGCAAAACAACCCTTTTGCAATATGCGAGCTTGTCCCCAAAAAGTTACCAAAAAATTAGAAACACGCCCATAAATAGAGCTACTCATTAGTTTGGAGCCAAAACAACATTCAAATTTGAGTTTAGGCGGTTTGGCGCCGAAAATTTACAACATGAAGTTCAAATTTTAAAAGAGCATTTGCAATTCTATCTTCTAGAAAGTGCACCAACTTCCCAGGGCCATAACTTTTGATCCGGGACTCCGATTCGCGAACCGTTTGAACCATTGGAAAGGTCTCAAAGTCAACAACGTGCTTGAAATCCACTACACTAATTTTGGAAAGTTTTAGGCTATTCAGGAAACTCTAAGTGCCTCAAATCTAACTCGGAAGATTTTCAGGTGCAAAATAACCCTTTCGCAATATGCGAGCTTGTCCCCAAAAAGTTACCCAAAAATCAAAAACCCGCTCATAAATAGAGCTCCTCATTACTTTGGAGCCAAAAAAACATTCAAATTTGAGTTTAGGCGGTTTGGCGCTGAAAATTTATAACATGAAGTTCAAATTTTAAAAGTGCATTTGCAATTGTATCTTCTAGAAAGTGCGCCAAATTCCTGGGGCCATAACTTTTGATCTGGGACTCTGATTCGCGAACCGTTTGAACCGTTGGGAAGGTCTCAAAGTCAACAACGTGCTCAATATATGCTATGATGATTTCAAAAAGTTTTGGGTCTATTCCGGGAACTCTAAGTGCCTCAAATCTAACTTAGAAAATTTGTAGGTGCAAAATAACCCTTTCGCAATATGCAAGCTTGTCCCCAAAAAGTTACCCAAAAAATTAGAAACCCGCCCATAAATAGAGCTCCTCATTAGTTTGGAGCCAAAACAACATTCAAATTTGAATTTAGGCTGTTTGGCATCGAAAATTTACAATATGAAGTTCAAATTTTAAAAGAGCATTTGCAATTGTATCTTCTAGAAAGTGCGCCAACTTCCCAGGGCCATAACTTTTGATTCGGGACTCCGATTCGTGAACCATTTAAACCATTGGAAAGGTCTCGAAGTCAACAACACGCTTGAAATCCACTACACCAATTTTAGCAAGTTTCTATGCCGTTCTGGGAAATCTAAGTGCCTCAAATCTAACTCGGAAGATTTTCAGGTGCAAAATAACCCTTTCACAATATGCGAGCTTGTCCCCAAAAGGTTACCCAAAAATTAGAAACCTGCCCATAAATAGAGCTCCTCATTAGTTTGGAGCCAAAATAACATTCAAATTTGAGTTTAGGTGGTTTGGCACCGAAAATTTACAACATGAAGTTCAAATTTTAAAAGAGCATTTGCAATTGTATCTTTTGGAAAGTGCGCCAACTTCCCAGGGCCATAACTTTTGATTCAGGACTTTGATTCGCGAACCGTTTGAACCGTTGGAAAAGTCTCGAAGTCAACAATGCACTCAAAATTTTCTACACCAATTTCAGCAAGTTTTGTGGCCATTTCAGGAACTCTAAGTGCCTCAAATCTAACTCAAAAGATTTTCAGGTGCAAAATAACCCTTTCGCAATATGCGAGCTTGTCCCCAAAAAGTTACCCAAAAATTAGAAACCTGCCCATAAATAGAGCTCCTCATTAGTTTGGAGCCAAAACAACATTTAAATTTGAGTTTAGGCGGTTTGGCGCTGAAAATTTACAACATGAAGTTCAAATTTTAAAAGAGCATTTGCAATTCTATCTTCTAGAAAGTGCGCCAACTTCCCAGGGCCATAACTTTTGATTCGAGACTCCGATTCGTGAACCGTTTGAACCATTGGAAAGGTCTCGAAGTCAACAACACGCTCAAAATTTTCTACGCCGATTTCGGCAAGTTTCGGGGCTATTCCAGGAACTCTAAGTGCATCAAATCTAACTCGGAAGATTTTCAGGTGCAAAATAACCCTTTCGCAATATGCGAGCTTGTCCCCAAAAAGTTACCCAAAAATTAGAAACCTGCCCATAAATAGAGCTCCTCATTAGTTTGAAGCCAAAACAACATTCAAATTTGAGTTTAGGCGGTTTGGTGCCAAAAATTTACAACATGAAGTTCAAATTTTAAAAAAGCATTTGGAATTGTATCTTCTAGAAAGTGTACCAACTTCCCGGGGCCATAACTTTTGATCCAGGACTCCAATTCGTGAACTGTTTGAATTGTTGGAAAGGTCTCAAAGTCAAAAACGCGCTGAAAATTTTCTATTCCAATTTCAGCGAGTTTCGGGGCTGTTCCGGGAACTCTAAGTGCCTCAAATCTAACTCGGAAGATTTTCAGGTGCAAATATGGGAAACTAAAACTACAATATCTTTCAACCCAGAAATAGAAAATAAAAACCATAAATTGAGAATTTCATTATGACGAAAAGGGTATCTAAAAATGTAAAAGCATTTAAAAATTGAGAAACTTGAAATTTAACTATTTTTGGGTGATGCAAGATTGCCCTTACACCACTGGATGCTCCTGCATCAAAATGTTTAAAAGAATAATGACTATTGATATGGGTATTTGTGGTTAATATTGTGTTTATTGTTATGAATCTACTATCTAGATGGAGTGTGTTTTTCATGGTAATTGTAGAAGACCCTTCAAGGTTAATCAACATAGTTGCAAAGATTGACATCTACCTACTAAGAATTTTCAATAGATTATGCCTTAATTTTCTATATGACCTTCCAATAATCTCAGGAATCTTTGACCTCATTATGGCAAGCTACTCTTACCAGAATTAAAATAAATGGATTACTAGATCACTAAACTTTATCTCTAGCAAAAAAAGAATAATTTTGTTTCATGATTCTTTTGAGTACCCATGTCTACTACACTTCTTGTTGGTTTCACTTAAAAAATTACCATTTTGAAAGTAGAGAGGATCATTTGTGAATTTCTCTAGCATTTAAAAAATCGTTGAGGCTTTCTTCCCTATAAGTTAGGAGGGTTGGCATTATTGTCCAATTAGTGCCAAGGTTTGGCCTTATGCACTAAGTGGATCATTTCTACTCTTGATCAAGGTAGTGAAGCTTGGAAAATTTTAGTGCAGTATTACATTTCTTGTAGTCATCTAGCCGGAAGGGGATGTAGGTAATGGTTCTAGTTTTCGTACTTGTATTTTTATGAACTAGAAAAATATTTGATGGTCTCCTATTTTTTAATGCTAGAATGACCCTCTTGTGAAGACTCATAGGGTTTATGCTCTAATATTTTTAAAAGGGGATCAAAACATCTATAGAAATCTCCTCTAGAACTACTAAGAACCTATTTTTCTAGAATGGAGTCAAGACTAAATGTTAGCTCTTCAATCAAGATTGTGAATCCTTTGATATAATTATAGAAGCCCTCCTAGATGGTATGGTTCAGAAAATTGGTATTAGATCTTATAAAACTTCATGGAAACATTAAAAATGGTATTCAAATATTAATTTTTAGGATTATAAGCCTCATCAATGGTATCGTTGACTTTATTCTTATTTCCCATGGTGTGCACCTTGAACCAATGGTCGAATTTTTAGTCTCCAATGTTAATCTAACAATGCAAGTTTCACACCATATGATCAATAGTGTTGAAGCCCAAATTGATCCATTTTTCTTGATGTCATCTTTTTCGAGGCCTCTACATTAGTTTTAGGTTACCTCACTTTAGTATTTCTAATTCTTGATGTCTTTTTTTTAGGACATCATGTGTATCTCAAACATCTCTCTTCATTTTTTCCAAGAGCTTAGGATGTGTATCTCAAATATCTCTTTTCATTTTGTCCAAGAGATTAGGATGTTTGGACCTAGGTACATGTCTTCTTCAAGTTGTTAAAAATGAGCATTTTTATTGGTATATGTTTTTATAGGGGATTGGCTCTAGATCTCTTACAAATTTAATTTGACCTAACATGCCCTCAAGGTGAATATTCTCATTAGCAAATGAAAAATTAAAATTTTACTATGGTTTATTTTTGTCTAGTTGATCATCATTTTTTAATTTATGCTAAAGCTATGACTTATTCTAATGTGTTATTGTAGGTACAAGTGTAAAAACTTTAGATGGCTCAGTTTTTTTTTTTTTTGGATCACTATAGTAATGCCTCTTATTTTATGGCCAAAGTACCTTTGACTTCCACCTCCTCTCAAGGTCTATCTCCTTGAGGACATCATCATAGACATAGTCATTTTGTCTATAGTCGTTAGGAGGCTCTCTTAGGTTTCTCTTCCTCGTATGAGAAGGAATTGTGCCTAGTGGGGCTATTTGTAGCCTGCTGGTAGGTGCTTTGCCTCTTTGTTGCCTACTGGTGGATGGAATTTTGGTCAGCCTAACTTCTACAAATTTTCTCATTTGCCTCTTCTCATCTCTCCGACTCAAGTGGTTAATGAAGAAACTAAAAAATAAAATGATAATAATGGTAATGATGGATGAGAGCCTTCTATGGTTACCTTGGACCCTACTAATGTATGGGGAAAGTCAAGTGATTGAGATCCCCCTCTCCTCATTCTACTCGTGCTCTAGTCACTAAACATCACATTTTTTTTTATTATTATCTTGCATTGGATTGATGCCTTGTTTAGATTTTTAGAGTGTGACTCCAAGAGTGTGACTTCTTCCACCCACCTTATTTGAATATGTCTAACAATATTTTATAAATGATAATATAGACATTATTCATAGAATAAAACAAAATAAAATATATAAGCCATATACCTCAACATATCTTTTCTATATAATACGTTAACTTAACCTTTTAATAAATATTATAAACATTTTTCAATAACAAGTATCTATCTTTTCTTTTCATGCTTTAGAGTTGATGTGTATATGTGTGGTTATTGTGGGTATTAGGCTTTCTTTAATGCATCATAGCGAATCTTTTACTATAAACTACCAGTCACTCAAAATCATATTTTGGGTTGGAGTATCAAGTATTTCTCATACTGGAGGACCTGCATCTCTAATGTTGGACGTTCAACGATGTAGACATCCCTCTGTGAACGACATAACAAGAATACATATTCTCATACCTCCAATTACCACCATTCCAATTCAGTAAATATCAAGATGGCTGTAGCTTTCATTTTCATGCTGTTGCTGTAGTTGCTCTTACATTTGTTTATTATAACCTGTTATTCGGCATAACCAGGAGACAAGCAAGCAACTTTCAATGACTGAAAGGTCGGGATAAATAAGTACAATAAATTCGTGACAGAGGGTGATGCAGTGCACATAGTTTGAGTATTGTAATTGTACAATAATTGTAACTTGGGCATCAAGAATTCAAAAATATGATTATTTTGGAATGACAGGGCACATATATTCTCAGATAAAATATTGTGTACGCCTATTTGATCATGGCTCACTTTGTCCGGAAAGTATTGTGATTGTCCAGTGGATTCCCAATAAAGATTTATACCTCGTCCGGTTTAAATGATATTGCCATAATTGAGGATTCTGTTATTAAACCTTTTTTTGAAATTTTATTTTGTATTAAGCTTAGAAGATTTCAGGGAATAGAATACAGAAGAACGGTCGAAGACTTGCAGACAACAGATATCTGAAAGGCAGTGGAAGAATAAGAGGCACAGTTGAACAATCGTAGACTAGTAAAATTCTATTCCAAAACTTGGCATCATAGACTATGAAATAATTGCATGAGTTTAGGATTTTTTACGAAAGCTGTGGGTACAAGATATAGATCCACTATGTAACTACTTCATTTACAAATTGAATTTAAAATAAGGCTTTATATATGTATGCTTATTTAATTGTTTGTATTTGTTTTAAAATGTAAATAATAATTAAGATGGTTTAATGCATAATTAATTTTATTTATATCTTGCACGAGTTTTGAAAATGAATGAGTTGAACAATTCAAAATTATTTAAACTTTTTAAGTGAAAGTTTAGCTAATATTAAGAGAACTTAGTCATGGAAGTAGAATCCATCAACGTGGATGTTGTTTAGTTTTTCATAATAGGAATTAAGTTAAGGGATAGAAGAAAAAATAGGCAAACAAACTTTCAGTACATCAGAAATATATATGACATTACAAAGGATATATTTTTAAAATATTTGTTCACATTACTATGTCTATCATTAGGACTTGTTATAATATTGTTTTATCGATTAGATTTTATTTAATTAAATAAGTTGATATGAACTTATTGTGCATAATTTTCTTAAAATCTATTTTAAGATACTTCAATTAAAGAACAACTTGATGGTGGTGTTTTCAATTAAAGAACTTCCATCATATTTGTTTCTTTTAATTGTTAGAAATACTTTTAAGTTCAAAAGATGGCTTTGTATATATATATATATATATAGATAACAAAGAATTTATTATTTTTTTATAAAGATATAATTTTTATTTTATTTTATTTTTCATGTGTTGTATAATTATAAATACTTATAGGTTGTATACAATAATATCATTTATTTAAAATATAACAATTTTAGTTCAGAATCATAACAAAATTTAAATTTATCAGGTGCATTATCATACTTAAATTGTTATGTTTGCAAAGTATTATTTGTATTGGGATATGTGCAGCTTACTTATAGCTAGTATAATATTTTAAGTTATATGATCATTTATATAATTTTATATAGGTGGTTAGGTCAATTTAGGTTGCATCCATGACATATGTATAGTATATGAGGTAGTGATTATTTTATTATCAACATATTATGAATTTTTTTCTTATTGGAAACTTTTAGAAAATTTCCCTTTCAAAGTGGTTTACTATATCAAGTATTTGTCCTTTATTTCTACTTTATTAATTTATTATACAAGTAATTTTATTACAATATTTATTGAAGCATGCTCTTACCATCCAAAAGGTAAGAAATTTTACTTCGGAGGTCAAATTGTAAAGCATATATCTCTCTAAAGTTTGTGATTTTTTCTAAAGTTGTAGGTTTGATCATTGAAATTTCAACATTACTATAGTTTGCACTTGAGGTTACTTGAACTCAATTTGAATGAGTCATCATTAAATTAGGTTTTTTAACAAATTATCTCTCAAGGCTATAAAATAGTGAATTTATTGGAGATACTCTTAGTGTAATGCCCCGAGCTAACAAGCTTAGGACAAAACTTGATAGAATAACTATTTTGAAACAATACAAGCACCAATAATGAAACAATGACATGTCACACTTGCACAAACAACGTACAGACAAGTGTCACAATCACACAATGCTAGAGAGAACAAGGCACTTCACCATTGCATAAGCAAGGTCACAATAGTGGAAGAATAACCAACCGTGGGATAATCCACCACAATGTACATATGAGAGAGAGAGAGAGGACAACACATCATGATGTTTGATCACTAAACCATGATCATATTCTCTTGTGACAATGCACCAAGATAGGATGAGGGATTCATCAACCTCCAATACACATCCAAACACACTAATCCACTCTAAACACAAAGGTAAACATTCACAATAGGTTACCTAACCAAGAGGCACAAACATACCACAAACTAGAATGACAACAAACCACTTCTAAACAACCTCATGCTTCCCAACACATCTCATCACAAAGTGACATCACCCAAGGGAAGAAACTACTCCACAACACCCCATGACCTATGAGGATTGTTTAGGACACTTAAAAGATGAACCATGAAATATCATAACCTTCACAAAACTACAAGAACAATATCCCCAACCCTAAATTTGGCAGTTGAGTTATTTAAGAAGGTTACATGAAAAATGATGCAAGAGAACCCACAAGTTCTCAATGAAGACTCTTACGGAAAGGTTCTAAATATCATTAGACCCCTACTACCATGATGAAAAACTTTTGTTTACAAGGTTTACCCATCTGAGGTCCTAAAACTAAGAGGGACTAACAAGATCAAAAGAAGAGAAAACTTGACTAGGTTTTTGGAAGACATAGTCGATGAGAACAATCACCATGAGAAAAAAAGGCATAAAAATTGTTTGACAAGGGAATTAGGCTTAAAAAAAGCTTTAAAACATTGGTTAAGAGACCTTTTACATTCTAGAATTTGTATGGAACCATTACTAGGCTACCCCAACATACTAGTAGGTTGTCCCAACACACTTAAGCAAAAATTTGAGTTTTTTTACATACATAACTAGGCCGCCCCAATATGCTACTAGGATGACCTACCTGATACCAAGCATTGAATTTTTTTATTGGTTTTTTTTTTAGTAGGGGATCAACTCTACATCTCTTAAAAATTTAATTAGATCTAGCATGCCTTCAAGGTGAATATTCTTGTTAGCATATGAAAAATATAAATGTTATTATGTTTTATTTTTGTCTAGTTGATCATTGATTTTTTATTTATGCTAAAGATATGATTTATTCTAATATATTATTGTAGGTACAAGTGCAAAAAAATAAACTTACGCTTTATTTTAATGTTATTGGATTACTATTGGAATGCCTCTTATTCTATGGCCAAAGTACCTTTGACTTCCACCTCCTCTCATGGTTTCTCTCCTCAAGGATATCATCATGGGCATAGTCATTTTGTTTGTAGCCATTAGGAGGCTTACTCTTAGGTTTATCTTCCTCCTATGAGAAGGGAGTGTGCTTAGTGGGGCTATTTGTAGCCTAATAGTAGGTGCTTTGCCTCTTTGTTTCCTACTAGTGGAGGAAATTTGAGCTAGCCTAACTTCTCCAAATTTTCTCGTTTGGCTCTTGTCATCTCTCCTACTCAAGTAGTTAATGAAAAAACTAACAAAGAAAATGTTAATAATCATAATGATGGATGAGACCCTTCTATGGTTATCTTGGATTGGCTATTGATATATGGTGCCAGTCAAATTATTGGTATCCCCCTTCTCTCCTCATTCTACTTGTGCTCTAGCCACTTAGCAAGATGTTTTATAGTTTTTATTATCTTGCTTTGGATTGACGCCTTGTTTAAACTTTAAGAGTGACTTCTTCCACCCACTTTTTGAATATTTATAACAATAATTTATAAATGATAATATAGACACTATTCATAAAAATAAAACAAAATAAAATGTTCAAATCATATACCTCAACAAATCATTTTTTATTATAATTATTTTATATAAACTTAATCCTCTTTTCAATTAAAAAAAAAAAGTTAGCTATTTCAATAAAAAAGGTATCTAATCTTTTCTTTTCATCCTTTATAGTTGATGTGAATATGTGTAGTTATTGTGGGTATTAGGCTTTCTTTTTCTTTTCATATACTGGAGGACCTCACGAGAGCATCTCTAATGTTGGACGTTCAACGGTTTTGACATCCCTCTGCGAACGACATAACAAGAATACATATTCTCATACATCCAATTACCACCGTTCTCATCCATTAAACATCATAACTCTTACATTTTGATGCTGTTGCTCTTACATTTGTTTATTATAACTCTTTATTTGGCATAACCAGGAGACAAGCAAGCAATTTTCAATGGCTGAAAGGAAGTGATAAATCTTTACAACAATTTCATGACGGAAGGTGATGCACTAAAAATAGTTTGAGTATTCTAATAGTACAATAATTGTAAGTTGGGCATCAAGAATTTGAGTATTGTAATAGTACAATAATTGTAACTTGGGCATCAAGAATTCAAAACTATGATTATTTTGGAATGACAGGGCACGTATATGCTGAGATAAAATATTGTGTACGCCTATTTCATAATGGCTCACTTTGTCCGGAAAGTATTGTGATTGTCCAGTGGATTCCCAATAAAGATTTATACCTCGTCCGGTTCAAATGATATTGTCATACTTGAGGATTCTGTTCTTAAACCCTTTTTTTAAATTCTATTTTGTGTTAAGCTTAGAAAGATTTCAGCGAATAGAATACAGAAGAACGGTCGAAGACTTGCAGACAACAGATATATGAAAAGCAGTGGAAGAATAATAGGCACAGCTGAAAAGTCGTAGACTACTAAAATTCTATTCTAAAACTTGGCATCATAGACTATGAAATAATTGGATGAGCTTAGGATGTTTTACGAAAGCTGTGCGTACAAGATATAGATCCACTATATAACTACTTCATTTAGAAATTGAATTTAAAATAATTAGGCTTTATATATGTATGCTTATTTAATTGTTTGTATTTGTTTTAAAATGTAAATAATAATTAAAATGATATCAGATTTCCATAATCTATAGAGAATGTTACAAATTATTTCTGGATTTGATTGTGTAAGTTTTTTGCATCAACGTTTCATATCACACACAGTGATCCATCATTAGGATGAAGAGTTGAAAAAATATTACCGTGTGATCCGAAATGTTGATGTAAAAAAACTTACACAATCAAATCCAGAAATAATTTGTAACATAATTAAAATGGTTTAATGCATAATTAATTTTATTTCTATCTTGTAGGAGTTTTGAAAATGAATGAGTTCATCAGCAATTTAGAAGTATTTAAACTAAGAGAACTTGGTCAAAGGAAATAGAATCCATCAATGTTGATGTTGTTTAGTTCTCCATAATAGGAGCTAAGTTAAGGGATAGAAGGAAAAATTGTG